>OX453252.1:2500-657920 GCA_949709985.1 Luffia ferchaultella
CTAACCTAACCTAACCTAACCTAACCTAACCTAACCTAACCTAACCTAACCTAACCTAACCTAACCTAACCTAACCTAACCTAACCTAACCTAACCTAACCTAACCTAACCTAACCTAACCTAACCTAACCTAACCTAACCTAACCTAACCTAACCTAACCTAACCTAACCTAACCTAACCTAACCTAACCTAACCTAACCTAACCTAACCTAACCTAACCTAACCTAACCTAACCTAACCTAACCTAACCTAACCTAACCTAACCTAACCTAACCTAACCTAACCTAACCTAACCTAACCTAACCTAACCTAACCTAACCTAACCTAACCTAACCTAACCTAACCTAACCTAACCTAACCTAACCTAACCTAACCTAACCTAACCTAACCTAACCTAACCTAACCTAACCTAACCTAACCTAACCTAACCTAACCTAACCTAACCTAACCTAACCTAACCTAACCTAACCTAACCTAACCTAACCTAACCTAACCTAACCTAACCTAACCTAACCTAACCTAACCTAACCTAACCTAACCTAACCTAACCTAACCTAACCTAACCTAACCTAACCTAACCTAACCTAACCTAACCTAACCTAACCTAACCTAACCTAACCTAACCTAACCTAACCTAACCTAACCTAACCTAACCTAACCTAACCTAACCTAACCTAACCTAACCTAACCTAACCTAACCTAACCTAACCTAACCTAACCTAACCTAACCTAACCTAACCTAACCTAACCTAACCTAACCTAACCTAACCTAACCTAACCTAACCTAACCTAACCTAACCTAACCTAACCTAACCTAACCTAACCTAACCTAACCTAACCTAACCTAACCTAACCTAACCTAACCTAACCTAACCTAACCTAACCTAACCTAACCTAACCTAACCTAACCTAACCTAACCTAACCTAACCTAACCTAACCTAACCTAACCTAACCTAACCTAACCTAACCTAACCTAACCTAACCTAACCTAACCTAACCTAACCTAACCTAACCTAACCTAACCTAACCTAACCTAACCTAACCTAACCTAACCTAACCTAACCTAACCTAACCTAACCTAACCTAACCTAACCTAACCTAACCTAACCTAACCTAACCTAACCTAACCTAACCTAACCTAACCTAACCTAACCTAACCTAACCTAACCTAACCTAACCTAACCTAACCTAACCTAACCTAACCTAACCTAACCTAACCTAACCTAACCTAACCTAACCTAACCTAACCTAACCTAACCTAACCTAACCTAACCTAACCTAACCTAACCTAACCTAACCTAACCTAACCTAACCTAACCTAACCTAACCTAACCTAACCTAACCTAACCTAACCTAACCTAACCTAACCTAACCTAACCTAACCTAACCTAACCTAACCTAACCTAACCTAACCTAACCTAACCTAACCTAACCTAACCTAACCTAACCTAACCTAACCTAACCTAACCTAACCTAACCTAACCTAACCTAACCTAACCTAACCTAACCTAACCTAACCTAACCTAACCTAACCTAACCTAACCTAACCTAACCTAACCTAACCTAACCTAACCTAACCTAACCTAACCTAACCTAACCTAACCTAACCTAACCTAACCTAACCTAACCTAACCTAACCTAACCTAACCTAACCTAACCTAACCTAACCTAACCTAACCTAACCTAACCTAACCTAACCTAACCTAACCTAACCTAACCTAACCTAACCTAACCTAACCTAACCTAACCTAACCTAACCTAACCTAACCTAACCTAACCTAACCTAACCTAACCTAACCTAACCTAACCTAACCTAACCTAACCTAACCTAACCTAACCTAACCTAACCTAACCTAACCTAACCTAACCTAACCTAACCTAACCTAACCTAACCTAACCTAACCTAACCTAACCTAACCTAACCTAACCTAACCTAACCTAACCTAACCTAACCTAACCTAACCTAACCTAACCTAACCTAACCTAACCTAACCTAACCTAACCTAACCTAACCTAACCTAACCTAACCTAACCTAACCTAACCTAACCTAACCTAACCTAACCTAACCTAACCTAACCTAACCTAACCTAACCTAACCTAACCTAACCTAACCTAACCTAACCTAACCTAACCTAACCTAACCTAACCTAACCTAACCTAACCTAACCTAACCTAACCTAACCTAACCTAACCTAACCTAACCTAACCTAACCTAACCTAACCTAACCTAACCTAACCTAACCTAACCTAACCTAACCTAACCTAACCTAACCTAACCTAACCTAACCTAACCTAACCTAACCTAACCTAACCTAACCTAACCTAACCTAACCTAACCTAACCTAACCTAACCTAACCTAACCTAACCTAACCTAACCTAACCTAACCTAACCTAACCTAACCTAACCTAACCTAACCTAACCTAACCTAACCTAACCTAACCTAACCTAACCTAACCTAACCTAACCTAACCTAACCTAACCTAACCTAACCTAACCTAACCTAACCTAACCTAACCTAACCTAACCTAACCTAACCTAACCTAACCTAACCTAACCTAACCTAACCTAACCTAACCTAACCTAACCTAACCTAACCTAACCTAACCTAACCTAACCTAACCTAACCTAACCTAACCTAACCTAACCTAACCTAACCTAACCTAACCTAACCTAACCTAACCTAACCTAACCTAACCTAACCTAACCTAACCTAACCTAACCTAACCTAACCTAACCTAACCTAACCTAACCTAACCTAACCTAACCTAACCTAACCTAACCTAACCTAACCTAACCTAACCTAACCTAACCTAACCTAACCTAACCTAACCTAACCTAACCTAACCTAACCTAACCTAACCTAACCTAACCTAACCTAACCTAACCTAACCTAACCTAACCTAACCTAACCTAACCTAACCTAACCTAACCTAACCTAACCTAACCTAACCTAACCTAACCTAACCTAACCTAACCTAACCTAACCTAACCTAACCTAACCTAACCTAACCTAACCTAACCTAACCTAACCTAACCTAACCTAACCTAACCTAACCTAACCTAACCTAACCTAACCTAACCTAACCTAACCTAACCTAACCTAACCTAACCTAACCTAACCTAACCTAACCTAACCTAACCTAACCTAACCTAACCTAACCTAACCTAACCTAACCTAACCTAACCTAACCTAACCTAACCTAACCTAACCTAACCTAACCTAACCTAACCTAACCTAACCTAACCTAACCTAACCTAACCTAACCTAACCTAACCTAACCTAACCTAACCTAACCTAACCTAACCTAACCTAACCTAACCTAACCTAACCTAACCTAACCTAACCTAACCTAACCTAACCTAACCTAACCTAACCTAACCTAACCTAACCTAACCTAACCTAACCTAACCTAACCTAACCTAACCTAACCTAACCTAACCTAACCTAACCTAACCTAACCTAACCTAACCTAACCTAACCTAACCTAACCTAACCTAACCTAACCTAACCTAACCTAACCTAACCTAACCTAACCTAACCTAACCTAACCTAACCTAACCTAACCTAACCTAACCTAACCTAACCTAACCTAACCTAACCTAACCTAACCTAACCTAACCTAACCTAACCTAACCTAACCTAACCTAACCTAACCTAACCTAACCTAACCTAACCTAACCTAACCTAACCTAACCTAACCTAACCTAACCTAACCTAACCTAACCTAACCTAACCTAACCTAACCTAACCTAACCTAACCTAACCTAACCTAACCTAACCTAACCTAACCTAACCTAACCTAACCTAACCTAACCTAACCTAACCTAACCTAACCTAACCTAACCTAACCTAACCTAACCTAACCTAACCTAACCTAACCTAACCTAACCTAACCTAACCTAACCTAACCTAACCTAACCTAACCTAACCTAACCTAACCTAACCTAACCTAACCTAACCTAACCTAACCTAACCTAACCTAACCTAACCTAACCTAACCTAACCTAACCTAACCTAACCTAACCTAACCTAACCTAACCTAACCTAACCTAACCTAACCTAACCTAACCTAACCTAACCTAACCTAACCTAACCTAACCTAACCTAACCTAACCTAACCTAACCTAACCTAACCTAACCTAACCTAACCTAACCTAACCTAACCTAACCTAACCTAACCTAACCTAACCTAACCTAACCTAACCTAACCTAACCTAACCTAACCTAACCTAACCTAACCTAACCTAACCTAACCTAACCTAACCTAACCTAACCTAACCTAACCTAACCTAACCTAACCTAACCTAACCTAACCTAACCTAACCTAACCTAACCTAACCTAACCTAACCTAACCTAACCTAACCTAACCTAACCTAACCTAACCTAACCTAACCTAACCTAACCTAACCTAACCTAACCTAACCTAACCTAACCTAACCTAACCTAACCTAACCTAACCTAACCTAACCTAACCTAACCTAACCTAACCTAACCTAACCTAACCTAACCTAACCTAACCTAACCTAACCTAACCTAACCTAACCTAACCTAACCTAACCTAACCTAACCTAACCTAACCTAACCTAACCTAACCTAACCTAACCTAACCTAACCTAACCTAACCTAACCTAACCTAACCTAACCTAACCTAACCTAACCTAACCTAACCTAACCTAACCTAACCTAACCTAACCTAACCTAACCTAACCTAACCTAACCTAACCTAACCTAACCTAACCTAACCTAACCTAACCTAACCTAACCTAACCTAACCTAACCTAACCTAACCTAACCTAACCTAACCTAACCTAACCTAACCTAACCTAACCTAACCTAACCTAACCTAACCTAACCTAACCTAACCTAACCTAACCTAACCTAACCTAACCTAACCTAACCTAACCTAACCTAACCTAACCTAACCTAACCTAACCTAACCTAACCTAACCTAACCTAACCTAACCTAACCTAACCTAACCTAACCTAACCTAACCTAACCTAACCTAACCTAACCTAACCTAACCTAACCTAACCTAACCTAACCTAACCTAACCTAACCTAACCTAACCTAACCTAACCTAACCTAACCTAACCTAACCTAACCTAACCTAACCTAACCTAACCTAACCTAACCTAACCTAACCTAACCTAACCTAACCTAACCTAACCTAACCTAACCTAACCTAACCTAACCTAACCTAACCTAACCTAACCTAACCTAACCTAACCTAACCTAACCTAACCTAACCTAACCTAACCTAACCTAACCTAACCTAACCTAACCTAACCTAACCTAACCTAACCTAACCTAACCTAACCTAACCTAACCTAACCTAACCTAACCTAACCTAACCTAACCTAACCTAACCTAACCTAACCTAACCTAACCTAACCTAACCTAACCTAACCTAACCTAACCTAACCTAACCTAACCTAACCTAACCTAACCTAACCTAACCTAACCTAACCTAACCTAACCTAACCTAACCTAACCTAACCTAACCTAACCTAACCTAACCTAACCTAACCTAACCTAACCTAACCTAACCTAACCTAACCTAACCTAACCTAACCTAACCTAACCTAACCTAACCTAACCTAACCTAACCTAACCTAACCTAACCTAACCTAACCTAACCTAACCTAACCTAACCTAACCTAACCTAACCTAACCTAACCTAACCTAACCTAACCTAACCTAACCTAACCTAACCTAACCTAACCTAACCTAACCTAACCTAACCTAACCTAACCTAACCTAACCTAACCTAACCTAACCTAACCTAACCTAACCTAACCTAACCTAACCTAACCTAACCTAACCTAACCTAACCTAACCTAACCTAACCTAACCTAACCTAACCTAACCTAACCTAACCTAACCTAACCTAACCTAACCTAACCTAACCTAACCTAACCTAACCTAACCTAACCTAACCTAACCTAACCTAACCTAACCTAACCTAACCTAACCTAACCTAACCTAACCTAACCTAACCTAACCTAACCTAACCTAACCTAACCTAACCTAACCTAACCTAACCTAACCTAACCTAACCTAACCTAACCTAACCTAACCTAACCTAACCTAACCTAACCTAACCTAACCTAACCTAACCTAACCTAACCTAACCTAACCTAACCTAACCTAACCTAACCTAACCTAACCTAACCTAACCTAACCTAACCTAACCTAACCTAACCTAACCTAACCTAACCTAACCTAACCTAACCTAACCTAACCTAACCTAACCTAACCTAACCTAACCTAACCTAACCTAACCTAACCTAACCTAACCTAACCTAACCTAACCTAACCTAACCTAACCTAACCTAACCTAACCTAACCTAACCTAACCTAACCTAACCTAACCTAACCTAACCTAACCTAACCTAACCTAACCTAACCTAACCTAACCTAACCTAACCTAACCTAACCTAACCTAACCTAACCTAACCTAACCTAACCTAACCTAACCTAACCTAACCTAACCTAACCTAACCTAACCTAACCTAACCTAACCTAACCTAACCTAACCTAACCTAACCTAACCTAACCTAACCTAACCTAACCTAACCTAACCTAACCTAACCTAACCTAACCTAACCTAACCTAACCTAACCTAACCTAACCTAACCTAACCTAACCTAACCTAACCTAACCTAACCTAACCTAACCTAACCTAACCTAACCTAACCTAACCTAACCTAACCTAACCTAACCTAACCTAACCTAACCTAACCTAACCTAACCTAACCTAACCTAACCTAACCT
The DNA here is from genome assembly GCA_949709985.1 of Luffia ferchaultella. Taxonomy (NCBI): domain Eukaryota; kingdom Metazoa; phylum Arthropoda; class Insecta; order Lepidoptera; family Psychidae; genus Luffia; species Luffia ferchaultella. The sequence continues at coordinate 9,283 of OX453252.1, forward strand.
AACCTAACCTAACCTAACCTAACCTAACCTAACCTAACCTAACCTAACCTAACCTAACCTAACCTAACCTAACCTAACCTAACCTAACCTAACCTAACCTAACCTAACCTAACCTAACCTAACCTAACCTAACCTAACCTAACCTAACCTAACCTAACCTAACCTAACCTAACCTAACCTAACCTAACCTAACCTAACCTAACCTAACCTAACCTAACCTAACCTAACCTAACCTAACCTAACCTAACCTAACCTAACCTAACCTAACCTAACCTAACCTAACCTAACCTAACCTAACCTAACCTAACCTAACCTAACCTAACCTAACCTAACCTAACCTAACCTAACCTAACCTAACCTAACCTAACCTAACCTAACCTAACCTAACCTAACCTAACCTAACCTAACCTAACCTAACCTAACCTAACCTAACCTAACCTAACCTAACCTAACCTAACCTAACCTAACCTAACCTAACCTAACCTAACCTAACCTAACCTAACCTAACCTAACCTAACCTAACCTAACCTAACCTAACCTAACCTAACCTAACCTAACCTAACCTAACCTAACCTAACCTAACCTAACCTAACCTAACCTAACCTAACCTAACCTAACCTAACCTAACCTAACCTAACCTAACCTAACCTAACCTAACCTAACCTAACCTAACCTAACCTAACCAAAATAACCTAACCTAACCTAACCTAACCTAACCTAACCTAACCTAACCTTATTTTTTTTTTTTTTTTTTTTTCGTGGGGAAATCCGTCATGGATACCCGCCGTCCTGGGGAGGGACGATGGGTTATGCCGGACTACTACCGGCTAAAACCCCACGGTGGCCAATCTCCGGCGCTTGTCGAGGGAATCCGGGGGCCGCCTAAGCATTACTTCCGGAGACCTTCTACCGCCACGCTGCGACCTCGCAGCTCATCTCGGGGGAACCGGATTGACTCCCCTCTACACCCTCCTGGTGTGTGCAGCAGTACAATGCCACGATTGTGCTGCCGCCCTCCCCGGGGTTACGTTTGATGGCGATAGAGCTTTCCCGCTCTAGACGCCTGTGACCCCGATGACCCCTTTTAGTCGCCTCTTACGACAGGCAGGGGATACCTTGGATGTATTCTAAGCCCCAATCCACAGGGCGTCGTGCGCTTACGGCACTGCGCGGCCAAATGCCCGCCGTCTGCGCCCAGTCCTCCTCCGGCGAAGTTGAGAAGCGGAGGCATCGTCCTCTCTCATACGCTCTGCCGTCTCCTTCTGCGACATTACTTCCTGACAGAAGGAGACCATTGCTTTCCACGCATTCTCGCTGTCAACCATTAATTTGATCACAGCCGACAGCGAGAGATCTGACCCAATCGCAGCCACGAGGTCTGCTCGCGGCTCCGCCCATTCTGGGCACACGGCTAAGGTATGCTGCGCTGTGTCTTCAGCGCAGCCGCAGCTGTGACATTGCGGTGTCTCTTCTCTTCGTGCCATCCTGTACAAGTACTCTCCAAAGCAACCATGTCCGGAGAGGACTTGCACAAGATGGAACGTGAGTGCTCCCAGACGGCTAACTTCAACCCACTTCTCAAGAACGGGTCGTATGGCTCCGATGATTCGGATACCGACTGTTGGCTCTTCCAACTTTTCCCTCCACTTCTGCAAGAGGGTCTCGAATAACCTCTTTTTCCAACGTTTGATTGCCCCTGGAGGTGCAGGATTGCCTTGTGACCTTGACTCCGACACTTTACGGTGAACGTCGGCTAGCACCACAGCCTCTAGCTCCCATGGAGGGGTGCCGGCCAGAACGCACGCTGCATCGCACGATATGGTGCGGTATCCTCTTACGAGCCTGACCGCCATGACCCGCTGCGGTCGTCGCAGCAGTGTCAGGTTATGTTCGGTCAGGCTGTCTACCCATATTGGGGCACCATAGAGGGCCATCGACCTTACCACACCGGCATACAACCGGCGGCAGCCAGCGTTCGGCCCTCCCACATTGGGAAGTAAGCGACTCAGAGCGCCGGCAGCTGCGACGAGTTTCGGAGCCAGGCGGACAAAGTGCTCTTTGAAGTTCCATCGACTGTCAAGTACGAGGCCGAGATAGCGCATCGTCGACTTGACAGCGATGGAAGTTCCGCTAACCACAAGATGGGATCCGACCGGAGGGGCTCTTCGAGGTCCGTGGAAGCACAGAGCCTCAGACTTGTTTAGAGCCACCTTTAATCCCAACCGCTGGATCCTCGCAACCACTTGGGCCAGCCCAGCCGTGGCAAGTATGGCGGCGTCTCTGTATGTGCATCCTCGGGCTGTCACGAGGGTGTCGTCTGCATAGCAAGTCACACTGACACCCCTTAACCAAGCTCCTCGCAGCACCCAATCATATCCGATGTTCCACAGAAGCGGTCCGAGGACCGATCCCTGCGGAACACCGCACGACATCCTCCGTCTTTGCCATGTACTCTGTGTCGGGAACATGACGGCCCTCTCAGAGAGATATGCCGCAACTACTTTCCATAGGTACTCGGGCACTCTGTGGTACCGCAGCGCCTCCTTGATAGTGCCCCACGGCAGGGTGTTAAAGGCGTTTGCTATGTCTAAAGACACCGCCAAAACGACCTCACCCTGAGACACCGCCTCCTCCGCCAGAGTCCGCACCCGCGTAATCGCGTCGATAGTAGACCTTCCCCGACGAAAGCCAAACTGGTGGACACTGAGGTCCCGTCCTGACTGTTCCAGGTAGTTGGCGATGCGAGCAGCTATCACCCGTTCAAACATTTTCCCCATCTCGTCAAGCAAAACTATGGGCCTATATGCAGACGGTGAGTCGGCCGGACGTCCCTCTTTTCTTAACAAGACCAGATTCCCTGTCTTCCAGCGGATGGGAAATTGGCCCTGCGCAAGACATGCGCTAAACAGCAACCTCACCTTTTCCCCAAGTGGCCCCAAAGCTAGCACTAGGGCACGGCCGGGGACTCCGTCAGGGCCCGGAGCAGTGTTTTTGCTTTTAAGCCGCAACACCGCCGCCTTCAGCTCGCCCTCAGTCACTTCTGGCGTATTCCCGGCCTCGCCGCTTTCCACATTCAACGCCGCCATTTGTGGAGGAGTATGGTCAGCCCTGTTCGGAAACAGAGCCTCCACTACTTGATCTAACAATTGAGGCTGGAGACTCTGTGTCAGTGGGGGAGCCCATGGGCGAAGTTTGGACCTCACCATTCTGTACGGACGCCCCCACGGATCCCTGTTGAGTGTCTCAAGCATTTCCTCCGCCGCCAAGGATTTTGCTTTGGCTATACCGATTTGGAGGGCCTTCTTGCACTGTTGATAAGCAGCATAGAGAAGGGTCTCCTCCGAATCGTTTCTTCTGCGTCGCCTTCGGCTTCGGGTGTACTGGCGTCTCGCACACACGCACGCTTTTCGCAGCTGTGCAATCTCATCAGACCACCAGTACACCCTACGTCTAGGCGAGTATCGCCCGACGCGAGGCATGGCTGCATCACAGATACACGACATGGCCTTCTCGAGCTGTTCCGCCTCTTCCTCCACATCCGACAGTATCTCAGATCCGGCTGCCCAGGCCTGGACTATGGCTGCCTCCTGTAAGGCCTCTCTGTCTAAGCATTTGACTTTCCAGCGAGGGCCATCTCTTCCCTGGAAACAGTTTGGACCTCTCGAGGCACCTGGAAGTGCGGAAACAGTAAATTGGACATAGCAGTGATCTGATAATGTTTCCACACTCTCCAGCACTTCCCAGTTTCGGACTCGGCGCGCCAATGCAGGACTTGCGAACGTTACGTCCACGATTGATCCGCCCTGCAGTCGCACACACGTGTTAGCCGTTCCCCGATTGAGGATAGTCAGACCGGTAGTCATCAGCCACTCCTCCACAGCTTCACCACGTACGTTTGTCGAGGGGCATCCCCACGCGATAGATTTGGCATTTAGGTCCCCTGCGACGAGCACGGGGTACATGTGGCTTTGCCTGGTTGCAGTTTCCACTTCATCCAAAAAGATCTCAAATTCAGCGAGACTTCGGTTTGGGGAGAAATATGTACCGATAATGACAATATCTCCAACTTGTGCCGAGACAAAACCGTGTCCCCTTTTAACATCAACTAAAGGAGGAGACTCAGCAGCCCGTCGACTGACGATCGCCACCACGTTATCAAGGTCACCCACCCAATCACCGCTGGAAGGGACGAAATAGGGTTCGGCGACCACCGCTACATGTATTGACCTCTCCGCCATGCACTGAGACAAAAGGTCCTGTGCTCTAGCGGAGTGGTTTATATTCGCCTGCAGCATTCTGTACTCCATCCCTAACATACTTCAGATTGTGCTTCTCCTTCCTCTTCCATCGGCACTGATGGGCAGGAGGGCTGCGGCTGAGTCTTAGCTCCAGCGGCGGTCCTTATTCCTTTCTTTTTCTTCACTGGGCGAGAGGCAGCACACGCCGTGCTCCCCACCCTGTGACTGTCAGGCTTGCTCGCCGCCGCACATATAAAGCAGTGGGGCTTGGCAGAGCATTTTGCGGCCTTGTGGCCAGTTTGCCCGCAGTTGTAGCACTGGTCACTGCGGTCCACCTCTGATGTGCAATGCGCCCTTACGTGGCCTTTTTCAAGGCATCGGAAGCAGTGCATCGGCCTGTTGTTGAGAAGCTTTATTTGTACTGACGTCCACCCGACGTGCAGTCGCTTCCCTTCCGCTAGCTTCTTCGCAGCCATGACTGGGCAGCGAACCCATGCCGTCCCCGTGTTTGAAGGACCAAGGCCGCAGCGGATTTCGCCGACCTTGACGGATTCTAGAGGGCAATCTCCTGCTCGAGCAATCGCTTCCGCCAGTTCACCTTGAGTGACCGTGTCATCCAGACTGGTCACGCGAAGCTCCGCGCACTTTGTCGGTCTGGAGACTCGCACATCTTCTTCTCCCAAGGCCTTGCGAAGACTCTCTGCTAGGGAGTCGGCCTTCCCTCCACTTGTTGAGCCAGGTACCTCTAAAATTCGGGCACCTGTTACGGCTCGCCGAAAGCGGAGATCCGATATCCCAAGGTTGGTCAAGTCAACCTTTGACTTTGCCTCGGTTAGCACTTTTGCGTACGTCACGCCTCTCTCCTCGGCACCAGGCTGCAGTGTTATTACTACAGCTGCCGAACGAGGGGGACGCAGTTTCGCCGGTTTTGGTTGGCTACCTGTTGCAACCTGGGCGACTTTCGCCTTTCGTCCTCGGGTCTTAGGCTGTTGCGGCTTGGTCCCGCGCTTTGCCACTGTGACCCAGCTTTCATCCATGTTTTTGGGAGCCGGCGGTAGGGGGCGGGCCACCTTTGAGACAGAAGTCTCGGCAACATCATTCTTCCTCCCCCTCGACTTTCTTCTCCGAGGTTTTGCGGAAGGAAGAGGATGGGCAGCTGTTGCGGTGCCATCTGTTTTCTTCGATCCTTTCCTCCCCTTCTTCCTTTTCTGGGGTTCAGGAACATGGGAAGATCGAACCGTAGGCTCAGCTGGAACTACCCTCTCTGGAGAGGGAATTACGGCTGTCACATTGTCGTCTGACTTTTTCCTATCTGCAGTCAACGGAGGGCGGAGGCGCCGCTCTGGAAGTAGCCTATCCTCCAGCGCCTCGAGCCGCGCGTTAACCATGGTCCCTACCTGGATCATTATGGTTCTCGTCAGTTCTTCTGGCTGCGGCTCATTGCCTATTCCTCCAGCCGTTGAACTGACGGGCGGTGGGACCATTCGATACCGTTCCAAGTCCGCTCTCATAGCTGTCATATCCCCGCGGAGTTCTGCTAGTTCTTTCTGCAAGCGCGCGTTTTCCGACTGCAGTTTAGCCATCTCTTCGGCCCCCGGGATCCGGCTGAGGGACTCAAAATCCGCCTCGATTGCGTTGGCCACATCCTTCAGAGCACGGACGAATGTGCCCTTAAGGTTTGCGGACTTGCCTGCGACCATGCGTATAGTGGCCACTCCATCCCGGACCCGTTTGTTCAGGTCGACAGCCAGCGCTTGCTCCGAAGTCGTCGAGGAGGCTTTGGATAGAGGCGAAGATATCCTAGTCCGATATTTGCGAGCTAACTCTGCGGCCTCCTCCTCAGCTCGGAGTTCCAGCTCCTTCTTTTTGGCGGCATTGACCGCCTCTTTAGCCTTTGCTAGACCTATGTATTGGCCAGTAGTCGGCGGTCGACCTCTTCCCCTTTGGGAGCTGGTGAGTTTCACCGGTAACTCAGCCAGGTCGCGTCGGTCGGGGTTACGTCTTTTTCGTCCTACTTGCGGAGCACGGACGAGTGCCTGCTCGGATGACTCCTTTGGGTCCGACTCTGTATAATGCGAATCTGTGTCCGCTGATTCCTCCGATTGGTCCAATTCGATCCGACCAGTCGACTTCTTCTGAGAAGAGTGGCCCGATGGAGGGCGACGCTTTCGATGTCGGGAACTCACAGATGCCACCGAAGTGTAGGACATCTGTGAGGTGTCCGAATCGGAGCCGCTCACCAGAAGAGCGCCACTCCTAGTAACTGGCCGAACAAAGTCGGCTCGCTGCCGCTGTTTCTTCTCTGACGTGTCCATCGGACACATCTCATAAACGTCGCATGCCGCGGCCTCACTACTACACCGCACCCAAGCGGGTGCTGGAAGTAGTAAAACTACCCGCAGCATCTTCTTCTTCGTCAAAATGTTTAAGGGGGGGTTTTTTCGTCATTTCCATTTTGAATCCCACGAGTATGGGAGAAATAAAAGTCAATCTGGGCAGAGCTCCCTATACCCAGACAACCCAATTTACCCCTAGGAGGTCGGGAAGTATCCTAGGGTTGGCCGCTAGTGACTGATGAGCTCCCCAGCCGCTCTTGCGAGCACCCCGACGCCACGTGCCTCAGCGCCGAGGATTGAGGATTTTTTATAGAGGTTGTCTCCTCGCGGTCCGGCCGGTTAAGGCAAGACCCTCGTTCCCAAGACATGACTGGGTTTACGATATATCCGCATAACGAGCTACACTCTAAAAGTAGAGTGGCCGTTATGCCCCGCCCGATCACTGAGCTTTTCAGTGCCCAGGTGACTCCCCGCCAGATTATTCGCCGATGACCAGCAAGATCTCACAAGGAAAGTTACTGATCATCGCCCAGGGTGCACCGGTCCTTGCCACTGCCTTTCTACTGGATTAAAGAAATCAAATAAAACGGCAGCAGAAGAACACACGAGGAGGTTATCTGGCATCGCACCCCAACCTAACCTAACCTAACCTAACCTAACCTAACCTAACCTAATCTAACCTAATCTAACCTAACCTTTTTTTTTTTTTTTTTTTTTTTTTTTTTTCGTGGGGAAATCCGTCATGGATACCCGCCGTCCTGGGGAGGGACGATGGGTTATGCCGGACTCCTACCGGCCAAAACCCCACGGTGGCAATCTCTGGCGCTTATAGAAGGAATCCGGGTGTCGCCTAAGCATTCCTTCCGGAGACCCTCTAGCGCCACGCCGCGACTTAGCGGCTCATCTCAGGGGTGCCAGGTTGGCGCCCCTCAACACCCTCACGGTGTTTGCAGCAATACGATGCCACTATCGTGTCGCTGCCCTCCCCGGGGTCACGTTTGATGGCGGTAGAGCCTCCCCGCTCTAGCCGCCTGCGACCCCGATGACCCCTTTTAGTCGCCTCTTACGACAGGCAGGGGATACCTTGGATGTATTCTAAGCCCCAATCCACAGGGCGCCGTGCGCTTACGGCACTGCGCGGCTGAATGCCCGCCGTCTGCGCCCGGTCCTTCTCCGGCGAAGCTGAGGAGCGGAGGCATCTTCCTCTCTAGTGCGCTCTGCCGCTTCCTTCTGCGACATCACTTCTTCGCAGAAGGAGACCATCGCTTTCCATGAACTCTCACTGTTGACCATGGATATGATCACAGCCGGCAGTGAGAGATCTGGCCCGATCGCAGCTGCGAGGTCTGCTCGCGGCTCCGCCCATGCAGGGCACACCTCTAAAGTATGCTGCGCCGTGTCTTCGGCGCAGCCACAACTGTTACACTGCGGTGTTCCTTCTCTTCGCGCCACCCTGCACAAATACTCCCCGAAGCAACCATGTCCGGAGAGAACCTGCACAAGATGGAACGTGAGTGCTTCCAGTCGACTTGTGTCGACCCACCTCTTAAGGACGGGTCGAATGGCTCCGATGGTTCGGATGCCGGCTGTCGGATCTTCTAACTGTACACTCCACTTTTGCAGAAGGGTCTCACGGGACCTCTTCCTCCAGCGCTTGACAATCCCTGGAGGTGCAGGGTTGCCTTGCGCTTTCGACTCCGAGACCCGATGATACACGTCGGCTAGAACTTCAGCCTCCAGCTCCCACGGTGGAGTGCCGGCCAGAACGCACGCTGCTTGGTACGATATGGTACGGTATCCTCTTACGAGCCTGACCGCCATGAACCGCTGAGGTCGTCGCAGCAGCGTCAGGTTGTGATCGGTCAGACTGTCCACCCATATTGGGGCCCCATAGAGGGCCATCGACCTCACCACACCAGCATACAGTCGGCGACATGCAGCGTTCGGCCCCCCCACATTTGGAAGGAGGCGACCTAGCGCGCCAGCAGCTCCGACGAGTTTCGGAGCCAAGCGGGCAAAGTGCGCTTTGAAGTTCCATCGACTGTCAAGTATGAGGCCCAGGTAGCGCATTGTCGACTTGACAGCGATGGAAGTCCCGCTCAATACAAGATGGGATCCAGCCGGAGGGGCTCTTCGAGGTCCGTGAAAGCACAGAGCCTCAGACTTGTTAAGAGCCACCTCTAATCCCAACTGCCGGATCCTCAGAACTACTTGGGCCAGTCCTGCCGTAGCCAGTATGGCGGCATCTCTATAAGTACTGCCGCGGGCTATCACGAGGGTGTCGTCCGCGTAGCATATCACGCTGACACCCCTTAACCAGGCCCCACGTAGCACCCAGTCATATCCGATGTTCCACAGGAGCGGTCCAAGGACCGAACCCTGTGGAACACCACATGACATCTTCCGCCTCTTAATGCCTCTCTGTGTCGGATACATGACAGCCCTCTCAGACAGATATGCTGCTACTACATGCCGCAGGTACTCAGGTACGCAGTGGTACCGCAGCGCCTCCTTGATTGTCTCCCAGGGCAAGGTGTTAAATGCGTTGGCTATGTCCAAAGACACCGCCAAAATGACTTCACCCTGAGACGTCGCTTCATCCGCAAGAGTCCTCAACCACGCAATTGCGTCGATGGTGGACTTGCCCCGACGGAAGCCGAACTGGTGGGGACTGAGGTTTTGCCCTGAGTCCTCTAGGTGCTTAACGAGGCGGGCCGCTATCACGCGTTCAAACAACTTGCCCACCTCATCAAGCAAAACGATCGGCCTGTATGCAGACGGTAAGTCGGCAGGACGCCCCTCCTTCCTTAACAAGACCAGCTTCCCCGTCTTCCAGCGGCCGGGAAACTGGCCCTGCGCAAGGCATTCACTGAACAGCACCCTCGATCGTTCCTCAAGGGGCCCCAAAGATAACACCAAGGCCCGGCCAGGGACACCATCAGGGCCCGGAGCAGTGTTTTTACCTTTAAGCCGCAACACCGCTGCCTTCAGCTCACCCTCGGTCACCTCTGGCGCATTCCCAACTTCATCGTGCTCTACAGTTGCCGCCACCATTTGCGGAGGAACATGAGGAGCCCTATCTGGAAACAGAGACTCCACCACCCGGTCCAGCATTTGTGGCTGGAGACTCTGAGTCAGTGGGGGAGCCCATGGACGAAGTTTGCGTCTCACCATCCTGTACGGACGCCCCCACGGATCGCTGTTAAGAGTTTCCAGCATTTCTTCCGCCGCCAAGGACTTTGCTCTAACGATGGCCACTTGGAGAGCCTTCTTGCACTGCTTGTAGACGGAATAGAGAAGGGTCTCCTCCGACTCGACTCTTCTACGGCGCCTTCGGCTTCGAGTGTACTGGCGTCTCGCTCGCACGCAATCTCGTCGCAGCTGCGCGATCTGATCAGACCACCAGTACACTCTATTCTTAGGCAAGTATCGCCCGACGCGAGGCATGGCCGCGTCACAGACGCACGTCATGGCCCTCTCAAGCTGTTCTGCCTCCTCATCTACATCCGCCGGTATCTCAGATCCGGCCACCCAGGACTGGACGATGGCTGCTTCTAGTAAAGCCTCTCGGTCTAAGCATTTGACCTTCCAGCGAGGGCCTTCTTTTCCCCGGGATCGGTTTGGGCCTCTCGTGGCACCTGGGAGTGAAGAAACGGTAAACCGGATGTACCGATGATCTGATAACGTTTCTACACCCTCCAGCACTTCCCAGCCATGGACACGGCGCGCCAGGGCGGCATTCGCGAAAGAGACATCAACGATAGAGCCACCCTGTTGCCGCACGCACGTGTGGACCGATCCTCGGTTAAGCACCGTCAACCCGGTCGCCACCGCCCACTCTTCGAGTGCCTCACCGCGTGCGTCCGTAACAAGGGATCCCCACGCCACGGATTTAGAGTTTAAGTCCCCGACGATAAGCACGTAGTTGAGACGGTTCTGGCACACCAGAGCTCCAACTCCGACCAGGAACTGTTCGAAGTCAGCTAAGCTCCGGTTTGGCGAGAAATAAGTCCCAACAACTAACATATCATCCAGGTATGCCGCAACGTAGCCCCGACCTCTAGTCACTCTTTCCAGAGGGGGGGAGCCAGCGGCGCCCTGGGTGACTATGGCCACTGAACCTTCGTGGTCCCCTGCCCAGTTATCGTTGTGTGGGATAAAGTAGGGCTCGGCAACGATAGCAACCTGGATCTGCCACTGCGCCATGCTCTGTGCCAATAGGTCCTGAGCTCTAGCGCAGTGGTTGATGTTCGTCTGAAGGAATTTGATGGCCATTAATTATCAGTGTCCATCAAGCTCCCGCTACCCCGGTCCGCATCAGCAGTTGACGGGTGGTTCGACGGCGAGGGGACCCTGGGGCCATCACCACTTTTCCTCATTCTCCTTTTTGTGGCAGAGTTTGCGGCACAATACGTTTTGCTACCCACTCTGTGCTCCGCGGATTTGCCTGCCGCCTTGCACAGGGCACACTGCGGCGCGGCAGAGCACTGAGCAGCCTTGTGGCCGGCCTGACCGCAGCGGTAGCAAAGCTCACTGCGGTCCACCTCCGCTGTGCACCGCTGCCGCGTGTGTCCCTCCTCCAGACAACGGTAGCAACGCATAGTTCTTGGCTCCAAGAGTCGCACCTGCGCCGCTACCCATCCAACTAAAAGCCGCTTGGACGCAACAATCTTTATGGCGGCCGCGACCGGGCAGCGCACCCATATGGTGCCAAAGCCGTAAAAGCCCTGGCGAATTTCGCCGGCCCTCACGGACTCGGCTGGACACTCTCCTACTTTTGCCACGGCGGTCACCACCTCCTCCGTAGTGACCGAGTCGTCTAGGCCAGTGACACGCATTTCTGCGCATTTAGTGGGCCTGGAGACTCGTATTGTGTTCTCGTTAAAGACCTCCCGCAGCTTTTTAGCTAGGGAGTCCGCTTTCTCACCACTAGTTGCACCTGGTACCTCCAGGATGCGCGCCCCGGTGGCGGTTGTCCTACTCTTTACGGCGGTAATCCCAAGACCAGCCAAATCAATTTTGGACTTAGCGTCGGAGAGTACCGCTTTGTATGTGACACCCGCCTCTGCTGCCGCTGGCTGCAGCGTAATGACTACAGCCGCTGAGCGCGGAGGACGAAGTTTTCGGGGCCGCTTTTTTCCCGTGTTCTCAGCCCTGTTTGCAGGGACCGGTGTAGCTTTAACCTTCGCTCCACGCTTGGTCACCACATTCCATCCCTCCTCCATTGACGTGGGTGCCGGTGGGAGGAGGCGAGGCCCGTCTTGTTTGGGGGCCGCCTTTACAGTAGTCCCCTTTTTCTTCTTCTTTTTCCCTCGGCTCTTATTCTCCTTTAATTCCAGTTTTTTAGAAGGAGGAGACGAGGGAACGCCCTTCTTTGCGCTAGGTGTTGGTTTGGGCGCAGACACTTTTCCATCCTGTTGGGAAGAAGGAACTTGTGGAACAGGTGGAAGGCCTTTCACTGAGACCATGTTCTTCCTCCTGTCAGCTGCGAGTGGCGGACGAAGCCGTTCCTCGGGCAGAAGCCTCCCCTCGAATGCCTCTAGTCTCGCGCTCAGCATGGTTCCGACTTGGAGCATTATTGAGCGTGAATGCTCCTCTAGAATAGCGGCCACACTGTGCTCGCTCTGGGATGAGCTAGTAATTTGGCTGCCAATTCTTGCTGTTTCCTTTTGGGGTTGGGGCAGCGAATGAAATTCCACACTGCCTGGTTCAACGACTTCTAGGGAAAGAGGACTAGGCCTCCTTACCTGCATTGTCTCCATCCGCCGGCGCTCCGTTTCCATATCGGATTTAATCTGGGCGATTTCCTTGCGAAGTTCGCCCACCTCAGCCTGTAATCGGTGGTTATCCTGCCGCAGAATATCCGCCTCTTCATTTGTAGTCCGACTGCCTAGAGCGCCCACTGCGTCTTCGATAGCAGTCGCTGACTCTTTCAGACAACGCGTAAATGTGCCTTTTAAGTTTTTAGACTTGGTCGAGACCATACGAATGGTCTTGACCGCGTCAAGCACCTGCTTCGTTAAAGCGATGGCAGTCTCACCTTCTTTCGCTGAACACGTAGAAGCCGTCCTGCTTACGACAGTTCGGGCTTCACGGGTTTTACGGGCTTGGGCGGCAACTTCCTTCTCGGCATCCAACTCCAACTGTTCCCTCTGCAGTTTGATGTAATCAGCTTTCGCTTTCGCGAGGCCGACGTACTGCCCGGTTGTAGGTGGACGTCCTCTGCCTTTTGGAGTAGGAGAAAGGCATGGCCGTTTCTCCTCTTCATCTTCGTCTTCTTCAGGACTAAAGGTTTTAGCGCGGCGTCGCTTTTCTCCCCTTATCCTCCACAATTTGCCTTGAGTGGAGACTGATCGAGCATCGACCGAACTAGTATCCGAGTCGTTTGCTGTGCCAGTCTCCATCCCGTCAGTTTCACGACACATTTCATAAGCGTCGCATGCCGCGACCTCACTACTTCCAGCACCCATTTGAGTGCTGGAAGTAGTAAAACTCCCCGCGGCATTCACCCTATCTTTTTCGTCAAAATGTTTATTCAAGTTTTCCATTTTGATCCCACGAGTACGGGAGAAATAAATGTCAATCTGGGCAGAGCTCCCTGTACCCAGACAACCCAATTTACCCCTAGGAGGTCGGGAGGTATCCTAGGGTTGGCCGCTAATGACTGATGAACTCCCCAGCCGCTCTTGCGAGCACCCCGACGCCACGTACCTCAGCGCCGAGGGTTGAGGATTTTTTATAGAGGTTGTCTCCTCGCGGTCCGGCCGGTTAAGGCAAGACCCTCGTTCCCAAGACATGACTGGGTTTACGATATATCCGCATAACGAGCTACACCCTAAGAATAGAGTGGCCGTTATGCCCCGCCCGTTGACTGAACTTTTCAGTGCACGGGTGACTCCCCGCCAGATTATTCGCCGATGATCAGCAAGATCTCAAAATGAAAAGTTACTGACCATCGCCCAGGGTGCACCGGTCCTTGCCACTGCCTTTCTACCGGATTTGAGAAATCAAATAAAACGGCAGCAGAAGAACTCACGAGGAGGTTATCTGGCATCGCACCCCAACCTAACCTAACCTAACCTAACCTAACCTAACCTAACCTAACCTAACCTAACCTAACCTAACCTTTTTTTTTTTTTTTTTTTTTTTTTAAGGGGTGGAAATCCATCATGGACTTCCTCCGCCTAGGGGAAGGCGGAGGGGCATGCCGGACTCTTACCGGCTAAAACCACCCCTGTGTCTCCTCGCACGTGCGCGCGGGGCCGCGGGAATCCAAATTCTTCCGTAGCCCCACACTAGTGCTGGCCCGATCTGTCCGGGCCTCGTCTTCTGCACGGGGTAGTGAGGCGTTCAACTACTCCGTGCGTCACCTCAGAAGCGCGCACCGACACCCGTGCGCGCCTCCGCCTCGGGTCCATCGAATAAGGGCGGGGACTTCCCCAAGTCGCTCGCCCATGGACCCATTCATGGGGGCCGAAAAAGAGCATTGTCCGCCCTTCTCCTGTGCCCGGTGCGCCTTCTGCGGCCGGGGAAGGGAGTCGAGATCTCCCTCTCCCGTTCCGCAGTTTCCTTTTGCGACATCACATTCTCGCAGAAGGACACCACCGCGTCCCACGACTCTGCGCTACCGACCATCTTCCGCACTACGGCCGGCAGCGACAAATCGTCTCCTACTTCATTTGTGAGGACACGGCGCTGGTCCTCCCAAGCTAAACACTCGGCGAGCGTATGTTGCGCCGTGTCCTCCCCGCAATGGACGCAATGGTGGCACCGAGCGTCCGGCTCCCTGTCTATGCGGCACAGGTACTTACCGAAGCAGCCGTGCCCCGACAGCATCTGCGTCAGCCTAAACGACAGGGAGCCGTGCCTTCTCCCGAGCCAGTCGTCGAGTACTGGCCGGATCGCCTCGACGGTAGTGAGGCCGGCGGTAGGGCGCAGAAGCCTTTGCCGCCATTCCGCCACTAAGACCTGACGGAGCTCCTCTCGGCGCAGCGCAATCTGCCGCTGCACCGGCCTCGAGCCCCGTGCCCACTCTTCCTCGCGCCATCGATATAGTGACGCGAGTACTTTCGCCTCTAGGTCCCAGGGCGGGGATCCGGCCAGAACGCAAGCCGCCTCGTAGGAAATCGTGCGATACCCGCGGACGACTCTGACGGCCATCGCCCTCTGCGGTTTGCGCAGAATGGCGAGAGTGCTGGCCGTCATGTCCATCGCCCACACAGGGGCCCCATACAGGGCCATGGACCGCACGATTCCCATGTACAGCCGCCTACAGGCAGCGCTCGGGCCCCCCAAGTTGGGAAGAAACGTTGAAAGCGCGCCTGCTGCCCCCATCAGCTTAGGCGCTAGTCGCCGGAAGTGGGGCCCAAATTCCCATCGGCTGTCGAGCACCAATCCCAGATACTTCATGGTAGACTCGATAGCTATCCGGGCCCCGCTGACCACAATGTGTGATCCCGGCGCCGGCGCACGTCGGGGGCCATGAAACACCACGGCCTCTGACTTGTTTAGGGCCACCTCCAGGCCCAGGTGCCGGATGCGGTTCACCACCTGTGACACCGCAGCCGTGGCTATCAGCGTTGCTTCCCTGTGCGAGTTCCCCCGGGCAGTGACGAGCGTGTCGTCTGCATAGCACGTCAAGTCAGCGCCCGACGGGAGCTCGCCTCTCAGCACCCAGTCGTAGCCGATGTTCCACAGGAGTGGTCCCAAAACCGATCCCTGTGGAACACCGCACGACATGAGGTGACGACCGGCACCGTCACGTCCCCGATAGGTGACGCATCTACCCTCCAGATAAGCCTCTACTGTACGGCGGAGGTAGGGAGGCACGCGATGGTATTTAAGAGCCTCCCGAATACAAGTCCAGGGTAGGGTGTTGAATGCGTTGGAGATATCTAAAGACACCGCCAGCACCACCCCACCCCGGGACACCGTCTCCTCCGCTAGGGCCCTCACGCGCATGATGGCGCCTATGGTGGAACGCCCCCGACGAAAACCAAATTGGTTGTCGTCCAGGTCCGGTCCCTCCCTGCACAAGTGGCTGACGAGGCGATCTGCGATAATGCGCTCAAAAAGTTTGCCTGCCTCGTCAAGCAGCACTATGGGCCGATACGCGGACGGCGAGTCCGCGGGGCGCCCCTCCTTCCTGAGTAGGACCAGCTTCCCCTCCTTCCATACACCGGGAAACTGACCCTTCTGGAGACATGCCGTGAAGAGCCCCCTCAGCTGGGGCTCTAGCTCCTTCAGAGCCAGGACGAGAGCTCGACCAGGAACTCCGTCGGGTCCAGGCGCTGTATTCTTAGCCCGGAGTCGCGACACGGCCGCTCTCGTCTCTGCTTGCGTCACCTCGGGGACATCGGTGCTCTCCTCTTCTTCGGAGTCTGTGGCTGAGGGCGAAACCATCGCCGGGGCAACGTGTCCCGCTCGCTCAGGGAAAAGGGCTGATATTACCGCCTCTAGCAACTGAGGTTGCATACTTTGCGTCAGTGGAGGCGCCCAGGGACGCAACTTGCCCCGTACCCAACGGTAGGGGCGCCCCCACGGATCGCGATCTAGGGACCCCAGCAGCTCCTCCCTGGCTCGCGACTTAGAGTCGCCGATGGCCAGCCACAGAGTCTTCTTGGACGCGCGGTACGCCTCATACAGCGCGTCTTCCTCGACGGAATCCCGTCGACGTCGTCTCCGGTATCGCGTGTACTGTCGGCGAGCCGCAACGCACTCAACGCGCAGTCGCGCAATCTCGTCGGTCCACCAGTACACCTGGCGCCTTGCGGACTGTTGGCGGACCCTGGGCATGGACGCGTCGCAAATCTGCGTCATTGCCCGGCGAAACCACAGCGCCACCGCTTCGACGTCGACGGGGCCGTCCGTCGTCGACTCCCAAATCCAGGACTGTACTAAGGCAGCCTCCTCGAGTAGTTCCTTGTCGATGCGTTTAAGCGCCCAACGCGGGCCGTCGTTGATCGGGGTTGTTGGATGGCGACCACTCGCAGTCTGGGCAGAGACGTCGAAACGGATATACCGATGGTCTGACAGCGTCTCCACCTCCACAGCGACACGCCAGTCATGGACTCGGCTGGCGACAGAGGGGCTAGCGAACGAGACGTCCACTATTGACCCGCCCTGCTGCCGCACGCACGTGTATTCTGAACCCCGATTCAGGACGACCAGACCAGTCGTCACCGCCCACTCTTCTAGAACCTCGCCCCGAGGGTCAGTGACCGGAGATCCCCACGCCGATGACTTAGCGTTGAGATCCCCGAGCACCAGAACAGGACGAGGGTGATAGCGGCCTACGACGGCGCCCAACTCGACAAGGAAATCCTCAAAGTCGGCTAGACTCTGGTTAGGGGAAAAATACGCCCCCACAGTGGTGATGCCGCCCGAGACCGCAGCAACCCAGCCGCGGCCCCGAGACGGGTCGGTCAGAGTCTCGCCAATAATGGCCACCAAACCGTCAGCGCACCCAAGCCAGTTGTCACGGGCGGGGATGAAGTACGGTTCGGCGACCACAGCCACGTGAATCGACCACTCTGCCATGCTCTGGAGTAAAAGATCCTGAGCTCTGGCACAGTGATTGATGTTGCCCTGGAGGAAATGGAGGAATTGTGCCATTATTGACATTCCATTCCCTCGGCAACGGTCCTGGGCCTGGAGTCGGCCGTGGAGCTATTAGCTTGCGGGGGCGGCGAGGTTTCCCCGGCAGGTTTAGAGCTCCTCTTCTTCTTCTTCTTCTTGGCCTTGTTGGCAGGCACGCCACAGGCCCCTCCGCCCACTTTGTGTCCCGCTGGCTTCCCTGCAGCCGAACATAAGCTGCAGTTGAGCGCCGCAGAACACTGGGCCGCCTTGTGGCCGGGCTGACCACAGCGATAACAAAGATCACTACGGTCAACTTCAGCGGTGCACTTTGCCCGGACGTGCCCTTTCTCCAGGCATCGGAAGCACCGCAAAGCCCGAGGCTGCAGGAGTTTTACCCTCGCTGCAACCCAGCCAACCAGCAATCTGCCGGTTAAGGCGATCTTCTTCGCCGACGCTACAGGGCATCGAACCCAGACAACACCGAGTCCGGTGGCGTCGGCGCGTATATCGCCGGCCCGCACCTGGTCCGGCGAACACTCTCCGCTTCGGGCAATGGCCGCCGCCACCTCCTCAGAAGTCACGGAGTCGTCCAGACCAGCGATCCGCACCTCTGCGGTTTTCATTGGCCTGGCGACCCGGACGTCCTCAGGGTTTAGGACCTCCCTCATCTTGGCGGCCAGAGCGTCCGCCTTTTCGGCACTGCCGCTCGCAGCACCAGCCACCTCGAACAGCCGAGCACCCGTGACAGCCTGCCTGAGGGTGACGGACTGAAGACCAAGATCTGATAATTTGATCTTGGCCTTGGCCTCGGCAATGACCGACTGGTACGTTACGCCGCGCTCTGCAGCTCCGGGCTGTAGCGTGAGCGTCACAGCCTCGGTACGCGGAGCACGTATCGCCGGTCCTTTGCGACCGCCTTTGGCAGTCCGCCGCGCAGGCTGCGCAACCGCCTTTGCAGTTCGGCCGGGGGCGCGCGCTGTTGCCGAGGCCGCCTTGGCGGCTTTGCGGGCCTTTTTGCGGCCCACGACTGTCGCCCATGTCTCACCCTTAGCCCCGGCAGGCGAGGGCTTATCGTTCGATGGTGCTCCCTCCACAGGCTTTTTAACCCCATCCGCAGGCTTCCCCTTCCGAGGCGCAGGTCTCGGCGGCTCCTCCGCCCTCCGCCGTGTATCGGCCGCTAGGGGCGGACGGAGGTTTTCCGGAGGGAGGCGCCGAGAAATCGCCTCTATCCGAGCATTGACCATGCTCCCGCACTGGAGCATGCAGAGCCGGACAATGCGCTCGACCTCGTCATCGGTATGAGTGCTTGCCGGTCTCGGTGCGGGAGCCGGGGCCACTACCGATGTGGCATCAGTAGATGTGCGTCGCTGCTGCTGCTCGCTCAGCGCAGCGACTTGTCGCCGGAGGTCCTCCAAATCATTTCTGAGACGGTTGTTTTCCACCTGCAACTTCGCGACCTCGTCGGAGGCCGTCCTGTTGAGGAGGACGCCAACCGCCTCTTTAATGTCCGCAGCAGCTTCCTTCAGGCCGCGGGTGAACGTGCCCTTTAGGCTACCGGATTTGGAGGCAACCTTTAAGACTAAGTCCACCCCGTCCAAGGCAAGCTGACTCAGGGCCACCGCCGATAGTTCTCCCCCTTCCGTCGCTAGAGCAGCGCGTCGCTCGCGTGCGCGTCGGGCCATTTCCGACACTTCATCGGCCGCGACGGCCTTGCGCTGCTCTCTTCTGGTGGCGTTGAGCTCCGCCTTTGAGCTCCCTAGCGAGGCACAACTCTCGCCACCAGGGTCCTCGGTAGTGACACTCATGTCACTCTCTGCTTCGTTGGCCGCCGGAGTATTAGTGCGCACGAACCTACCCTGTGCGTCCCTCCGCGGACGTGAAGCACTCACTCCTCTCGAAGCCTGCCGACCTCTTCTCGCGGTCGGACACTTCGGGGCCAGCAGGCCTTCCTCATCTGAGGACCGATCCGCCGACCCAACCCTCACAAGAGCAGGGTCGTGTGGACGTTTCCGAACGGATGTTGGTCCACGCGACCCTCTGTCAATATCCTTTGGATGACGGCCTCCATCAGCAACAGGAGTATGGTCACCCACCCCCGCCCGTCCGTCGGTAACAAATCGCTCCATCCTATCAATTCCGTATGCGTTATCAATGTCCGTGTCCTCGCCAAGGTCGTTGGATTTTAATCTTTCTGGTACACGTTTGCCCCCCCCAGAGTACGTAGGGCTGCCCGAACCGTGCGATGACGGCCCGGGGAGGGATTCCCCCTTTCGGGGACCCTCCTGGGTAGTTTTAATGTCATATGTACCCTGCATGTTTGTTTTAGTTGTAGCGCAGTAGCTGCTGAACAACCCATCAGCCATGCATCCCGTCACGCTGCGCTGCCGCTTGAGATTATGGGAGATTTTTATAGAGGTTCTCATTCCTCGCGGCCCAACTCGTGGACCCTCGGTCCCCTTGGAACTTCCGCAACGCAACGTGCATTACGGAAGTTTCAAAGGGATTACGATTTGATACGGTGGCACAGGGCAAAAAGCACCCAAGTGCCTGCTCCGTGGCAAGAGATTGCCGCAGAGCCCGTACTTGCTCCTCCACTATGCCCTCTATTGGTCAGAGGGACACGCAGAGAAACGCGGGAGTCAGAAGACTTCCCCACCTCCTCGTGCTGCTCTTAGTCTGGCTCCTCCCTCCAAGCCTGTCAAGTATGGTTGGACCTACCAAGCATAGCCTTGAAGATCAATGGAGCGCGCGAGCCCCCCCACCACGACAAGGTGGCAGCACTACGGGGGGGAACCTAACCTAACCTAACCTAACCTTTTTTTTTTTTTTTTTTTTTTTTTTTTTTTTTTTTTTTTTTTTTTTTTTTGTGTCGGGGGGGAAATCTTCAGAAAGATACCTAACCTCTTGGGGGAGAGATTAGGTTATGTATGATTTTTACACACTAAAACCCCCTCGGTGGCCAGCCTCAATGCGTATTGGGGAGCTCCGGGATCTCCTACGGAACGCACCGGTGCTCCCCGCGCATCATGCCTGTAAGGCACGTCTTCGACAGATTTATTTGTCTTCTTTCACACTATATACGAAAGCATGCGACCACCACATGCGATCGCCTTCCCAAGAGTCGAAAAAACTGGACAGCCAAGGCCCCCACCCTGACAATCCTCGACTCTTGTGGGCCCCTTTGAGTCGCCTCTTACGACAGACAGGGGATACCGTAGCACTATTCTTTACCCGAAACTACTGGGTAGACGTACTAGCTTGGTGACTACCACCACGCCGACGTCTTCGTGTTTGGGAAATATCGGCTCTTTCCCGATCCCGCTCAGCAGCCTCTTTCTGCTTCATTACTTCTTCGCAGAAGGTTACCACAGCCCTCCAGTTTGTCTCATTCTCCAGCATTGCGGCGACAACTGTTGAAAGAGTGAGGTCTCGCCCGATCCTGTTCACTAGGTCCTTTCGTTCGGACTCCCAAGAAGGACATGCTTCCAACGTGTGTTGGGCTGTATCTTCTGCTGCTCCACAACCATGACACTGCGGCGTTGCCTCGCGCCCAATCCGATACAAGTACTCACCGAAGCAACCATGGCCGGTGAGCATCTGTGTAAGCCTAAAGGTGACATTTCCTTCCTGTCGTTCTATCCAGGCTTCAAAGCTCGGCAGTATTGCCTCAACAACTCGTTGGTGTGCGTTTCGCGGCTCTTCAAGACGTGCACGCCATGAAGCGAGTGCGTCTAGCTTTGCCTGCCGTCTTAACATGTCGAGCTCCTTACGAAGGTCCTGTCCGTTTCTTTGGCGTACGACGCGGCTCTGTACATAGACCGTCGCGTCCATTGCTGCCAGTACGTCCAAAGGCGGAAAACGCCCTAGGATTGTCGCCGCCTCGAAGGATATTGTTCTATATCCTCGTGCGATTCTGATGGATATGGTGCGCTGTACTCTACTAAGCAAAGCTCTGCAGCGCCGGTCGTCTGATAGTCTATGGGACCATACGGGCGCACCATAGAGTGCCATCGATCGCACGACCCCGGCATAAAGGCGACGGACTCCCTCTTTTGGGCCACCCAGATTGGGTAGCAACCCATGCATGGCCCCGGCTACTCCCTGAATCCGTGGGACAAGGCGCTCGAAATGCTCCCCGAAACTCCAACGGCTGTCTAATATGAGACCTAAGTATTTCATGTGCCGGCCCACCTGAATCTCTACGTCACCTACGCGGACAACGGAACTAGGTGGCTCCCTTCCCTTTAGAAGATTATGGAACCATATGGCCTCGGTTTTTTGAGGCGCAATCTTAAGTCCCAATCCGGTAATTTTGGCAACGACGCAAGATATTCCAAGCTCGGCAATCCTGGTTGTTCCCTCGAAGGTATCGCCTTCGGCTATAATTAGTGTATCGTCTGCGTAGCAAACAACACTCACGCCAAAAGGGAGGCTGGTGCGCAATACTGCATCGTATGCCATGTTCCACAAGAGAGGGCCCAACACGGATCCCTGCGGAACTCCAGAATATACCGCAGTCTGGTGGACTCCACCATCTCGACCCACGTATTGAATGTATCTGTCACGTAAATACGAACCGATCACGTTACACAGGTAATCAGGCACCCCGTGGTAGACCAATGCCGTTCTAATCGTCTCCCAGGGCAGAGTGTTGAATGCATTAACAATGTCGATGCTCACAGCCAGCACCACTCCGCCCCTATCGACCGCCTGCTCCGAGAAAGAACGGGCGCGAAGGATTGCATCTATTGTTGAACGTCCCCGTCGGAAGCCAAATTGACTGTCGGATAAGTCAGGACCAACACAGCGCAAGTGCTCACAGATACGAGTGGATATGATTCTCTCGAACAATTTGCCCACCTCGTCCAGTAAGCATATTGGTCTGTATGAGGAGGGGGAATCGGTAGACCTTCCTGCCTTTCTCAGCAGTACCACATCAGCCACCTTCCAGATGAGAGGAAAAACGCCTGCACGAAGGCAGTTATTGAAAAGCCGCCTCAGCCTATCCTCCAAAACATCAAGAGCCAAAACCAAGGCCCGACCGGGGATCCCGTCAGGACCTGGTGCGGTGTTGCGAGCTCCAAGGCGTTTGACAGCTTGCTTCAACTCCCGTTCTGAGACCAGGCACTCATCGGACCATTCGGACCGACCTGAACCCGATTCTATGGTCAAAGAAGTACACTGAACCCCGGGAAAGAGTGTCTTTATCACTGTGTCTACCAGACTCGGGTCCATCGTTTCTGTGAGAGGAGGAACCCATGGCCGGAGCTTACCGAGTACCATTTTATACGGGCGCCCCCATGGGTCCCTGTCCAATCCCTCCAGAAGCTCGTTCCAGGCTCGTGACTTAGCATTAGCGATCGCGATCTGGAGCGCTTTGGTTGCGTTCCGGTATGCCGCGTATGCTGTAGCCGTCTCTTCATTTGTGGCTCGCCTTCTCCGGCGCGTTCTCGTGTACCGGCGTCGAGACTCCAAACAGAGCTTTCGCAATTGTGCGATGTCGTTATTCCACCAATACACCGTTCTCCGCATAGCAGGTTTGGACCGGGGCATCGAGGCATCACAAATCGACGTCATTACTACCCGAAACCAATTCGACATTCTTTCCGGATCAGGCGAGACCCCTTCATCATTCGGCCAGTCCGCGACGTTGGCAGCAGCAACAAGCCAATCGCGATTTAGCCGCTTAAGTGACCATCGACGGGAAATATTGCCGCTACAGCCACAAGCACGAGCGACGAGCCCCCGCCGTGCCACATCGACAAAAATGTAACGGTGATCGGACAGTGTCACTATTTCCTCGGCCACTCTCCACCCCGTCACCATTCGTGCGGCAGAGGGAGTCGCCCATGTTAGATCCACAATCGATTCTCCCTGCCACCGCACACAGGTGCTGGCAGAACCCCGATTTTGAAGCCGGAGGTCCAGACAGGCCGCCCATTCCTGTGTTGCCGCGCCCTTCACGTCGTTCCGGGCGTCACCCCACGCTCTTGAATGAGCGTTGAAGTCGCCCAGGACTAATACCGGACGAGGGTGAAGCCTGCGAATGCAGCCAGTTAACATGTCCAGGTACACTTCGTACTCCGCAAGGGTACAGTTGGGTGAGACGTAGCATCCCAGGACCGCCAGCGTGCCCCACTTTACCGCGACATATCCATTACCTTTTTCTATGAGAGAGCATGAAGGATATCCGCTGCCTCCCGCCCAGTAAATGACGGTGATGCCTAAATCGTCACCGAACCATCGAGGATGGTTTGGAACTGAATAAGGCTCCATCACTACCGCTAGAGCAACCGACCACTCCGCGACGGACTGCAGTAACAGGTCCTGAGCCGCGCGACAGTGGTTAAGGTTGCTCTGCAAGATCTTTAAGTCAGCGAATTCTGACACTCCATGGCCTCCTCAGTCGGTGGTTTATCCGACAGAGCTAACGCTGCCGCAGGGGCGACTGCTAAAGGAGGAGCCTGCACTCCTTTTTTCTTCCCTTTATCTTTGGGAGGGACACATCTTTTACTGCCTAGTCTATGGTCAGCGGGTCGGCCGAGATCTGCACACAGGGGACAATTGAGTTTACGTGCTGTACACTCTCTCGCCCTATGGCCCTCCTGACCACACGCATAACATCGATTGCTCCTGTCGACTGCACTGGGACACTGTGCCCGAACATGACCCATTTCCAGACAACGAAAGCACTGCATGGGCCGTGCCGTCAACAGCTGCACCCTAGCCGACACCCAACCAACTCGCAGGCGTCCCGCCGCAGACAGCTTCCGCACAACTGCAAGCGGGCAACGAACCCATGCCGTCCCCAGTCTGTACGGATCGACATGTATACTACCCACTTTAACATTTAAGTGAGAACATTCTCCAGCCTCGACAACTGCGGCTGTGATGTCTTGAGTGGTAACAGATTCATCCAAGTCCATCACTCTTATCTCTCCCATCTTAATTGGGCGCGCGATCCGCACATCCAGGTCGGAAAGCGCCTCACGCATTCGCCCAGCCAAGACGTCCGCTTTCGATGCGCTTTCCGGCCCAGATATCTTCAGTACCAGTCCTCCCGTGACAGCTCTCTTCTGGCGGATCTCAGTGATCCCGCATTCCGACAGTTTCACCTTCCGTTTTGCAGCCGCCATTACCTCGGCATATGTTGCTGCCGCACCTTGAGGCAAAGTGACTGTAATGGCAGCCGTAGCCGGGAGCCGTGATGGCTTCTTTGGCTTACTTGCACCCGATGAAACCGGAGCCCCGGGAGCAGCAGCTAGCGGTTTTTTCTTCGCAGCTGAAGACTTTTTCTTGCTTTTCCGTCCCACTACAGAGGCCCAGGTCAACGCAGTTGGAACCACCGGGTCAGCATGCCTCATTTGCACTGGAGGCAGTTCGGGTACCGGAGGAGGCAACGAATGCATGTCTGGTGCTCCTGTCTTTCTCTGTTTTTTTAACTGAGAGGGTTTCGCAGTTGTAGCTGCCGTTTCGGCTGGCGCTATCCCCAGAGTTTGTTTACTTTGCCTTTCCGAATTCAGTTCCGCCTTAAAATCGCTCAATTTACGGTCGATAAGGACCGTCAGCCGTGCCATCAAGGGGTCGTTTGAGCTTTTAGTTCCACCCACTTCATCTTTCTGCACTGCTCTCCTCAATGCATCCTGGCTTCGTAGATTGGAAATGTCAGCTGCCATTTTCTCTTGTTCAGCTTTCATGGAAGCAAGCATAGCACGAAGGTCCTCATTTTCTTTTTCCAGACGCTCAACATTCGCAGACGTAGCCGTACGATGTAAAAGTTCACCCGCTGCTGCTTGGACCGTCCGCACCGCCAATCGAAGGCTGCGAACAAAGGTGCCCTTGAGGCTGCGAGATCTGTCAGCAATCCTCTCCACCATGTCCATCTCTTCAACTATACGGGCACTTATATCACCTGTGGGTTGAGATTTCATCTCCGCCATGATTTCCTCTACCTTCGGTAAGGATGCTTTAGCCCGCGTGAGTGAAGTCTGCGATGTATCTAAGACGGTTTCCTCTTCCGTATCCTCAGCGTAAGTCTTCTTTTTAATGGACTGGCGTTTCGGTCGCGGCATAAGGACTGATCCAGTCGGCGCTCCTCTTTTCCGCGCACCCGAAGCCTCAGACGTTGCAGATGCCTGTGACACCCCGGATATAATAGAGCTGTCACTTTCCTCTCCATCTCTGCTACGTTTCGAAGACACACTGATTGGCGTATCTGGACGCACAAAGATTTCTTCACTGTCTTGGGTCTTTGTGAATTCCACAGACGGTGAAATTTCCGTCGACCTCCCTTCTTCCATTTTATTTCCTTTTTTTGAGCTCGTTTGCAGGTCAGTTCTTGTCTCGCTCTCTTTAGGTGGTGTGCGCCGGACCTTAGAGCTTCTGCCCGCAAACGGGCTTACCAATTTTTGCGAAGTAGGCGGTATCGCTGTTGACGATCGAAACACTACTGGAGTCTTCCGAGGCGACCGCGTTTGAGCCTTCGTTGGTTTATCCGTCATTATCATTATCAGAATCCGTTAATAACTTGCCAGTGTCGTCGTTTTTTCGCTGTGGTACATTTTTGCTCCCCCCATAATACGTGGAGCTGCCCGAACCGCGCGATAACGGCCCGGGGACGGATTCCCCCTTTCGGGGACCCTCATGGGTAGTTTTATTTCCTGTACCGATTTCCATTTTGTTTGTTTGTTTGTAGCGCAGTAGCTGCTGAACAACCCATCAGCCATGCATCCCGTCACGCTGCGCTGCCGCTTAAGATTCTGGGAGATTTTTATAGAGGTTCTCATTCCTCGCAGTCCAACACTTGGACCCTCGGTCCCCTTGGGACTTCCGCAGCGCAATGTGCGTCACGGAAGTTCCAAAGAGATTACGATTTGATACGTTGCACAGGCCAGAGAGCACCCAGGTGCTTGCTCAGCGGTAAGGAATTGCGCTAGAGCACGTACTAGCTCCCCTACTGTGCACGCGGAGAGACACTGAAGTCTAAAGACCTCCTCACCTCCTCGTGCTGCTCTTAGTCTGTCTCCTCCCCCCAAGCCTATCATGTATGGTTGAACCTATCAAGCTTAGCCTTAGGGATCGCTAGAGCACGCAAGCCTCCCCACCACGACAAGGTGGCAGCACTGCGGGGAGGAACCTAACCTAACCTAACCTAACCTAACCTAACCTAACCTTTTTTTTTTTTTTTTTTTTTTTTTTTTTGTTTCGGGGGGGAAATCTTCGTAAAGATACCTAACCTCTTGGGGGAGAGATTAGGTTATGTATGATTTTTACACACTAAAACCCCCTCGGTGGTCAGCCTCAGTGCGTGTTGGGGAGCTCCGGGATCTCCTACGGAACGCACCGGTGCCCCCCACGCACTATGCCTCTAAGGCACTTCTCGGACAGAACTATGTGTCTGTTGTTACTTTACAAACGCGAAAGCATGCGACCACCACATGCCATCGCCTTCCCGAGCGTCAAACAACTGGATAGGCAGGGCCCCCACCCTGACTACCCTTGACCCTCGTGACCCCTTTGAGTCGCCTCTTACGACAGGCAGGGGCTACCGTAGCTCTATTCTTTACCCGAAACTACTGGGTGCTACGTGCTAGCGTGGCGGCCACTACCACGCCGACGTCTTCGTGTTCGGGAAGTTGCAGTTCTTTCCCGATCTCGCTCGGCGGCCTCTTTCTGCCTCATTACGAATTCGCAGAAGGAGACCATTGACTTCCAAGTCCCTTTGTCCTGCAGCATAGCGGCCACTACTGTCGAGAGATTAAGGTCCTGCCCGATCCTACTGATCAGATCCCGCCGCTCGGATTCCCAAGCAGGGCACTCCTCGAGCGTATGTTGAGCGGTATCTCGGTCCGCTCCGCATTCACGGCATCGCGCCTCCGCCTCACGCCCGATCCGACACAGGTATTCCCCGAAGCAACCATGCCCGGTCAACACCTGCGTCAACCTGAATGTAACATTTCCTTCAGTCCGTTCAATCCAGGCTTCGAAGCTCGGCAGTATTGCTCCAATAACGCGTTGGCACACACTTCGCGGCTCCTCGAGGCGTACCCGCCACGAAGTAATCGCATCATGTCGTGCCTGCCGTCTGAGTATCTCAAGCTCTTTTGGAAGGTCCTGTCCGTTCCTCTGGCGGATTATACGGCCTCTATCATAGACAGTTGCGTCCATGTCCGCCAGTATATCCAAGGGGGGAAACCGTCCTAGGACTGTCGCCGCCTCAAAGGATATAGTCCTATAACCACGTGCGATCCTGATAGCCATCATACGCTGCACTCTGTTGAGCATAGCTCTACAACGTCGGTCACCCGATAGTCTATGGGACCATACGGGTGCACCGTAGAGTGCTATCGATCGGATGACTCCAGCATAGAGGCGGCGGACTCCCTCCCTTGGGCCACCTAGATTCGGCAGCAACCTATGCATAGCACCAGCTACTGCCTGAATCCGGGGAACGAGGCGCTTGAAGTGTTCCTCGAAGCCCCAACGTCCATCCAAAGTCAAGCCCAAGTACTTAAGATACCGACCCACCATGACTTCTACGTTGTCAACGCGGATAACCGAAGTGGGTGGCTCCGTTCCTTTTGGGAGGTTGTGAAACCACATTGCTTCAGTTTTTTGGGGTGCAATCTGCAGTCCCAGACTTTGTATTTTTGCGACAATGCAAGCCACTCCAAGCTCCGCCACTGCTGTGGTCCCCTCAAAAGTGTCCCCTTCCACCAAAATTAAGGTGTCATCCGCGTAGCAGACTACACTAACGCCATAAGGAAGACTGGCACGCAGCACAGCGTCGTACGCTAAGTTCCACAGAAGTGGGCCCAAGACTGAACCCTGTGGAACCCCGCAAGACACTGAATTTTGATGGATTTCTCCGTCCCGACCCACGTATGTTATATACCTGTCCCGTAAATACGCCCCGACAATTTTACGTAGGTAGTTGGGCACAACGTGTTGCTCAAGTGCCTTCCTGATCGCAAACCATGGCAGAGAATTAAAGGCGTTGACAATGTCGAGACTAATCGCCAACGCCACTCTACCTCGCTCGACAGCTTGCTCTGACAGGGATCGTGCGCGGAGAATCGCGTCTATCGTAGATCGACCACGTCTAAAGCCGTACTGATATTCCGATAGATCGGGCCCAAAAGAAGACAGGTGCTCGCTGATTCGGGCAGCGATTATCCTTTCGAACAACTTCCCCGCCTCGTCTAGCAAACATATGGGTCGGTATGCGGAGGGAGAATCCACAGGCCTTCCATCCTTTTTTAGAAGAACCACCCGAGCCTCTTTCCAGCACAAGGGAAACACGCCATACCGAAGACAGCAATCAAACAGCTGCCTTAATCTAGTACCTAGAATGGGAAGAGATAACAGCCAAACCCGATTAGGGACTCCGTCAGGACCCGGTGCAGTGTTGCGGGCACCGAGGCGCTTAACAGCCCAATCCAACTCTCGCTCTGAGACCAGACAGTCAGCGAACCCTTCAGAGGGCTCCGAAATGGACTGTATGGTCGAGGAAGCATCCTGGACTCTGGGAAACAATGTCCTTATGACTGACTCCACTAGACTAGGGTCCATAGTTGCAGTGAGTGGAGGTACCCATGGTCGGAGCTTGCCCAGTACCATTTTGTACGGGCGCCCCCATGGGTCTCTGTCAAGTCCCTCAATGAGCTCATTCCAAGACCGAGCTTTAGCATTTGCGATTGCAGTCTGAAGCTCCTTGGTTGCTTTTCGGTAAGCCTCATAAGCTACCGCCGTCTCTTCGCTTGTAGCTCTCCGTCTTCTACGCATCCTCGTATATCGGCGTCGGGACACCAGACAGACCTCTCGCAATTTTGCAATGCCGTCGTTCCACCAGTATACGGATCTCCGCTTGGTAAATTTGGCTCGAGGCATCGAAGCATCACAGATCGACGTCATGACTCTGCGAAACCAGTTTGCCAAACCTTCAGGGTCAGTCGAGACACCCTCAGTTTTGGACCAGTCCGCAGCGTTAGCAGCAGCCACAAGTAGATCTTGGTTTAACTGCTTGAGGGACCACCGTCGCATAACATCACAGCTTTGATTATGAGCACGAAGGGAAAGACCCTGAAGTGCTACATCGATATAGATGTAGCGGTGGTCAGAGAGCGTCACCACTTCCTCCGCTACCCTCCATCCCGTCACCATGCATGCAGCAGAAGGAGTCGCCCACGTAAGATCTACAACTGACTCCCCCTGCCATCGGACACAAGTACTGGTAGAACCCCGATTCAGAAGTCGGAGGTCCAAAACCGCCGCCCACTCCTGTGTAGCCTCTCCCTTTTGGTCATCACGCACGTCCCCCCACTCTCTTGAGTGAGCGTTGAAATCACCCATGACAAGCATTGGGCGAGGGTGCAGTCTGCGAATGCAGCTTCTCAACTCATCCAAGTACATTTCGTATTCGGCAAGGGTGCAGTTAGGCGAAATGTAGCAGCCCACAACCGCCATTTTTCCCCACTCCACCACCACAAAACCTTGGCCCTTTCCTAAGAGAGAGCATGGGGGCTCTCCCACTCCTCCTGCCCAGTATATAGCAGCATTACCCAGATCGTCTCCGAACCAGCGAGGGTGGTTCGGAACATAATACGGTTCTGCTATCACGGCTAAAGCAACTGACCACTCCGCTAGCGACTGCAGTAACAGGTCTTGCGCCGCGCGACAGTGATTCAAGTTGCTCTGTATGATTTTTAAGGCACTGAATTTTGGGCCTCCATAGCCTCCTCTCTCGGTGGATCTTCCGACAAGGCCGACGCAGCAGTAGAAACAGCTGAAGAAGATGGAGCCTGCACTCCTCTTTTACTTGCTCTACCTCTAGGAGGTGCGCAGCCTTTACCTCCCAGTCTGTGGTCTGCGGGGCGGCCAAGATCTGCACATAACGGACATTTGCACGTTCGTGCTGTACATTCCCTTGCCCGATGGCCTTCCTGGCCACACGCGTAGCATCGAGTGCTTCTGTCAACGGTGCTGGGACACTGTGCCCGAACATGTCCCATCTCTAAGCATCGAAAACATTGTAGAGGCCGTGCCGCTAGCAATTGCACTCTTGCTGCAACCCAACCGACCCGCAATCGTCCTGCGACCGACAATTTCCGCACGACCGCCAGTGGACAGCGGACCCACGCCGTTCCTAGTCTGTGTCGATTGATATGTATTTCACCAACCTTTATGTCTGCCTGAGTACAGTCACCAGCCTCAGCAACCGCAGTCGCAATGTCTTGCGTGGTTATGGATTCATCTAAATCCATCACCCTCAACTCTCCCATCTTGATGGGGCGTGAGATCCGCACATCCAAATCGGAAAGTGCCTCACGCAGTTTCATCGCCAAAACGTCTGCTTTTGAAGCGCTCTCCGGTCCAGGTATCTCTAGCACCAACCCGCCAGTGATGGCTCTCTTTTGTTGGACTTCCGCAATTCCACAGTCCGATAACTTTACCTTCTGTTTCGCGGTCGCCATAACTGCAGCATATGTTGTTGCTGTGCCATCACGCACAGTTACTGTGATGGCGGCTGTAGCTGGTACTCGTGACGGCTTCTTTGGCTTATTCGCCTTCCGAGTCAACTGAGCGGGGGTCTTAGCTGCAGCTGGGACAGTTTCCTTCCCCTTGGCAGAATCTTTCTTTTTGTTTTTCCTGCCCACAACCGAGGCCCAGGTATGCACAGATGAAGCCCCTGCATCCAGATGCGTTGCTGGCTCTGTAGGTAACACTGGCGGGGGCAGTGACCGTGTAGCTGGTTGTCTTGCCTTCCGCTTTGCCTTTGGCTTAACCTGCTCTACGTTAGCTCGTGCAGTCTTTGCCTTCTCGGCTGGCGCTTCCACCAGAGTTGGCCTAATAGCTTTTCCCGGGAACAGCTCTGCCTTAAAATCGCGCAGCTTGTGATCAATAAGATCAGATAGTTGTGCCATTAACGAGCCATTTGCATTCCCATTTGTGCTGCGCACTTCCATGTCCTTCCTCGCGTGTTTCGATACCTCCTGCTGCCGTAAATCGGATATTGCCGCAGCCATCTCTTTTTGTTTTTCTTTCAAGGCGGCGAGTTCGGAACGGAGTTTCGCATTCTCTTTCTCGAGGTGCTCTACGTTTGCAGTCACAGCTGTGCGCTGGAGGAGTTCAGCTGCTGCTGCTTGAACTGTTCGCACTGCCAGTCGTAGGCTGCGGACAAAGGTGCCTTTGAGACTACGTGACCTGTCGGCAACTCTTTCTACCAAGTCCATTTCCTCAATAATCCGGGCACTGATGTCGGTAGTGGAGTGTGTCTTCATTTCCTCTAAGATCTCTTCGACCTTCGGTAAGGAAGCCTTGCTTCTAGTATGCGATGAAGGTACTGATGGATCCAGCACGTCTTCTTCGTCCGTAGCTTCGACATGGACCTTCTTTTTAACTGACAGTCGTTTCGGTCGAGGGATGTCCGCGGCTCCCGTGGGCGCTACTCTTTTTCTGGAAAGCGATGTGCCGGACGCGTTTGATGTCCGTGATGCGTTTGATTTGATTGAGCTATCGCTCTCCTCCTCATCTCTGCCAGTTTTGGTATGTATAGGAATTGGCGTGTCTGGACGCACAAACCTTTCCTCAGCATGCGTCACATCATCTGCATCGTATCTCGGCGTATCCACCGAGCCAAGCGGTGCTCCTTTCTTTCTACTAAGCGACGCTCTAGGCACATTAGAGGCCCTTGACGCCCCAGAGCTTTCGCTATCCTCTCTGTCTTTGGCATGGGTTGGCGGCGAATTCGCCGTTGACACAACATCATGTTCCATTTCCTTTGGGTTACCCGAGATAGTTTCCAACTTTCGGGTCGCCTCGCGCTCTTTGGGAGGTGTGCGCCGTAGTAACGACGACCTTCCCTCAAATGGACTCTTCAATTTTTGCAAAGTTACGGGTGATTTTGCCATTGAAGTTCGAGTCCTTTGTGAGGCATCTGCTTCGGAGCCAATCCGCTGAAGAGCGCTACTCCTGGTGACAGGTCGAGCAAAGTCGGATCGCTGCCGCCATTCCTTCTCAGGTGTGCCCGCAGGACACACCTCGTATACGTCGCATGCCACGGTCTCACTACTTCCAGCACCCAAGTTGGCGCTGGAAGTAGTAAAACTACCCGCAGCATTCGCCCTATCTACGTCAAGTTTTTTGGGGTTTTTCGAAAATTCCATTTTGAACCCACGAGTACGGGAGAAAAAAGGTCCATCTGGGCAGAGATCCCGATACCCAGATAACCCAATTTTACGCCTAGGAGGTCGGGAGGTATCCTAGGGTTGGCCGCTAATGACTGATGAACTCCCCAGCCGCTCTTGCGAGCACCCCGACGCCACGTACCTCAGCGCCGAGGGTTGAGGATTTTTTATAGAGGTTGTCTCCTCGCGGTCCGGCCGGTTAAGGCAAGACCCTCGTTCCCAAAACATGACTGGGTTTACGATATATCCGCATAACGAGCTACCCTCCAAAAGAAGAGTGGCCATTACGCCCCGCCTAGGCACTGAGCTTTTCAGTGCCCAGGTGACTCCCCGCCAGATTATTCGCCGATGACCAGTAAGATCTCACAAGGAAAAGTTACTAACCATCGCCCAGGGTGCACCGGCCCTTGCCACTACCTTTCCACCGGATTCAAAGAATCAAATAGAACGGCAGAAGAAGGACACACGAGGAGGTTATCTAACCTAACCTAACCTAACCTAACCTAACCTAACCTAACCTAACCTAACCTAACCTAACCTAACCTAACCTAACCTAACCTAACCTAACCTAACCTAACCTAACCTAACCTAACCTAACCTAACCTAACCTAACCTAACCTAACCTAACCTAACCTAACCTAACCTAACCTAACCTAACCTAACCTAACCTAACCTAACCTAACCTAACCTAACCTAACCGAGTAACACTCTAAAAGTCATAAGTCAAACATCTGCTCCGCGAAAAAAATTCGTAAAAATTCGAATTTCACAGTTAGACGCGTGAAAGTTTGCACGGTCGTTTGGGAACGTCCAATTCATAAGTGTTATCGTTTGCGGCGATCCCAGTGTCCAGGAAGAGCCCCAGTGAACGTAGGGAGTGTTGTGGAAAAAACTGGTCGAAACCGGGGAAGTGACTAAGTGAATCGGGATTTGCAAGTGCCATCGGAAGCGCTGAAAAGCGTTTTCATTCGACATCCTTGATTCATTAAAATCCGTTCACGGGTTGCGGAGATACAACGAGTTCTCTGCAAAAATCCGGGACGGAATCTTCTTCGGTGGATACCGGGAGAGTGCGGCGTGTGACCGGGATAAGCGTCGAACCAGATCGACACCTCACGGAGATAGGTCGGTAAAATTTTTAATCGTCCAGATCCGTCTACCAGGAGCGGAGTAAGGGCGTTCGGAAGAATACCGACTCTCTATACAAAAGTGGGGTGACTTCGGAGGCTTTTTCCGGGAAGACGGCGAGTTGTCCAGGGACTCTGTTACCATCAGCGTGTGCGCCCATTAAAGGAGATTCGGACGTTTGTTGAATCATCTGGATCCGTCCACGGGTTACGACACAGTAGCGTTCGCCCTCATCGCGAAAAACGACAAATCGAGGTAGAATCAATACGTAAATTCAGTGGAATTTTCCGATGTTTACGATAAACTGCCTTTGATTTGTGACGTTTTCCCTCCACGGAGTGCGAAAAGCGGCGAGAATCGCTTAGTGTCGTGTCGTTTTTTGCTGGACGGAGCTGGGGGCTTCGAAGACTGCCGAGGACATAGCTGGGCGCTCGCAGCCAGGACCCGGGTGCTCCACGAGCACTCTGCAGAGTTGAAGTGTCGCTGGTTTGCGTTGTGTCAAAGTGAGAGTGAAAGCGACAGTGCAGTGACACAACGTAGCCATAGTGTGAGTCGCTGGACCAGTAAGACACCACCAACCTCCGTAGCCTGAGACCCCCTGACGGCACTCACCAGAGTGTATCTAGTCGAAGTGTCGTCAAGTCCCAACCCCCCTCACACCTACATCCACTGACGGCACTAACCTGACCTGACGGACTTTGACGGCACGTTGGTACTAAATACAAATAAGTTACAGATGCGTTCAACTAAAAATTTAAAAATAAAATAATTTAAAAAAAAACCGACTTTAAAAACATAAACTAAAAAGTTAAAAATAAAATTTTCACTTTAAAGAAAGGAGCATTAACAGGCGGCATATAGTTAATGAAGTCGGTGCCAACTCAATTTGAAAAGGTACTTACCAGGTAATAACAATTACAACAATGATATACCTATTTAGAACTATAATAAATATAGATCACAATTTAAAGTGTCTGAGTAAGTAGGCACCGACTTCATTAACTATATTACTACTACTATTTATTTATTTATTTATTTAAAGTGAAAATTTTATTTTTAACTTTTTAGTTTATGTTTTTGAAGTCGGTTTTTATTTTTTTTTTACATTATTTTTTGTAATAGAAAATATAAACGGGTACTTTTTAATTCCTGATATATTCTTTTTAAATTTCTCTGTTAAGTATCAGTGAATTAAATCCAAGTGGATTATTGTATTTTTAGCTATTGTTAACGGAACTCTTCAATCGTAGTACCTGAGGATATTTTGGCATTTTCCGAGCCGATGTCGCTTAGCAATGAAATCTATGAGAGTTTGCAAACCACACGTGGCTCAAATCTGTAAGTAAGTGGTGTGTTTTGCTGGAACGACCATAGTTATGTTTATAACAAATATTAATTTTAATAAGATCTAGTCACTTAAGTGACTCTTTAAAGACGCCTTACTTTGACAGTACGCTATCGCTAATTCATAGGAACTGGCAGGATGAACGACAATAGTTTGACAAAACTTTTAGCAAAGAGCTGTTT
Organism: Luffia ferchaultella; assembly: GCA_949709985.1. Taxonomy (NCBI): domain Eukaryota; kingdom Metazoa; phylum Arthropoda; class Insecta; order Lepidoptera; family Psychidae; genus Luffia; species Luffia ferchaultella. The sequence continues at coordinate 44,275 of OX453252.1, forward strand.
TTGACGACATTTCTTGGGAATCAATATGTCCTGGTTCAGATTATCACCGGCTGTAGCGGACGAAGGCGGACTGAAAGACTCTCGCCCGTGCGATCGACAGATGCTACCAAGGAGGCAACTGGGGCCACCCTACAAAGAGCAAACATATAGATGGTGCAGCTGTATGTTTTTTTCAGAAACAAAGGTTGTTGTAAATATTCGTTAAAACATAATCATTTGATTCATTATGACAACTACAGTAATGAAAAACCTTCAAATATTATAACTGACGGAAACATTAATGTAACACGGACGGATCAAACTGAAATTCTTGGCGAAGTTGGCCAGAAAGTAGTTTTAAACACGAGCAATTTAAATAATTCATTTTCGAAGTTAAATTCAGTTTATGTTTAGCCAACGGTACAACTAGATGTAGACAATACCGGCAAAAACACTTATGTCGCGCACTGTTAGGCTCTGGCAGTGAGATAAACCCCGTATCTAAAAATTTTGTACAATCATTGCATTTAAGTATCAACACGCGGATTTGACAATTATATGTTTCAATTTCAATTATTATTTCGTTATAAAAACGGATACAATTTCCCATGAAAGACACAAGCACAAGCCACAGTTTGTATTGAGTTTTCAACGTGAGGGTGCACGCCAGAAATTCGAGCGACATAAAAATTGTGTAGGTACAAAAACACGGCGATTTTTAGGAAACTATAATTGATAGTGAAAAAGTAAAGTCACCATTGTGAAGTTCGTTTTGGTGACTCTTCTAAATGATATATGTCATGCGTCCATGGCTTAGAAATATGACGATTACGTCTAGCGATTAGTAATTCTTGTTTGTTCCCGCTTGCAATACTATGGTGCACTCTACGTTGTTCAAATCAAATTCTGTAGAATATAGCTCGTTTTTCCTTTTTAGTTTATAACTTTTTCATTTAAGTGGTTTTGCGGTCGAGTTTGTTTTCTTTTCTGTAACGTTTTTCGTAATAGTGTTATATTACGAGATGTTATTGATTTACATACTATATTTATATTAATTTCTTGCTAATCCATTTTCAAATGTAGTACTAAAACATTGTCACTTTCTTCTTTTATGTAACAAACTCCTGAAACAAAAATGGTATTCTCTGGAAACTAGAGCGAATAGAAAGGACAGTCCTTCTGTATATGGGTCTGAAAAGTGAACGTTAATTTTAATTTTCCTAAAACCAGTATCAGTTCTAAAGTGATACGTGATGTGCTACGAAGCACTACTGTGTCGCTTCACCGAAACTATTGTTGAAAATTTATTATAATAGACTAACTAGTCAACCCTGAACCAATTTTTTTCTATTCTTCATTATTTTTGCATGTTTAGCAGATACTAGTGGTTGCCGAGTTGTAGGAAGTCAATTCAAATTGCATCAAACGACAGACTATTATACCCATATGGTTGACAGTATTTGTAACACATTTTATAATTTTATTATATAGATTTTTGCTTTCAGCACTCCTTTTCGATATAAACTATAACTATGCCAAATCTCCGTACCCGCAATATGCTTGAGTACAAAGTTTTATCTTTACGTATTAATATATATAGAAGATTATCAAATCAAGCGATTCCCTTGTTAAAGTAACAGATATTTTTAAAACGTGAATACTTATGCAGTTTTTGTTCTCTCAAAAATCAAGGTCATGATTCATTCGAACACTTTACGCTTTTTCTCATAGTTTAGAATTTGGCCATACAGTCCCATCTCAAAAACTCAACTTGTATATATATTTTAGCTTCCTACATAAACTGTAGCTATGACGAATATGTGTGCGTTTAAAAGGAATTCAAAGCTTTCTTTCGAAAGAAATATTTGGTGCTATCTTAGCAGTTTAAAATTAATAATTGAAATGGGAAATACGAGCAAAGTCGCGGGTATAAGGTGGTATAGTACTAAATTTAAACTATGTTACTCTACGTTATTTCTTCAAATTTCTACCAAATTCCCAAATTATTATATACACGGACGTCAGAATTTATTACGTTTTTCTAAAGACTAAATGAGCAGTAGGTAAGGACTCTGGCTGCTATGTAGGTTGCTTTTTCAATTATCCTGCCCGTAGAAAATAGCACGTGCGTAGTTCGTAAGAAATCATTATACTTAAAATAAATGGATTTTGATTAAAAAAAATTTGATAATACAGTTTAATTGTTTCGGAGATTAACCGGAACAGACAGATACTACGATTTTATATACATAAAAAAAAATCTACAGATTTCACGCTACTTGCAACTATCGAAGGACATTGAAAATGAACATCAAAAATAAAAACTTTTATCACATTTTTGTCAAATAATTTTATTAAATTTTTTGAAAAAAGTTATAGACCAATTTTTAAAATTTGGTATCATACAATGGCCCGCGAGCTCCTGCATATTTTGACTTTACTGCCTTTTGTCTACCTTTATAACCTTCTGAAATATAGCCAAATCTCTGTCTCCATGGTAACTGATCTGATAGTTATTCAATGAAAAGGGCACCTTACCCAGCCCACAGTTTCCGACCGATTGCAAAATTCTTTTTGCCAAACGGTAGACTAACGGAAGCTTTTTCATTTATTCGATATTCGCTTTTGTTTTTGAAATATTAATTAACTTTTTGTCCGAAACATTAGAAAATATCTTCTTTTTTTTCACCTTTTCGATTTTCCGAAAAAAGTTACAAACCAATTTAAAAAAATTTGATATCATACGATGCATCACAAACCCTTGCATCTTTTAACACCACCGTCTTTTGTCAACTTTCCTAAATTTCGTAAATATAGCCGAATTACCTTCCCCCAAGAAAACGATCAGATGAACATTTTCAATGTTAAAAAGCTCACTCCTGACAACCTAATTTTTATGTCTGCAAAGTTTTATTGAAATCGATTCAGCCACTTCGGAGATCAGTCCGGGCGGACAAACAGACAAACGAATAGAAACAATAAGTAACCTATGTTCTTTTCCTATGTCTAATCTATATATGTACCGAATTCCATTAAAATCGATTTACGCGTGAAAGCCTAACAAACAAACAAATTTACATTCGCATTTATAATAGGTATTGGTTAGGATTATTCGTATAAACTGAACACTTGTATCCAAACTGGAAAACCCAACGGCTGCAGTCACAAGCTAAACACGACATAGAAATCTTATGAGACAAGAAACTAAGACAAGAAAGTCAACGCCATAAATATAAAAGTAAGTAACCAAGGCCTACTTCAAGACGTCTGGAAGAATTTCAGGGTTCCATATTTCAAATTCCAAAAAGTGGTCAAATTCCAAAAAAGCATCAGTGTCAAATTGAACACGAAGTGTTCACAAAAAGAGTTTACAGAGCGGGCGCAGACCTATGCAATGTAACTTAATGTGATTACTAGAAAATAAGGAAAGGCACTGGAATTAGAAAAAATGTTGTATAAGACACTTCTTTGAACAAACAGTTTAAGCTGCAGTGCCATTTAAAAAAGTTTTGTGCTACCGAAATTACGACCAAACCACTGAAATGTCGAATGCACACCTTTTAATAAGCTAATGTATCCATGTAGTTTATAATATTTTTAATTAGAATACAATCGAGCATTACTAACCCAAATTTACTTCCAAACGTTAAGATTCTGATTCACTGCTTTTCTATAAAATTCAGCTGTCTAATAGTGGATGTCCCAAAGGCGATTGCTTTCGATCCATCGATATTTTCACATAAATTAAATTTAATTACATTTTGACACCTGAATTTTATTTATGGGCTTTCTGTTTTTAGTTCACATTCCGAAATAAATAATACTTTGTGTGGGACACGATATAGATTTGGTTTGCTTTATATTACAAGTGGAAAAAACTCCACCGAACTGATGAAAAAGCAGTTTTCATGTGGTCACTATCAGTCACTATTATTCTATAAAATATAAAATAAAAACAATAGTACAGCGAGATCTATTTGTCTGTTATTTTCAAATTGCGACGCTTTCAAATAGTGTCTCTACAAACACAAGCAAGTCCCTCCGAACTGACGCAAAATGTGAACAAAAATTTACCATCGTACGAAAAACTTAATCACGAGTGCCCGTAATACCTATAAACGCAGTTGCCTGCCAAAAGCCCGGTGATTATTAATTTAACTAGCGACCGCCCGCAGCTTCGCTTGCGTAGACTACACATTCCTGTTTTAGGTAGCATTGACATTCGAAACTGTTTATACGTACTTTTTGCTGAAACTAATATTGGGTACACCCATTTAAACTTTCAATCTTCATTCTCCCCACTCCTTTAAGAAAACCGATCATCATCACCCCATTTTACCCCACTGCAGGGGCTTAGGCCTCCCCCAGGGTGAGAAGGGGGTTCTGGAGCTTAAATCCACCACGCTACTTCACTGCGGGTTGGGGATTGTAACGACCGCCATCTATTGACAGCGTTAAGAAAACCGATACTCACATACTTTTCACCTCAAGTTTCCCACCCTTAAAATGTAGAAATACAAAAACCCTGAAATACGTCACTATTTATTTATGTTAAAATTTTTGTTTCTAACTTTAAAAAACAAAGACTCTCATACAAAGCCTCTCCATCCCTCCCTTCTTAAATTTGAAATTTCCAAATATTCCTTTCTTAAAAAATTAATACTCACGTTATAAAATAAACCACTATTCCAAATTCCGGCTTCCCAGACTTAGTATTTTCAGCTTTATCTACGCTGATAGATCAGTGAGGACAAACGACAGACAGCCACAAAAAGTAACTGATGACACTCTTGACAACCTTCTTTCACGTCTGCAAAGTTTCATTAAAATCTGTTCAGCCGTTTTGGAGATTAGCTCGAATAGACACATAGACGTACAGACAGACAGACGGACAAAAAGTACCGTATGTCACTTTTGATCACCTCCTTTTCATACCCGTTAAATTTCATCAAAATCGGTTTAGCCGTTTTGGAGATTAGCTCGAATAGACAGATGGACGTACATACAGACATACAAAGAGTAGTGTATGTTACTTTTGACCACTTTCTTTCCATATCTGTGAAGTTTCATCAAAATCAGTTTAGCTGTTTTAGAGATTTATTCGAATAGACAGACAGACAGATAGTATTATTTTATACATATAACTTATAGCCTTCCACAATAAATAGGCTATCCAAAACAAAAAAAAAATTTCAATTCGAACTAGTAGTTCCTAAGATTTGCGCGTTCAAACAAACAAACAAACAAACAAACAAACAAACAAACAAACAAACAAACGAACGAACGAACGAACGAACGAACAAACAAACAAACAAACTCTTCAGCTTTATAATATTAGTAAAGATTACAATTGTATTATTACATTAAAATGCCGTTTTCACATGAGTCTGGTCTTATGCAAATAGACTAAAACAAAATATTATGATTTTAGCAGCGGGCTCTGATCTCAGACTTTTCAAACTTGTTTGAGCATTAGGTTTAAGAATTATCGCTACAATTTGGTAACTAAGTAAAACGTAAACATATGAAAAAGGTGCGGTCTCGGGTGTCGTGGAAAGGGATATCCCGCCGACTGGCAGTCGGTGGCCGTCTGTTGGATACCCCTTCTCGGTTTGACTCCACTCATTACATCGAATGATTTTTTCGATATAAATAATGAATGCAGCAATTCGTAAAGTTTTAACTTAAATTTGAAATAAAATATTTATTATAAATATCACGACACTAATTAGTGTCGTGATGGTCGAGTGGTACCGAGACCGCATCTTGTTTAGAAAGTCTAAGTTTTAATCCCAGGGCTTGTACCAATGAGTTTTTTCTGACTTAAGTACATAGTTATACACTGACTCCGTACATACTTCAGAGAAGGCACGATAAGCTGTCGCTTCCGGTTACCATTATCAAACGGCAGTCGTTAAAATCCACCAACCTGCATTAGAGCAGCGTGATGGATTAAGCTCTAAGTACTCTGATCCCGAGGATAGGCCTGAGCCTCTACAGTGGGGCATTAATGGGCTGATATGGTATGGAAACTATTATTACTGTAACGTGTTTAATAGTCCGCTGTTAGAGAACTTAAGCGTCAGCAGTCCGAATATCTTGGATTACTTATAATGTACAAAATATATAATCTTATACATAAAAATGAAATGAAGCTTTTTACATGCCTCTCTAAAACTCAAAAAACGGCTGGACTGATTTGGCTAATTTTAGTTTTGAAATATTTCTGGAAGTCCAAAGAAGATTGAGAAGGAGGAAGGGTGAGAAAATGTAAAGAAATTGCAAGGAAAAACAACAATATAATAAAAACAACTTCATATAAAAATTTGCGGTCATGTGCCACCAGGGGGCATTGCGATAGAAAATTTTTATAAAACAGCTCTGAGCATCTTGATGCGGTTTTTTGTGTTACATAGATATCACGTAAGAGCAGGTTCTTAGATAAGGATTGCAGCTGTGAGCCATCAGGGGGCGCTGCTATACATACATTTTTCTAAAACAGATCTACGCGGTTTTTACCGTCATAAACATATCACAACATTTGTGGTCACGGGCTACCAGGGGGCACTGAGATAAATATGTTTTTCTAAAACAGCTCTGCGGACCTTGACGCTGTTTTTTGTGTACATAGGTATCATCTAAGAGCAGATTCTTAAATAAGGATTGCGGCTATGAGCCAACGGGGGCGTTGCAATAAATACCTTTCTCTAAAACTGCTGGGAGGATTTTCACGTAGTTTTTTGTTACATATATATCACCTAAGAGTAAATTCTTAGATAAGAATTGTGGCTATAAGCCACCAAGTGACGTTGCAATAAATACGTTTCACTAAAACTCTTGGGAGGATTTCTACGCTGTATTTTGCGTTATAAACATATCACCTAAGAGCGTGTTCTTCGATAAGGTTTGCAGTCATGGGCCACCAGGAGGCACTGCAATGGGTATATTTCTCTAAAATGGTTAGGAGGATTTTGACGTGGTTTTTGTGTTACATAGATATCACCTAAGAGTAGGTTCTTCGTTAGGGATTGTAGCTATGAGCCACGAGGTGACGTTGCAATAAATACGTTTTTCTAAAACTGTTGGGAGGATTTCTACGTTGCATTTTGCATTATAAACATATCACCCAAGAGAGTGTTCTTCGATAAGGTTTGCGGTCATGGGCCACCAGGGGGCACGGCAATGGATATGTTTCTCTAAAACGGTTGGAAAGATTTTAACGTGGTTTTTGTGTTACATAGATATCACCTAAGAGTAGGTTCTTAGATAAGGATTGTGGTTATGAGCCACCGGGTGACGTTGCAATAAATAAGTTTCTCTAAAACTGTTGGAAGGATTTCTACGCTGCATTTTGCGTTATAAACATATCACCTAAGAGCGTGTTCTTCGATAAGGTTTGCAGTCATGGGCCACCAGGAGGCACTGCAATGGAAATGTTTCTCTAAAATGGTTCGGAGGATTTCGACGTGGTTTTTGTGTTACATAGATATCACCTAAGAGTAGATTGTTAGTTAGGGATTGTAGTTATGAGCCACGAAGTGACGTTGCAATAAATACGTTTCTCTAAAACTGTTGGGAGGATTTCTACGCTGTATTTTGCGTTATAAACATATCACCTAAGAGCGTGTTCTTCGATAAGGTTTGCAGTCATGGGCCACCAGGAGGCACTGCAATGGGTATATTTCTCTAAAATGGTTAGGAGGATTTTTCTAAAATGGTTAGGAGGATTTTGACGTGGTTTTTGTGTTACATAGATATCACCTAAGAGTAGGTTCTTCGTTAGGGATTGTAGCTATGAGCCACGAAGTGACGTTGCAATAAATACGTTTCTCTAAAACCGTTGGGAGGATTTCTACGCTGCATTTTGCGTTATAAACATATCACCTAAGAGCGTGTTCTTCGATAAGGTTTGCAGTCATGGGCCACCAGGAGGCACTGCAATGGGTATATTTCTCTAAAATGGTTAGGAGGATTTTGACGTGGTTTTTGTGTTACATAGATATCACCTAAGAGTAGGTTCTTCGTTAGGGATTGTAGCTATGAGCCACGAAGTGACGTTGCAATAAATACGTTTCTCTAAAACTGTTGGGAGGATTTCTACGCTGCATTTTGCATTATAAACATATCACCTAAGAGAGCGTTCTTCGATAAGGTTTGCGGTCATGGGCCACCAGGGGGCACTGCAATGGATATGTTTCTCTAAAACGGTTGGAAAGATTTTAACGTGGTTTTTGTGTTACATAGATGTCACCTAAGAGTAGGTTCTTAGATAAGGATTGTGGTTATGAGCCACCGGGTGACGTTGCAATAAATACGTTTCTCTAAAACTGTTTGGAAGGATTTCTACGCTGCATTTTGCGTTATAAACATGTCAGCTAAGAGCCTGTATTTAGATAAGGTTTGCGGTCATGAGCCACCAGGGCGCACTGTGATAGATATGTTTCTTTAAAAGGGTTGGGAAGATTTTGACATGGTTTTTCGCTTTACATAGATATAACGTAAAAGCAAGCTCTTAGATTAGGATTGTGGTTATGGGCACTACAATACATATACGTTTTAAACTGTTCAGAGTTCCGAGACAGTACGAAGTTCGCCGGGTCAGCAAGTAAATAATAAATTTTGAATAAATATTATAAATCGTGTGATTATTGTTTTGACGAGCCACCTGTTTGTTAATTTGCGAACAGCGATGCAAATATGCAATGCAAAATGCCTACTCTATAATTTATTGAAACTTTGCCAATGCGGCTGGTACCTACTTTATAATTTTGGTACCGTAGTTTGCCGTAACGTCGTCATTTTTCAATGGATGTTTTTTTATGTTACTAGTTCGTTACAGAATTCTTTATGGTTAACACTTTGAAAAGTTTTTCTTCTATTTAGTTATTATAAAGATATTATATATATATATATTTTTTTTTTGTAAAATAGTGAATACAAAGAAATTAGTTTTTCCTTGTGTTATGTTGGCAGTTATTTCTTTTTCCAAGATTTATTTTAACAAAATCGAATATTTACAACAAATAATCTTTTTTCTTTTTCTTTCATAAATAAATATCATACTTTAAAATAGTTATGTTGATATAAAGATTTGAAGTAGACAGATTTTTCAAAAATGTGAATATGTAGTTTCCGTTTTCTCAAAAATCAAGCTCATGATGTCTTTCAACACTTTTCGCTATTTCCTATAGTCTAGAATTTGGCCATTCAGTCTCATCTCAAAAACTCACCTGTATATAAATTTTAACTTTCTGCACTGAATGTGTATGTATGAATATGTATATCATATACTACACTTATTACATTCTCTTATACTATATTTATTACATTCTCGTATACACATCTGAGTGTCGTGATAGCCCGAGCACAGCGAATCTGTTTCAAAACAAGGCCATGTAAATCCGGGCGTTTTTCTGACTTAAGTATATAACTTTCACTGACTGCGTGCCTCGGAGTGTACGTTAAACAGTCGGTTCCGATTGCTGTCAATAAATGGTGGTCGTTACAATCTGCCAACTCGCATTGGAGAAGCGTGGTGAATTTAAGCTCCAAGCCCTCTTAACCTGAAGGAAGGCCTAAGTCCCTGCAGTGGGGTATAAAAAGGGCTGAAGTAAGGTACTTAATGGTTTTTTATAAATATTACTTTCAAAAATTATATTCTTTATTTAAATATATTTATACTTTTGTATAGAAGTAAAAAACCTATAACAGATGTTCGGCTGAACGTAGTCCAAACATATTGAGCACGTAGAACTTATCGAACCAAACAGAAAGTTTCAAATGAGCAGATGGCGCAAAGTAACTGTTATCGAGAAACACATGTTTAAAAATTTTTTTTTTAATCTTTTGGTTTAGTTCGATCAGATCTACATGCTCTATTGAGCCGAACACCGAGTTAGTATCAACATGACGCGGCGCTCTCCTCGCATCTTTCGCCGTCGAGTCTTCGCCGCCATGGCGCTGCGCTGCTGGAGCTCTCTGGTGTGCAGCCTGGGCGCGAGTAGACAACGCAACGTTACGGGATTCATTTCTTCTGTTTCTCCGCTTACTTCTTTTTAACCGTGCAACGAATTTTGATGCAACGAGTTTTTAATCATTTAAGGGATTTCTTCCGGAATGTTTTAAATCTATAATACACTCTTTTGCTTCCTGCTTCGTCTAGGTTTTGTAATATTAGTTGAATTGTAATAGATTATTTTTTAATATTATCTTATTTGATATACGAACATTATAAAATTCCCCATGCCCCCGTCCCCGCCCACTTTGTTTGATAAGAGTGGAACCGAAAACGGGACGAGACCGAGGTCAAGAATAAGAACTATTAAGGCCTAACGGAAACGGGAAAGGGGAGAGCAGGTACAAAACTGAAATAAACGAATACTATAAGAAACGAATAACCGGTGAGCGGAGTTACGGACGGGTCGCCAGTACCTACTTCTATCAGTATATAGACATTTTATACCCATACAAAAAACAATCAGACATATTCATGCACATAAACAAATATTTTTCCCGGACGGGAATCGAACCTGGCAATGAATCAGACATGTTCATGCACATAAACAAATATTTGTCCCGGGCGGGAATCGAACCGGCTATCTTTGCCAGGTCAGTCGACTAGACAAATGAAACTAATAAAACGTGCTATAATACATTTATTCCATTTACAAATCTTTGATTTGTAAAATCAAATCTTTAATCACCATTTATTAACTATAATACAAAGGCGTTGTTCATAACATTTTTACATGGTAAAGCTATAAAGTCATATTTCGAGAGATCATTCAACAATAAATTATCGCCTCCATTGTGAAAATCCAACAACAAATATTTACTTATAAATTTTATTCACAATAATATAAACACGTTTATTGGCCAAAGTAGACGACATAAGTCCAAAATAATACAATAGTTGACAGTGTTTGTCTGCAAGTTCATTTTTCTTAAATTTGAGAAAAAAATAATTTTATTTTTGGTCATTTTTCTCTAAAACTGAAAGGTTCTGGTTGCTAGTGTAGGTGATTACTTTTTTGTATTTCATCTTTACCATGGGCAGAACCATATTGAGTTTTCAAAATACGGGGACCATATGTAATCTTAAAATTGTAAACGTTAAATGAGATTTCTAATAGTTATACCTACTTGAACGACGTTGATTAGGTGCATCGGAATCGCTTCTATTCCCTAACGCCGAATTATAACAATTGTTGTTGCTAATGGCAGTTGGTTAAACCATGGAATAAGTTACCCATTAAGGTTGGAAGAGTTTCAACGTATTTTAGCGAAAATGGGTGTCGTCATCTCGATTTAAAACGTTTACAAGTTCATCCTAAAAGGGCGAAATACATTTGAAATTTAAGAACACCCTTCAAAGATAAGCGGCTTTCCCCGACTCGACCCGAAATGCCTGATGCGAAAACAGTTGCGCGCGTGTCGCGGGTGATCGTGTCGTCAGCTGTTTCGCCTACGAACTGGCAACATATGTATACATTAGTAAACTAGTGTTTAGGTGGTTGGACTCTGCTGAAATTGACGCTGTTATCAATTTTGATTCCTTCATGCTGTGAGTGTATAGATCTACCTTTGATTATATATAATGTCTGGTTATAGAGAGTCGGCCTCAAAATACGTAGATACAAATATCCCCTACCGTTCGGTTAGAATTCACGAACACAGACGGTTTGTACGTGGTTAGTATGGTGTAGCGAATGTATGTGTATGTGGTCTGTTGAGTCACGCACACAAGTATGTAAAAGTTTTTCTCGACACTGTATTGCCAGGGTCCATTCAGACATTATACAAGGTGAGATTTTGTAACCGGCCAAAATTTTTCTAGATGTTAGGTATCACCAATAGACCTCATTGTATAAATAAAAATATGGGTTACTTACATTTTCATAATAAATTATGTAATTTACAATGTTATTTCATAACGTTTGGTTGCCTTCTTAACGCTATAGTAAACGTAAACGTAAAACCTCATCCTGTATAATCAAAGAAAATCACATAGATAATTAACTTTGAGAAAGCTACACGTCACTGCCAATAAAAAGCCGACAGATAATGCCATTTTATTAAAAATATAACAACGCACATTTCACGGTAATTAGTAAATTACTCTATTATTAAATTTCTTAGCTTAAAGCCCTCATTGCCAAAAAGAAAATCAAAATATTTAGTAAATCTTAAGTTTAGGTTTTAGCAGGACTACTCCGATAAATGGAGATTCCAATGTCGCTTATTTAATTATACAGATCTATACTTATACTAATAAATAGTTAAATATTAAAAAAATAAATAATTTGCTTGGCAAGATTATATAAAAAATTAATTTCAAAGGCATGCATGAAATTCATAACAATTCCATCTATTTCATAATATAGGTATTTTCATCACACATAATATAGGTATTACACATTAATATAGGTAGAGGTACTGCAAAATTAGTGCACTGTAATCATATATTTAGGAAACTCTCTCGTATTCGGTAATTAAAAAAAAAAGAACAGACAACTACCCTACTGTGCTAAATACATGCCATAAATACAAATGAAACGAAAAATAAGTAAATACGAAAGTGTTAGAAAATTGTTTGCTTTAAGTTCTTTTTTGCCAAACGAAGTCTAGTGACACCTGGGACACCTGTAAATCTGTACTCATATTATAAAGAGAACGTATTTGATTCTTTGTTTGTTACGGATAAACTCAAAAACTACTGAACTTATTTTACAAATTCATTCACCTATAGTCTTCACCTTCACCTATATAGATATGTCGTGATAGCCCAGAGCGCAACGAACCGGTCTCAAATTTATAAGGCCCCATAGGGCCATGGTTCAAATCCAGGCGTGTACCAATGAGTTTTTCTGACTTAAGTACACAATATCACTGACACCGTGCTTCGGAGGGCACGTTAAGCAGTCGGTCCCAGACGCTGTCAATAGATGGCGGTCGTTACAGTTCCCAATCCGCAGTGGAGCAGCGTGGTGTACTTAACCTCCAAGCCCCCCTCCTCACCCTGGGGGAGGCCTAAGCCCCCGTAGTGGGGTAAAAATGGGCTGATGATGATGATGATGATTCACCTAAAGAAAGCTACATTATCAGCGAGTAACAAGGGCTGTACTTTTTCAAATTAGCTTTCCGCCCGTGGCTGTGCTCGTGTGGACTACACAGTTGTACACAAATTTTGTCTTTTACCTTTAGAAGCCACATTATCAGCGAGTAACATGGGTTATATTTTATTTTTACACTAGCTTTCCGTACACGACTACATAGTTGTACCGGGACCGCTATAATTGTTTGCATAGATATAGTTTATAAGCTGAAGAGTGACATAGGCTGCTTTTTATTGTGGTAAAAGGAGTCGCAGCACAACTGTGTAGTCCAACCGAGCAGAGTCACCGGCGGAAAGTTAGTCGTCAATAAATCAGGGCGCCAAGGTCTACCTGAATCAATCGTTAGTTTCATAATTCATCACAACGTGAACGGCGCTTTGATCACGTCGAAGTTATTGCCAACTTGTAACGTCCAGGAATAACACAACCTTATCCGAAACAATACTGCATCGGACTTTTATAATTAAAATAACATACAAACAGTAGTGGATTTACCAACAGGCTGAATAGATTGGAGCCTAAGGCGGTAAATCTGGGACCAAAATATTTTTTTGTTTTACACTGTAAGTAAGCGCAATAAAAACTATTGAATTACGTTTACCAAATGTACGTTATTGTGTAAGTAGTATTAAGGCATACCTTACTCCGCCTTCTTAGTAATACATGATTGAGCTCTTATTAGCCCAAACCTAATGACTATTTCTTGTGCAATCTCAACTAAATCGTTGGATTGTTAAAATAATCTAGGAACTGACACACCGAGCCTTTAGTATACATTCATACTAATTACGAGAAAAAAGAGGTGTAATCAGGACGATCGATTGTGCACAAATCATAAAATTACAATATTATTGATAAAAAATTGTAATAAATATATTTGTGAACTAGGATATCGAATTGTAGAGGTCAGTGGAGGTGGCAAAATTTTAATAGCTTACTGGTGGCAATTGTGTAAATCCACCACTGCATACAAATGATCAGAAAGGGCATCTATGAAGTACTATAATATACACAAGTATGGATATCGGCCGGTCACTCTACATTTTCTTCATCAGATTACTTCCATTGTAGTTATTTTCCCGCCAAAAATTCTATTTAGTCGGGCAGCCAACGGTCCACTCTCCATAACAGACAGTACATCCCACTGTATGTGTTCGACGCGGTTGCCTGGAAGAAAAAAAATCCATCACTACATATTATAAAATAAAGTCCCCCGCCGCGTCTGTCTGTCTGTCTGAACGCGATAAACTCGAAAACTACCAAACGGATTGGCATATTATTGACACTAATGGACAGAGTGATTCAAGAGGAAGGTTTACGTGTATAATTTATTAAAGTTTTGTGGAAATTTCTTGAAATATGACAATTATTGTTGAAGAAGTCGGAAATATAACAAAATAATGTACGTAAGAATTGTGTTTCTTTTGTAGGACTAAATAAAAGTCCGCGATGGTATGTCTATCTTTTATGGATAGCTTACTATACCTATTTTTATGTTAAAAGAAATGGTGTTATATGATTAGGTAATTGGAAGGCAATTCATACGGATACAGTATTAATCCTTATCAAATTAAATATGTTATTTACCTTCAGCATTTCATGCACATTATGGTTGCCGTTTACACTGTACAATTATTAATTATTTACGCGCCGCGCCGGATGGCCATACCGGACGACGCGACACGACGTGTGGTTAGGTTAGGTTAGGTTAGTATATATTTATTCTTTGCTTTTCCAAATAATTATAGAATTGGAAATAAAATACTTTAAAAATACTCCAAGTAGGATGAACTTACGTTACATGAAAACATCATTAAATCCAATCCACATATTCGACGCAACAAGCTGATATGACACTACGACAGAAAAAAAACATTACGGCTTATATGCTCTGCTACCCGTGCGAAGCCGGGGCGGGTCGCTAGTATATTATAAAAGTAAGAGTTTGTTTGTCTGCCTTTCCCCGTGTCATAACCGAGCGATCATGATTTTGACATGGTGATGATTTATGGATCGGAAGGCTACTATTACACCTGGTGGAGGATTCCTGTAAGCCGTAAGTGAGCCGCACATGAATGCTAAGATCCATTTAACAAAACAAATGCCGTGTCGTGTAAATATCGTGATAGCCGAGTGGTAGAGAGCCCGCTTCATGTTTAGAAGGCCGTGGTTCGAATCCAACGGCATGTATTAATGAGTTATTTCCAACTTATGTACACACCTCGGAGAGCACGTTCAGCCATCGGTACCGGTTAAAATTCAACAACCCGCAATGAAACAGCGTAGTGGATTAAGTTCTAAGCCGCCTCATCCCGAGGAGAGTGAAAGTAACGTGGACTAGACAACCAATTAGGCACCAGCAAACTTATTTTGAGTAAGATTCCACATTCCCTGTGTTGAATCGTGACCATACCTGTTTCTTAATGAATTGAATTGATTTTCATTTTCAGTCATCATTTGAAATCTTCGTCGCATATGAATAGGTACTTAGCATAGGGTATATAAAGTAGATGCGGTTTTAAGACGAACGAAATTGCAGCGTGTATACAGAATGTGTTTGTTGTTAACACTGACCTGCGCGGGCGCATATCTGTGCAGTAAAGGGCGATAGCCATGGCCGAGCGTGGCGAGCCGGCTCGCACCGTCGACCGCCTCGTGCGCCACCAGTGGGATTATCGCTCGCACCTGTTATAAAAGCCATGTTAATAGGGTTAAAATCTAGAAAAAAATTTAAAATCAGCTGATAAATGCAAAACTTTTAAGCTATCAAAAGTTTGCTGGTCACATTGTTTTATACGGCCCGACGTCATCATGTATCCAATTATCAATTTATGAAAAAATTAAAAAAACTGAGAGGTGTTATTTATATAAACATTTGTATGGATAATAATAAAACTGGTCAAGTGCGAATTGGATTCGCACATACAATTTTAAATAAAATGTTTCTTTTATGAGACCCATTTCATTCTTAATTAAGATTTTGACTGACCTCGTTCTCGTAGGGCCGGAACACGGTGATTGGACGCAAAGTGGCCGCTGTATAAAAAGTAGCCTAGAGCATCTTCAGCTCATGAACTATATCCATGTAATAAGTTATAGCGGTCCCGGTACAACTGTGTAGTCCACGCGTACGGAGCTGCGGGCGGAAAACTAGTTGAAAATAAAAATTGCTCTAGTTGAATACGCCGTTCACAGTTTCGATAGTGATGCGATAAAACTCGCCTCGTAAGAACTTTTCTCACTGACTCAAGTCAATACCTGGCTGGCAATTGTCAGGGTGGTGTTCGTCAATCGCTATGGACTGCAGACTGTCGGAGCATGGCACCAGCTTGCTGCAGTCGAGGCGAGCTGCCACTTCGCACGTGCGCATCGACCACTGTTGGAACACGCAACCTGGATAAAAAACTAAGCTAAAGTAGAACAATTAAAAAAATGTTTTAACAATAATCCCTGATCTTTACAAAAAAAAATACTATACTAAAATGGTTCACCAGCTTAGGATTTACAATGCCACAGACAATCAGACAAGCAGATAAAAAGTGCCAACGCGAGTACATATTTAGAAATTATTTATATCTCACAAATCACTCAATGTGTCATAAATTTTTGTATTTGTCATTTCATTACAGGATATTAATATTCTATCAAATTAAATAATACTTATGAAAATATCGGATTTATGTCAATAATTTACGTATGATCGCCACTCACCAGGCTGCGAATGGGTAAACACATAGAGCTCGTCGTTAGCGGCTGCAAGCAGCGCCACCCTTCCCGGCGAATGTAGTCCTTCAGCGCCAAAGCGCCGCTGGCGTTTACAGCATAAGCGTACAGGCCTGCGCCACCAGCCCACACCTCCCAACTAAGGGTCATAACGTTAAATTTGTACACACGCTCCCCGGGCTTTGAATTATTTCAATAGAGGAGTAACGCTAGCTGTTTAGTTCGAAAACCAAAGTTTACATTTGAACCATGGGATGAGGAAGGGCGATACGCAAGACACAAGATTGATTACATAGATGTTACTGTTGTGACTAAGTCTTTGTGAATTATTCGTCATAACTAGTTCATCATCATCATCATCATCATTTCAGTCAAAATCTGTCAACTGCTGAACATAAGCCTCCTCCACAGCACGCCACGTGACGTGATCCTCCGCTCTGAGCATCCAGAGGCGACCTGCCGCCTTCTTTAGATCAACGGTCTATTTAGCCGGAGGGGCGCCCGAAGCGACGCTTTCCTGTCACAACTAGTTACATAAAATTGAATAAAAGACGGACGTGGATTTAAAAAAAAATAAAGTTGCCATAATTTATCGATTTTGAGTCGTTGAGTTTAGCAAGCGTGCGCCTTCCCACATGCCGATTAAACTGACCGATCAGCCGAGTGGTTACAGACCCTAACTGCGGAGCCAAGGGTCGCGGGTTCGATTCCCGCCCGGGACAAATATTTCTGTGCCTGAACATGTCTATTTGTTCCGTATCTAGGTATAAAAGAATCTATATATGACTATTATAAAGAACATTTAAGTACGTACATCAGTTATCTGGCACCCATAATAAAAGCTTTGCTTAGTTTTGGACTGGATGGTGCTGTGTAGAATGTCCCAGGTATTATTATTATTCTAGTTTGTTACATTCTGTCGGTGGGACTGCCGGTATTATACGAAATCTACTTAACATTACAATACGATTTTTAACACTTGAAAAAAATTATAAACTGTGAAATGGAAAATATGAAAATGAATAAAAAATGGATAAAAAAAAGCTCCTCAGTTTCGATGCGATAATGCCATATCCACCTTTTTTAGTACATAAAATTTCATTGACATCAATAGATCAAGATTGTTTTTATGTCGGTGCGTACTCGTGCGGTCTTGGCACGGCGGCTAGGCACCGTAGCTCGCTGACGGCGCCGAGCTCACTCAACACGAAGCTGCCTTCCGCGGCGGGCCGCGACGACGGCACCAAAAATAGCTTGTCGGACAAGTCATCTTTATTAATACAAAAATACTTGGTCTTAAAATATTCATTAAATAGGAACATTGAATGTAGTTTAAAATAACCCATGACTTAAGAAGTAAAAAAATATATATATTAAATACTTCACGTACGTAATCACAGACTCCAGACCTTTGCCAACTTCACAGCCATTTCTTATCTACTCAAATAATCCTTCATCAGGAATATGTTTCATATCAGCTAAATATTTCACTTACCAAGGTTCCAAGGTTCATTTAATGAGTTGCTTAATATTCCCTATTTTCCTATATGGAGGTGAAACACGGACGGTCCATCAAAAACATCTTAAAAAGATTGATTCCCTTGAGATGTGGTGCTGGAGGCGCTTGCTGAGAATAAAATTGACTGCTCACCGCACTAACGTCTCCATCCTAAAAGAGCTTCGCATCAAACAAAGACTTTCTTCGATTGTGCAATTGCAAATCTTTAAGACGTTTGGACATATACGCAACAAAAGCTCACTGGAACGATTGGTGGTGCAAGGAAGAGTAGAGGGTCAACATTCCCGTGGCCGATCACCTACTAGATGGACCGACCTCATTAAATCATCGACGAAGTGTTCCCTTACTGAATGTACACGCAATGCCATGAATATAGAAAGATGGAGAAATCTCGCAAAGAACACAACCAATTTTCATCAAACATCTGAAAATAATTTTCATCTCAATTAAATAAATATAATAAGAAACGGTATTTATATTATATCATCAGCGTATTAATGTCCCACTACAGCGTATTAGACCTCTCCTAGGGGTGAGGGTGCTTGGAGTTTAATCCACCACGCTGCCTCAGTGCGTGTTGGTGGATTTTAACGACTGCCATCTATTGATGACTGCCATCCATTGATGGCAAGTGGTACCGACGGCTCATAGTGCTCTCCGAGGCACAGGGTCAGTGATAGTTATGTATATAAGTTAGAAAAAACTCATTGGTACATGCCTTGAGATTTGAACCACGGTCTTCTGAACAAGAAACGGGCTCGACGTAAAATTAACCTAAATTGCTTGAATTTCATAGAGTAATTTAATTCGACAGCGGCTTTTGATTTTAATAGTCATAAAATTAAATGTCAGTTTATAGTATCGAAGTGACATTTCGCATTTTCGAAGTGGGCCAGAATCGGACCTGGTTAAGTTAGGCCATGAGGTGTCGCTAGTTTACGCAATCGGCCTAGTTATCGTATAGTGGTATTAATTTTTTATTAGAAGCTGCAGCCTAGTTATTACTATCGCGATTTATCATTGTAATCATTCTGTAAAAACCTATTCCTGTAAAAACCAGGCTGTAACACTAAAAAGGCGTCAAATTGCATGGCGTTGGCGTGCCAAATCGGACAGCCTTAGCTCGCCGTGTGTTGGACACTGTAGTCCACCGCCGCTGCATGCCACAAGAATACACTCTTCGACAGTCCACCCATAAGCTATCGATGCCGTCTCGGGTTCGTCTCCCGCGTTTATACGAACGCTCAGAGCGCATTCTACCGAGCCCAGTCTCGATGATGCTGAAAGTAAAGAATAATAACACCTATTATACTTGTATTATGGGGTACTAGACAACTGGCACACATACTTGAATATTATTTTCATGACATATACTCGACATATTCATACACAGAAATATTTGTACCGAGTGGGAATCGAATCCTCGACCCTTGGCTCCGCAGTTAAGGCCTCTAACCACGCGGCTAATCGAACAGTCGATTTTTGATAATTCAGTTGAAAGTCAGTTCACTAATTAATCACAGTTGAAACAACTTTATTAGGTAAGATAAAATAGGCACTGTTATAAAATGTGTTCATTTATTTCTGGAATAATCCATTACTGGGCGGCGCAGTACCATGTCTGATGAAATAAAGTAATTTTTAAATTCGAAAAAAAGAGCTTATTTTCAAATAACATAAAATTATAGCCATTGCATGACGTCAGTGACGTCCTTTTTTTGCTTTTTCATAGTAAACATTTGCAACATTAAAAAATGGACGTTACCGTTGGACTCAGCGCCAACGCCGCTGTCGCCGTCCGACGTGCGAGACTCCTGCGAGAGGCGGATTCCAAGAGCACTAAAAAGAACTCACCTACAACAATCCGTTGTCGTGATGATGGACAGGCGACGGTGAGAGTTCGCGTAGACAAGCGGGACACGGCACCATGCGCGTTATCAGACACTGGCCGGACGACGTGTGAACGAAACGGGTGCCTGCGAGAACGAACATTTTATCAAAACCTAGGGATTGACTCTATGGAGATATTTTGGCTGCTATTTTATCGCCGTATCTGTAAAACAAATAAACTAAACGAAAACTATTCAAATTTAGTAGGTACCACTGGACTGTAAGTAAAAATTCAATACTTTTGAAAACAACAAAAAAAATATTTTAAAGAAACCGGCAAAGTGTGAGACCGACTCGCACACGAAACGTTCCGTACAATATAAAAAAACACGTTCCTTGTATGGGGACTTGCGTCAATTTTCAATCTATTTTTTATTATTTGTTGTTATTGCGGTAATCAATACACAAAAATTCAAGTGTCTACCTATTACGGTTTAGACAATACAGCCCTATGAGAGACGGACAGATGGGCAGCGGAGGCTTAGTGATAGGGTACTCGATGGTACCCTTTGGATACAGAGTCTAACAAAAAAGCCTTAAAAAATACATTAAAAAAATCGTTAATATCGAAAATATATTTTCATTTCGCCATGAGCGGATAGTTTAGTAAGTTAACCGCTTACGATCTGTGGCGTTTAAGTATATGGAATAAATATTTTTATGTATATTTAAGCGTTGGTCTAACGCCAGCAGAGAGTAGACTCACTGTGAGCTAGATTACGCCCAAAAGAGTTCATAATTGTCGGATAATGAATGGGAAAGAAAACTGCAAATTGCTCCCGTTAGGTGGCGTTTCGTCGCTGGTGCCTAATTATCTATTTATGTCGTAGCTTAATAGCTTTTTCCGGAATTCATCGTAAAATCTAACGACGAAATCAAATTTTTCAACAAATTAACATAATACAGGCCAAACCTAGTGTGGGACTATTTGGTCGTATGTGAGATGTCCAGGTATATAAAAGTCTAAGCTTTTATTTGTTGTGATTTCTTTTCATTTATTTTTAAATATTTAGTATTTATTTAATTTGTCCAATTTCAATAAATACGCGATATGTTAGTGTTGAGAATGACCACATTGCAAATAATAACAAGGTACCAGCAATTACAGTGCCACCTGAAAAAAGCTCTGTCTTCTCCGATCTATTGGAAATTCGGATTCGATTTTTGAATTCGTCATCGGACTACGATTAACGCTTGGACCTTGGACGCATTTGATCGAAAGATTTTTAACCTATACATACAGCCATAACGTCCAGCGGAATACTTGATATTTAAGTTTTTAAAAATTAAAAACTCATGGTGGGAATCGAATCCTCGACCTTTGTTTGTATGAAAGACGGGATGATTAACCAGTCATCGTAGCTTAGTTGTCAGGTTTAGCTGCGTGTTGTCTCTACTTGGATATTGCCAACTGTTATTATTTTCACCTCTTGCGGAGGCTTGTAAAATGGCGGAGCGCATTCGGCGACGGCCTCATCGGCAACACCCGCGCGCACAAGCGAGGCCAAAACCCGCACGGCACGTCAAAAGTAGCAGACGACGTAATGCACCGTTTCTCGCCGTTATCGTTATTCTGTTGTACATATCACCTGCGAATTAAATGAAAAATATTGAATGTCTTAAACCATAAATCAACGGAAAAGGCTTCTGGATACGGCAAACCAAAACAACGAAGTGTGTGTTGGAATGACATTCCGATGACAATGGGTCTGTACCTAAATTCTTAACATATCACATGATTTTTAAGTAAAAAAAAATTAGGTGTATTTTTATTTTTTGTTTCAAAATTTGATTAATAAAATTGTTAATTCAATTAACGTTGGGCGAATCATTTCATTCAAACTTCATGGTGTTAATCGGAACATATGCTTCCATTTCTTTTCATTTTGCACATTCAGTCATTCGTTCACTCACTTCTGGAACAATCTCAACTTCTGAAAATCCGCTCCCGGCATTATTCAACAAATCCATGGTTTTCAACCGAATGAGTTCATAAAAGGTTCAATAAGAGTTCAACTCAAAATCACCAATGTTCCATTCCATTCCATAAGCCCTTTTTATACACCTCTGTAGGGGCTTAGGCTTCCCCTCAAGATGAGCTGGAGCTTAAATCCACCACGCTGCTCAAATGCGGGTTGGCAGATTATAACGATCGCATCTATTGACAGCAACCGGGACCAACTGATTAACGTGCTCTCTGAGGCACGGAGTCAGTGACAGTCAATGCACTCATTGGTACACGCACGGATTCGAACCACGACCACATGGCCTTATAGATTTGGAACAGGTTCGCTGCGACTCGGGCTATCACGACACAATGTAATTTAAGTCAATTAGCGTCATGGCTTTTCTTCTTTGCCACAATGCGTTTGCCACAACATACAAGTAATAGCCTCGACACGAACGCTGTGTGTTTTCAAGTGTTTTCATAAGAACCATTACACGAATTTCGCGATGTGGATGTTTTACAGTGACCACTAAGCGTTTTGAGCAATTTTTCGCACGGTGAGCATCTTCAAAATTTGAGCGTAACATATACAAAATGAAGCCATTAGAGTGTTCTTTCATTTAACTTTTGTTGATGAAAGTAATTGAAAATTAAGTTTGACTCTATAACCACGGGGCATACCGAGACAGGTGTTTGTGTATCATTATTTTGCAGGTGGATGTACTCACTGACAAGTTTCGAGGAATATGTGCCGGACGAACTAGGCTCCGTTGGTGCTGATGATAAATTGGACGGGATCCAGGCGTGCACGTTACAGACCGTAATTGCAGAACCAAAGGTCGCGGCTTCCACTTCCGCTTGAGACACATATTTGTGTGCATGAACAAGTCTATTTGTTCCGTGTCTGGATTTACTAGACAATTGGTATAAATATTTAAGTATTTATATCGGTTGTCTAGTACCCATAACACAAACATATTACTTGCTTAGTTGCCGTGTCGTGATAGCCGAGTGGTAGCGAACCCATTTCTTGTTTAGAAGGCCGTAAGTCGAATTCCCCAGGCCATGTACCAATAAGCTTTTTCTAACTTATGAAACATAACTATCACTAACTTTGTGCCTCGCAGAGCACTTTAATTCGTTGGTCCCGGTTACCATCAATAGATGGCAAATTTACCAACCCGTACGAGAGCAGCGTGGTGGATTGAGCTTCAAGCCCCTCATCCCAAGGAGACGCCTAAGCCCCTGCAGTGGGGTATTGATGGAATAATGGTACTGGATTATAGTTCTATAGTTCCATTCAACCTTTATGGCAGATGTGAACATAGGCACAAGTCGCGTCACAGTAACCAGTTTTAGGTGTAGCGGGACGCAGTGGAGCGAGGGGCACATGACTGAACCTGCGCAAGCGTGCATAAAGCGTTGTATTCCAATCCGCCATAAAGTTTGATTGGAACTATACTGTGGGACTAGATTGGCCCTGTGTGGATGTCCTAGGCATTATTATATTGCTACCTGCCCGCCACCCTTGACGCCTAGCCCCGCACATAAGACTATGCATGACTTGAGCGGTTTCTCTGTAAGGAGCATGAATATGTATACACACCTGGGCATTGGACTCGCGGGCGGGTAATAAAGGAGGTAAGTACCAGTAGCGCCCGGCCATCCCAAGCCAGTGCCAACTCGAATTTGTTCAACAGCGAGACACAGAGGGCGCGCGCCTCTTCACCTCTCCTCAACAACGGACTCACCTTGAAAACGTGAGCTAGGTCGTCTAGCTTCATTATACCTGTTGATGAAACCGTGCTGTTAAAGATGTTATGGGCTGGTAGTAGGTCCATATATTTAGGATGCACTAGAACACCGATTTAAGGTAGGACGACGCCTGTCTAATACGGCTATTTAATAACAGATGGAGCCACCACATAAAGAAATTACTTTTATTTTTTTATTATCACGTTTATAGGTTTCAGTTTATAAAATATAACATGCGACCGTAAAAAATATTTCTCTTTAATGTTTTTAACTGACTTTACTGATTGCTTTAACAGTTTCGAAACGTTTGTACAAAAACCTAAATTTTTGGGAAAATAAGGTTTTTTGATAAACGCTTCCAAACCATTGAAAAAACCATAATTTAAATCAGTCGAAAAAACCTTATTTTCCACGAATTTTAGGTTTTTGTACAAATACTTGGAAACTGTTGAAACAATCAATAATCTCAGTTAAAAACTTTAAAGAGAAATATTTTTGATAGTCGCATGCTAGGTATGTTTTATCAACAGAAACCTAGAAATGTATTATGAAAAAATTAAAATTATTTATTTATTTATTTATGAGGAAAACCAACAGCTGTATTATTTTAGAGTAACAATGGATTAAAATATCAGATTGCCAATAAAAGGTTCTTACATGTAAGGAACTCTATAGAAATTTCGTTTCTTTATACGGTGGGTTCATCTAATATTAAATAGTCGTACTAGACAGGCGTCGTCTCACCTTAAGTTGTACTTATACTTTATTACGAAACAAAATCGAAAAACTGTTATCACACTTGTATCGCGCTATGCAGTTATGTTCGCTATTGACTCGACAGTATCGAAACTGTCATACACAATTTCGCGGTGGTGAAGGCCGGCGAACGGGAACCTCGCGGACTGAAATCGGAATGGAACTTGCGATCTCGCTAAATGGTTACACCAGCTAGCGAGAGTATGAGTGGTTAGACATTAAGCGCAGAAGAAGGCTTCGCCCGCGTGGACTCATGTATGATGTATAGGTATATCGTGATCAAACTTATAAACTTCTTAATGGGTATGGGACGAATCAATTTTTCTTCTCCGCCTTTTGCTTGTTATTTCAAAACTGAAGCACAGTTTAAGTAAAGTGAGAATCCCACGACAAATAAGCTCGTATTATAAAAAAAGCGTTTGTTTTGAAATTTCAGACACTTCTACTTTATTCATATAGATTGACTAGCGAACGCCTGCGTCTTCGTTTTCATTATTTTCAGTTTTTTTTTCAGTTCACGCAGGAAACTTAAACATTTCAGGAATAAATAGTTGTCCATAATATGCTGTAAAAATTCCTCTACCTACCTACTCATATTTATTAAATAGGAAAATTGAATATAATATAATTTAAAATAACTAATGATTTAAGAAAAATATATATATATGAAATACTTCACGACGTAATCGCAGATTCCAGACCTTTGCCAACTTCACACTCATTACTTTCCTACTCAAATAATCCTTCAACAGGAATATGCTTTACAACAACTAAATATTTCACTTACCGGTCACTGTAGCGATCGGCACAGTATGTGCGCAAACCCAGTCCTGGAGTGTCTTGAAGTGCGATGTACTCCGGGCGCGTCAGTTAGAGGGACCAGCGCTGAAGAACAGGGCCTGTGTTCCGGTGCGGTGGACCAGCAACGACGCATCACCTCCATCATGCAACTGGGCTACTGCAACTCCTGAACAAAGAAATTATACATATATATGTAAATGAGCAATTGACATACATCAGTTGCATACAATCACCCAGCGTGTTCAAACCCATGACACAGTAGCCTATTTTAGATACAAAAACCGTTTTCCATCATTCATCTGCAGAATAATTTTCATCGGAATTTATAATAAATAAATATAATAGAAAGTCCTCTAAGGGTGAGGGTGCTGTTAGCTTAATCTACCACGCTGCTCCAGTGCGGGTTGCCGGATTTTAATGAGCGAGACAGACGGCTTGAAGTGCTCTTCGAGGCACAGGGTCAGTGATAGTTATGTACATAAGTTAGAAAAAACTTGATACATGCATTGGGATTCGAACCACGGTCTTCTAAACAAGAAACGGGCTCGCTACCACTCGGCTAGCTTGGTTCTATATTTCCTCGATGCCATCCATGTCTGACTTACAGCTTTCGACAGAATATCCATCGCCTGTTACACACTTTGACACCTGTGACCGATTCGGACTTCTTTTTTGTTCGTCTGTCTGTCTGTCTGTCCGAATGTCATAGCCAGTTCATTCGTAAACTATTACCGCTTTAAAGCTGAAAGTTGGCTTAGTTAAACATATTGGTAACCGCTACATAGATAACTATTAATAGGTTAAATATTTTATAGAAAGAGGATAATGCAATGCCTTTACTGCAATTATTTACTTTCTCTTTTAATTGGGATATCGTTGTATAGCTATTTTAAAATCGTCATGAGGTCCATTGATAGTTTTTCAAAATATCGGTCCGTTTACGAAACACTCGACAGTGAAGCTGCCTTTTTACGTGAAGGACATGTCCTTCCCTCCTAACTCTTGAACCATTATTTTTTAAAATCTGAAATAACACAATATTTCATTCGATTCCATCAGCCCATTATACCCCACTGCAGGGACTTAGGCCTCTCCTCAGTCCCCACAGGGCGAGGTGGCTTGGAGCTTAATCCACCACGCTGCTCTAATTCGGATTGGTGGATTTTCACGACTGCCATCTGTTGATGACACCCGTTACCAACGGCTTAACGTGCTCTCCGAGCCACGGAGTAAGTAATAATTGTACTTCACACAACATACACTTATATATGATAGAATTTTACAATTTTACATTTTTTTCTTAGTAGACAGATAGACGTCATCAACATCATCAGCCCGTGTCTCTCCACTGCGGGAGATAGACGTGGAAATCAATTAAAGTTAAAAGCAAACTTCACCAGAGAACGTCAAAACACAATACAAACAAAAAACTACACGAAGCAACAGTAAAATATACACCACTAAACAATTTAAATATAATTACTTATATTATTAAAACAGTTAACTGACCAATGGGCGGAACGGTTAGAGGCAGCGAACGACCCTAACTGCGAAGTCAAGGGTCGTGGGTTCGATTCCCGCCCTAGACAAATATTTCTGTGCATAAACATGTCTATTTGGTCCATGTCTGGGTGTGAAATATGTATATACATATGTATATATTACAAAGAATATTTAAGTATGTATATCAGTTGTCTAGTAACCCATAATACAAGCATAATACTTGCTTCATTTGGGACTAGATAGCGCTGTGAGGAATTCCCTAAATATTATTATTCGCAGGTATTACCTATCTTAAATACTGTTAATAGAATTTACTAGGAAATTATCATAACTTAGGGTCAAATAGTTGACAAGCTAAAGCAGATCCAATTAATTGAATAATCCCATAACTTTGGTAATGAGTATTTATTGACCTCATCCCCTCGCAACCTGGGGGGAGGCCTAAGCCCCTTCAGTGGGGCATAATGGGCTGGTGGAAATGGATTCATTGACTACATTTTTTTTCTGATACAATAACGGAAAGTTCTTGATAGTTCACGATGATCTCACAGTAGTTATTTAAAAGCTTGTATTTAAAACGACTGTTAAAAATCTGAGCGAACATGTATAGGCTGTTGTCTCCTGTCAAAAATAATTTTTAAATTTCCGTACCCTATTACTAAGGCTCCGCTGTCCGTCCGTGGGTCTGTCACAGGGCTATATCCCTTGAACCGTAATAGGTAGACACATAAAATATTCCGTGTGTATCATTATGGCCGCTATAACAACAAATAATAAAAATAAAATAAAGTTAGAAATCAAAGGAGATCCCATACAAGAAACGTGTTGTTTTATATTGTACGGTGATACGGAACACTTCGTGTGCGAGTCCGAAGCGCACTTAACTAGTTCTTGAGGTTTTATCTTTATGTGATACCATCAATGGGGATAACAGCTCTTGTGCACACCACCGGGCAGGGATAATGCGTAAGAAGTATGATCAGGAAATGTCAAATATCGTCAGCAAAATATTCAACATTCAAGACCCAAAAACTTCTGCCGCGCCTAATGAAAACTTAAACAACAATACAAATAATACTACCTCAGAAACCCCACACAGCGCCATCTAGTTTCAAACTCAGCAAAGCTTGTACTATGGATACCGGACAATTGATATAATTACTTGAATAATCCATATTTATAATACATTTACATACATATATTTTTTTACCCCCAGACATGGAACAAATAGACATGCACACAAATATTTGTTCCAGGCGGGAATCGAACCCGCGACATTCGGCCAACCGGTCATCAAATACACACAATCACTATTGACAAATAACTTTTCACGGGTGGCGCCTTTTTTGGTGAGTGGCGTAGTCCAAACTTATAGAGCGTGTAAAGTTTACCAAACTGAACGATAAGTTTTAAGTGAGCAGACAACGCAAACTAACGGTTACCGAAAAAATATATTGAAAGTTTAATTTTTTTACACAATTTTTAAAAACTTTTTGTTTAGGAAAACTCTACAAGCTCTATAATTTTGGACTACGTTAAACCGAACGCGCGGTATATTGTACATATTATACACGTTTGTTCGGCAGAAAGTACCGAGCTCAGAGCTCCTCGAACTAAAGAAAAAGTTTAAAGTGAACAGATGGTGCAAACTAACGGTTATCGAGAAAAACATGTTTAAATTTCCATTTTTATCAGTTATCTTTTTAAGCGACTTCAAAAAAGAAGGAGGTTACTCAATTCGACCGTATATATGTTTTTTTTTTTTTTATGTGTGTTCAGGGATAACTTCGTTGTTTATGAACCGAATTGGGTGATTTTTTTTTGTAAAAGGGAGGTATCTCCGAAATGGTACCATGATAAGGAAACCAGGATCTGATGATGGCATCCCAAAGAAATCGAGGGCAACCTTCGAAAATCGTATTTTAAGTATTTTGATAAAGTACTTCTTGCACCCATATGGATTATAAATGCCATTACAGGTCTGATGATGGAGACCATACACAATCGAGGGAACTCCTCAACGATTTACAGCAATTACCTGGTGTTTGGACTTAATTCATTTCTATTAATGACAACTTTGCACCCATATGGGTTATAAGTACCATTACAGGTCTGATAATGGAGACCATACACAGTCGAAGGAACTCCTTAACGATTTACAGCAATTACCTGGTGTTTGGACTTGATTTATTTCTATTAATGAGAACTTTGCACCCATATGGGTTATAAGTAACATTACAGGTCTGATGATGGAGACCATACACAGTCGAAGGAACTCCTTAACGATTTACAGCGATTACCTGGTGTATGGACTTAATTCATTTATATTAATGAGAACTTTGCACCCATATGGGTTATAAGTACCATTACAGATCTGATGATGGAGACCATACACAATCGAGGGAACTCCTTAACGATTTACAGCAATTACCTGGTATTTGGACTTGATTCATTTCTATTGAAGAGAACTTTGCACTCATATGGGTTATAAGTGCCATTACAGGTCTGATGATGGAGACCATACACAATCGAGGGAACTCCTCAACGATTTACAGCAATTACCTGGTGTTTGGACTTGATTCATTTCTATTAATGAGAACTTTGCACCCATATGGGTCATAAGTACTATTACAGGTCTGATGATGAAGACCATAAACAGTCGAGGGAATTCCTCAACGATTTACAGCAGTTACCTTTTGTTGGGCTTACTTCATACGGTTCAATATGCCAAAATGATCACTTTGCACAAAAATAATAATTAAGATTAAAGTTTTACATAGGAATACCACTACCTACTAGGCATGCTGATGCTTCAATTTGACACTGAATTTACGTTGCGTAATCGCGGTGCTGTCTCATTAGAGTAGCGCGTATAGAAGCCCTATTTCTACTAAATACAAATAAGTTACAGATGCGTTCAACTAAAAATTAAAAAATTAAATTATTAAATAAAAAAAATAAAAACCGACTTCCAAAACATAAACTAAAAAGTTAAAAATAAAATTTTCACTTTAAAGAAAGGAGCATTAACAGGCGGCATATAGTTAATGAAGTCGGTGCCAACTCAGACACTTTAAATGGGTACTTACTAGGTAATAACAATTACAACAATGATATATTTTTAACTATAACAAAAATAGAACACAATTTAAAGTGTCTGAGTGAGTAGGCACCGACTTCATTAACTATATGCCGCCTGTTAATGCTCCTTTCTTTAAAGTGAAAATTTTATTTTTAACTTTTTAGTTTATGTTTTTTTGAAGCTCTACACGCTTTATAAGCTCACGTTCATTCGATAACTTTGTATATAAGAAATTGACACTTATTTTACAAGGTGTTATACGTAAGTTAGATACTTACCCTAGGCGACAAAGTAGGCCTGCAACCGTCTAACACAGCTCCCTTCACCGCCTCGTGCCCCTCGAACGGTTGTCTCAAAGACATTATTTCATAGAGCAACATCCCGTACGAGAAACAATCCACCTGTAATTAAAATATCAAACACGATAAACGTTTCTCATCTTTATTGTACCAAAGCAGTTTGAGATTCTATAAGTAGAACAGCTTCGCGATAAATAAGTGACACAAGTGGGAAGAAGCGGTGCGGTGGGGCAGAAGATGCTTCTCTACGATCACTATCACGGGCATCGGGGGAGCGGACCAAAAGGTTTAGTAAATTTAAAAAAAGATACTAAAATGTCACAGAAGTTTACGTGTGTCTAATATGTCGACATCCCTACACATTTGTCTCGCGCTACATTTTCGTAAACCGGCGCTAGTATCGAAGAATTAATTACTTACTCGGGCCGCTTGCTCCATATACTTTGCCAAGAGGTTTAATTTTCATTCAAAATGGCCTGTAGCTAGAGCTACTACGGTAGTTTCATACTTGAATCCCAATTACCATTAAAACACCGCATTAAGAATTATATTTACATTGTGATCGAGTGTCGACAATTTGACCGTAGATAGCATAATAATCAGGATAGAGCGTCTCGTCCTTCGAAACAATCGAAAACGTGAGCAAAATATTCGAATCGGTGATAAGACAGACCATAAGTATTATGAGCACTTATAAAACTGGCTTGTTAGTGTATTCAAAACGATGTTAAACGTACGAAAATCCGACAGTTAATAATTTTAATTTGACACTAAACGGTAGGCTCTGTCGTGATAGCCAGCGCATCGAAACTGTTTCAAATCCATAAGGCTATGTGGCCGCGGTTTCTAATCCAGGCGTGTACCAATGAGTTTTTTCTGACTTAAGTTCATTTACTATCACTGACTCCGTGCCTCGGAGAGCACGTTATGCAGTCGGTCCCGATCTCTGTCAATAGATGGCGGTCGTTACAATCCGCCAACCCGCATTCGTGCAGCGTGGTAGATTTAAGCTTCAAGCCCTCTTATCTTGAGGAGTGGCCTAAACTTTACCGAGCTATATCCAGTAACATTTTTGGACAATATCCTGAAATAAAAATAAAACAATTCAAGTCTGAAATTTTCTTCTGAAGCGGTTTCGCATATAATTGTGTATTACACACACATATGGTTATTATGAAGCCATCATAAAGGACTGACTAATCTACATTTATTTTTTTATTTTTACACAATTCTTTGGTTAATTATGAAACGAATTTTTAATTATTAGTCAGAGAGTACTAAACTACTAAAAAATACCACGTGTATTTTAGTCCACTTTTGGAAATATACTGAAATATTCAATAAACACACATCATTCTAGAAAGCCCCACCACGTTTTCGAGCAGATGTTTACCATTCTTTTCACTTTCTCTATCTTCAAAACACACATACACACACACATACATGTGTATTTAGTAAGCATGTACCTATTGAAACGTTTTCCTAAAATATATGCAATATGCATACCAAATATCTGCTCCAAAAATTTTACCAAAAAAATATAATTTGTTTTTTTACAATAAATCCGTTAATTTTTAAGATATCAGGTTCATCCAAAAACCATTTGAAATGTAATTTCAAGAGCTATAAGATCGTCTTAAATAAGATTTTTTAAAGTCCTTATTTTTTTAAATAAAGGTTAAAGGCTTCCGGTTACATGGTTCTAGAAGTAAAAGTTATAATATATGGTTATAATATAAGTTATAACATATATAAAAAAATAACCGAGATAAACGTCTTTATCTCGGTTATTTTTTAATCGTAAAAACCAAAATCTTTATTAAAAAACGAACTCAAATTTCGTTCTTTATCAGATTTTACGAATATCGAATATTTTTGAAGTTATTTTCAAAAAAAATTAAATTTACGAAAATTTGAAAAACTTCGATTTTATTAAATCATACTTTTTTTCCTTTAAGTCCTTTAGGGATAACCGTAAATTTGAATTTTTATGGAAATGGTGAAGGTTTTATTTTTCGTTTTTTCCAAAAAAAAAATCCATAGAGTCACCTTATTTTTATCATAACTTGCTCAATTTTGATGCTATTAACTTTTTACAATGCTCATTAGAAAGGTATTTTTAAGTACCTACTTTAAAAAATGTTCAGAAAGTATATGTCTTAAAATGTATCGGATTCCCGTTATTTAAGTGTGAATACTTAGATTTAAGAACTCGCCGAAAAAAAATTATACATACAATTACCTATAGCTCGCTTTGAATTAATTTTAGAAGATTTTTCAAAGTAGAGATTTGTTTGTTTTTTTATTAGCTTTAATTTTAGTAATGACACATTTTATGCAAAAACTCATAGTTTTTCAGTTATTTATAAAAAACCGCTTTAAAACATGTATTTTTATTACGAAAAATCACAATCTTTGATCTTTAATAACTCAGAAAGTATTGATTTATTCTAAAAACTTTATATAATAAATTTTGCTTAGAAATTTTCTATCGATTCCTGTAGTTATTTTTATTAAAATAGTTTTCACCCCCGAGAAGGGGTGGCATCCACCCTCAGTACAAAAGCGCAAGTTGACACTATGTCACTTTTGTTTCTTAAGGTATCCCCCACTGTCGCGAAGAGCGAAAGAAAGGGTTAAAAGGGTTGTACAGTATGGTAAAATAGTGTGAAAGAGAGGAAAAGAGCGAGCGAGAGGAGGAGATTATATCATAGAGAAACCGTGACAGAGAGAAAACAGACAGGATCGGGGAGTTGGTAAAAGTGGAGTAGGAGGTGGGATGGTAGTGGTGTAGCAGGAAGGTAGGTGCAGAAGGGAAGAGATGAAAAAGATGGCGTAGCACGGGTGAGCCGTAAGAAGAAAGTGAAAAGAGGAGTTGAGGGATTAACCTGAGTAAGAAAGAACCTACAGAATCGGTAAGCAACTTACACACATACACACGCGCTTATAAAAGTTATGGAGGCAAAGGGTGGCTGTATGGGGAGAGGAGGAGGCCATCATCGGGACCTGCAGTAGGTCCCCAGTCCATCAGTCATCAATACGAAACGGGTGACTGGATAATGAGGACTGTACGAAATCTATCTATGTATTGTACACATTAACTATACAAGATACGCCCTTAACATTTATATATAATATATCATACATTTCGTTATAATTATTATCATATAAGACATTATATTTATACATAGATTAGGATTCAGACATTTCGCAAGGTACTTTGCGACATGGTGGAGGAGCCGGGATTTGAGTATCGGTAATTAGATACTATGATCAGATATCTACATCGATAGAGATACAGATAAATAGATGGCGATAATGTACTGCCGGCTCTGCAAAGTTGGCTAAAGAAAAGATGACCAGAAATGTAAAAAAAAAAAAAAAAAAGAATAAAAATAAATAGTATATTGAATCGATTAATCGATTACTGTTATGGTAGCGATGTTTGTGATGAATAAGTACTAATCAAGAACAAGACTTAAGTGAGAATTCTTTCACGTTGTTGCGCAACAAAGTACTATAAAATTGGTTAAGATTATGACTCACAATAGAAATGTGACGTATGTTTAGGTTATGACTGAAATAAAAATTTCACTGCAAGAGAGAAAACTAAGTCTGCAGTGTAAGAAATGATTACTGTGATTTGTGTGATATTCAGTTATAACCCACAGTGACCAGCGTTACGACGAGACATGAATCAATAGATTATTACCGTGATATGGGCTAGTTCAGCCGCGGTAATCTATGTAACTTGTATCTCGGTATAAGATATAATAGTCTTAAAAGAAAAAATAAAGAAAAGAAAAGTGTAGTCATTGTGACATTAGCACGAAATATGTCTTAACGACTACTAAAGATATTAGTAATACTAACTAGTTCATTAAGAGAAAAGAAACATCTAGAACGAAAATAGATTTCTAAGGTAGCACAAAAAAGAAATTTTGTCAAAATATAATATGATCATAACATTTTAAAGTAACATACCTTTACTATACTAGACTAAAACTATACTAGACTAAAACTATACTAGACTAAAACTATACTAGACTAAAACTATACTAGACTAAAACTATGAGTTTTATAATATGTCTAATAAAAAACAAGTACAAGTTTGCTAAATGTGTTAACTA
Organism: Luffia ferchaultella; assembly: GCA_949709985.1. Classification (NCBI taxonomy): domain Eukaryota; kingdom Metazoa; phylum Arthropoda; class Insecta; order Lepidoptera; family Psychidae; genus Luffia; species Luffia ferchaultella. The sequence continues at coordinate 78,775 of OX453252.1, forward strand.
CAGTTTAGAATGGGTCGGGTGTCTTGTTACGATTTACGAGCATAAGATATGAATTTTTTGTTGGACTACTAAAATCGATTTATGTAATGTCATTGAGATGGCAACCCTACTGTCATAGACAATGTTAATACCAAATAATTGACATTTGACATATCTTATCGAAAGTGGAATTATTCTGGATTCTCTTTCTATCTTACACATAGGGAAAACGATGTATCGTTATTTCATTTCTTAAATTTGTGAATATTTCCGAATAAAAGAACGTGTTGCGTTACGCAGCCATTTTCTTGTTTACGTTGTTTCAATTGTGGTTTCAATATTACTAGTTTGTGAATATTACATAACTATATGTGAATTGTTGTTGATGTCCTGAAGATTAATGTGTAAAAAATTAAGGTGAGTAAAATATATACATTTACGTGCCTAACTAGAGATTTAACAAGAATATCTACCTTCCATAGGTGTAATAAATAGTCAATTATATTTGCTTTTCTGTAATATGACATAGAGAGTCTTACTTGAAAATAAATGAAGCTTTATTTAATCTATTTATTAGTTAAAAAGAAGGGCTATAAAAGAAGCTAAAATTCAGGATCGCATAATACACATTTAACTTAATTTTGTATCAACACTCAGTTGATAATAAAAATGAGATATAACATTCTGTGTGGGCTATATATGAGCTTAATTAATTATTCTACAAGTGTTTTGTGTAAGAATGATTTAGAAAATTTATTCTTGTGTGCCTTAAAATAAAATTAGATACAATTACATTTCGTTGAGACGTTATCCTTACAAATTTCAGTACATATCATGGAGGCACTTTTAAATATCAGATTGGGTTTAATACGGAAACAAGTGGAAGAGCTGATAAAGCAAGCCGAACATGCTTTAGGAGAATTACATTCTAATAAACAATGTGGACAAGATTTACTTTATCTGTGTCGACTTCTAAGATCTAACACTAATAGATACATCGCAGAGACACATATTTATATAGAAAAGGCCAGTCGAGACCAACCAGTTGATGAAATAATTGAACATACTCAACTACAGATAAAAGCAGAACTCATTATAGCTCAATTGGAAGGGCATAAAAACCCAACGGTGATACCCACTGAAACTGTAACCAGTAAACTTCCCAAATTAGAATTGATAAAATTCACAGGTGAGATACTAAGATGGACCGAATTTTGGGATCGATTTGTATCAAGTGTACACAATAAAACAATTAGCAAGGTTGATAAATTGGCTTATTTACAAGCATGTTTAGAAGGAGAAGCTAAAGAAACTATTGAGGGGTTGGAAACTACAGAGGCTAACTACGACATTGCTGTGAAAACACTACAAGAACGGTTTGGAAGGAAAGCTTTGGTGATCGATGCACATTACAGAGAGTTGCGTAATTTAAAAAGAAAAGATAATTCAATTAAGGAATGTAGAAAACTACTAAATGAAATAGAGAGAAATTTAAGGGTTTTACAGTCGTTGGGAGAAGACATAGATGGAGCTCATCTTAGATGCTTACTATTAGAAAAATTCCCAGAACAAATAGTAAGGGAACTTAAGTTAAGGAGTGAATCCGATGATGAAACTACACCAACTATACGAAAACATCTCGAACATATAATTTCAGCAAGAGAGTCAGTAGAAGTAAAAGATAAAATTGAACTGAAGGCTGATAGTTTTACGACAGAAGTATTACACACCCAAATCAAAGTGCCTAGGTATCAACAGAAAGAAGGGTTACCTTTTAAAAGGAAAATTATCAGAAATGAATCAAAACATTTAGAAAACACTAAGAAACCAAGATTACTGTGCATTTTTTGTAATCAGTCACATTACAATGATGAATGTAGAAATGTTTTCACATTGCAAGAAAGGAAGAAGAAACTGGCTGGGCGATGTTTTATATGTTTCAGGAAACATCAAGCAATACATTGTAAAGTAAAAAGAAAATGTGCTCATTGTGGACGTTGGGGACAACATAACAGAGCTTTATGTCCCAATAAATTTAACAACCTACTCAAGCAGAACGCAAGAACCTTCTCGGCTGAGGAACCTTTGAAACCTTTGACTTCAATATTACAAACAGCTATAATTAAAGTAGCAGTTGGATGGAATGAACCTATCCTGGTTCGAGTTTTATTAGATACCGGAACTCAGAGAAGTTATATTCATTCAGATATTGCTAAAAATTGAACTTGAAACCTAAAGAAAAGAATCATTTAGTAGTATTCACATTTGGGTCTAAAAAACCAAAGCAAATTGAAAGTACTGTAGCAGATATCGTGATTATTACAAGAAAAAGAATATCACGAACCATTGAAGTTAACATTGTTCCGTACATTACCGATAGTGTTCCTCTGTGTCCAAAGGAATTTGTAGATAACAAATATTTTCTAGCGGATGATGGATCGAGAGGAGAAGCGATTGACATGCTCATAGGGATTGACTATTATGGAGAATTTATAGGAACCCAAAACATTCGACTGAGAAACAACCTGCTATTAATTGATTCAGACTTTGGTTGGATTTGTTCCGGAAAATTGACAAAAAATGAACCTAATAAAGATCTAGTCTTATCCGCAGTTACATATTGTGACTGTAAACAAGTTAGACAAGATTTGACATTACCGGATTTACCTATCAGAGAAGATAACACAAAGTTATTATGGCAACTCGAGGTAATTGGTATAACTGATTCGCCTAAAAGTACACAAGAAGAAGAAGTAGTAAAAATATTCAATGATACAATAAAGTTTGAAAATGGACGGTACTATGTTAAGTGGCCTTGAACACATTACCCCCCAGACTTACCGTCAAACTTTGCTCTTTCATATGGAAGACTGAAAAGTGTAGTACGAAGAATGGATAAAAACGAAATGAAGGAATACGATAATATATTTAAAGAACAATTAGAAAATAAAATTATTGAATTAACAGATGGACTTGAAGTAGAATCAGAGAAAATAGGACATCCCATACACTACTTACCACACCATGGAGTAAAACAACCTGGAAAAAAACTGCGTATAGTTTTAGATGCTTCCGCAAAGATTAAAGATCATAATAGCCTAAATGAATGTCTATACAAAGGCCCTATGATGTTAGAAGATATGACAGCCTTATTAATAAAATTTAGACAACACCCTATTGGAATTATAGCTGATGTTGAAAAGGCTTTTCTTCAAATTGGACTCCAGACAGAAGATAGAGATGTAACTCGCCTTTTATGGTTAAAAGATATAGAAGCAGGAGTTGAACCAGGAAACCTACTTCACATGAGATTTTGCAGAATTCCATTCGGAGTTATATCTAGCCCTTTCCTACTCACGGCCACCATTCATTATCATGTAAAGAATTTAGGTGATGAACTAGTAAAAAGAGTAGCTAACAAATGTTATGTAGATAATTTAGTGACAGGAGTTGCTTCTAGGCGCGAAGCTAGAATGTTGTACAATGAAGCAAAAACAGTATTCAACAAAATCTCAATGAACATACGTGATTGGAATTCAAATGATATACAATTTATCGAAGAAATACCTAAACAACATCAATCTTGTGAGAGAAAGAAAGTAAATGTTCTAGGAATGACATGGAATTTAGAAGAAGACATTTTAGAACTGAAAGTAGATACAAAATTATTATGTGAAAATCAAGAAAACACTGTGACCAAACGACAAGTATTAAAGGTATTAGCATCCATCTTCGATCCCTGCGGGTTTATCACACCAGCTATACTACCATGCAAAATATTTCTACAAAACCTATGGCAAGATAAAATAAAATGGGACGTACCGCTAAATGATGAAAACATTCAGCAATGGAAAAAAATAAAAAATAATTTAGAAGAGTTAAATAAATTCCGTATAAAGAGATTCATTGGAGCATTTGACAAAGATTCAATGGAATTACATTGCTTCACGGATGCATCAAAACATGCATATGCAGCAGTGATATATCTAAGAAGCATATATCATGGTAAACCACATGTGTCATTTATAATGAGCAAATCTAGATTGGCTCCACTGAAAGATAGAACAAATCTTCAGATACCTAGACTTGAGTTATTAGGTTATCTTATTGGAAGTCGTTTGTTAAATTATGTTAAAGGAAACTTAGAGACTAATATTCGTAAAATGTATATGTGGACAGATAGTCAAATCGTTTTAAGCTGGATCAGATCAACTAAATTACTCCCAACGTTTATAATGAGAAGAATAAATGAAATTAAACAAAACAAAGGTATTGAATTTAGATATGTAAACACTCAAGATAATCCAGCAGATGTAGCGACCAGGATAGATGATAGCAGAAACAGAGACTTGTGGTTCAATGGACCCAAATTTCTCCAAAACGATAGTCAATATTGGCCTAAAAATATGATATATAACGATATACAAACCTTTTTGGTTGGGGAAGGTCTGACAAAGTCAGAAAACCCCAAAGAGAGTAATAATGGAGACCAAAGAATCAGTAATGAGCAACATAAAATAGATAAGAACATAAAAACAACAGACGAGATTTCTAGAAATGATGAAGTACCTAAAGAAGTAGAAGAAGATATGATAAAAAAAATACAACATGAGTTTTACCCAAAGGAAGTATCAGGAGAAAATACAAGTTTAGCAAAATCTTTAAACTTGTTTAAAGACGAAAAGGACATTCTACGTTGTGGAGGTAGAATGAGCAACGCGTTTGCACAATACGACAAAAAATTACCCATATTGATTCCAGGAGATTGTGAATTCACTAACCAAATTATCAAGGAAATACATGAGCAAAATTATCACATAGGTGTCTCGCATACACTGAGTCGTGTAAGAGAAAAATTTTGGATCCCTAAAGGAAGAGCAAAAGTTCAGAAAGTGTTAAGAAGATGTCCCCAGTGTATTAGGCATGGAGGAGCGCCCTTTAAATTACCTCCTATGCCACCTCTACCACCGGAGAGAGTAACCTATTCCAGAGCATTCAGTTATGTAGGTATGGATTACATGGGCCCGTTAATTATCCAAGGTGAAAACGGCAGCACAGCCAAGAGATGGATCTGTCTTTTCACTTGCCTAGCAGTAAGAGCTATCCATTTAGAAGTAGTGAAAGATTTAACAGCTATTGAATGTCTTTTTGCATTGAGAAGAATGATAGCTTCCAGAGGAATTCCAATACTAATTACTTCAGACAATGGTACGCAATTTAAATTGACAGCTGAAATATTGACTGGCCCATATTGTGTACAAAATAAAATAACATGGAAATTCATCCCAGAGCTGGCTCCTTGGCACGGAGGTTTCTACGAGAGATTAATAGCACTAGTTAAACATTGTTTGAAAAGAACTATGGATAAACATCTATTAAATGAAAGCCAATTAAATACAATAATAAAAGAGATTGAACAAGTGGTAAATACACGACCTTTAACATATGTAGGAGCAGATTTGGAACACATACTGAAACCCATTGATTTTTTAACACCAGGTGTCTGCATACAATTATCTCCTTCTCAGAAAGAATGCCTCGAGTATGGAACTATTACTAAACTTAATATTATAGAAAGTTGGAAACGAGGACAGATAATTTTAAGGGAATTTATAGATATGTTTACCAATCAATATCTTGTCAGTCTGAGAGAGAAACATTCCAAACATAAAGAGAAAAGAGTTACTCATAATAGAATTCCAAGAGTAGGTGAAGTAGTTCAGATTAAAGGCGACACAACAAATAGATTACGATGGATGGTAGGGAAAGTAATATCAGTGGTTAAAGGTAGAGATGGAAACATTAGAGTTGCAAAAGTAAAAGTCGAAGACAAGGAATTCAATAGAGCAATATCTCATTTATATCCTTTAGAAATAGATGATGAAGAACCTGAGGAAAGTGAAGGAGTAAAAGAGGTAGGACCATTACTTGGAGAACAACAAGGAGAGAGATCTAAGAGAATTTCAGCAGAAAAGGCAAGGGTAAGAATACAAGAATGGACAAAGCAATTATTCAATTGGTAGTTGTATTTATTTATTTATTTGTTGATTATTTCTAAATACAAATGTATCAGATTTGATATACCATTTCTTAATGTATAATTTGATTGTGTTAATTAAAAATCTTTGTTAAATTTAGTTGATGAAAAGGAGACAAAATGTTGCATTATATATAATTTGTAGAAAAAGTAGTTTCTTTTGCGGGCGGGAGTGTCGCGAAGAGCGAAAGAAAGGGTTAAAAGGGTTGTACAGTATGGTAAAATAGTGTGAAAGAGAGGAAAAGAGCGAGCGAGAGGAGGAGATTATATCATAGAGAAACCGTGACAGAGAGAAAACAGACAGGATCGGGGAGTTGGTAAAAGTGGAGTAGGAGGTGGGATGGTAGTGGTGTAGCAGGAAGGTAGGTGCAGAAGGGAAGAGATGAAAAAGATGGCGTAGCACGGGTGAGCCGTAAGAAGAAAGTGAAAAGAGGAGTTGAGGGATTAACCTGAGTAAGAAAGAACCTACAGAATCGGTAAGCAACTTACACACATACACACGCGCTTATAAAAGTTATGGAGGCAAAGGGTGGCTGTATGGGGAGAGGAGGAGGCCATCATCGGGACCTGCAGTAGGTCCCCAGTCCATCAGTCATCAATACGAAACGGGTGACTGGATAATGAGGACTGTACGAAATCTATCTATGTATTGTACACATTAACTATACAAGATACGCCCTTAATATTTATATATAATATATCATACATTTCGTTATAATTATTATCATATAAGACATTATATTTATACATAGATTAGGATTCAGACATTTCGCAAGGTACTTTGCGACACCCACCTACTCAATAATTTTTATGAAAATCGACGGAGATTCAACGAAATCGGAGGTGAAAACCTTCATTGACTGGGCTATTTATTCATATAGATAGACCAGCGAACGCCTGCGTCTTCGTTTTCATAATTTTCAGTTTTTTTTCAGGTCACGCAGGAAACTTAAACATTTGAGGAATAAATAGTTGCCTATAATATGCTGTGAAAATTCCTCTACCTACCTACTCATATTTACTACATAGAAAAATTGAATATAGTTTAAAATAACCCATGATTTAAGAAAACAAATACATGAAATACTTCACTTAAGTATTCGTAAATGCCAGACATTTGCCAACTTCACACCCATTCCTTATCTACTCAAATAATCCTTCAACAGCAATATGCTTTATATCAACTAAATATTTCACTTACCGGTCACTGTAGCGATCGGCACTGCATGTGCGCAGACCGCAGTCCTGGCGCTGCACGCGGCTTGGAGTGGGGTGTAGGTACTCCGGGGCGGCAGTCAGAGAGACCAGCGCTAAAGAACAGGGCTTGTGTTCCGGTGCGGTGGACCGGCAACGACGCATCAGCTCCAACATGCAGCTGGGATACTGCAGCTCCTGAACGAAGAATATGAGGACAATCATCCAGCCTGTTGAAACCCAGCTGACCAGAGTAGCCTGTTTTAGATACAAAAACCGTTTTTCATCATTCAACTGAAAAATAATTTTCTTCTCAATTTATTGTAAACAAATAAAATAAGAAAGTATATTTATATCATCCTCTAGGGGTGAAGGCGCTTGGAGCTTAATTCGCTACGCTGCTCCAGTGAGGGTTGGTGGATTTTAACGACTGCCATCTATTGATGGCAACCAGGATTGAAGGCTTTAAGTACTCTCTGAGGCACAGGGTCAGTGTTAGTTATATGTACATAAGGTAGAAAAACTCATTAGTACATGTCTTGGGATTCGAACCACGGTCTTCTAAACAAGATACGAGCTCGCAACTACCCGGCTATCACGACGTAAAATAAACTTAAAATGCTTAAATTCCATATATCCTCTGCTTGGTTCTATATTTCCTCGAAGCCATATCTGACTTACAGCCTTCGACAGAATATCCATCGGCTGTTAATTAATGGTACACACTTTACCTGTGACAGATTCGGACTTCTTTTATGTTCGTCTGTCTGTCTGTCCGTATCTCATAGCCAGTTCACTCGTAAACTATTACTGTTTTAAAGCTGAAAGTTGGCTTAGTTATACATATTTGTCACCGCTACGTAGATGACTATTAATAGGTTAAATATTTTATAGTGACAGGATAATACAGTTTTCATTCCATTCCATCAGCCCTTTTTATACCCCACTGCAGGGGCTTAAATAAGACTTAGCATGATGGTCGAACTACATTCACGGAGCTTGGCTGCAAAGACAACATGTAAATCTACATAGCGCGTATACTTCGGGGCTGTGCTTTTCATTCAACGATCCCAAGCCAGCCCGAAGAAGGTTTATCGTACGTAGGCACCGCCTAACTTGTGCGTAAAACTGGGTGAGGATTCGCAAGCGCCGTATGCCCCTTCTTTTTACACCATGATTCATTCATCTATTCCATTCCATTTAATTCCTTCAGCCCTTTTTTATACCCCACTGCAGGGGCTTAGGGCTCCCCTGAAGATAAGGGGGCTTGGAGCTTAAATTCACCCCGCTGCTCCAATGCAGGTTTGCGGATTGTAACGACCGCCATCTATTGACAGCAACCGGGACCGACTGTTTAACGTGCTCTCCGAGCCACGGAGTCAGTGACAGTTAATGTACTTAAGTCAGAAAACACTCATTGGTACACGCCCGGATTCGAAACACGACCACATGGCCTTATAGATTTGGAACAGGTTCGCTGAGGCTCGGTCTATCACGACAAAATGTAATTTAAGTCAATTAGCGTCATAGCTTTTCTTCGTTGCCACAATGCGTTGTGGTCGTATAACATAATAGCCTTGACACAAACTTCGCTATGTGGCCTTTCTGTGATTACCACAACGCATCGTGAGCGTTTTCATAAGAACCATTACACGAATGTGGATGTTTTACAGTGACCACTAAGCGTTTTGAGCAATTTTTCGCTCGGTGAGCATCTTCGAAATTTGAGCGTAACATATACAAAATGAAGCCATTAGAGTGTTCTTTCATTTAACTTTTGTTGATGAAAGTAATTGAAAATTAAGTTTGACTCTATAACCACGGGGCACACCGAGACAGGTGTTTGTGTGTAATTAGTTTGCAGGTGGGTGTACTCACTGACAAGTTTCGGGGAATATGTGCCGGGCGAACTAGGCTCCGTTGGTGCTGATGATAAATTGGACGGGATCCAGGCGTGCACTTTACAGACCGTAATTGCAGAACCAAAAGTCGCGGGTTCGACTTCCGCCTGAGACACATATTTGTGTGCATGAACATGTCTATTTGTTCCGTGTCTGGATTTACTAGACAATTGGTATAAATATTTAAGTATTTATATCGGTTGTCTAGTACCCATAACACAAACATATTACTTGCTTAGTTGCCGTGTCGTGATAGCCGAGTGGTAGCGAACCCGTTTCTTGTTTAGAAGGCCGTAAGTCGAATTCCCCAGGGCATGTACCAATAAGCTTTTTCTAACTTATGTAACATAACTATCACTAACTTTGTGCCTCGCAGAGCACTTTAATTCGTTGGTCCCGGTTACCATCAATAGATGGCAAATTTACTAACACGTACGAGAGCAGCGTGGTGGATTGAGCTTCAAGCCCCTCATCCCAAGGAGACGCCTAAGCCCCTGCAGTGGGGTATTGATGGAATAATGGTACTGGATTATAGTTCTATAGTTCCATTCAACCTTTATGGCAGATGTGAACATAGGCACAAGTCGCGTCACAGTAACCAGTTTTAGGTGTAGCGGGACGCAGTGGAGCGAGGGGCACATGACTGAACCTGCGCAAGCATGCATAAAGCGTTGCATTCCGATCCGCCATAAAGTTTGATTGGAACTATACTGTGGGACTAGATGGCCCTGTGTGGATGTCCTAGGTATTATTATATTGCTACTTGCCCGCCACCCTTGACGCCTGGCCCCGCACATAAGACTATGCATGACTTGAGCGGTTTCTCTGTAAGGAGCATGAATATGTATACACACCTGGGCATCGGACTCGCGGGCGGGTAACAAAGGAGGTAAGTACCAGTAACGCCCGGCCATCCCAAGCCAGTGCCAACTCGAATTTGTTCAACAGCGAGACACAGAGGGCGCGCGCCTCTTTACCTCTCCTCAACAACGGACTCACCTTGAAAACGTGAGCTAGGTCGACTAGCTTCATTATACCTGTTGATGAAACCGTGCTGTTAAAGATGTTATGGGCTGGTAGTAGGTCCATATATTTAGGATGCACTAGAACACCGATTTAAGGTAGGACGACGCCTGTCTAGTACGGCTATTTAATAATAGATGGAGCCACCACATAAAGAAATTACTTTTATTTTTTTATTATCACGTTTATAGGTTTCAGTTTATAAAATATAACATGCGACCGTAAAAAATATTTCTCTTTAATGTTTTTAACTGACTTTACTGATTGTTTTAACAGTTTTGAAACGTTTGTACAAAAACCTAAATTTTTGGGAAAATAAGGTTTTTTGATAAACGCTTCCAAACCATTGAAAAAACCATAATTTAAATCAGTCGAAAAAACCTTATTTTCTACGAATTTTAGGTTTTTGTACAAATACTTGGAAACTGTTGAAACAATCAATAATGTCAGTTAAAAACTTTAAAGAGAAATATTTTTGATAGTCGCATGCTATGTTTTATCAACAGAAACCTAGAACTTTATCATGAAAAAATTAAAATTATTTATTTATTTATTTATGAGGAAAACCAACAGCTGTATTATTTTAGAGTAACAATGGATTAAAATATCAGATTACCAATAAAAGGTTCTTACATGTAAGAAACTCTATAGAAATTTCATTTCTTTATATGGTGGCTCCATCTATTATTAAATAGTCTTACTAAACAGGCGTCGTCCTACCTTAAGTTGTATTTATACTTTATTACGAAACATAATCGCAAAACTTTTATCACACTTGTGTCGCACTTTGCAGTTATGTTCGCTATTGACTCTTCCAAAAACTGACACGTTGACAGCGCACTAGCCTTATATATGCGCCAAAATCATCACCCGCAACATCTGGAAGTTTCCATCATCGAACATTCCAATTTGAAATTCTAATTACAATTAATCGTGGGAATAATTAATAGCGCTCGGCACCACCTGTGAGTGCACGCGACGCTGCCTCAAAAATATGAATCCGAGCAGCGCAACCCTTTTGATTTGCGCCGCTTCTAAAATAGAATTTCATTTATTTTATTTTTATTTCGATTTTCTAGTAATTTCTGTACCTAGTCGACATGTTTGTGAAAGCGTGTGACAATTCGAGTACATTCCACAATGCGTCGACGTGCTTCTAAGCATAGACGTCACTATACGATAGGAGGCTAATATTGAAAATATATTTCTCAAGGAATAAAATTGAAATGTCTGTCTACAGTTATACATAAAAATGACAATTTGGTCAACATTTAGCAACATGGTCTAAATTTTTAAGCAAAAAGACAGTTATATTTTTTGGAGGTCTAATAACAGAAATTTATAATCACGTACGTGTACCTATCAATAATATCACAACACTAACTGTCGGTGATTTAAAGTTATGTAAAATAATTTCAGGTATAGTTCCAATCAACTTTTATGGCGGATGTGAACATAGGCACAAGTCGCGTCGCAGTAACCAGTTATAGGTGCAGCGGGACGCAGTGGAGCGAGGGGCATATGATTGAACCTGCGCAAGCATGCATAAAGCGTTGTATTCCGATCCGCCATAAAGTTTGATTGGAACTATATCAAACATGGAAGCTATAAACCGTAGTTGTTACGTCATAGGTATTTAAGTTTTAAAATCAATTATTTAAGCTACCGATATCTGATTGAATTAAGTGTTAAAGTACTTTTGAGCAACTTTTATATTGCAATATCTCTATTAACCGAGGGCCTATTGATACCTCTTGATGGAAACCCTTCACATTGCGACACAAGCATGGAGCTTGGCACATGTGTTCCCTGCATAAAACAAATTAGATTGAGCTTAGTTCCCAGCAGTTCCACCCGCAGGGGGGTGTGGGGGGGTACGCAAAGTTTGCATCCGCCGTGTTCCAAACAAAAAATTCTCACTGATGCAGTTTTACTATTAAGACGTTTTTGGTATCGTTTTCGTATAAAATAAGGACGTGGCTTTCATTTCTGATGGCAATTTAGAATACATCCATACAAAAAATGATTTTATTTGCAATAAAGTAAAAATCTTGTTTGGCATTTTTTTCTTTAATTTTCTATTACTTTTTAAATCGTAAATATTTTATAATAAAAAAAATTTGTTTAGTTACATTATTTACTCTAATTTATAAAAATACATAATATGTTCACACTTAATTAACAAAAATTTGTACTGAAAAAACTGCAATGTGACGCGAAGTCGGGGTCGAGCGCGTCTCTAGCAGCGGTTTGAGGTGACACAGCTGAAATTTATTCATCATCATCATCAGCCCGTGTTTCTCCACTGCAGGATATAGGCTTCTCCCAAGGCTCGCCACCACACACGGTCCTCCGCCTTTCGCATCCAACTACCCCCGGTATGGTGCTTCAGGTCATCTGTCCACCTGGCCGGGGGGCGTCCAACGCTTCGCTTTCCGGTACGTGGCCTCCATTCGAGAACTCGTCTACCCCATCGGTTATCAGTTCTACGGCAAATGTGACCGGCCCATTGCCACTTCAGCCTGCTGATCGCTTCGGCTATGTCGACAACTTTAGTTCTTTGACGGATTTCAGTGTTTCTGATTTTATCCATCAAAGAAACACCGAGCATAGCCCGCTCCATAGCACGCTGAGTGACTTTAAATTTGTGAAATTTATTAGAATGATTTAAATATTTTTGGTTAATATTCAACGACTGTGAAATAAATACAATTTTAACAAACGGTAAATTTCTGCATTTTAGAGTGAATCTCAACTCAAATTTGAAAAATAAATAAAAGTAGATTATTACGGTGAGATGAATCATTTAAACTTTGCGTATGCCACTACATATGCACAAGTCAGTGCAATTCAGTCCTTGTTTGTTGCAACTACACCTGTTGCCGCACTTTTGCTTACACTTGCATCTTTTATGTTCTAAGCATGCGCGTGCAGCAATGGCCACAGTTGTTCAGTTGGGAACCCATACATTTCCTTCTCTTTTCCAACCGTATTTCTGGGGATAAGGTAGTTGGGTAGAATATTTGTTGTGGTGTCGTTAACTGGCCCTACACGTGTACGCCTAGATACACTGCACGCAATAATATGTAGATACAGCGCATTTTCTCTCGGCGGAACATTCTCCAATTGCCGATCTTTTTAAGTAAATAAATGTTTTCGGCATTCATTAATTTTTGTAATGTTAATGAAGCTTTTTACATGTCACACTGGACCGAATTGGCAAATTTTGGCCTGTGTTTTTCTATCTGTCTGTTTGATTGTTGTAAATAAGGCATACTTGTTTAACGCGATGTGGTCGTGACTAATTTTATTGTTAGATTGTATTCTTTCCTCTATAATAATACTATAATAATACTCTATAATACTCCGTTTATTTCTATAGGGTACATTTACTGGGTACTTTTTGGGCGTTACTCCACAAGATCATTGGGCGCCAATGATTGGGCGCTGTAAAAATTGAAATTAAAGTGCAAAAACTGATTTAAAAAACGTAATAAATACTTACATGAATTGAGTTCAAAACATGAAATAAAATTGCAGCCACAAAGACAAAAAAAAAACAATTAAACCGCTTTTATTTAAACTTGATAAACGGTTATTTTGATAACAAACTTTGCGCCCAATCCGTCCAAACACCCGGAAAACTAAACTGTTTACTGCACGCACTGAGATTCGAATTCAAAGGCGCCCGCACTCCACCGCCGCACCGCCCGCGCGGTCGCCTGTCAATGCATCGATTCGCCGCGTCACCTTCCGGAATTTTTTCTTAGTATATATTTTTATAAACTAGAGTAAATAATGTAACTAAAAAAATTTTTTTATTATAAAATATTTACGATTTAAAAATTATAGAAAATTAAAGAAAAAAATGCCAGACAAGATTTTTACTTTATTTCAAATAAAATCATTTTTTGTATAGCTGTATACTAAATTGCCATCAGAAATGAAAGCCACGACCTTATTTTATACGAAAATAGTAAAACTGCATCAGTGAGATTTTTTTTGTTTGGAGCGCGCTCCACACCCTCCTGCGGCTGGATCTGCTGGGAACTGAGCTCAATCTTATTTGTTTTATACAGGGAACACATGTGCCAAGTTCCATGCTTGTGTTACAAAGTGAAAAGTTCATGTCAATAGGCCCTCAGCTATATGTGCGCCGCCTGGAGGTAAACTCACACGAATCAGCCCTTATCACGCAGTAAAAAATAAATTTTTCTTTACTCATACTCGGAAAGTACGCTTGAAGTTACTTGATAAGAGGGATGAAAGTAGTACTTTTCGTCTCTGGGAAACTATTTTCCCTGCTGTCCAATAAACTTTAAAAAAAACTATACAAGCCATGTCCCAACTTTTATACAACTCTGTTGAATCGCGGAGTAAAATTGTAATATTTGCTTTGAAATAAATTACTATTTAATTTACATACACTTGAGCTAAATATTAACCATCATCAACGATAAAAGATACTGGCTGGTAGAATGCCACAGTAAAAGAAACATATATAAGGCGAGAAAGTGGCAATTGGATCTTCAGTTGTTTTGACGAGGGCTAATTATTTACGTATACAGTTAGTATAAAAGTATAATAGTAAGTAAGTAGTAAGTATATAAAATGAGTTTGTCAGATTCAGATATGGATTTTACGTGTTTTTTTTTTTACTTTCCTCATATTCGTAATGAAAAGCAAAATGTTTACCTCGGGTGAAAGGCCTATTTAGGAACTGAACTAGTTTTCGTGTAGGAACATTGTCGCTCGGTGCAATTCCGCCGCGTCTCGGATCATACGATGATTTTTCTGCTGCATAATATATTGCGTCACCTGCATATTAAAAAATCGGATTTCAGACCGATATTACACCATTTTTCAAAAAATAAAAACATTTTTTTTGTCGTCCAAAGAGCAAAGCTGGAATATTTACGTTTTCAAATTTTAAAATATTTATTTAATAGATTTTTTTCACTTACGAAGGAAGTCTTTAAGCGACGCAAGGGGAGGGGCAAAGTATTAATTAAAAAGTTTATGAAAACTTCAAAATGCTATTCTTTACTTGACTGACCGGTTGGCTAGGTTGGCCGAGTGGTTAGAGATGTTAACTGTGGAGCCAAGGGTCTCGGGTTTGATTCCCGCACGGGACAAATATTTGTGCGCATCAAAATGTTTAATGGTTCCGTAAGTATGTGTGTAAAAGTATCTGTACTCCATAATACAAACAATACTTGCTTACTTTGGGACTAGATGGCGGATGTCCCGATACTATTATTATTATTAAATGGGGTAGAAAATACATCTGAATGCTTACCAATTTTTTATATTCATCGTGTCTCCTAACTGGTTCTTTCAACTCGACGGCGAGGTGTGTCACGCATTCTTCGTAAGCCAAGTACATAGCAGGCACTCTTTGTTCCAGCAGTGGTTCTTTGCTACCTGTTTCAGTAAAAAAAATACCAAGATCCCATAAACATATAGGCAAAAAAACAAGCGACACAGACTATCGTGTTCTAGGCATTTATAGGTGATATTTATTATATCTTCTATATTATGATTATTTATTATATCAAGGCATATCTTCGTTGTTTATGAACCGAATTGGATGATATTTTTTTTGTGGAAAGGAGATATCTCCGGAGTAGTACCATGATAAGGAAACCAGGATCTGATGATGGCATCCCAGAGAAATCGAGGGCAACCTTCGAAAATCGTATTTTAAAGTATCGTATTTTAAGTATTTTGATTAAGTACTACTACTAGAACTATTTAATGAAGGTCGGGAGTCGATCTGATGATGGAGCTGAAAAACAGTCGAGGGAACTCCTCAACGATTTATAGCAATTACATGGCGTTTGGACTTGATTCATTTCTATTGATGAGATCTTTGCACCCATATGGATTATAAGTGCCATTACAGATCTGATGATGGAGACCATACACAATCGAGGGAACTCCTCAACGATTTACAGCAATTACCTGGTGTTTAGACTTGATTCATTTCTATTAATGAGAACTTTGCACCTATATGGGTTATAAGTACCATTACAAGTCTGATGATGGAGACCATACACAATCGAGGGAACTCCTTAACGATTCACAGCAATTACCTGGTGTTTAGACTTGATTCATTTCTATTGATGAAAACTTTGCACTTATATGAGTTGTAAGTACCATTACAGATCTGATGATGGAAACCATACACAATCGAGGGAACTCCTTAACGATTTACAGCAATTACCTGGTGTTTAGACTTGATTTATTTCTATTAATGAGAACTTTGCACCAATATGGGTTATAAGTACCATTACGGATCTGATGATGGAGACCATACACAATCGATGGAACTCCTTAACGATTTACAGCAATCACCTGGTTTTAGGACTTAATACATTTCTATTAATGAAAACTTTGCACCCATATGGGTTATAAGTACCATTACAGGTCTGATGATGGAGACCATACACAATCGAAGGAACTCCTTAACGATTTACAGCAGTTACCTTTTGTTGGGCTTCCTTCATATGGTTCAATATGCCAAAATGTTCAGTTCGCACAAAAATAATAATTAAGAATGAAGTTTTACATAGGAATACCACTGCCTACTAGGCATGCTGATGCGTCAATTTGGCACTGAATTTACGATGCGTAATCGCGGTGCTGTCTCATTAGAGTAGCGCGTTTAGAAGCCCCATTTATACTAAATACAAACAAGTTACAAATGCGTTCAATTAAAAATTAAAAAATAAAATATTTTTCAAAAAAAAACCGACTTCAAAAACATAAACTAAAAAGTTAAAAATAAAATTTTCACTTTAAAGAAAGGAGCATTAACAGGCGGCATATAGTTAATGAAGTCGGTGCCTACTCACTCAGACACTTTAAATTGTGTTCTATTTTTGTTATACTTATAAATATATCATTGTTGTAATTGTTATTACCTGGTAAGTACCCATTTAAAGTGTCTGAGTTGGTACCGACTTCATATATACTTCATATAGACTTCATACGATATATGTTGGCGTAATCTCTTTTGGTACAACTCGCTGCAAATGTATAGAAATTCTGTTTTTGAGCTTGGAGAGCTCGGAAAATTAATATCATGAGCTCGAAGAGCTCAAAAACTACGAAAATCGATATTTTGAGTTCGAAGAGCTAAATAGCTTTCTAATTTTCGACCGCTTTGAACTCAAAAATAGCGGGAAGTTTCAGAAATGGCCTGCAGGGTCAATCGATTTTTTTTATAGATAATGTTTTCAAATATATATTGAGACGACAATTTCATTGTGTTAATTTCCTTAAATTTGTCTATAAGTGATACTTTACGCCTTTGTTTAAAAATTGTTCGAACAGCTACTGAAGCACGAAGATTGTATTTACACTAGCAGCGTATCCTCACAGCAGAATACCATAAGTCATCAAGATTTTATACGTGCTGAATTTTACGACTTTGGTCGAATTTTGGTTTTCGCATCTAGTCCCAAATTAAAACATTCACATTCTAACAAATACAATTTTATATACAAACCAATCGCGCTACGATATTTTAGAACCTTTATAAAAGTCCTTCTATAGTTTTAATACCTACATGTCATAATTTCTGAGTTGTTTCAACGTAAGTACCTAAATCAACTTTATACCGCCAAAACCCAAAAAAAAAATTGCTCTTCTTCGATGACTTAACACATAAATAAAATTATATATCACTACTAGCGGCCCGTCCTGGCTTTGCACGGGTGGTATTTGTTTCTTATAAGAATCACGTTTTTATCTCAGTCTTATCTCATTCCCGTTCTTCCTTTCCCGTTTTCGTTCCCATCGCATAAACATTTTATCGTTTCCGTTCCTGGCCCTGGTTTCATTTCCTTTTCGTTTCCATTCTCATCAAGAATAACTTTTTTATTTCAGTCTTAACTCTTTCCCGTTCTTCCCTTTCCCGTTTTCGTTCCCGCGGCACAAATATTTTATCGTTTCAATTTCTGTCAGTCTCAATTAAATAAATTACACTTTCGCGAAATAATATTTATATAAGCAATTATTAAATTACTAAAATGGCTATTAAAAAATAAGGGTTAATCGTAGAAGAGTGAAAATTGAGGATTGTATGTATTTTTGTATGTTGTATCATAAAAAAATAGAAATTAAAAATTTTGTCTAAAAAATAAAAATAAAAATTTAGGGGTGGACTACCCCTAACATTTAGGGGGATGAAAAATAGATGTTGGCCGATTCTCATAGATACCGGATAAGCACAAAAAATTTCATCGAAATCGGTCAAGCCGTTTCGGAGGAGTATGGCAACTAAAACTGTGACACGAGAATTTTATATATTAGATTGACCCGCCCCGGCTTCGAAAGGACAGATAGATAAGAAAACAAATACAATTAGTATTTTGAATTAGGACTTTATTTAGACAAATAGACGATAACAACAATTCCTTGTTAACGATTTCAATTTTCATACCCGTCGTATCTTCGATACGAACTATTTTAGTTTTTTTTTAATTAAACATTATTATTTAATGTATGATTGGATTTCATTTAGATAACATAATATAAACACTAAACATAAAAAATATCTAAATCAGTGCCGTGCGGCAAAGTGCCCAAAAAGTTGGTTATGGATAAAGTAATATCCAATCCAATGATTAATAAGTAGCTTTTTATAGGTGAAAGAGTTTTTAAAATCAGTTAAGTAGTTTTTAGTGTATCCGTTACAAACAAACAAACTTACGAATAATCAAATCTTTTCTTTTTATGATGTGAGTTTAAATATAACAATAAAATTTAAATTTAACACGTGAATATTGTAATGGTTAAGTCTCTCTAAACAAATTGTAACGGTTTCAATGCCTATATACAAATACTTACATGAAAAAGCTTACCCTGGCTGAACTCGCGGTGCCTCGAAGTGAGTGTCAATTGTAGCGACCTTCAGTCCGATGATGACTCTATGATCTCAGGGTTTTGGGTTCGAGAGCTGACCGAGTATGGTCGCGTACAATCAAACCAGTCTATATAGGTATAGTTGCTAAGCTCTCTAAGGATGTTTTTTCGGTTTGTCAAAATTAAACAACGTACGTACCTACCTAGGTATACACAAAGACTATATATCATCATGACCACACACATAAATATAAACAAAGATTATGTTTTATTAAAAACTATGGTAGATTGTAAATTTAGCAAATATAAAAAATAATTAGTTCAGAGTTATTCAAGATATTTATCTAATATATAAAATTGTCGTTTCACAGTTTTAGTTGCCATACTCCTCCGAAACGGCTTGACCGATTTCGATGAAATTTTTTGTGCTTATCCGGTATCTATGAGAATCGGCCAACATCTATTTTTCATCCCCCTAAATGTTAGGGGTAGTCCACCCCTAAATTTTTATTTTTATTTTTTAGACAAAATTTTTAATTTCTATTTTTTTATGATACAACATACAAAAATACATACAATCCTCAATTTTCACCCTTCTACGATCAACCCTTATTTTTTAATAGCCATTTTAGTAATTTAATAATTGCATAACTAAATATTATTTCGCAAAAGTGTAATTTATTTAATTAAGACTGACAGAAATTGTTGAAACGATAAATATTTGTGTTACGGGAACGAAAACGGGAAAGGGAAGAACGGGAAAGAGTTAAGTGATGAGAATGGAAACGAAAAGGAAATGAAACCAGGGCCAGGAACGGAAACGATAAAATGTTTATGCGATGGGAACGAAAACGGGAAAGGAAGAACGGGAATGAGATAAGACTGAGATAAAAACGTGATTCTTATAAGAAACGAATACCACCCGTGCAAAGCCGGGACGGGCCGCTAGTACTAAATAAAATTTAACTTTAATAGCCGGACTACTTGGCATATGAAATCTAATTAGAAACTATATGTACTGTAAAGTGGGTAACCTTTTGACCAAATATTGATAAAACGAATGGCTTACATGTTACACAATTTAGTTTTCCCTGATCATGTCTTTGGTACCATTTTTTAGGCCAGTCTCTTCAGCTAACTATTAGATTACTCACCGTAATTCCAAAGTTCCTTAGCTTTATAACCAAAAGTAGGTGTTTTCCGATTCCATACGAATTGATGAGTGTAAAAATTCATACTTCCAAAAGTAAATTTCGGTACATATGCGCCGCATCGAGGATTACGTCCTGGCGGAGACTTGGCAACAGGCCAAGCTAACCTTCGTTTCGAGGTGTACGAACACTGTTACACTGGTTCACTATATCACTTTATGACGCCACACTTCGCTTATTTATGACAAGAAATGTATATCTTCAAAGGGTACCTACCTACCCAGTTGTAACGAATATGGCTAGTTACAAATATATGAAGGTAACCGCTAACACGGCAAACGGCAATCCTCGACCTTTGAAATACGATTGTGTGGTGTGTGTATTTGTATTATTACCACCGGGAATCGGCGCGCTCCTCGCGGCTCAGCCAATGAGCGGGCAGCGTTTGAATTCTTCCGTGAATTCTTTCAAACGTTTTATACGACAAAGGTACTTAAACCCAAAGTTATAGAGGTCACATTTCTCTCAAGGTATTACGAGGTATGTTACATTCTTAACGTCGCGCCGGTTTTG
Organism: Luffia ferchaultella; assembly: GCA_949709985.1. Classification (NCBI taxonomy): domain Eukaryota; kingdom Metazoa; phylum Arthropoda; class Insecta; order Lepidoptera; family Psychidae; genus Luffia; species Luffia ferchaultella. The sequence continues at coordinate 99,504 of OX453252.1, forward strand.
TATGAGCTAAAGAGCTAAACCAATTTTGTTAATTGTTAAAGTTTATAGTTTTGAAGATGTAAAGATGGTTTAATAAGCACGTAAAATAAAACTGAGTCAGAGACAAAAGCAGTGCGTCAAGTGCGAGTTTAGTTTTATTAATAATTTATTGATTTTAACTAAGTTATGACGGTGTCATTTTATGTATAAAGTTTCCAAACCATAAAACTAAAAGTGTATGGTGTTTTATACGAAAATATACTACAAACAATACACGCATTTTCTAATTTTTAAGAAAGTTTGAATTGTATTTATTTTATAGGGGTCAACATACCTACCTCATAGTGCTATCTAGTCCCAAATGAAGCAAGTATTATGCTTGTATTACGGGTTACTTGACAACTGATATAGGTACATACTTAAATTCTTTACAATATAGTACAAGCTTTTAAATTATAGCCTATGTGTTATTCTGGTATATAAGCTATATTATTGTAAAGATTCATTAAAATCCATTCGGTAGTTTTGCGTGAGAGTAACAAACATCCATACATACAAACTTTCGCGTTTATAATATTAGTAATATATACATATGTATATAGATATTTTATACTCAGACATGACACAAATAGACATGTTTATGCACAGAAATATTTGTCTCGGGCGGGAATCGAACCCGCGTAATTATATTTAATCTCCACGTACCTATATCTGTCTGCTAACAAAAAATGTAAAATTTAAAATTCCATATAAGTGAATGCTGTGTGAAGTACATAACTATCACTGAATCCGTGCCTCGGAGAGCACGTTAAGCCGTCGGTCCCGGGTGCTATCAACAGATGGCAGTCGTTGAAATCGACCAACCCGCACTGCAGTTGCGTGGTGGATTAAGCTCCAAGACCCCTCACTTTGAGGGGAGGTGTAAGCCCCTGCTGTGGGGTATAAAAAGGGCTGATGGAATGGAATGAAAACTGTATTATCCTGCCGCTATAAAATCTACATAGCGGTTACAAATATGTATAACTAAGCCAACTTTCAGCTTTAAAGCAGTAATAGTTTACGAGTGAACTGGCTGTGACATACAGACAGACAGACAGACAAACATAAAAGAAGTCCGAATCTATCACAGGTAAAGCGTCAAAGTGTGTACCATTAATTAACAGCCGATGGATATTCTATCGAAGGCTGTAAGTCAAGTATGGCATCGAGGAAATATAAAACCAAACAGACGTTATATAGAATTTAACATAAAAGCACATATTGACTAGAAGCCCTCTGCGTTTACCGTCTAACCAATCATACTATAGATAGCCGGTGCATGATGGGGAGTTTTAGTCCGAATTTCAGTGCGCAAGGTTCCCACTCGGCGCTTTTCACCCCGAGAAATCCCCGCACACCGGTTTCAACCCCCGAAAATGCGAAATGTCACTTCGATACTATAAACTGACATTTATGACTATTAAAATCAAACGCTGCTGTCGAATTAATTTACTCTATGGAATTTAAGCAATTTAAGTTTTACTTCGAGCCCGTTTCTTGTTTACAAGACCGTGGTTCAAATCTCAAGGCATGTACCTTTGAGATTTTTCCAACTTATGTACATAACTATCACTGACCCTATGCCTCGGAGAGCACTATAAGCCGTCAGTCCCGCTTGCTATCAATAGATGGCAGTCGTTAAAATCCACCAACACGCACTGGGGCAACGCGGTGGATTAAACTCCAAGCACCCTCATCCTTAGGAGAGGCCTAAGCCCCTGTAGTGGGACATTAATACGCTGATGATATCGCACTGATATCACAATACTGTGTCAACTCGAAAAGTGTTTTTTTTTTTTTCAAAAGTGACGAAATACCAATTACTTCCAAATATAGTTTATCAAGTTTTTAGTATTGTATGACATTTATTACTAGGATAAAAACAGTATTATGCATATCAGACTGATATTTTAAAAATACAGAGAGTAACGGTAATTTAAAAATTTTGACATAAGACGGTTTTGGATAAAACATAGCTTTCAAAATTTTATATTATTTTTAGTTGCGTACATATTGCAAAAAAATTTGATATACTACAATTTTAAAGTGATTTGTTAACCTCAAAACTTTAGTGACTAATTTGCAGTTACAACAGAACTATGCATTTTAATAATTATCTTAAACAGTTAGGTATTTTATGTTTTATAAGTTGGGATATTGATGAATTAAACCAGATAATCATAGCTTCAAAATATTTATAAAAGAATGCATAAAAATCTGACTTTTATCGACAGTTTATTACCTATTAAACAATATCAAAGTAAACAGTAAGAAAAAAAAAACCTAAATTATAATTAGTCTCAGAACAATATTGCTACAAAAGTCATCATGGACAAAACAAAGTAATATTTATATTTGTACTATTATTTTACGGACACAGCCATGATAATTATTCACAAAAGTACTTAAGATGAGCCGCCGTTTTAATACAAAAATAACCATAGACAAGTAAATTGAAAAAACAATATAAATTCGCTTACAATTAAGTAGCTTCAAAATAACAGGTAAGTCTTAGTATTAAGCATTTAGAGATCAAAAACATTATACATAACACTTAAAATGTACATATTATTATTAAAATTAAACAATCAAGTATAAATGTTCATAGTAGGATTCATAGAAATTTCTTGGAATTATATATTTGTCAAGCCAATTGGGAAATATAGTTTGATTTCTAGCTCTTCCCATATTGCGTACGCAAACCTCTTGAAAATTTTCATCTTCGTAGGAATTTTTGTAAAAAAAGGACATGTGATGTTCGTTTTCAACTCGAAGTATCTTAATTTTGTGCCATTTGACTTGGTTTCTGTCATTATTTAGATTAAAATTGTTGCCCCACTCTTCTTGGAGTGATTTTAGATCACAAAATTTGTTGTGTGTCATCTCATGAACCCTGTTGGGTTGTTCTGTCTTTTTCGCGGTCTGAATTAAAGTGGTATATTGCTGTGGTACATAGATCGGTCTAGATTTGAGAAAACGCCTAACTTGTTTCTCAATGACGCTATGCACGTTGTCAAATTAGAAATGCCGGTATGGCGGCGTTTTTATACTCTATTTTCACATAATTTCTATTTACTCTATGTACAATTTTCCCGCGTTTTCAGCGACTTTTCGCGCCATTTTGAGCGGAACAATTAGGGCTTTTTAGGTAAAATTTGGCACCCTCGGAAGACAGTATTGTAAAGAAAGTCCTTCTTGTCCTGCTAGACACGTCTCCGCGACAGTACTGTATAGAGACGCGGTCTATCGAAAGGGTGAACTTTCCCCATTTTCTCTATTTTGTGGCGAGTAGCCACTAGTATGAGGGAAGGGAAACGACCAGAAAGCCCATCTTTAATCATCTATAACAAATTGGATTTTATACACTATTGCTATATAACGATTTACAAATTTCAATATCCTAACACGATTTCTATCGTTCTATTTCACTCGATGAGTTTGAACACTGAGTACATAAGCACTTAACACTCGCAGCTTGGCCTTATGCTCGCTGTACGAAACATTTTATGTATATTTTGACTTTGTGCACTCCTCCAACATATGCTTAAAAGGGGGTACAAAGTTTTCTCTTCATTTCGGTACATTTTTCTTTCAGACAACGCAACGGTGATCCTATTCAAGTGACGGCTATATGCCGAGTGGGTGCGAGAGTGTGGATAGGCCGGCCGTGTCTCAGTTTATTCGTGAGTACCATAAATGATGTATGATTTTCTAGCTTTTGTGGGTAAACATTCCTCGTGAAAATATTTTTGAATTCATTGATTTATATCAGCCACGGCGACGTGAGTTTCATTACCAAGTTTACCTTTATAACGACGCGGCCCTATTGTGCAATAGACTAGATTAAAGACGAAGAATCGGTGACGCGCGTCACTTAATAACATCGCTGATTAGCCGATAAGGCGGCCGCGCCCAGGAATGCGTTGACTTATCGATTGTTATAGTGGTTACATTCCCTAACTGCGATGCCAAGCGTCGCAGTTTTGATTCCTGCCGGCACAAATATTTGTGTACATGATCATGTCTATTTGTTCCGTGTCAAAGTGTAAAAGTATCTATATGTATAAATAACAGAGAATATTTAAGTATGTATACCAGTTGCCTAGTATTCCATAATACAAACATGTTTCGTGCTTACGTTGGGACTAGATGGCGCTCTGTGGGATGTACCAGGTATTATTATTGTCGGTTGGTGTCATACACCGCGTTTAGAATTCCGCATAGTAAATGACGTAACTCTCTGGCGGCACAACGCCACAGACCGTATGATAGTGCACAGCCAATGAGCATAAATAAGTTTTGTATTTTTAGTACGTCCGATGAAATTTCTACTACATACGCCGCGTATGCTCCGCGTAGGCTCGAGAACTGATCACGGGAAACTATGTCATAACATTGGAATTTGTTTTATTTGTGTATTTTGTTTAAATTATATCTTGGTCATCTCACTTTAATTCACACACACAATTCAACCACGAGAATAAGTATCTATTTACGCGCTTAATCTGATATTTTTTTCTTGAATCTATATTTAGTCAAATCTTTGTCTTTATCCATATAGATAATAATAATACCTGAGACATCCCTTACAGCGCCATTTAGGCCCAAAGTATTATGCTTGTGTAATGGGCACTACATAATATATATATATATATATTCATACTTAAATATTATTTGCAATACCTATAGGTATATACATATATATAGATACTTTTACATCCAGACACGAAACAAAAAGAAAGAATGCACAGAAATATTTGTCCCGAGCGGAAATCGAACCCCCGACCCTTTATTCCGCAGTTAGGGTCTCCAAGATTGTGAATGCAATTTAGTTAGGATTCGTGTACACGGAAGTATTTCATCGAAGTGTACAAGCACAGGTATACTTTATACGGATATACGCCCTAGACTGTGGCTCTGTCGTCGAAACATAATTTCGTTACTTTTACGCTTACAGCGCTTCGACCTGCGCTTACGCCTGGGGCTGCTGCGTGCAAGAGTCTGTGGGTGGAGGGCCGAGAGCATCAGGCGCGGCGATGCAGCTGCTGCCGTCGTTGACTCGCGTCGCTTTTGCTCTCGATCCTGGAAGGTAAAAGGTTTTCATTGCCAGAAGGTTCCCTTAGTTGGTATTCACGGTGGGATTTAAAACGGGATTAATTAATTATGAAATTTGGCAAGAAGCAAGATCTGAAAAAAAGACGAAAATTGTTATATATATTTTTTTTTATTATTTAGTATTTTTAAATTTGCATGCGTTGTCGTACTATAGAGAGGCGTGTAGCGATAAATAATGCATTTGATCAGCTTTAGAGTAAATAGTGTAATCAATCGATCATGACACTTGAGGAGGTCCAGCCCAAAACGTCACATTTCCAGTATAGCAAAAAAAAACTATTTTTCTCACAAAATATTTTAAAGCCATTAAACTCCGCATTAATCTACTTCCTTTTTTGACCAAAAAGCTTCCTTTCCAGTGATAGACGTTAGTAAAATTAAGCAGTCATACCAAAACGAAACATTATTTACGAATTTTACCCCAACCGGTCCAAATTGTCCAAATTAGTTATAGTGGACATGTAGCTTTTTGGGCTGGACCTCCTCACTTAAAGTCTATAAAAAACATTCTTTTTATACCGGATGTTTGGCTGAACGTAGTCCAAACTTAATAGAGCATGAAGAGCTTACCAAATTAAGCAAAAAGTTTCAAGTGAGCAGATTGCGTAAACTAACGGTTTTATAGAAAAACATGTTGAAAATTTCATTTTCTTTGTTTAAATTTTTTGTTGAGGTGGGTACGCTTTACTACGTTCAGCCGAACATCAGGTATATAAATATTAGGTTTTAACGTATGAAGTTGCCGTTCTTTTGCTTTTGATATTAGCATCAAAACAATATAGGACCATTTGCGACTAATTAGAAAAGTGAAAAAGCTTGATAGATGGGTACTCTACGAACTTAACGATCGCCAGCGCAACGTACGCCGAGACCTGCGTTGCGTCGCTTAACAGGCACAGAAATGAAAGAATTTTGAACCGGATTGTTACCTGTGATGAAAAATGGATCCTGTTCGACAATCGAAAGCTCTCAGAAAGTTGGTTAGATCCTGGTTCAGCACCAAAGCAATGTGTTAAACGAAAAATAACTCCTAAAAAGGTAATAGTAACTGTTTGGTGGTCTAGTGCCGGTGTGATCCATCACAGCTTTTTACAAAAGGCCTGAGCATTACTGCAGATTTATACTGTGAAGAACTAAAGACAATAATGGAGAAGCTCGCACATCTGCGACCAGGTTTGCTCAATCGATCGTCCCCGCTGCTCCTTCACGACAACGCGTGACCTCATATTCCACAACAGACAGTCTCCAAGCTGCTAGAGTTGGGGTTGGAAGTTCGTCCTCATCCGCTGTACTTACCAGATCTTGCACTTACCGGCTATAACTTAATTCAAAATTTGGACAACTTTTAACGGGAAATAAATTCAATTCCCGAGAGACAGTACAAAATGCCTTTGAAGAGTTTGTTGCCTCTCGTCCAGTTGATTTTTACAAGAAGGGCATCAATAAACTGCCACTGCGTTGGCAAAGATGCATCGATTGCACGGGTGAATACTTTAAATAACAGAAATAAAGATGTTTGAAAAAAAAACTTTTAAAATAATTTCATTCAAAACGGCAACTCCTTAAGTTAAGACCTAATATTATATATATTTTAGTATTAATAAAGATGACTTGTCCGACAGGCTATTTTTGGTGTCGTCGTCGCGGCCCGCCGTGGAAGGCAGCTTCGTGTTGAACGAGCTCGGCGCTCGGTGCCTAGCCGCCGTGCCAAGACCGCACGAGTACGCACCGACATAAAAACAATCATGATCTATTGATGTCAATGACATTTCATGTACTAAAACCGGCGAAAATGGCATTATTGCATCGAAACTGAGGAGCTTTTTTTATCTATTTTTCACTTATTTTCATATTTTCCATTTCACAGTTTATACATTTTTTTTTTCATGTGTTTCAATACCTGGGACATCCTACACAGCGCCATTCAGTCCCAAACTAAGCAAAGCTTGTATTATGGGTATCAGACAACTGATATACCTACTTAAATGTTCTTTATAATATACATAAATAGATACTTTTACACCTAGACACGAAACAAATAGACAAGTTCACGCACACAAATATTTGTCCCGGGCGAGAATCCACCCCGCGACCCTTGGCAAGTGGGAAGGCGCACGCTTGCTAAACTCAACGACTCAAAATCGATAAATTATGACAATTTTTTTTTTAAATCGGCATTCGTCTTTTATTCAATCGTATGTAACTAGTTGTAATGGGAAAGCGTCGCGTCGGGCCGATGACCTAAAGAAGGCGGCATAGGTCGCCTCTAGACGCTCAGAGCGGAGGAGGATCACGTCTCTGCCTACGAAGCTGGAGGTCCGGGGTTCGAATCCCAGGTCGGGTCAGTATTTATATGATGAATACTGATACCGGGTCTTGGTTGTTATATGTATGTGGTGTCTTCGCTTGGTACCCAAAATACAAGCTAATGCTTAGTTTAAGGCCGTAGACGTTGTTGTAATGTATATGTTATTATTATTATTATTATTGTATTCGAAGATGTGAACAAAAGTCCAAGTCGTTGAATGTTAGAAGTTGAACTAGAAAACTCGCACCGTGAGAACAATGCTTGAAAGGTGTTTGAAAATGAAATGTTTATCAACACCGTAAAAAGAACAGAATAAATTATTATAAGACGCCATATCTCCCACGCTAGGACGCTAGGAATATATATACCTTCCTCTTGAATCAGTCTATCCATTGGTGTCAATAATATGCTAATCCGTTTGGTAGTTTTTGAGTTTATCGCGTTCAGACAGACAGACAGACGTGGCGGGGGACTTTATTTTATAATATGTAGTGATGGATTTTTTTTCTTCCAGGCAACCGCGTCGAACACATACAGTGGGATGTACTGTCTGTTATGGAGAGTGGACCGTTGCGTTGGCTGCCCGAATAAAAAGAATTTTTGGCGGGAAATGACTATAATGGAAGTAATCCGATGAAGAAAATGTAGAGTGACAGGCCGATATGCATACTTGTGTATATTATAGTATTTCATAGACACCCTCTCTGATTATTTGTATGCAGTAGTGGATTTACACAATTGCCACCAGTAAGCTATTAAAATTTTGCCGCCTCTACTCTACAATTCGATATCCTAGTTCACAAATATATTTACTACAATTTTTTTTATCAATAATATTGTAATTTTATGATTTGTGCACAATCGATCGTCCTAATTACACCTCTTTTTCTCGTACTCAGTATGAATGTGTACTGAAGGCTCGGTGTGTCAGTTCCTAGATTATTTTAACAATCCAACGATTTAGTTGAGATTGCACAAGAAATAGTTTTTGGGTTTCAGCTAGTAAAAGCTCAATCGTGTATTACTAAGAAGGCGGGGTAAGGTATGCCTTAATACTACTTACACAATAACGTACATTTGGTGATCTTAATTCAATAGTTTTTATTGCGTTTACTTACAGTGTAAAACAAAAAAATATTTTGGTCCCAGATTTGCCGCCCTAGGCTCCAACTTATTTAGCCTGTTAGTAAATCCACCACTGTTTGTATGTAATTTTAAGTATAAATGTCTGATGCAGTATTGTTTCGAATAAGCGTTGTGTTATTCCTGGACGTTACAAGTTGGCGATAACTTCGACGCGACCAAGGCGCCGTTCTCGTTGTGGTGAATTGTAAAACTAGCGAGTGATTAGCGTCCTGATTGATAGCGCCCCGCGGCTCTGCTCGGTTGGACTACACAGTTGTGCTGGAACTCCTTTTTCCATAATAAAAAGCAGCATATGTCACTCTTATGTTTATAAACTATATCTATGCAAACAATTATAGCGGTCCCGGTACAACTGTGTAGTCGTGGGCGGAAAGCTGTTTAAAAATAAAATATGACCCATGTTACTCGCTGCTATTGTAGCTCACTATAGGGAAAGAATTTTTAAAATCAGTGTACAGCTGTGTAGTCCACGCGACCGGAGTTTCCACGCGGCGAAAATCTAACCTTGTATAATGTTTGGATGGACCCTGGCAAAACAATGTCGAGAAAAACTTTTACACACTTGTGTGCGTGACTCAACAGACCACATACACATACATTCGCTACATCATACTAACCATGTACAAACCGTTTCTGTGTGCGTGAATTCTAACCGAACGGTGGGGGATATTTTTATCTATGTTTTTTGACGCCGACTCTCTCTATCCAGACATTATATATAATCAAAGGTAGATCTATACACTCACAGCATAAAGGAATCAAAATTGATAACAGCGTCCATTTCAGCACAGTCCAAGCACCTAAACACTGGTTTACTGGTGTAGCCAGTTCATAAGCGAAACAGCTGACGACGACCACCCGCGAACACGTGCACAACCGTTTTCGCATCAGCCATTTCGGGTCGAGTCGGGGAAAGCCGCTCATCTTTGAAGGGTTTTCTACCTAAAGATTGACATGTGACAATGCAATAAATAAATAAATAAATAAATAAATAAATAAATTTCAAATGTATTTCGCCGTTTTAGGATGAACTTGTTAAACGTATTAAATCAGAGATATTCCAATCCGACACTATATGCGCAGAGTAGATCGGGTGCAGTTGCCTGAACGCAGATTCGGGCCTCATTACAAAAAAAGGCACGCATTAACCAGATGTCATGTTAGCCGATGTGAGAATGACGACACCGAATTTCGCTAAAATACGTTGAAACTCTTCCAACTTTAATAGGTAACTGGTTCCATGGTTTAGCCACTGCCATTAGCAACAACAATTGTTATAATTTGGGGTTCGGGAATACAAGCGATTCCGATGCGCCTAATCAACGTGGTTCAAGTAGGTATAACTATTATGAAATCTCATTTAACGTTTACAATTTTAAGATTACATATCGTCCCCGTATTTTGAAAACTCGATATGTTCCTGTCGACGATAAAGATGAAATACAAAAAAGAAATTACCTACACTAGGAACCAGAATCCTTAAGTTTTAGAGAAAAATTACAAAAAATAAGATTATTTTTTTCTCAAATTTAAGAAAAATGAATTTGTAGACAAACACTGTCAACTATTGTATTCTTTTTGTACCTATGTCGTCTACTTTGGCTAATAAACGTGTTCACACACATGTTATTGTGAATGAAATTTTAAAAATAAATCATAATTCACACTTCAGTTTGAAATATAAACAAAAATATAAAATAAGATATGTTTCTTGTTGTTATTTTCACAATGGAGGCAATAATTTGTTGTTGAATGATCTCTTGAAATATAACTTTATAGCTTTAGCATGTAAAAATGTTATGAACAACGCCTTTGTATTGTAAGATATTTGTAAGTGGAATAAATGTATTTTAGCACGTTTTATGTGTTTCATTTGTCTAGTCGACTAACCTGTTCATCTAGTGGTCAGAGACGCCGACTATAGAACCAAAGGTAGCGGGTTCGATTTCCGTCCGGGGCAAATATTTATTTATGTGCATAAACATGTCTGATTGTTCCTTGTATGGGTGTAAAATATCTATATACTGATATATGTACTAGCGACCCGCCCGTAGCCCCGCTCGGCGGTTACTCGTTTCTTATAGTATTCACTTATTTATTTCAGTTTTGTACCCGCTATTTTCTTTCTCATTTTCATTAGGCCATTATAGTTCTTGTTCTGGACCTCCCTCGGTCCCATCCCGTTTTCGGTTCCATTCTTACCAAAGCAAAGTGAGCGGGGATGGGGGCATAGGGAATTTTATAATGTTCGTTTATATCAAATAAGATATATATTTAAGAATATCTTATTACAATTCAACAAATATTACAAAACCTAAACGAAGCAGGAAGTAAAAGAGTGTGTATTATAGATTTAAAACATTCCGGAAGAAATTTCTTAAATGATTAAAAACTGTATCAAAATCCGTTGCATGGTTTAGAAGAAGTAAGCCGAGAAACAGAAGAAATGAATCCCGTAGCGGTGTCTACTCGCTCCCAGGCTGCGTACCAGAGAGCTCCAGCAGAGCGCCGCGTCATGTTGATACTAACTTAATCACGCATTTAGGTCTATTTTATACCTGGTGTTTGGCTGAATAGAACATGTAGAGCTTATCGAACTAAACCAAAAGATTAAAAAAAAGAAATTTCAAACATGTTTTTTTCGATGACAGTTACTTTGTGCCATCTGCTCACTTAAAACTTTCTGTTTGGTTCGGTAAGTTCTACGTGCTCTATGTGTTTGGATTACTTTCAGCCGAACACCTGTTATAGGTTTTTTACTTTTATGCAAAAATATAAATATATTTAATTGAAGAATATAATATGATTTACTTTATTTTGAAGGTAATATTTATAAAAAACCATTACCTTACTGTTATACAAATTTTCACCCTCATTTACTCCTATTTTTCCTTCAGCCCTTTTTATACCCCACTGCAGGTACTTAGGCCTCGCCTCAAGATGAGGGCTTGAAGCTTAAATTCACCACGCTGCTCCAACGCGGGTTGGCGGATTGTAACGACCACCATCTATTGACAGCAATCGGGACCGACTGCTTAACGTACGTTCTGACACACAGAGTCAGTGAAAGTTATATACTAAAGTCAGAAAAACGCCCGGATTTACATGGCCTTGTTTTGAAACAGATTCGCTGCGCTCGGGCTATCACGACACTCACATGTGTATATGAGAATGTAATAAGTATAGTATAAGAGAATGTAATAAGTGTAGTATATGAGATACATATTCATACATACACATTCAGTGCAGAAAGCTAAAATTTATATACAGGTGAGTTTTTGAGATGAGACTGTATGGCCAAATTCAAAACTATGAGAAATAGCGAAAAGTGTTGAAAGGCATCATGAGCTTGATTTTTGAGAAAACGAAAACTACATATTCACATTTTTTCAAAATGAAATTAAACCACTTGATTTGATAATTATATATTAAATACGTTAAGAAAAAACTTTTGACCCCTTTTGACACCCGAGGCCGCACCTTTTTCATATGTTTACGTTTTACTTAGTTACCAAATTGTACCGATAATTCTTAAGCCTAATGCTTAGAATAAGTTTGAAAAGTCTAGAATCAGATCCCACTGCTAAAATCATAATATTTTGTTTTAGTCCATTTGCATAAGACCAGACTCATCTGAAAACGGCATTTAAATCTATACTAATATTATAAAGCTGAAGAGTTTGTTTGTTTGTTTGTTTGTTTGTTTGTTTGTTTGTTTGTTTGTTTGTTTGTTTGTTTGTTTGTTTGTTTGTTTGAACGCGCAAAACTCAGTAACTACTGGTTCAAATTGAAAAGTTATTATTGTGTTGGATAGTCCATTTATCGAGGAAGGCTATAGGCTATACTACATCATGCTACGACCAATAGGAGTGGAGCATCAATGAAAAATGTTGCAAAAACGGGAAAAATTATTCCTTTTTTGGAGCTTCTTTCGCGCGCGCTGCGTAAACGGTTGATGTTAACCAAAAATCATGTATTACGGAATTGTTCCCCTTTAAAAGTTCTAACTAAAAGTCCGCGACAGCATATGTGTATCTTTTAAGGTTAACTTACTATAACCTTTTTTATGACAATCAAATATGTTCTAACATAATGTACTATTTGCGAAGATGTTTTTTAAACGTAATATTAACCCTTATCAAATTAAATACGTTAGTTGTCTTAAGCATTTCATGTATATTATAATTGCCCTTTACACCACACAATTTAAATTAATATCTTAGCAGTTTTTATCGAAATATGAAAACTATAGCGGGAGAAAATAAATTCGCTGTCTCTGTTCGTTAACTTTTTACTTCCAAACCACGCAATAGACTTTGATACGGTTTTCAGTATTATCTTATAATCTATTAATCTATATAATAGAAACACTTATTATACAGCTGAAGAGTTTGTTTGTTTGTTTGTTTGTTTGTTTGTTTGTTTGTTTGTTTGTTTGTTTGTTTGTTTGTTTGTTTGTTTGTTTGTTTGTTTGAATGCGCTAATCTCTGAAACTACCAGTCGGATTTGGAAAATTCTTTTTGCCTTTGATAGCCTGAATCTAGCGGAGGGTTATATAGGCTATATATATGAAGACGAACTGTCTGTCTATTCGAGCGAATCGGCTTCGGGCAAAACGGCTTAAACGATTTTGATGAAACTTTACACATATGGAAAGGATGTAGTCAACTTTTTGTATGTCTGTTTGTATGTCCATCTGTCTAAACCGATTTTAATGAAACATCACAAGTATGAAAAAAATGTCATCAAAACTAACAAATGTTACTTTTTGTCCGTCTGTCTATCTGTACGTGTACCTGTCTATTTGAGCTAATCTCCAAAACGGCTAAACAGATTTTAAGGAAACTTTGCAGACGGTAAAGAAGGTTGTCAAGAGATTTGACATTAGCTACTTTTTGTCCGTGTGTTTGTCTGTACGTCTATGTGTCTATTCAATTCAATTTTATCTATTCGCGCTAATTTCCAATACGGCTGAACATATTTTAATGAAACTTTGCAGACGTGAAAGAAGGTTGTCAAGAGTGTCATAAGCTACTTTTTGTGTTTGTTTGTCTGTCTATCTGCCTGTCGTTTGTCCACACTGATCTATCAACGTACAGCCAAAACTACTAAGTCTAGGAAGCTTAAATTTGGAACATAGGTTTATTTTATAACGTGAACATGAAGAAAAGCTTTTTTAGAAATTTCAAATTAAGGATGGGAATGGAGGGACTTAAATAATGACGTGTTTCAGAGTTTTTAGATTTCCACCTTTTAAGGGTGGGAAACGGGAGATGAAAAATTGTATCGGTTTTTTTAAAGGGTGGAAGGGGAATGAAGATTGAAAGTTTGAATGGGTGTAACCAAAAATTGGTTCCAGCAAAAACTATGTATAAACCATCTCGAACGTTAATAGTACCTATAAGAGGAATTTGTAGTCTACGCAAGCGAAGCTGCGGGCGGTCGCTAGTGTAATTATATAATTGTAATTAAATTCGCACGTACGGATGTCGACGCTGGGTTTTTGTCAGACAACTGCTTTTATAGGTATCTATTACGGGCATTCGTGATTAAGTTTTTCGTACAATGGTATATTTTTGTTCACATTTTGCGTCAGTTCGGAGGATTTGCTTGTGTGTGTAGAGACACTATTTGAAAGCATCACAATTTGAAAATAACGGCCAACTATAGAACTTGATCTTACTGTACTATTGGTTCATTTTATATTTTATAGAATAATAGTGACCACATGAAAACTACTTTTTCATCAATTCAGTAGAGTTTTTTTCCACTTGTAATGTAAATGAAACCAAACCTACACTGTGTCGCACACAAAGTATATTTATTTCGGAACGTGAACTAAAAACAGTAGGCCCATAAATGAAATTCAGTTATCAAAATCTAGTTAAATTTAATTTATGTGAAAACATCGATGGATCGAAAGCAATCGCTTTTGGGACATCATTGGAATAGAATATTAATGTTTGGAAGTATATTTCAATTAGTTATGCTTGATTGTATCCTCATAAAAGGAGTGCATTCGTCATTTCAGTGGTTTGATCGAAATTCGGTAGCAAAAAACTTTTTGAAAAGTGGCATTGCAGCTTAAAGTATTTGTTCAAAAGAAATGCCTTATACACCATTTTTTCGCATTCCAGAGCCTTTCTTATTTTTAATAATTAATTTGATAGTTTGTTTTAAAAATGTGCTACCGAAATGACAAAAATCATACTTCAAAGATTTACCCCCGTATGACATATGATGATAAAATTATGTGTTGTGTTTTAATTTAAGCATTTCTATTCGTTTAACTAAAACTAAAATCATGTTATGTGGCCTGCTATTTATAAATCTGGAACTGGCCCTTATATTTGGAGCTTTTTTACTGTTGAAAACTATTTTTTTTTTCACAGTCAAATGTCCTTGTACTTATGTATTCTCGTCATCCTTAAGCCCAGGGACACCTTTATCTCACGATGTGTAACACGACAATCTTGCAATCTTAATTCCCGCACAGCATCGATATTTATATCGCCGATTACCGCCTGCAATTAAACTCACTGAACCCGTGATACACAGTGGTATTCGATGATGTTTCATTCTCAAAACTCGAAGTCAGTTGATCGAAAATGTTCACGAGTCAAATCCATGGTGATGGAGACACGCAATTTTCAAAATGAATCCACAATGAAATAAAAATTGTCAGTTATACGAAACAAATTGTATTCTACAGCTAAAGAGTTAAATGTCTTAATAACTTTTTGAATAATTTTTGGAAATGGCCAGAAATAGTAACCCTTGTATCATGGAAACATTCATTCACAGACATACAGAGCATATTTTATTAGTGTTGAAAATTGTTTAATCTGACTAAAGGATTTTTCGAAATTTCACCCCTTAGATATTAAAGTTACAGCGGGTAAGTTTGTATTGCACCCCTAAGGTGGTAAAAACGGGGGTAAATTCGGGGGTAAAATAAATAAAACGTTAATTTTCAATTTAAATGTATGATAATTGGTATTTGCCTTTTGGGTCGTCACCGAGTTGAGATCAGCGACCGCTGACCGCTGTTTGCTGCTATCGCGTTCAACTCCAAAATATGAAAGACTGACTGGTACATATACCTTTTGCTTACATAAAACTAGCCAAAAAAAATGGTCTATAATCGTAAGCGCATCGCGCCTTAGCACACCTGCTAAGTGGACGCAATAATACGTGAATGATTTCTGTGTAGCGCTGATCGCTTAGAAAGCGATCACCAGTCTGTTCGGAACCATAAATATACACTCCGAATTTGGTTTGAAAATTCGGAGATATATTTTGTTTTTAGAACGTTTTTTTTTGTTTTACCCTTGCGATGGGAAGCCTTGTGTGGTTGTCTGTCTGTTTTTTGTTCCGGCTGATCTCCAAAATGACTAAACCATTTCTAGGAATCTTCGCAGACATAGAAAGGAGGTTATCTGGAGTGAAATAAGTTGGTTTTTGTCTGTGTGTTTGTTACTGCTAATCGTCGAAACGGCTGATCCGATTTTATTGAAATTTTGCAAACATAAAGAAGGCGTTATCAGGAGTGAAAAACTAATTTCTTATATACATATAAAAAATCGTTGTGTCTGTTAGTCGGTCTGTCTATTCCGGTTAATCTCCAAAACGGATGACTGATTTTGGGAGCGACATGTGGGATAGCTATTCTTCATGCTTAAGTGGCTAAATGGATTTTTATGAAATTAAGTACAGAGATTTCTTAGGTAGTTAATTTTCAGAATGTTCTAGAAAGTGTTACAATTTTCTGGATCGTTGCTTTCCTTTAACTGTCCCGGTACAATTGTGTAGTCCACGCGAGCGAAGCCGCGAGCGGAAAACTATTTATATAATAATATGTAATGCTAGTAATCACATTAAGTTTTATTGCATACGTCTGCACCCGCTTTGTGGACTCATTTTGTAATCGGTTTGACTCTGACGTTTTTAAGATGTCTTAAAGTAGGCCTTATTTATACCTACTTTTATTTTTATGGCGTTGACTGAGTGGTTGGTTGAGTTTCTTGTGTCGCAAGATTTCTATGTCGTGTTTGGCTTGTAACTGCAGGCGTTGGGTTTTTCAGTTTGGATCAAGTCTTCAGTTTATACGAATAATCCTAACCAATATTATTTAAATGCGAATGTGAGTGTGTTTGTTTATTACGCTTTCACGCCTAAACCGATTTTAATGGGATTCAGTACAGAGATAGATTAGACATTGGAAAAGAACATAGGTCACTTCTTGTCTTTGTTTGTTTGTCTGTTTGTCCGTCCGAACTGATCTCAGAAATGGCTGAACCGATTTCAATAAAACTTTGCAGACATAAAAAGGACGTTGTAAGGAATGAGCTTTTTAACATTGAAAATGTTTATCTGTTCGTCTTCGTGGGGGAATGTAATTCGGTTATATTTCAGAAATTTAGGATGATAGAAAATAGGCAGTGGTATCAAAAGATGCAAGGGTTTGTGAGGCATCGTATGACATCAAATTTTGTAAAATTGGTTTGTAACTTTTTTCGGAAAATCGAAAATGGTGAAAATAAAGACGAAATTATCTAATATTTCAGACAAAAAGTTAATAAATATTTCAAAAACAAAAGCTAATTTCGAAAAAATAAAAGAGCTCCCGATTTTTACCATTTGGGAAAAGGAATTTTGGATTCGGTCAAAAACTGTGGGCTGGGAGTTCCCCTTTTCATTGAATGAGTATCAGATCAGTTACCCCGGAGAGTGAGATTCGGCTATATAACAGAAAGTTATAAAGGTAGACGAAAGGCAGTAGTGACAAAAGATGCAGGAAATATTAAATAAAACTTGGAATATAATAAAATTGTTTGACAAAAATGTTCATTTTCAATGCCCTCCGATGGTAGCGAGAAGCGCGAAATCTGTAAATTTGTTTCTATGTATAAAAAGTCATCGTATCTGTCTGTTCCGGCTCATCTCCGAAACGACTAGACTCCAAAATCCAAGTATAAAAAGATTCTTACGGACAAGATAATTGAACAAGCAACCTAGATTGTAGTCAGAGCGCTTGCCCACTGCCCATTTAGTCTTTTGAAAAGCGTATAATAAATTCTGACATCTGTATATGTAATAATTACCTCCAAACACCCAGGTAATGAAAATCGTAAATTAAGGTTCGGTTTTCTATCGAAAACTTGGTAGAAATTTGAGGAAATAACGTAGATTAACATAGTTTAAATTTAATACTGTACCAGCTTGTGTTATTTTCCCGATTTCAATTATTCGATTTAAACTGTATAGATAGCACTAAATATTTCTTTCAAAGGAAAAGCTTTTAATCCCTTTTAAACGCACGCGTATTCTGCGTAGTCACAGTTTATGTGAAGTAAAAGTGCAGGAAGCTAAAATATATCATACAGGTTGAGTTTTTGAAATGGGACTGTATGGCCAAATCCTAAATTGTGAGAAAAATCGTAAAGTGTTCAAATGAATCGTGATCTTGATTTTTGAAAGAACAAAAACTGCATAAGTTTTCACGTTTTTAAAAATCTGTTACTTTAACAAAGGAATAAACCACTTTATTTTATAATTTATATGTAAATACGTTGACGACCGCTTAGCCTAGTGGGCAGCGACTCTGCCTGCGAAGCTGGAGGTCCCGGGTTCGAATCCCAGGTCGGGTCAGTATTTATATGATGAATATTAATACTGGCACCGGGTCTTGGTTGTTATATGTATGTGGTGTCTTCGCTTGGTACCCAAAATACAAGCTAATGCTTAGTTTGGGACCTAGACGTTGTTGTGATTGTGTGTGTTATTATTATTATTATTATTATACGTAAAGAGAAAACTTTATACTCAAGCATATTGCGGGTACGGAGATTTGGCATAGTTAAAGTTTGTTTAAAATTATAAATACTGTCAACCATATGGGTATAATAGTCTGTCGTTTGATGCAATTTCAGTTGACTTACTCTTCCTACAACTCGCCGACCACTAGTATCTGATAAACATGCAAAAAATAATGAAGAATAGAAAAAATTTGGTTCAGGGTTGACTAGTTAGTCTATTATAATAAATTTTCAACAATAGTTTCGGTGAAGCGACACAGTAGTGCTTCGTAGCACATCACGTATCACTTTATACCTAATAGTGATTTTAGGAAAATGAAAATTAACGTAAAAAGTGATTTTTAGACCCATATACTGAAGGACTATCCTTTCTATTAGGTTTTGTTTCCAGAGAAATACCATTTTTTATTTCAGGAATTCGTAACATAAAAGAAGAAAGTGACATTGTTTCAGTACTATATTTGTAAATGGATTAACAAGAAATTAATATATAGTATGTATATCAACAGCATTCGAAAAACGAACTTCACGATGGTGACTTTATTTTTTTACTATCAATTCTAGTTTCCGAATAATCGCCGTGTTTTTGTACCTACCCAATTTTTACGTCGCTCGAATTTCTGGCGCGCAACCCTTTTCTGAAATGGTGACGATAATGTATTCACGTCGAAAACTCGATACAAACCGTGGCTTGTGCCTGTGTATTTAACTCTTTCATGGGTAATTGTATCCGTTTATATTTCAAATGAAATAATAATTGAAATTGAAACATATAATTGTCAAATCCGAGGGTTGATACATAAATGCAAAGATTGTACAAATTTTTTAGATATGGAGTTTTTCTCACTGCAGTCTAACAGTGCGCGACATAAGTGTTTTTACCGGCATTATCTAAAACATCTAGTTGTACCGTTGGCAAAACATTAACCTGAATTTGACTTCGGAAATGAATTATTTAAGTTACTCATGTTTAAAATTACGTTCTGGCCAACTTCGCCAAGAATGTTAGTTTGATCTTTGATCCGTCCATGTTATATTAACATTTCCATCAGTTATAATATTCGAAAGTATTTCATTACTGTAGTGGTCATAATGAATCAAATGATTATTTCTTTCGAACATTTACAACAAACTTTGTTTTAACCATCTTGCTGCTTGTAGGGTGGCCCCAGTTGCCTCCTTGGTAGCATCTGTCGATCGCACGGGCGAGAGTCTTTTAGTCCGCCTTCGTCCGCCACAGACGGTGATAATCTGAGTCAAGACATTATTGATTGCCAAGAAGCATCGTATGTAAAAAAGTGTTGTCAAAAACAGCACTTTGCTAAAAGTTCTGTCAAACTATTGCCGTTCCCCTCGCCAGTTCCCATGAATTAGTGATAGCGAATCAACATCACTAAAACTGGCTCAACCACATGTGAATTTTGCACACATACTCATTTCCGTTTCGGTCATGCGATGTTTAGATGTCAGTTGGTCTCCTACGCTAGTATATATATGTCTATGCTATCAACTTACCATCTACTAGGTTATGCATTATCATCGCCTAGTCGAGGCAATCGTTCGAATTAAAACACTGTCAAATAGCATTGCTATATTAACTTAGAAAAAGATCAGAGTACTAGGCGCCTACACAATTTAGTTAGTTAAACTTACGTTAAACGATTGAAAATTAAACGACCAAAGTGTGTAGCCGCCTATTACTCTGATCCTTTAATAAGTTGATAAACATGATTATGTCATCTGACAATGTTATGATTCGAATGACAGCTTCAACTGCGTCACCCCACTGTATTGATATAGCCCTTTAAGAAAATACAATATGTAAAGGAATGTATAATAATAATAATTCCTGGGACATTCCACACAGCGCCATCTAGTTCCAAACTAAGTAAAGCTTGTATCATGGATACTAGACAACTGATATACATACATAAATATTTTTTATCATTATCATCAGCCCATTTTTACCCCACTGCAGAGGCTTAGGCCTCCCCCAAGGTGAGGAGGGGGGCTTGGAGCTTAAGTCCACCACGCTGCTCCACTGCGGGTTGGGAACTGTAACGACCGCTATCTATTGACAACGTCCGGGACCGACTGCTTAACGTGCCCTCCGAAGCACGGTGTCAGAGATATTGTGTAATTAAGTCAGAAAAACTCATTGGTACACGCCCGGGTTCGAACCATGGCCCTATGGGGCCTTATAAATTTGAGACAGGTTCGTTGCGCTCTGGGCTACCACGACACTATATATTTTTTATAATATATACATATACAGATAATTTACACCCGGACACGGAACAAGTAGACATGTTCATGCATACAAATATTTGTTCCGGGCGGGAATCGAACCCGCAACCTTTGGTTTTGTAGTTAGGGTCTTTAACCACTCGGCCTAACGGTCAGTCAATTAACACTTATAATATTTAAATATAAATTCTTTATAAATATTTCACACTTACATTGACATATGGCCGGAGATTTGTCTCAGAGGTACCATTTTGTCACATTCTTTACATACGTCAATATAGTCAATATCTTTAAGTCAGCGTCTTTGAAGAGTGTACTTATGTGACTTGATCTTATTAATATTAAAACACAATTCTAAGATCGTCCCAGCAAAATACACCACTCAAAAATTAATTTTAGCCACGTATGCTTTATAAACTCTCACAAATTTCATTGCTTAAGCATCAGTTCGTAAAACGCCGAAATATCCTCAGATAGTTAACAATAGCTAAAAATGCAAAAATCCAAGTAACAGAGAAATAAAAAAAAAATGTCAGTAATTAAATTATGGCCGTATATTGTCTATTACAAAAATATATTGTTGTGTTTATATTTCATTTCTTTTCAATTAAAAAAGGAAATCAATTTTTACAAAATTAACGTGGTAGTATAAATAATTCGTATTTTATTCTGCTCTGTGGTATTAACCTATTAAACTAATAGAATATACTGAATGCATTTACTATTAAAAATTCTATGATTTATATTACAAGATAATAAAATTTATTTTCTTGCTATGAATACATAAATATTTCATACAAGTGTAATTTTATTTTTTAACTATTTTTCAACGACTGTATATGTGAAAAACATTAGATTCGTTCTAATTCAGTAACCGCAAAATGCAAACATACCTATATTAAAAATATAACGTTTCTGAACTAGACTCTATGTACAGTCAAGAACTAGTTAAACACATTCGTCAAAGCTTTCTTACGACGTAGGTAGGTACACTTCTTGAGTATCTGACTTCACAAATATTTCACACGAGTATATGGTGCCAAGGAAAAAAGTAGTTTAGGGTAGGCAAAAATCGATTTAACAACTCAACTACGAGTCCGCTGCCCGTCTAAACACAGCAAAAAACACAATTTCGAAACAATCCTTCGCTCCTTTTACTGTGACGACGATCGGCTGTTGGAGTTTCAAGGCCCAAAATTTGATTAGGAGCATCGGTCGCCGACTTATATAGATGGTTGTGACTCCCGCTCTGTGTCGTTTCTGGCACAGAGGCTCGCCATAGCGATACGATACGGTAATGCCGCAAGCGTTATGGTGATTAGCTCGAAAAGACATATAGACGTACAGACCGACAGACAAAAAGTATTGTATCATTTCTGACAACGTCCTCTTTATATCTGAAAGGTTTCATTAAAATCTGATCAGCCGTAGCGGAGATTAGCTCGAATATACAGATAGACGTACAGATAAACAGACACAAAGTGGTGTGTCATTTCTGACCACCTCCTTTTCATACCTGTGAAGTTTCATTAAAATCAGATCAGCCGTTTCGGAGATTAGCTCGAATAGACAGATATACGTACAGACCGACAGATAAAAAGTAGTGTATCATTTTGACAACGTTCTCTTTATATCTGAAAAGTTTCATTAAAATCTGAACAGCAGTTTTCTATAAAATGTATAAGCTGTAGCTTTGTTGTCATTTTTAATTTCCCAGCCCATTTCACCCCACTGCAGTGGCTTAGACTTCTCCTCAGGATGAAGAAGCTTGGAGCTTAATTTACCACGCTGCTCCAATGCCGTTTGGCGGATGTTAACGACTGTTATTTCATAATTATTAATTAACTGTCTTTATGTCTGTGATATAAAAATCAGACGTGAACTTATCCATAAGTTTAACAAATTTTTGGGCCTAGTATGTTCTGGTCACAGGTTCTGGTAGTATGGTATAAAATTTGAGAGCCGCGTTTGGTTTTAATAGTGTCATAAATGTCCTTCACAGTGTCTAAGTAACATTACGCAAATTTGCAGGGTTGAAGATTGACACGCGCGGATTTCGCGGGGGTGAAGACCGGTGCACGGGTACCTTGCGCACTGAAACTCGGACTAAAACTCACCATCTTATACGAACTAGCTAGAGTATGAGTGTTTAGACAGTAAAAGCAGAAGAGGGCTTCTAGTCAATTAGATATTTTATGGTTTTAAGGCGGATTACCTAATGATTCTTGAGGATTTAGTTCAACAAAAAAAATATCAACATGTTATTTTTGAATCACTAGAATCAACTGTTACTAATATGATAAAATATCAAAAATTGCACGAAATATCTTTAAAATTAATACAAAACAATACATTTTATGGAATTCCCTGTAAAAAAATTAATAGTGCGAATAAATTTACCGATAGAAAAAAGATTAAATACGTAAATTTAAAAAAAAATCTAGGCAAAATAAGGATTAAGCAAGTTCTGAATGAAAAGACCACGAAGAAAATTTTTAAACATTTCAAGAAAACTATTAACTAAACTAAACTAAAGTATAAGTTACTGTGCTGTTATGAATAGTTTGAATTATGGTATTTTAATAAATGAAACTACGGATAAAAAACCATTTTATTATTATGAAGTCAAAAATTTCATCGAATTTGGACATAGTTCTTAAAAAAATATTAAATATTTTTAGCATGAACACACTGTTGCATTCCAGTACAGTGAATTTATCGAAAGAAATTCGCAATAAAACTTGCAATGTATCAGACGGTATAGTTTCGATTTAGAAGTGAAATTACTGAATCATTTGTAACAGAACACACAATTTTATCGTTGCGTGTTAAGGAAAAATATCTCCATGTGTTAATAACAGTGTTAAATTGTTTTTAAATACGTAAAACCCGCAAGTAAAAGGCAACAGGGTGAACATATTAAAGAAGTAACTTTTCCTAAATTGTATAGACATGCCGTTCTTGCATTTCTATTCTACTGGAAGTAGCATTGGTTCGGCTTTCAAAAAGTTAAACAATTATGTGTAAAAGAACTTTATATCGGAGTTATAAACCTTGAAAATACTAATAGATTCTATCCAATATTTTCCATGGTCTCTGTGGTACACGGCGTTCAATCAATATTCAAATTGCTAGATGAATTTAATTTTTTTGTTAAGTAAATAAACACTGGCCAGCATTTTCTCGTGTTGTGCTAGATTTTTCGTTTACCATGTTGAATGCTCTTTGTAAATCTTTTAATAATTGTAGTTTGTTAGATTATTTGAATTTTTATTTTGATTACTATACGTATAATACTCGTAACCGAAATTCGAATTTTTCGCGCTATTAAATACCATTAAATTTATGTTATGTTCATTTTGCCTAAAGAATATGTGAAGATATTACTCGAAATAAGAATCAAGAACAAAAAGTTTATGAAGATTTAATTGTTAGTTTTATGCTGTTTTCATATAGGAAAAAAAGAATGATTTTGTTAAAAACTTATACATTCTATTAAAATCATCGTTCATTGACCGTCAAGTTATTAATGCTAAAGAAACACTGAAAGTTTTGTGTAAAGCAAAAAATATTTATACAAACTTCGATGACCATGCATCGGAAAACATTCAAAATGATTCAAATTCCTCTATACATAAATCGAGTCTCTTTTACCTACAAACACTTTATGAAAATTGTTGCTAAAATAGATATAGTCAAAGCCGGTGCGATAAAGAACCCGTATTTTAAAATAAGTCTTTTGTATTTTTTGAGAAATATTTACCATACCATTATGGACAAGTTTAACTGGGGAAGGCAGATTAAACAATGCAACCGTAGAAAAATATTTTGAGGAATTAAAAAAAACTTTCTATCGAAACGAAGAAATTTGCAATGCACACAATTTCTAAGAAAAGTAAGACATGGCACTTTGGCTTTCATTATGAAAATTCACTCAAAGTACCTAAAAAACATGATACGGAAAATAAAGCTAAAGAAAAAACTGTGAAGAAAGTTGGAATAGAAGCCCGAAAGCTCAATTTTCACACTTTGAAGGACGATATTTAATTCATTACAAATGTTTTCTCTCTCACAAAAACCTATTGAAGGAATATCATTAGAAAATAAAATAAAGTGCCTTTGATTCGTGTTCAATGCATCACAAACACACAAATACTCATTAAAACTATTTTTTGATCTCTAGAGAGAATAAACCCATTATAAAATTTGCAAAGTACGGAAAAAATATAACAGTGGTTGTTCTTTATCGATTTCATTAACTAATGTTTTCTCACAGAAACTCGAAAATTTTAGATAATTTATTTTTGTCCGATATAGTGAGAATTACAAAAAAAATATACGACACACAAAATATTTATTTACCGCCCATATAAAATAAATAGATGCAATAGCATTTGGGGCAGTGTCTATAAATTTCGTAAAGGTTTTGTGTAAATTGTCATAATTTAAAAGCTTACTTTACCTGCAACTTTTCTTGGCAATTTTTTATATTTGAAACGTTGCCTTAAAAGTATCTTTATTGTGACTATGATTTAGTGTGACTTACAACTTTTCCAATTGAACTTGCCCATAACGACGTATAATAAATGTTTTTCAAAAAAGATTGTAAAGAGATTTTTATAATCAAGATCCTTTACGTAACAGACGTGGACGAGTGAGCGTTTACGTACAGCACTTAAAATAAAATTTATATTATATATTCTTTAATCATTTTTCATCATTTATTAATGGCCGAAGGTCTTCAGTAAAAGTTTTTCAGGAAGACATTTTTGATGCTGGCTGTAGGGATCCCAAAGAAATGCTGCCTTGGCACTGTTTACAGAAATTAAATAAAAAACTTATATGTTATATTACTTTATTATAATTTGTAAATGTCGAAATACTTAAGACAGTTTCATCAGAAAAACCGTTTCGATATTGTTTAAAATAAAAGATGATGGGCATTTTACTATGGGAGCTGGGCGTAAAACCAACAGAAACATATGTTGTGATGTATTCCAAGTCTAAATTACGTTTACATATATTTTATGTTCGATATAGATGGGGCGGTGATGAACCAAGGCATAAAAAAGGATAGAATAAAACACTTAAAATACTTTTAAAAAGTTATTTAATCTATATATAAATACGTGAAGGAAAAGCTTTAGAGACCCCTTTTTAAGCATAGAAGAGTGTGAGATTTGGCATTGTAAAAGTTTATGGAAGTAGGAGTGCAGAAACCTAAAATATATATACAGGTGAATTTTTGAGATGGGACTATATGGCCAAATCCTAAACTATGAAAAATAGCGAAAAGTGTTCAAAAGGATCATGAGCTCGATTTTTGAGTGAGTAGGCACCGACTTCATTAACTATATGCCGCCTGTTAATGCTCCTTTCTTGAAAGTGAAAATTTTATTTTTAACTTTTTAGTTTATGTTTTTCATGTCGGTTTTTATTTTTTTTATTTAATTATTTTATTTTTCAATTTTTAGTTAAACGCATCTGTAACTTATTTGTATTTAGTATAAATGGGGCTACTAAACGCGCTACTCTAATGAGACAGCACCGCGATTACGCAACGTAAATTCAGTGTCAAATTGACGCATCAGCATGTCTAGTAGGTAGTGGTATTCCTATGTAAAACTTCAATCTTAATTAAGTATTATTTTTGTGCGAACTGAACATTTTGGCATATTCAACCGTATGAAGGAAGCCCAACAAAAGTTAACTGCTGTAAATCGTTGAGGAATTCCCTCGACTGTTTATGGTCTTCATCATCAGACCTGTAATGGCACTTATAACCCATATGAGTGCAAAGTTTTCATTAATAGAAATGAATTACGTCCAAACACCAGGTAATTGCTGTAAATCGTTAAGGAGTTCCCTCGATTGTGTATGGTCTCCATCATCAGATCTATAATGGTACTTATAACCCATATGGGTGCAAAGTTCTCATTAATAGAAATGAATTAAGTCCAAACACCAGGTAATTGCTGTAAATCGTTAAGGAGTTCCCTCGATTGTGTATGGTCTCCATCATCAGATCTATAATAGTACTTATAACCCACATGGGTGCAAAGTTCTCATTAATAGAAATTAATTACGTCCAAACACCAGGTAATTGCTGTAAATCGTTAAGGAGTTCCTTCGACTGTGTATGGTCTCCATCATCAGACCTGTAATGGTACTTATAACCCATATGGGTGCAAAGTTCTCATTAATAGAAATTAATTACGTCCAAACACCAGGTAATTGCTGTAAATCGTGAAGGAGTTCCCTCGATTGTGTATGGTCTCCATCATCAGATCTATAATGGTACTTATGACCCATATGGGTGCAAAGTTCTCATTAATAGAAATGAATTACGTCCAAACACCAGGTAATTGCTGTAAATCGTTAAGGAGTTCCTTCGACTGTGTATGGTCTCCATCATCAGACCTGTAATGGTACTTATAACCCATATGGGTGCAAAGTTCTCATTAATAGAAATTAATTACGTCCAAACACCAGGTAATTGCTGTAAATCGTTAAGGAGTTCCTTCGAATGTGTATGGTCTCCATCATCAGACCTGTAATGGTACTTATAACCCATATGGGTGCAAAGTTCTCATTAATAGAAATTAATTACGTCCAAACACCAGGTAATTGCTGTAAATCGTTAAGGAGTTCCTTCGACTGTGTATGGTCTCCATCATCAGAACCTGTAATGGTACTTATAACCCATATGGGTGCAAAGTTCTCATTACTACAAATGAATTACGTCCAAACACCAGGTAATTGCTGTAAATCGTTAAGGACTTCCTTCGACTGTGTATGGTCTCCCTCATCAGACCTGTAATGGTACTTATAACCCATATGGGTGCAAAGTTCTCATTAATAGAAATTAATTACGTCCAAACACCAGGTAATTGCTGTAAATCGTTAAGGAGTTCTTTTGACTGTGTATGGTCTCCATCATTAGAACCTGTAATGGTACTTATAACCCATATGGTTGCAAAGTTTTTATTAATAGAAATGAATTACGTCCAAACACCAGGTAATTGCTGTAAATCGTGAAGGAGTTCCCTCGATTATGTATGGTCTCCATCATCAGATCTATAATGGTACTTATGACCCATATGGGTGCAAAGTTCTCATTAATAGAAATTATTTACGTTCAAACACCAGGTAATTGCTGTAAATCGTTAAGGAGTTCCTTCGAATGTGTATGGTCTCCATCATCAGACCTGTAATGGTACTTATAACCCATATGGGTGCAAAGTTCTCATTAATAGAAATGAAATACGTCCAAACACCAGGTAATTGCTGTAAATCGTTAAGGAGTTCCTTCGACTGTGTATGGTCTCCATCATCAGAACCTGTAATGGTTTTTATAACCCATATGGGTGCAAAGTTCTCATTAATAGAAATTAATTACGTCCAAACACCAGGTAATTGCTGTAAATCGTTAAGGAGTTCCTTCGACTGTGTATGGTCTCCATCATCAGACCTGTAATGGTACTTGTAACCCATATGGGTGCAAAGTTCTCATTAATAGAAATGAATTACGTCCAAACACCAGGTAATTGCTGTAAATCGTTAAGGAGTTCCTTCGACTGTGTATGGTCTCCATCATCAGACCTGTTATGGTACTTATAACCCATATGGGTGCAAAGTTCTCATTAATAGAAATTAATTACGTCCAAACACCCGGTAATTGCTGTAAATCGTTAAGGAGTTCCTTCGAATGTGTATGGTCTCCATCATCAGACCTGTAATGGTACTTATAACCCATATGGGTGCAAAGTTCTCATTAATAGAAATGAATTACGTCCAAACACCAGGTAATTGCTGTAAATCGTGAAGGAGTTCCCTCGATTGTGTATGGTCTCCATCATCAGATCGACTCCAGACCTTCATTAAATAGTACTAGTAGTAGTACTTTACCAAAATACTTAAAATACGATACCTTAAAATACGATTTTCGAAGGTTGCCCTCGATTTCTCTGGGATGCCATTATCAGATCCTGGTTTTCTTATCATGGTACCATTTCGGAGATATCTTCCTTTCACAAAAAAATCATCCGATTCGGTTCATAAACAACGAAGTTATCCTTGAACACACATAAAAAAAAAAACATATATACGGTCGAATTGAGTAACCTCCTTCTTTTTTGAAGTCGCTTAAAAAGAACCTTACGTTTTTAAAGTTGGGTATCAATTTCTAAGTTCCATTCATTTATATTTTTCTATTTATTTATGTTTTATTAAGTATGTTATTAAATATTAAGTTTTGTTTTTTTTTTTTTTAACTCGCTTTAATAGTATCGAATCAAGTAATCAACTGCCGGCCAGTAACTAAATGTTAGCATAAGCAACTTGAAATATTTTTAAAATTTTTGTATTTAATAAAAATAAATGTTTAGGTATTCATATTCATAATTAGTCATAATTTTCTGAAAAAAATCAACGAATCTCCTGCTTTCGCAAGAACTTTTTACGACATTGGAAATGAACCTAACGAAATAAAGTAAACACACATATTTTGGATAATATTTTTCGAAAAAAATTATCACTTTGTTAAACCCATAGAGTAAAAAAATTTGACAGCAGCGTTTGGTTTTAATAGAGTCACAAATGTCATTTCACAGTACCGAAAATGCCAACCGCTAATTCACGGGGCGAAGACCGGCACGCGGGGATTTCTCAGGGTGAAGCCCTGCGAGCGGGGACCTGCGCACAGAAATCTATGAGGGCTTCTAGTCGATTCGTACTTTTATGGTTAAACCTAAAAAAATATTAACATAGTACAGAAATCTTATAAGCATTACATTTCTGTGATGCAAATAGTTAAGTATACTTATAGAATATAATTATTATAGTTCATTTTGGCAAACACAAAACTTTTATATAATTTTAAATTTCAGTTAGATTCTCCGATGTTTCACAAAAAGAACTGTACGTGTAAAGTCTGTTTGTCTGACTGTAAATTGAAAAACTACCCACCGGATTTTCATTCGGTTTTCTCCAATGGACGGAGTGATTCAAGAGGAAGGTTTGTGTATAAAGTTTATTAATGTCTTGCTTAATTAAATTGGTTGAAATATGACTATGATTGCTGAAAACAAGCCTATTTTATTTTAAAAAAATGTCACATATGATGTGATAATTGGAAAGCTATTTACAAGGATACTCTGTTAATCTTTATCAAATTAAATACGTCAAGTACCTTAAACATTTCATGCACTATATAATTGTCCTTTATACGCCAAATAATTTAAATTAATATCTTAGGAGTTACAATTTTAAGATATTAAGTTAAATTAAAACCATCGCGCCATAAAATAAATTCAGTGGTCCTACAACTGACGTGACACGCGTAGGCAGCACTTATCATTGTTGTATACAAAGAAATACATAATATTTTAGTTTGTTTTTATGTATCATAACGTATTCTTTACTTTGTCAAAATAAAATACATTAAAAATACTCCAAGTAGGGTAAACATAACAGCCACTTAGGGGTGCTGTATCAGGCGTGCTTCTCTGAAAATACTAGGTTGAATTTGATGAGGTGTTTTGCGTTACATAGATATGATCTCAGGTCAGATTCTTAGATAAGGTTTACAATTATAAACCACCAGGAGGTGCTGCATTAAACGTGTTTTTATTTAAAAAATGAACTGATTTTTATGAGGTTTTTTGGCGTTGCATAAATATAATCTCAGATCAGTTTCTTAGATAGGCTTTACGGTTGAAGACTACTAGAAGTTACTGCATCAGGCGTGCTTCTCTGAAAAATTAACGGATCTCCTGCTTTCCCATGAACTTCTTACGACATTGGAAATGAACCTAACGGAATAAAGTAAACACACATTTTTTGGATAATATTTTTCGAAATAAATTTTATTCGCAATAAAAATAACACAACTGTATCTGAATAAGCTTAAAACTTCGAAATATAACATTCTGTACGACATTTCGATCGAACAAACCGAATTAGTACGAAATGTAACACCGACGCATGTCCGACTTCCAACTAAGGGCACACTTAACCACTACTTCCGGTGTCCGATTCTAACAATTTTAGTCTCAATCGACCCCCCGTTTAATTACCCCTAGTCGTTTTTTACTTTTTTCTTATTCGAACCTAGTTCTCGAGATATCGGGCTCCCAAAATGAAAATCGGCGAAAAAAATTGCGAATTTTTCCGTTTTTTGCCAATTTTTTTTTTGTTTTTGAACTTTTTCCAAATTGTCTTTTACCATCTTGTAGAGCTCGCCGAGCTGCGTTTTTTGACAATACGTTCATCCCGATATCTCGAAAACTCTTCGTGTAATCTGCCTGTCTCACAAAACTCCCAAATGATCCCATATACTCCAACGAAATGAAAGTCATTTCCATTTTCAATGACAAAAAATTAGGTGGAATTTGATGAGTTTTTTTTTGCGTTAAATAATAATCATTTCAGATAAGATCGATCACCAGAAGGAGCTGCATCTGGCGTGTTTCTATGAAAAAAACTAACCTGATTTTAATTAAGTTTTTTGCATAACATAAATAACATTACAAATCAGATTCTTGGATAGTCAAAGTCAAAGTCAAATATCTTTATTTCGTATTTATGTAACATGGTCCTGAAATACGTCATAAAAGGGAATTTTTTATTTTGTGGAAACACGTCACCACAAAGGCGCATTCCAAAAAATGGTGATTTTTCTCTTATTCCTCTCTGGAATAGGCTTACATAGGGTCACATAGATATCTTCTTAATTCAGATTCTTTGATACGTTGTGTGGTTATCAGACACTAGGATGTGCTGCATTAGACGTGTTTCCATAAATTAACTTGACTGATTTTGATGAGGTGTTATGCGTTACATGGACGTATGCTCACATCAGATTCTTAGATACGTTTTATGGTTATCAGCCACTAAGGCGTGCTACATCAGTTATATTTCTATAGGAAAACTAGGTTCATTTTGATAAAGTTTTTGCGTTACATAGATATTATCTCAGTTCATCTCAAATAGGCTTTACAGTTACAGACTACCAGTATGTGCTGTATTAATCGTGTTTCTATAATAAAAATAAAGAATGATTTTGATGAGGTTTTAGCGTCACATATATATTATTATAATATTATGTACTTAACTTATATCACATCCTCAGATGAGAATTTGATAGGCTTTACGGTTATAGACCAGCAGGAGGTGCTGCATTCGGAGTGTTTCTATAAAAGGATCTGCGTGCTGGTTTTGTTGAATTTTTTAACGTTACATAGATGTCATCTCAGGTCATATCCTTAGATACTAAGAAAACTTCAAGTAAACATCAAAAACTAAAGGGGGTTCCCATACAAGAAACGTATTTTCGACGTTTTGTCATTGAAAATAACTATCAAATCCATTTCACAAGAGACGCATTTTTGGCCATAACTCCGAGGGTATGGAGTTAAGCCAAGATTTTAAGGTTTTAAAAGATCAAAAATTCAGTTGCGCATCTTATAACACCAAAATTTTGGAAATCGGAATAGCAATTTTTGTAAAAAATCGGAAAATGTAAAAAAATCGGGATTTTTTCGGTTTTTTTTTTACTAAATCCAAAATATTTCGAGATCAGGGACCGATATCGAAAATTAAAAAAAATTGTGTCTTGACCAATGACGTAGCTACAATTTGAGACCAAGTTTTTGGAAATCGGTTGGTAATTGTAAGAGAAATTATTTCCGAAAGATGAGATTTTTTGGTCGATCGCTGGTGTTTGTGTATATAAGTTACTATATTTCAGAGGGTATTCGTCGGATCACTTCAAAGTGTTGTACAAAAGGTTAGAGGGCGTCGGTAGCTACAGTTTGAGACCAAAATTTTGGATATCGGTTGGAAATAGAACAAGAAATTTGACATCACATGTTAGATTTTATGGACTATCGGGAACTTGTTAACATTACGGTCATCGCCTTTCGGCCTCTTTCGGCCTATTCGTTCGAATGCTTAATTATCGAGTTCAAAACGTTTAAGGATATCAGATGCTGCAGATTAAAACCTAAATGTTTCAAATATGTTGAACAAACGAAAATATTTTTTTTCGTTGATTTATTTCTGAGTTTAAAGAGTTGAAAAGAATAGTGCCACGTTTTCGTGGCAAAACCACTATTACGTGGCAATGCCACGATTTCGCGGCAATAAAATAAAATAATCTGTGAAAATCAGATTTGGGTAGGTTCATTTTCAATGAAACCGACGGTTGCGGGGACTGCAAGATCTGTGGATTTTTTTACGACGTTTTTCGTGATTATTGGTTGTAAAATCATTTCTTATACTTGAAATTTTCATGAAAGATGTATCACTATGATCGCTACAAATCGCAAATAATAAAATAAAAATACAAATTTTTCCGATGTTTTTGGTGATTGGTGAGTGTGAGAGCGTTGCTCACACTTCAAATTTTTATGAAATGTGTATTACTGTACTTGTTAATATTAAAAATAATAAAATCTAAATAAAGTCAAAAATTAAAGGGGGTTCCCATACAAGGAACGTAATTTTTCCGACGTTTTTGGTGATTGGTGGTTGTTAGATCATTTCTTAGACTTGAAATTTTTAGGAAAAAAGTATCATTATGATCGCTATAATAACAAATAATAATAATAAAGTTAAAAATTAAAGAATTCCCATAAAAAACCCCTAATTTTTGCCGACGTTTTTGGTGATTGGTGAGTGTGAGAGCGTTGTTTACACTTGAAATTATCATGAAAGATGTATCAGTATGATCGCTATAATAAAAAATAATAATAAAAAAATAAAGTTAAAAATTAAAGAATTCCCATAAAAGAAACCTAATTTTTCCGACGTTTTTGGTGATTGGTGAGTGTGAGAGCGTTGTTTACACTTGAAATTATCATGAAAGATGTATCAGTATGATCGCTATAATAAAAAATAATAATAATAAAATAAATCTAAAAATTAAAGAATTCCTATAAAAGAAACCTAATTTTTCCGACGTTTTTGGTGATTGGTGAGTGTGAGAGCGTTGTTTACACTTCAATTTTTTTTGGAATATGTATTACTGTACTTGTTAATATTAAAAACAATAAAACATAAATAAAGTCAAAAATTAAA
The DNA here is from genome assembly GCA_949709985.1 of Luffia ferchaultella. Taxonomy (NCBI): domain Eukaryota; kingdom Metazoa; phylum Arthropoda; class Insecta; order Lepidoptera; family Psychidae; genus Luffia; species Luffia ferchaultella. Next base: position 133,236 of record OX453252.1, read on the forward strand.
GGGGGTTCCCATACAAGGAACGTAATTTTTCCGATGTTTTTGATGATTAGTGGTTGTCAGATCATTATTTACACTTGATATTTTTATGAAAGATGTACTACTATGTTAGCTAATAAAACAAATAATAATAATAAAGTTAAAAATTAAAGGGGGCTCTCATACAAGGAACGTAACTTTTCCGACGTTTTTGGTGATTAGTGGTTGTCAGATCATTATTTACACTTGATATTTTCATGAATGATAAACTACTATGTTAGCTATTAAAGCAAATAATAATAATAAAATAAAGTTAAAAATTAAAGGGTGGCTCTCATACAAGGAACGTAACTTTTCCGACGTTTTTGGTGATTAGTGGTTGTCAGATCATTATTTACACTTGATATTTTCATGAATGATAAACTACTATGTTAGCTATTAAAGCAAATAATAATAATAAAATAAAGTTAAAAATTAAAGGGTGGCTCTCATACAAGGAACGTAACTTTTCCGATGTTTTGATGATTAGTGGTTGTCAGATCATTATTTAAAATTGATATTTTCATGAATGATAAACTACTATGTTAGCTATTAAAGCAAATAATAATAATAAAATAAAGTTAAAAATTAAAGGGTGGCTCTCATACAAGGAACGTAACTTTTCCGACGTTTTTGGTGATTAGTGGTTGTCAGATCATTATTTACACTTGATATTTTCATGAATGATAAACTACTATGTTAGCTATTAAAGCAAATAATAATAATAAAATAAAGTTAAAAATTAAAGGGTCGCTCTCATACAAGGAACGTAACTTTTCCGATGTTTTGATGATTAGTGGTTGTCAGATCATTATTTAAAATTGATATTTTCATGAATGATAAACTACTATGTTAGCTATTAAAGCAAATAATAATAATAAAATAAAGTTAAAAATTAAAGGGTGGCTCTCATACAAGGAACGTAACTTTTCCGACGTTTTTGGTGATTAGTGGTTGTCAGATCATTATTTACACTTGATATTTTCATGAATGATAAACTACTATGTCAGCTATTAAAGCAAATAATAATAATAAAATAAAGTTAAAAATTAAAGGGTGGCTCTCATACAAGGAACGTAACTTTTCCGATGTTTTGATGATTAGTGGTTGTCAGATCATTATTTAAAATTGATATTTTCATGAATGATAAACTACTATGTTAGCTATTAAAGCAAATAATAATAATAAAATAAAGTTAAAAATTAAAGGGTGGCTCTCATACAAGGAACGTAACTTTTCCGACGTTTTTGGTGATTAGTGGTTGTCAGATCATTATTTACACTTGATATTTTCATGAATGATAAACTACTATGTTAGCTATTAAAGCAAATAATAATAATAAAATAAAGTTAAAAATTAAAGGGTGGCTCTCATACAAGGAACGTAACTTTTCCGATGTTTTGATGATTAGTGGTTGTCAGATCATTATTTAAAATTGATATTTTCATGAATGATAAACTACTATGTTAGCTATTAAAGCAAATAATAATAATAAAATAAAGTTAAAAATTAAAGGGTGGCTCTCATACAAGGAACGTAACTTTTCCGACGTTTTTGGTGATTAGTGGTTGTCAGATCATTATTTACACTTGATATTTTAATGAAAGATGAACTACTATGTTAGCTATTAAAGCAAATAATAATAATAAAATAAAGTTAAAAATTAAAGGGGGCTCTCATACAAGGAACGTAACTTTTCCGACGTTTTTGGTGATTAGTGGTTGTCAGATCATTATTTACACTTGATATTTTAATGAAAGATGAACTACTATGTTAGCTATTAAAGCAAATAATAATAATAAAATAAAGTTAAAAATTAAAGGGTGGCTCTCATACAAGGAACGTAACTTTTCCGATGTTTTTGATGATTAGTGGTTGTCAGATCATTATTTACACATGATTTTTTCATGAAAGATGAACTACTATGTTAGCTATTAAAGCAAATAATAATAATATGATAAAGTTGAAAATTAAAGGGGGCTCTCATACAAGGAACGTAACTTTTCCGACGTTTTTGGTGATTATTAGTTGTAAGATCATTTCTTAAACTTGATATTTTTATGGAAGATGTATTACTACAATATCTATGATACTAAATAATATTAATAAACTAAAGTTAAAAATTAAAGGGGGCTCTCATACAAGGAACGTAATTTTTCCGACGTTTTTAGTGATTATTAGTTGTAAGATCATTTCTTACACTTGATATTTTTATGGAAGATGTATTACTATAATAACTATAATACTAAATAATATTAATAAACTAAAGTTAAAAATTAAAAGGGGCTCTCATACAAGGAACGTAATTTTTCCGACGTTTTTAGTGATTATTAGTTGTAAGATCATTTCTTACACTTGATATTTTTGTGAAAGATGTAGCACTATGTTAGCTATTAAAACTAATAATATCAATAAGATAAAGTAAAAAATTAAAGGGGGTTCCCATACAAGGAACGTAATTTTTCCGATGTTTTTGATGATTAGTGGTGGTCTGATCATTTCTTACACTTGATATTTTAATGAAAGATGTATCACTATGTTATCTATCAAAATAAATAATAATAATATAATAAAGTTAAAAATTAAAGGGGGCTCTCATACAAGGAACGTAACTTTTCCGACATTTTTGGCGATTATTAGTTGTAAGATCATTTCTTAAACTTGATATTTTTATGGAAGATGTATTACTACAATAACTATAATACTGAGTAATAATAACAAAGTAAAGTTAAAATTGAAAGGGGGTTCCCGTACAAGGAACGTAATTTTTCCGACGTTTTTGTTGATTAGTGGTTGTTTGATCATTATTTACACTTGATATTTTTGTTTAAAATTGAAGCACTATGTTAGCTATTAAAACTTATAATAATAATAAAATAAAGTTAAAAGTTTAAGGGGGTTCCCATACAAGGAACGTAATTTTTCCAATGTTTTTGCTGATTAGTGTTTGTCAGATCTATAATAACACTTGATATTTTGAAGAAAGATGTACTACTATGTTAGCTATTAAAACAAATAATAATAATAAAATAAAGTTGAAAATTAAAGGGGGCTCTCATGTAAGGAACGTAACTTTTCCGATGTTTTTAATGATTAGTGGTTGTCAGATCATTTTTACACTTGATATTTCAATTAAAAATGTATTACTATGTTATCCATTAAAACGAATAATAATAATAATAATAAAATAAAATTAAAAATTAAAGGGGGCTCTCATACAAGGAACGTAACTTTTGCGACGTTTTTGTTGATTAGTGGTTGTCAGATCATTATTTACACTTGATATTTTAATGAAAGATGTACTACTATGTTAACTATTAAAACAAATAATAATAACAAAATAAAGTTAAAAATTAAAGGGGGCTCTCATACAAGGAACGTAACTTTTCCGATGTTTTTGATGATTAGTAGTTGTCAGATCATTTCTTACACTTGATATTTTTATGAGAGAGGTATCACTACAATAACTATAATAGTGAATAATAATAATAAAGTAAAGTTAAAAATTAAAGGGGGTTCCCGTACAAGGAACGTAATTTTTCCGATGTTTTTGATGATTAGTGGTTGTCAGATCAATATTTACACTTGATACTACTCTGTAAAAAAAGTACCGGGAATTGTTCATTTAATTCTAATTCCAAATTCAATTCAAAAATTCTTTTTTGTCGGTGAGTTTGCTTAACTGTTTTCTATATTGGCGCGAAATTTGAGCACCATCTGTCATTTAGTTTGTGTACAGCGCTCGATTTTGTTAGGTCATCTCAAGTGTGTTTTGCGATTTTTATAATGGATAAAAACATTGAACAAAGAGTTTGTCTCAAATTTTGCATTGCGAATGGAATTTCGTGTTCCGAGTCGCTGAAAATGTTGCAGAAGGCTTACTGTGAATCAAATTTATCAAAAACACGTGCATATGAGTGGTACAGTGCATAGAAAAGCGTTCGAGATGTGGTGGAAGATTTGACGGCCATCAACGTCGTCAACTAAAGTTAAAATCGCTAAAGTGAAGGAAATGGTGACTGAAAATCCTCATTCAAGTTTGAGAGAGATAGCCGCAGAGCTTTCTGTGTCTCACTCATCGATACGTATAATTTTAAACGACCGCTTGAGCATGAAACACGTTGCCGCTCGACTAGTCCCAAAAGATTTGAATTTTCTTCAAAAACTCAATCGCATAAAAATCGCTGAAGGCATGCTAGAACGAGTCAGTTTCGACCCTATATTCATAAAACGCATTGTTACTGGTGATGAGACATGGGTTTACGAGATTGACATGCAAACCAGTCAACAAGCTTCAGAATGGCGCCTTCCAACTGAACCGAAACGGAAAAAATCACGCCGAAGTCGATCAAAAGTAAAGGTCATGTTGACTGTTTTCATTGACTATCGCGGTGTTGTGCACGCGGAATTCTTGCCAGAAGGTCAGACGGTAAATAAAGAATATTATGTGAGTGTTATACGGCGTTTCCGAGAGCAAATTCATCGAAAAAGGCCAGATTTGTGGAAAGAAAATTCGTGGATTTTGCACGATGACAACGCGCCGTCGCACAAAGCCATCATTGTGAACGAATTTTTAACCAAAAACTCAACAAATACCATCGAACAACCTCCATATTCACCGGATATGGCTCCGGCCGACATTTTTCTCTTTCCAAAACTGAAATTACCACTTCGAGGCATCCGTTTTCAGTCGATAGAAGACATAAAAGAAAATTCGCGGCGAGAACTGAAGTCGACTCCGGAAAATGCGTTTAAAAAATGTTTTGATAATTGGATTATTCGTTAGCGTAAGTGTATTATTTCGGAAGAGGCATACTTTGAAGGTGATACAATAAATTTGGAAGAATAATTAATATTTCATGTTTTATTGACCTTTTCCCGGTACTTTTTTTACAGAATGTATTTTTGTGAAAGATGTAGCACTATGTTCGCTATCAAAACTAATAATAATAATAAGATAAAGTAAAAAATTAAAGGGGGTTCCCATACAAGGAACGTAATTTTTCCGATGTTTTTGATGATTAGTGGTTGTCAGATCATTATTTACACTTGATATTTTTGTGAAAGATGTACTACTATGTTATCTATTAAAAAAAATAATAATAATAAAATAAAGTTAAAAATTAAAGGGGGCTCTCATACAAGGAACGTAACTTTTCCGATGTTTTTGATGATTAGTGGTTATAAGATCTTTACTTACACTTGGAATTTTCATGAAAAAGTATCACTATGATCGTTATAATAACAAATAATAATAATAAAATAAAGTTAAAAATTAAAGAATTCCCATAAAAGAAACCTAATTTTTCCGACATTTTTGGTGATTGGTGAGTGTGAGAGCGTTGCTTACACTTCAAATTATCATGAAATGTGTATTACTGTACTTGTTAATATTAAAAATAATAAAACATAAATAAAGTCAAAAATTAAAGAATTCCCATAAAAGAAACCTAATTTTTCCGACATTTTTGGTGATCGGTGAGTGTGAGAGCGTTGTTTACACTTGAAATTTTCATGAAAGATGTATCAGTATGATCGCTATAATAACAAATAATAATAATAAAATGAAGTTAAAAATTAAAGAATTCCCATATAAGAAACCTAATTTTTCCGACGTTTTTGGTGATTGGTAAGTGTGAGAGCGTTCGTTGCTTACACTTCAAATTTTATTTTGTTAATATTAAAAATAAAGTCTTTCGACCGACGGGGTGTACTGCCAGGCATTCAAGCACGATGTGGTGCTGGTGTTCACGGGCGACTCGATCGGCGAAGTGCTGGACAGTGCCGGCGATGCTATCCATCAAGTTAGTAGGAATTCTTTATTAAAATTTAAAAAAAACAAAACAGATTACGGGTTTAGTATTTCCAGTTTCTTTTTGCAGTGCAAATTTAAAATACTATGTAAAAAACCAATATATTCTTGTATAGTAAAAAATATGTTTAAATTTATAGACGTCACAGCATAGTACTTACGTACAAAAATACCCAATGGAGCATTAGACGGAAAATCTAAAATGTCTAATTACATGACTGCGAAAAGGAATCAGCAACAGGAATCAGTCCAGCGCAGGCAAATGTTTCAGCGTAGTATGATGCAGGAACACATAGACAATAAAAAATACAAAGCAACATTCATTATATAGATAGATGACCCTCCGTAAACATTATGATGATCATTCGACCGATCGCGGCATGTAGTACGATTTGTTTTCCATCACGAAATTGATTACGGTTGTACGGTTGCAATTTGATTTCAATTTAATTCGCTTACTTTTTTTTAATCTTTCAAAATCTTTCTATATCTGCCAACTTTTCCATCACGCAAATCCGCTATTCAGATTTTTGTCATCTTTTCTCGTTTAATCTCGTTCTTTTTAAGTAAACTTGATATTATAGAGCAATAACAACAAAAGTCAAGATGAGAGAAGAAAAAAATGAAAATAAATTATTGTCGCCCTAGAAGAAAAGAGACAAAGGGACTTGGACCTCGCTGTTTCATCTCCTCGTTTCGCAAAGCCAAGTTAACTGTCCTGAAACTAGTATTACGTCCATGAGAAAAACATAACTTGGCATTAATATGTATTGAATTTTAAAAATTTTGAACTCAATGAAGGTAAGTGACTATATTTATATTGCTTTCATAATTCCATTCCGACTTTTACTCATATTTTTCGTTTAATATAGATGGAGTTATGCAAAGTGTAATGATCAAATGACTAAGACAGCTTGAGACGTTTTTGCGGCGAACTATTAGGAGCCTAATAAATCTACGTCGTGTGACGTCGACTATCTATCCAGACAATAATACACCCATGACTAATAGGAGTAATAATAATAAGTTAATGATAGCCCGCACATTTTATCCAACTAAATCGTCCAACGAATTAATTGGACACCGATCGTACCTATCAGAACCGAGATTCCCTTCAAATTAGGCACAATTAAAAAGTTGGCATGCAGTTTAGAATACAGGGTATGATGTTTCCCCTGTTCTAATCTGTCACTGAATATAGGATGACCCAAAATTTTCTCTTTTGTTTTCGTCTTTTTTATCAATATAGCAATTAGAGCGTTCTTTTCCTGCATTATCATGCAAACGTCAACGCACTAGCAACACTCTCACAGACTAAATCATCGAGGACCATCTGGACCATGGACGTAATAATAAAATCAATTAGGTCTGCGGCTGGCAGCCAACACAATAAAGTTGGCCGATTTCAATAAAGTTGTGAAAGTACGCGATTTAGTTGTTCGATAGTCGGCCACCTAGAAATTGTAAGACTGCGGGGTCTCTAACCAGTATCATAATACTATATTTTTGCATCTACAGATACGGCGGCGTTTCATGCTCAGTGGCATTTGAAGAAATTACATTTTATATTATTCTGCCTATTTTTATTTCAAAATACCGTATATTCAAACCATTTCATATATTTTTTTAACGATCGGCAACACTAGTACAGTGTGTTCGGTGCGCTCATTGTTTGTTCTGTGGCTAGTTCTGTGGTCTGTGGTATGCATAGAGATAATAGAATGAGAATAGAATAGAGTAGGCCATGGAACTAATATGTCACTTTTGAAGTAGAGGGTAAAACATACTCAATCTCATCCAAATCTATGGAGGTTCAACGAAATAGGCGGTTGTAGCTGATTTTTGCCTTCATTGACTGTACTACAAGTGAAATTAAATAAAAGTTTTTTTAAAGTTATAACAAAATAGGTGATTTGTACTGGAGCAACTGTGAATTACTAAAATGAATAAAACTTGTTTATTTTCAGTTACTTACACCACTAGATTACGTTATTTGTATTGTATTAGATTGGTAATTTTCATATCTAAATGAGGTGGCATAAATTAAAAGATGAAAATATAAACTTTAGCTTTCGGCCTTTGGGTAAATCTTCTCATTGCTATTTTCTAAATCCAGAGGTTTTCAGTTCAGCCAAAAGCGATTTTATAATAAATAATACCTATGAAATGATTATGGAAAAAAATGCATTTCCAAAATTCTCCCTCTAGTACGATCGCCTAAATTCTTGGGTATAATATAATTTTTTGATATCTCTCATAAACTCAGGAATACAATAATACGCACGGATCTTTGCCGCCCTGAGTGGAAACATTAATTTTAGTTTTTGTAGTTACATGTTATGGTAACATTTTTTTCTCATCATCAAATTGAAACAAAGATGTAAGCCCGGAGATGTAAGTTATTGCCGCCATAATTCGGCAGTGCAACCAACCTTCGGTGCAAACGCAACGCCACATTCGTCAAGATCAAGAGACCAGTCAGTTGGTAGCACGACGTACCAACCAATCACTCATCGAGAAAAATCGTAAGTGATGCAAACTAGCGCAAACGTCCAATCAAGATCTCGTCGCTCTCATTGATTGGTTGAAATAAAAGTGTTTTGATAGGTGCGCTTAAAAACGAGCGCCTCGTTTAAAGTTTCGTTTCGTGAATTAGGCTGGATTAGGCTACGATTGAAGCGAACTTAACTTCGTTTGTTAAAATTATTACATTGTTCTGTAATATTTACTGATTCTCTCTCATTGTTTCCGGTACATGTGCATTGCTGTGCATGGTTTATATAATTTCATTCATATAATTTGTGTCAATTTGCATGGCCACGAGGAAGTTTAAGTTTTCATAGATTAGCAGTGTTTTATCGTTAAAAGTACTGTTGTCTTCTGTTGTCTGTTCTTTATATTTTGTTTATTTGTTGCTAATTTTATTATTTCATTATTCCTAATTATAAGTTGTTGACATGTTTTCGAACATGAAACATGTGAAAAAAGATAGCAGAAAGTGTGCCAAACGCGGGAAGTCCATGGCTGAGGAACCAAGTTTAGTTCTATACCATTTCCCTAGACCTGGGCTATAAATTATTCGCCGGTAAGTACATATGACATTTGTAGTGTATTACTATTTATTATCGCTATCCTTGTCTCGTGTGCATACGTCACCGCCGGTTGAATGAAACGACCGATGAGTAGATCGAGTCACAACCGCCGTGTGAAGAGAGAGCGTGGTGGTGCATTGTCGAGCCGAGTATTAGATATTATATAAAACAGAAGACATTACAACATTGTTTAATTGAAAAATGTAACCTACCCTTAATTTGTTATAACCAAAAGGTATAAAAACCGTTCAAATACGTTTGTACGGAGTCCTTACAAAGACAGGCCTCTTTTGATTTTTTGACTAGCGTATTTACACTCACGCAGTTTTAGAAGACAGAAATAAAAATTTTATAAAACAAAGTCCTCAGTGACATTGTGACTTGGATTATAATTTTGTTTTCTATTCAATGATCCTAACATTAATTTGTTTTCATTTATTTTGTTTATAGCGCTCAAGAATAGGCAAGATTTCGCTACCCCGACCAATACTGAACCTCAAATGAATTTTAAAGAAAACTGTTCAGTAGTCATAAAATTTTATGCTATAAACATTTTAAAGGAAATTCATTTGTCGACTATGCAAATAAGAAGTTGCATATGTATGTTGTTCCCTGTCACAGTGATAACGAAGAACCTTCAACTTCGGTAAGTACTCATTAGTACATAATACAATACAATATGTCTTTTGCTTATTTTTACAATCCAGTATAATATAGTACTACCTTGTTCACTACAAATTAGGCATGCTTATATGCATAAGGTCACAGACAACATCGATGATTGTCAAGAGTGAAAAAACCAAACTGTTAGCATCATTTTAATCACATTTCAACTTACACTTTTTATGCATTTATCAGCTAAAATTGTTTAATACTTATAAGAAAATCTTACGCAACAGAGTTAATATTTATTTATGAACAGCGTTTATGTGTGCAATACCATACCATCAGCCCATCAATGCCCCACTACAGGGCCTTTGGCCTCCCCTCGTGATGAGGGGACGTGGAGCTTAATCTACTATGCTGCTCTAGAGCGGGTTGGTGTATTTTAACGATTGCCATCTATTGCTGGCAACCAGGACCGACGGCTTAACGTGCTCTCCGAGGCACTGAATCTGTGATAGTTATGTACATAAGTTAGAAAAAACTCATTGGTATATGCCCTGGGATTTGATTCTACGGCCTTCTAAACAAGAACCGGGCTCGTTACCACTCGGCTATCACGACATTTAAATGTGTGCAATAAATGTTATTAATTATACGATTTCAGACTCAAGTTGACTTGCGTGTGAATATGCCGTCTGTGCAAGGCTTAACTCCATCAACTTCTACAAGTCAACCGGAAGTAGGTACCTGTTCTGGCCACTGATACTCAAGTATATCCCACTACAATGAATTAGTTGCTAGAAATGTTTGCTGCCACGACTGGAACACCTTCAAAAGTGTTACCTCCAGAAGTTTTTTCAGCTCACAAGTTCAAGGTTCAATCAAAACAAGAGAAAAAGTTGTACAATACACGTAGAAAAAACTTAAGACTAATATACAAACTCAAAAATAAAATGAATACAGATGCTATTCTACAAGAATTATTAAAAGACTAGCGACCGCCCGCAGCTTCGCTTGCGTAGACTACGAATTCCTGTTATAGGTACTATTAACGTTCGAGATGGTTTATACGTACTTTTCCCTGGAACCAATTTTGGTTAGACCCATTCAAACTTTCAATCTTCATTCCCCTTCCACCCTTTAAAAAAACCGATACAATTTTTCATCTCCCGTTTCCCACTCTTAAAATGTGGAAATCTAAAAACACTAAAACACGTCATTATTTGAGTCTCTCCATTCCCATCTTTAAGTTTGAAATTTCTAAAAAACCCTTTCTTAACTTAATGCTCACGTTATAAAATAAACCTATGTTCCAAATTTAAGCTTCCTAGACTTAGTAGTTTTGGCTGTAGTAGTTGATAGAGCAGTGTGGACAAACGACAGACAGATAGACACACAAACAAACACAAAAAGTTGCTTATGACACTCTTGACAATCTTCTTTCACGTCTGCAAAGTTTCATTAAAATCTGTTCAGCCGTATTGCAAATTGACTCGAATAGATAAAATTGAATTGAATAGACACATAAACGTACAGACAAACAGACGGACAAAAAGTAGCTAATGTGAAATCTTTTGACAACCTTCTTTCCCGTCTGCGAAATTTCCTTAAAATCTGTTTAGCCGTTTTGGAGATTAGCTCAAATAGACAGATACACGTACAGACAGACAGACGGACAAAAAGTAACATTTGTTAGTTTTGACGACCTTCTTTTCATACTTGTGATGTTTCATTAAAATTGGTTTAGACAGATCGACGTACAGACAGACATACAAAAAGTTCTGTATGTCACTTTTGACTACATCCTTTCCATATGTGTAAAGTTTCATCAAAATCGGTCAAGTTGTTTTGGCCGAAACCTATTTGCTCGAATAGACACACAGTTCGTTTTAATATATATAGCCTATAACTCTCCGCTAGATTCAGGCTATCAAAGGCAAAAAAAAATTTCAAATCCGACTGGTAGTTTCAGAGATTAGCGCATTCAAACAAACTCTTCAGCTTTATAATAAGTATTTCTATTATATAGATTAATAGATTATAAGATAATAAGAAAATAAGATAATACTGAAAACCGTATCAAAGTCTATTGCGTGGTTTGGAAGTAAAAAGTTTACGAACCGAGGCAGACAGCGAATTTATTTTCTCCCGCTATAGTTTTCATATTTCGATAAAAACTGCTAAGATATTAATTTAAATTGTGTGGTGTAAAGGGCAATTATAATATGCATGAAATGCTTAACACAACTAACGTATTTAATTTGATAAGGATTAATATCACGTTTAAAAAACATCTTCGCAAATAGTACATAATGTTAGAACAAATTTGATTGTCGTAAAAAAGGTTATAGTAAGTTAACCTTAAAAGATACACATATGCTGTAGCGGACTTTTGGTTAGAACTTTTAAAGGGGAACAATTCCGTAATACATGATTTTTGGTTAACATCAACCGTTTACGCAGCGCGCGCGACGGAAGCTCTCAAAAGGAATAATTTTTCCCGTTTTTTGCAACATTTTTCATTGATGCTCCACTCCTATTGGTCGTAGCGTGATGTAATATAGCCTATAGCCTTCCTCGATAAATTGACTATCCAACAAAACCATAATTTTTCAATTTGAAATAGTAGTTCCTGAGCTTTGCGCGTTCAAACAAACAAACAAACAAACAAACAAACAAACAAACAAACTCTTCAGCTTTATAATATTAGTATAGATGAAGTTGTTGACAAAGCACCTAACAAGCTCCTTTGCAGTGCTTTTACGAGGCCAATTAGGGAACTTTAAAAAACATCACTAGGGAAGAAGATATCAAAATGTATGTATCAAAAAATAATAACTTTGAGGATATATAAACTTTCACCAGCCTGCTACAGGTTATTAAGACGTTTATTTCCGTTGCCCTGTCAAACAACTATTAAAAGTTTATTAAATCACCTGCCATTGAACAATATAATAAACCATCACATATTTGAAGCTTTAAAAAAAATTACACAAAATGAAATATCAGGTCAATATTAATGTTTGACGAAATGTCCATAAGAAAAAAATTATCGTACGATAGAAAACGATTAGATTTATGGCTACCAGGACCATGGCAATTAAGGACGTGATCCGTAAATAGCAAGTCATGCTTTAGTTTTTATGATAGCAGTCATAAGAGACGACTTCAAACAACCAGTGGCCTATTATTTATCTGGAGAATATGTTAACGCTGATAAGCGGGCAGTACTAGCCAAAGATGTATGTCATATTATTGGTCCTTTAGTTGTTGAAAATACTTTTACATTTCCATTACTTATGTAATGGAACTTTATTATTCTCGTTTTATCGTCTGTCTGTTCGTCAACCACAGTGAAATATCTTATAAACTTTAAGAGCCAGGAACTTGAATTTCTAATGAAACTTATTATTTCTATGAATATAGACATAATAAATTTGAAATATTTAAAAAAAATATGTAGAAGGTTAAAATTTATATTAATTTTGTTTATAATGGGCTATATAATCTATATCTATTTTTCTATACTTTTATATAAAGCGAAAGAGTTTGTTTGTTTGTGTATTTGTTTGATTGTTTGAACGCGCTAATCTGTGGAACTACTAACCGGATTCTAAAATTCTTTTTGTATTTCATAGCCCAATTTTCGAGGAAGGTTACAGGCCATAATATATAAAATCGTAGTGTTTGTCTGTCTGTTTCAACTAATCTCCAAAACGGTTGAACCGATTGTAATGAAACTTAGTATAAATAAAACTAACGTTATCTGAAGTCACATAGGTTACTCTTTGTCTGTCTGTTTATTCGAGCTGATCTGAAACGGCTGAACAGATTTTAATGAAACTTCACAGATCGACGGTCCCTACGTCCAAAGCGACATGTCAAAAACTAAGATTAACAGAAGAGTGTAATAAAGGATCAAGATGCTCTAGAAAAAATTCAAATTACAATTATAAATACATCTTTTATATAATGTTTTGCTATCTTTAAGAAGTTTTTAAGAAGTTATTTATTCATATTTAATTTTTTCACATATTCTGGGTAAAACTGCTAGATAACTGGTTCTACACTGTCATGTAAATAAAACCATGGCAGACAAATGTAAGATACCTGTTTATACGTCGGAAATAACATAATGTTTTGAAATATAATGTAAGTAAATGTTTTATGAGAACGTAGAATTTTGTTATTTTCAAAAGAATTCCATAATATCCTTATATTGACACCCATTTATATTTAAAATACATTAATGGGGACATATATCTCTTTATTCATGGCTATATAATAATAATATTATTAAAATTATATAACATTAATATTAAAAACAAAAAAACACACCACGAAACTGTATCACAACCATAATCACAACAATATTCAACCGCGCGAACGGGCACAAACCAACACGTCTAATTGGAGAATTTCATGCAAAATACGTTAAGTTTGACAAGACCGCGGCGTTCACACCGAGTGGCGCGCTTTTTTAAACGCAGAACAAACCGACGTGTCTAAGATATCCGCATTTACGACACCAATTCGTTGTAATTATTATACTTGTTCCCTTATACGATTCATATATTTATATAGTAAAACCGTTAATATTTGTAAAAAAATCTTATATGTTTATATACTTTGACTGTAATGGTGTTGAGCGCGGCCACGCACACAGCAGAAGCGGGGCGTGAGCAGTTAAAAAGATTGGATGCATTCATAGAGTAAATAAATTCGACAGCAGCGCCACCGAGCGTATTTTTATATATGCATTTGAATAGAGCCGCCATTTGTTTTTTGTCATTGAAAATGACTATCATATCCATTTCACGGGAAACGCATTTTTGGCCATAACACCGAGGATATGGGGTCTAGCCAAGATTTTAAGGTTTTAAAAGATTAAGAATTTAGTTGTGCATTGTATGACATCAAAATTTTGGCAATCGGTTAAGTATTTTTTGGAAAAAATTGGAAAATGTAAAAAAATCGGGATTTTTTCGGTTTTTTTTTTACTAAATCCACAATATTTCAAGAACGGGGACCGATATCGAAAATCGAAAAAATTGGTATCTCGGCCATTAACGTAGCTACGATTTGAGACCAAGTTTTTGGAAATCGGTTGGTAATTGTAAGAGAAATTATTTCCGAAAGATGAGATTTTTTGGTCGATCGCTTGTGTTTGTGGATATAAGTTACTATATTTCAGAGGGTATTCGTCGGATCGCTTCAAAGTGTTGTACAAAAGGTTAGAAGGCGTCGGTAGCTACAGTTTAAGACCAAAATTTTGGAAATCGGTTGGAAATCGAACAAGAAATTTGACATCGCATGTTAGATTTTATGGACGTTCGGGAACTTGTTAATATTACGGTCATCGCCTTTCGGCCTGTATTCGTTCGAATGCTTAATTATCGAGTTCAGGACGTTTAAGGATATATTCAGAGGCTGCAGTTTAAAACCTAAATGTTTCAATTATGTTGAACTAGCGACCCGCCCCGGCTTCGCACGGGTAGCAGAGAATTTTTTCGTTGATTTATTTCTGAGTTTAAAGAGTTGAAAAGAATAGTGCCACGTTTTCGTGGATATCTATACTAATATTATAAAGCTGAAGAGTTTGTTTGTTTGTCTGTTTGTCTGTTTGTCTGATTGTCTGTTTGTCTGTTTGTCTGTTTGTCTGTTTGTCTGTTTGTCTGTTTGTCTGTTTGTCTGTTTGTCTGTTTGTCTGTTTGTCTGTTTGTCTGTTTGTCTGTTTGTCTGTTTGTCTGTTTGTCTGTTTGTCTGTTTGTCTATTTGTCTGTTTGTCTGTTTGTCTGTTTGTCTTTTTTTTCTGTTTGTCTGTTTGTCTGTTTGTCTGTTTGTCTGTCTGTCTGTCTGTCTGTCTGTTTGTCTGTTTGTCTGTTTGTCTGTTTGTCTGTTTGTCTGTTTGTTTGTCTTTTTTTTTTGTTTGTCTGTTTGTCTGTTTATCTGTTTGTCTTTTTTTTCTGTCTGTCTGTCTGTCTGCCTGTCTGTCTGTCTGTCTGTCTGTCTGTCCGTCCGTCCGTCCGTCAAAAAAAAGACAAACAACTGGTTCGAATTGAAAAATTCTTTTTGTGTTGGATTGTCTATTTATTGAGGAAGGCTATAGGCTATATGTATAAAATAATACTATCTGTCTGTCTCTCTGTCTGTCTGAGCAAATCTCCAAAACAGCCAAACCGATTTTGATGAAACTTCACAGATGTTGATAGAAAGTGGTCAAAAATGACATACACTACTTTTTGTATGTCTGTATGTACGTCCATTTGTCTATTCCAGCTAATCTCTAAAACGGCTAAATCGATTTTGATGAAATTTCACGGGTATGAAAAGGAGGTAGTTAAAAGTGACATACGCTACTTTTTGTTCGTCTGTCTGTCTGTACGTCTATGTGTCTATTCGAGCTAATCTCCAAAACCGCTGAATAGATTTTAATGAAACTTTGCAGACGTGAAAGAAGGTTGTCAAGAGTGACATCAGTTACTTTTTGTGGCTGTCTGTCGTTTGTCCTCACTGATCTATCAGCGTAGATAAACCGAAACTACTAAATCTAGGAAGCCGAAATTTGGAACAGTGGTTTATTTTATAACGTGAATATAAATTTAAAAAAAAGGAATATTTTGAAATTTCAAATTGAAGGAGGGAGGGATGGAGGGGCTTCGTATGAGAGTCTATGTTCTTTAAAGTTAGAAACATAAAATTTTTAACATAAATAAATAATGACGTCTTTCAAGGTTTTTGGATATCAAGGGTGGAAAACGGGATGTGAAAAGTATGGGAGTATCGATTTTCTTAAAGGAGTGGGGAGAATGAAGATTGAAAGTTTGAATGGGTGTCCCCAATATTAGTTTTAGCAAAAAGTACCTACGTATTAACCATTTCGAATGTTAATACTACCTAAAACAGGAATGTGTAATCTACGCAAGCGAAGCTGCGGGCGGTCGCTAGTAAAATAATATAATCTGTGAAAATCGGCTTTGGGTAGGTTCATTTTCAATGAAACCGATGGTTGCGGGGACTGCAAGGTCTGTGGATTTTTTACTGGTCCGCTTCCACTGTATGGCTGCAGCCGAGCGCACCCGACCAGCTAATTATTGCATTTCTTTCCTTATTTTTTTTAAGCCGTCCGTTTATTCACTAGTTTCTTCCAAACGGCGCTGTCTCGTTTGAATAGCGCGTTTAGAAGGTCTCGATTATACCAGCCCATTTATGCCCCACTGCAGGGGCTTAGGCCTCCTCTCAATGTGAAGGGGCTTAGAGTTTAATCCACCACGCTACTCCAGTGTGGATTGGTGGATTTTAACGACTGCTAGATAGCAGTCGTGCCATCGTGGGTGCCATCAACAGCAGCTTAATGTGCTCTCCGAAGTACGGAGTTAGCGATAGTTATGTACTTAAGTTAGAAAAACTCATTGGTACACGCCTGGATTCGAACCGCACGCAGGGCCGCACGGCCTTGTAAACTTGAAATAGCTTCGCTGCGCTCGGATTATCACGACACTCAGACACACAGACGACTCACTTATAAGGTCTACTCTTACTAAATACAAATAAGCTACAGTTACTGGACTAAACTTTTTTTTTAGTTCGGTAAGCTCTACACGCTCTATAAGTTTGGACAACGTTTAACTAAATATCCTGTACGTAACAATTTTCAAATCAACTTGCATCTTCACAATATTTTGTCGCATTACAGTTGTCGGTGGACGAAGCAGAGGCTCTCCTGAAGCGTCACGAGGAATTGGAGGCGAGACTTCACGCCCAAGACGACCGCTTACGCGCGTTCCTTAACAACGCCAAAACACTTCTGCGAATACTTCACTATGCTAATGAACAGTGCGTACTTACATGTCGTAGTTAATTACATAAATTAATCGGTCATCATTGGTGTTGTACAGTTTTTTTTTCGATATAAAAGCGTTTTAATACATTCTACTCGACAGTGGTGAAGGATACCAGTCACAATAATTTAGGCGCTAGACACCTGTGGCGTAGGGTCTGATCATAAACATTAGAATAGACCATCTCATTATTAGAAATAATAATAATAACGTATACATCACAACAACGTCTAGGCCTCAAACAAAGCATTAGTTTGTGTTTTGGGTACCAAGCGAAGACACCACATACATATAACAACCAAGACCCGGTACCAGTATCATCATCATCAGCCCATTTTTACCCCACTGCAGGGGCTTAGGCCTCCCCCAGGGTGAGGAGGGGGGCTTGGAGCTTAAGTCCACCACGCTGCTCCACTGCGGGTTGGGAACTGTAACGACCGCCATCTATTGATAGCGTCCGGGACCGACTGCTTAACGTGCCCTCCGAAGCACGGTGTCAGTGATATTGTGTACTTAAGTCAGAAAAACTCATTGGTACACGCCCGGATTCGAACCATGGCCTGATGGGGCCTTATAAATTTGAGACAGGCTCGTTGCGCTCTGGGCTAACCAGTATCAGTATTCATCATAAATACTAACCCGACCTGGGATTCGAACCCAGGACCTCCAGCTTCGTAGACAGGGTCGCTACCCACTAGGCTAAGCGGTCGTGACTGTGTGTTCATTACCTAGAACCTTGGATCGTCACGTCCGGGCCAGGTTACATTTTTTATACTCATATACCAACCACCCTTCGCCACTGCTATCTGATACACAATACTTTAAGCAGTCACATCGAAAGATGCTGAATAATAATATCTGCGCTTACAAAAGGTCACCTAGTCCCAAACTAGACAGAGGCCTGTATTATGGGTACTAAACAAAATATATTTTTTTAATACATATATAGATATTTTACACCCAGACACAGAACAAATAGACATGTTCATGCACACAAATATTTGTACTGGGCGGGAATAGAACCAGCGAACTTCGGTTCTACAGTTGGCGCCTCCGACCACTCGACCAACAGGTCAGTTATACAACAACAACAACAGTCAATCTATATAAATACCTTGATTTTTTTTGTCACGAGACAGTAGGTAAATGAAATAGATAATTATTTTTTATGGTTTATAAATTTAAAGCGTAGTCACAAGGTGCCTGATTTAAACAATTTCACTCATTTTTACTAAGAATGAGGCAGAACATACACCTGATGAAAAACTGAAAGGTTAGTCCTGTTATTAACGTCAAACTAGATTTATACCTGCAGCTGTACACCGCCCTCTTTACAATATAAATACCTGGGCCATCCCACACAGTGCCATCTAGTTCCAAAGTTAGTAGAGCTTGTCTTAAGTATTTTTCACACCCAGGCACGGAACAAATAGACTTATTCATGCAAACAAATATTTGTTCCGGACGGGAATCAAATCCGCGACCCTCGGCTCCGCAGTTAGGGTGCCTAACTACTCGGGCAATTGTTCAGTGGCGCAATACAACGAAAGAGTCTTTTAACAAAGTAATCGAACTGTAATGAAGATAATATACTTTTACTCCAGTATTGAAGTAAGAAAAACGCAAGTGGTAACACGCCGCGATGCGGTTCGAAGTGTCGCCGCCGAACGACGTCGAGAGCTCCAAGCCAGTCTGGCACATCAGATGTTCGTAGCTGCTGCGGAGGAGCTCCGTGCCAACTGCCAACGACCAGAGTTATAGGTGATTGTGATTAGATGTTTTTTTTTAAGATCTCTTTTAATTTGCCTCTATATAAATTTCCATGTATACTTTTGACTGTTTATGACGATAATTTTATTTTAGAGGAGGCCAATGTCCAGCAGTGGACTTCCTATGGCTGAGATGATGAAGATGATTTAGTTAACGGTGATATCTTGAGATTTCTATTTATGTTTATTGAGAATTTTAAATTCTCATCATCAGCCGATTTTTAACTTATGTTTGACTGACGACGACAACTCGACGACCGCTTAGCCTAGTGGGTAGCGACCCTACCTACGAAGCTGGAGGTCCCGGGTTCGAATCCCAGGTCGGGTTAGTATTTATATGATGAATATCGATACTGGTTTCGAGTCTTGGTTGTTATATGTATGTGGTATCTTCGTTTGGTACCCAAAACAAGCTAATGCTTAGTTTGGGGCCTAGACGTTGTTATGATGTATACGTTATTATTACTGAACATATTTATTTATTTTTTCAAGTAACACACTCTGCTGTCACTTTTGACCATCCCATAGCTAAGTTCAGGCAGGTTCGTACGCGACCTCTCTAAAAAGAACACTGCAAGAAACTTGAAAGGCTTATTTTTTTTAGTGACGGCACTAGAAACCATTGTCTTAAAAATTAAGTGGATGCTTGAGACATAAGTTATCGTTTCACATAATTCTTGAATTTATTTATTGACAAGTCTATTATATTGCTTGGAAGTTTATTATGAAATCGTACACAGTTACCTTTGAATGAATTACTTATTTTATGGACTCTAGGGGTGGAAACGGCGAGTTTTTGTTTTTTTCTAATATTTACAATAAATATATTACAATAAAGATTGTACCGAATTTTTAACACAGTTTTTATTTTTTTTCCCAAAAATATAGTCCAACCTATCTATACCTTCCCCTTAAAATAAAAAATTAAGGCGTTAATTTTCTTAATTATTTTTTTCCGAAAAAATATTAAATATGGTTATGACGTCAAGTGTAAAGTCATAATATTTCTATTGATTCATGAGGATTACAATTCATAATCGCAAACGATAGCAGGTTGTTTAACCGCATATTGCAGTACGGGCTTTCTCGTGTTACGAACCACTATATTAATCTCGTCATTCGAATTTCGAATTTTATTACGAACGACTTTATCATGATACTCTAGTGCATGACGAATTTATTCGGTTGGCGTTCCAAATGTATAGTTATAATGACACCTGTAAATATTACGGAACTACGACTCCTCCCGCCTCGCTGCACGTATACCTATGAGTTAGTCATGCTTAGCCATGCTTGGCAATGCTTAGCCATGCTTCTTCATGCTTAGACTATTTGACCGAACTATTTTACTCCACGATTTTACCATGATGTGAACTTATTTTCAGAACGAGAAATTGGCTACTTTGACCCACCCACAGCGACAAACTGCTAGTACAGAACTACGTGGAAAGTCTACGCATAGCTGATGAGCTTCAAGCCGTCAATGCATGCAAGAAGAAGGTACGTTTAAAATAATGAAAAAAAGTCTTGCTCTGAACGTCTGATTTTCGAGTGATTTTCGCATATGCTTCGAACCGTTTAGCGACCGCTGAACCGACCGGAGTTTTGGTGTCAGTTTCTACATAAGGGAGTGTCTCAGTTGCTGGCGTTGTGTCCCGAATTGGCTGCAGGCGCTGACTTTGGACAAAAATGAGAAATGGGGTTGGCAATTTAGCATACAGAACAGATAGGCGATGTAGGCATAATAAAAAAAAAACATGTATAATAAGTATTGTTTTTTTCCATTACTTAATTATTATATCTCCATAATCAATAAATTTCACATTCTAATAATCGAATATAATAGCACTATTTATTTGTAATGCTTCTTTTTTTACGGTTTAAACCTTTTACGGTAAAGCGAAATAAATATACAATAAAAATTGAATATATGGGCACGCCGATTACTGTTTCAATCCACTAGAAACATAAAAATCGGCTATTGTTCAAATCCGGGCGTGTATCAATGAGTTTTTCTGACTTAAGTACATAACTATCACTGACTCTGTGCCTCGGAGAGCAGGTTAAGCAGTTGGTGCCGGTTGCTGTCAATAGATGGCGGTCGTTACAATCCGCCGGGAGCTTAAATCCACCACGCTGCTCCAAGGCGCCTTGGAGCAGCGTGGTGGATTTAAGTTCCCTACTCCCTTACCCTGGGGGAGGCGTAAGCCCCTACAGTGGGGTATAAAAAGGGCTGATGGAATGGGAAGAAATATGGCTTGCTATCATACTATGTTTTACTACAACACAGTTCACTTCATACTAGCTACGGTAGATTGTTTTTTTACCCACAACGAATCGGAGGCAGCAGTACGTTTAAACGATGACTTTAAAAATCCACAGGAGGAGTGACGTCGTTCGACGACAAAATCAAGAAACTGCAAAAGCATCAAGCGTTCAGAGCGGAATTAGCAGCTAACGAAGCTAGAGTAGCGGAAATTGCAGCGCTGGCAGCGCAACTCGGCCCAGAATAAGAATTCAACGCTTAAAGCGCTGCAAGTGGAATGGAGGCAGCTTCTTGCAGCGACCGTACAAAGAGGTGGGTTGTATTTTTTGTATTTCTCGAAAGAATAACTTCACTCTGGAAACTCTTCTGGTTCAAACACGGACAAGTCAATAAAATAAGAGCGTTTTATTATAATCGAAGTGAGATGTTACAGGAATAGCCAGAAATAAATACACTTCAAATAAATCTATATCAATACAAATAAATAAAATTGAAATTTATGTATTTAATTTCAAAATAAAGGCTTTTTTGTGCTAATATGTTTATTTGCACTTAGGTTAAGTCAAATACGCGTATTAATTATTTTTTTGTTTGTATGACTGTTAGAGCTGATCTCTGAAATGGCAGAACTAATTTTGATGATAGTTTCACTTGCCAGTAGGTAAAGGACATTTCAGAGAATATGATTGGCTACATTTTTTTCTAACTTAACTAAACTTCAGGTTAAGAGACACCGCTGATTTCTATACAATATTCTTTTGGCCAGGAGTATTAAATTTGTTTTTCTGACTCAAGTACATTAACTATCACTGACTCCGTGCCTCGGAGAGAACGTTAAGCCGTCGGTCCCGAGTGCCATCAACAAATGGCAAACGTTAAATCCACCGATCCCCACTGGAACAGCGTGATGGATTAAGCTTCAAGCCCCATCACCCTGGGGGGAGGCCTAAGCCCCTACAGTGGGGCATAATGGGCTGGTGGAATGGAAATTAAATTCAAAGTTATTATATTAATTTTATCATTTTAATAAGTAAAATACATCGTAAAATTGTCGTCAAATTATTAAAATGGTTTTTCTAACAGAAAATGCTTCTAATTTTGGTGTTTAAAGTTCAAAATTTTCGATTTAGATATGTATGTGCGAGTGAGTTTTTTTCGAATACCAGAATTTAGAAATGCTTGGTTTAAGAAAGAACATTTTTTATAAATTCAACGATATGTTTATGATACACTTATCTTATTAAAATGGTAAAATAAACACAAGAAAATGTAGTTCTTTACTTTTGGTCAAATAAATTTTGTATGGAAACCAGCGTTATCGTTTAATCTTAAATTTGAAAAACTGTAGAATTTCTGAAAACCACCCGACCGAAGTTGCGGGCTTTCGCTAGTACTATATATTTACAAGTATTATAATTAATAGAATAGATTTTTTTTGTAGTTTTGCAAAATTATAGCTTTTAGTTAATTAAAATCGGAATACGTTGTATCACGCATTGTTTAAAGTTCATTTTGAATTGAACCCTTTGTAGTTAGTATTTTGCAAAGTTTTTTAAAAATCTCGAATAGCCAAACCCAATTACCTATCTATCGACGGTCTAACCATACTAGGGTAAGAGATTCTATCCATTGTATAGTTTTGTCGTCTCAATAACCTATCGACGGATAGACATATCCACCGTCGCACGCCATCTATTTTTAAATAGCGGAAACTACACAGACTATAATAAGCGTCACTTCCGCCAGAATAAGCGTTACTTCCATCAGAAAAAAAATCTGAGTTACTCCCTAGTCGCGCCTAAAGAAGTTTTACTTCAAAAATGTGAATGAAATGTAATAAAAAAATGAAAAAAAAATCAACATGCTTCACATTTTTTCTGTTAAGTACCATCGTACCTACTTAGTACTTACCCTAAATATAAACTTATTTTTGTATCCAAAGGCTACATTTTCCGTTAAAAATGATGAAAGGAGGTCAAGAAATTCAAAAATCTAAACGCAACGCCATGAAGGGAACTTTGACAAAGATCAAAAAAAAGACCGAGGATTTCCTCAAAGCGCAGCGGCTTCATTTCAAATGGAACTGGTTTTAGAAGATAAAGTGAGCACTGCCTTCGGTCAGTATGAAAATTAAATTTGGAATTGAACGATGATCCAACCACCACTGAAAATCGTTATTTTGAGTGTACCTATATATAAATTAAGAACTCACATTGCCAAAAAATCCAGCGAACGTGTTGAACATTCAAATATCACATCTAAATTACAGTTACCTCATGTACAAATAAACAATTTTGATGGTAAATAGGTACCTCGAATACAAACTATTCATCAAAATTTTCACACTGTTAATCCGCAACGAGCAGGGCATCGATGATATTCAAATTTTTTTTATATGCGTCACTTTTTCAAAGGTGAAGCATATGGTATAATTAAGAAGATGCTTGTCGTGAGATCAAGTTACGTTGAAGTGCTCAGTATTCTTAGTGAACGTTATGACAATAAGTAGAAAATTTATAAAGTAACATTTTTCTAGTTTATTTGATATGGCTGTCATAAATAAACCCAATGTTACAATGTTGCACAAATTGTTTTCTGAAATAAAACACATTGCTGCACTAAAAAATTTAGGTCAAGCTGTAGGTAAATAGGACAGCATACTTGTGTGCCTGCTTATTAAGAAGCTAGATGCAGTAACTGCTAGAGCATATCACTTAGAACGCGACAAAACTAAAAAGCCTATATTCGATCATTTCATTAAATTTTTAGAAAATCGTGCCCTTGCCTTAGAAAACAGTGACGTCAATGAAGCTTCTACATCCTTCTCACTAACAAAAAACCCGTGAGCTACACTGCAACAAAATAAATGCTTGTTCTGTGGTAAGTGTGAACAAAAAATATTTTCATGTCCCTAGTTTATGTTAGCTTCTGTCCAATAAAGACTACTATTTGCGAGAATCAAAATTTTTTGTAAAATTTGCCTGAATGCATATGCAAACAAGAGTAAGTTTCACTTTAGATGTCAGCATTGTAAAAAACAAAATCACAATACGCTTTTACACTATGATAGCGATCAATTACCTCCAAAGGAAAGCAACAATAATATCTCACTTTTGTCCAAATTATGGAATAAAAATCAAATTTTGTTAAGAACTCCAAAGGTTAAACTGATTTGTAAAAATGGCAAAGAGTTAGTTGTTAAGGCTTTGCTAGATTCAACCAATCAGTCATCGTTTGTCACATCAAAGCTTGCAAAGAAAATAGGAAAACAGCTAGTGCCACATCCTACAGATATAATCAAAACATTCTTTGCAATTTGAAATTTTTTCAATTGTTTATCCATATAAAGTTTCAATCAATTGTTTATTAGTAGACAGAATAACACCATATTTACCTCAAAATACATGTTTTTCTAAAATTATATTGCCTAACATATTAACATATTATTAGTTGCTGATATATTTTTGCAGACATTGCTGCCGCAGCCTGAACGACTTCAACGGTGTGATGCAGCTGTGCAACCCACATTCCTACACACACAGTTTGGGCATGTCATAGCTGGTAGCATACAAAGTTTTACTCCTTGAGATTCTACTGTCACTCTCTTTTGCCAAGATTGTAATAGTGACCTTACAGTCATAAACACCAAATAATATAACCAAAAGTATCAGTAGTTACTCATTTGCTAACAAAAGACATGTATTAAGTAATCGTAAGTCAACGTTATTGGATAATAAATGGTTTAAGATTGGTAAAAAAGTTAATTTACAAATGTATGACATGCTTCCGCTTTAAAGGAATAACAGCGGAACAGCTGATAGGTTCGTTGCCAGCTGACAGAGTTCACGCTAGCCGAACATTCAAAAAGGTTATATCTGTGTATGTCTGCTTTGTAACGAAAGTTATACATTTAGAATTGATGTCAGATCTTACGACAGATGCATTTTTGGCTAGTTTTAAAAGATTTATTGGTCGAAGAAATGTTCCTACTGAAGTTTATTGTGATAATGCTAGCACATTTAAATCAGCCAATACACAATTATTAGAACTTTATAAATTAAATAATTCTAAGTCCCATCAAACTCTACTTCAAAGTGACACTGCAAAACTAGAAATTAAATTTCATTTTATTCCCAGCTATTCCCCTGTGTTTGCTCGATTATGGGAAGCAGCAGTGATACGTGCGAAACATCATTTAAAGAGAGTCATATGTTCACATGTATTGACCTATGAACAAATGTATACTGTATTAGTGCAAATAGAAAGTATATTAAATTCAAGGCCAATAATGCCCATGTCCTCCGACATTGAAGATTTATTTAACTCCTGGCCACTTTTTAACAAGTGGGCCTCTCACTTGTTATCCAGAGCAAGATCTTGGTAATACACATTCTAATAGATTAAAATTTTGGAATATCTGCAGTTCTCTGAAAAAAAAAATGGTTTTGGAGATATTGGTCAAAAATATATTTAAATGTATTACAAAATCGTCCTAAATAGAAGGGCACTTGCCCAAATATACAAGTAGGAAACCTTATAATTTTGTGAGTTGACACTCCGCCTATGACTTGCCCTATGGCCCGAGTCACAAATTTTTTTTCTGGAAAAGATGGCTGTGTTAGAGCATTAGAAGTAAGAAAGGTTAATGGAAAATGTCATACAACATCCTTTACGAAAGTTTGTATTTTACCTATAGAACAGTAATAATAATAATAAATAAAAATTATTTATTAAAAGAAAAAACTTAACGTACCTATATCAAAATTAAAATTGTATTTGAAACAATGTATGTAATTGCATTTAATTGTTTTTCATTAAATAAAATAAAATGTAAAAGTTCCCATGGATTGCTACGTTACACAAATTAAATACCTATGATTACAGTCCATTCCTTCAAACTTAGTGAACTATGCAGTTGCTGTTTAAATATTAATAAGATAAATATTTTTTTAAAATTTAACCTAGAAGAACCATTTTGCTCGTCAAGTGGAATATGTTGGAAACATTAATTTTAGTTTTTGTTGTTTCATGTTATGCCAACATTTTTTCTCTTCTTCATATTAAAACTAAGTTGTAAATCATCAATGTTTTATTAAAAATGTATTAATTTATTGCCGCACCTGTCCAGACCTAAAATCAGTGCATTTTACACTAAGTTGCCTGCGAATGACACAATGCACAGGTGCAGCGAGGGGAAGTAGTGGGAGAAGGACGCCGCGCGCGAACGAGTAGTGTGGTGCGTGGACAGAATCATCTGTTTTTAGGCATGTCCATTTTTTGTGTTTGTATTATATTGTTACGAACTACCGGTTCTAATATTGACGATGCACTGAAACACTGATTTTAGTTTACTTTACTTTATTATAATTCCAAATCACAAAATAATACAAGAGCAAACAATATCGAACACTAATTGCACGGTTAAAACACTCCGCACTTCGCAAATTGTCGCGCTTGACTTATTTCCAAAATTCAACTTGCTCGACGCCGCGGACCATCGCCTTATATAGCTCTCTCCCTTCCACTAGTCACCGTCTCGAACATTCTATCTCTCGAAATTTATAAATTACATTTTAATTTCTCGACCGACCGTGGAAACGGAATGTTGGCGCCGTTTAAAAATGAGCATCGATTTTTAGAAATATCGCGAATATTCCTTTGAACAATGCGCCTCTGTATTTAATTTAATTGTTCGTCTAGACTTTTCGGTTTTATTGAATGGCTGTGGGAATTTTTCTCGTAAGTTCGATGACCTGTTTTTGTACTATTGTAGATAGGTGTCATGCTTTTTCTAGTGAGTTTGATAACGTCGTCGCGAGAGTAGATAGGCGTCACAATATGATTTAATGTTACAGTACCTAATGGTATTACATGAATAAATAATGATGCCAAATAATCCAGGTCTTTTGAACTAGGTCTTTTAATCCAGGTCTTTTAATCCTCCTTTTGTTGTTCTTGACGAACAAGAAACAGCTGAAAGCGGCATTCTTTCAGAATTCAATTACTTTTAGCTAAAACAATGAGGTTCCGTTATAAAATTCATTAAAATGCTTCACTTCATCGCAATGTTTTGACCGACTAATCGGTCAAGAATTGACACGATTCACACTGACAGTCCAATGTTCCCAAAGGTACATAAATTATTTCTTTTACTCGTAGCTAGACTCCGTGGGATGGACAAAGATACACGATACAAAAGCGGCAACGTGTTATGATTCTGTCCATTATGATAATTGGTCCTAGGTGCGAACTATACGACCTCTCCTTCATTTATATTTTACGCTACTGCGACGCTTTCTGTGAATAACTTAATAGCAGCAAAAATTTATAAAGTCTGTTTGTCTGAACGCGATAACCTCAAAGACTACCGAACGGATTTTCATACGGTTTTCCCCAATGGACAGAGTGATTCAAGAGGAAAGTTTGAGTATATAGTTTATTAATGTCTTGGGTAAATTGGTTGAAATATGACGATGATTGTTGAAAATCTCGGAAAAAATCAACCGACTGGGAGCTTTCATCGAAAACGCTGCCTAACCCCTTCGAGGCTTATCGAACCAATGTATAAAGGAATCTTTTCTCTATAACAGGTCTAAAGAAAAATCCGCTGTGGCAAGTCTATTTTTAAAGGATAGCTTACTAGACCTATTTTAATTTAAAAAAAAATTGTCACATATGATGTGATAATTAATTGTCCTTTACGCCATACAATTTAAATTAATATCTTAGGAGTTATAACTAGGTAAAAGATATTAAGTTAAATTAAAACCATTGCGCGGTAAAATTAATTCAGTGGTCCTCTAATCGACGCGACACGCGTAAGCGGAAGTTATCATTGTTGTATACAAAGAAATATTTAAATGTTTTAGTTTTTTTTATGTATATAACGTACTCTTTACTTTTTTCAAATATCTGCAGAATTGAAAATAAAATACATTAAAAATACTCCTAGTAGAGGGAAGATAACAGCCACTTGGGGGTGCTGCGTTAGACGTGTTTGCATAAAACAACTGAGCTGATTTTGATGAAATTTTATGCGTTACATAGACATCTTAGATCAGAGTCTTAGATATGCTTTATGATCATCAACTACTAGAGGATGCTGCGTTATACATGTTTCTAATAGAAAAACTGGGCTGATTTTAACGAGGTTTTTTGCATTACAGAGATATTATTTCGGGTCAGATTCTTAGATTGCTACTTCAGGCGTGTTTCATTAAAAAACAGCTGATTTTGACGATGTTTTTATCGTTACATAGATACCTATCATCTCAGATCAGATTTTTAGATACGTTTTATAGTTTTCAGCCACTAGGGGATGCTGCGTTATATGTGTTTCTAATAAACACAGCTGATTTTAATGAGGTTTTTTGCGTTACAGAGATATGATCTCGAATCAAATTCTTAGATAGGTTTTACGGTTATAAACCACCAGGAGGTGCTGCATTACATCTACGTGTTTTTAATAAAAAAAATTGCCTGATTTTTATGAGTTTTTTGGTGTTGCATAAATATGATCTCATAACAGATTCTTAAATAAGCTGTACAGTTGAAGACTACTAGAAGGTGCTGCATCAGGCGTGCTTCTATGAAAAAACTAGGTTGAATTTGATGAGATTTTTTGCGTTACATAATCATTTCAGATAAGATCGATCACAAGGAGGTGCCGCGTCCGGCGTGTTTTTATGGTAAACAATACAAGTTTTTTGCATAACATAAATAACATTACAAATCAGATTCTTGGACAGTCGAAGTCAAATATCTTTATTTCGTAATTATGTAACACAATCTTGAAATACGTCACAAGAGTGTATTTATTACTTTGTGGAAAAACGTCACCACAAAGGCGCATTCAAAAAAATGTTGATTTCTGTCTAGAATAGGCTTACACAGGGTAACATAGATATCTTCTCAGTTCAGATTCGTTTATACATTTTGTGGTTATCAGCCATTAGGGTGTGCTGTATTAGACGTGTTTTCATAAATTAACTTGACAAATTTTTATGAGATTTTATGCGTTACAAGGACATATACTCAAATTAGATTCTTAGATACGTTTTATGCTTATAACAGCCACTAAGGTGTGCTACATCAATCGTGTTTCTATAAAAAAAATTAGGCTCGTTTTAATGAGGTTTTTTGCGTTGCATAGATATTATCTCGGATCAGATTCTCAAATGAGCTTTACGGTTTTAGACCACCAGTATGTGCTGCATTAATCCTGTTTGATTAATTTCCGTTGACCTAGAACTATGAAATTTGGTACGAAATACCGTCCAATACTACAAGTATAGGGAAGATTCTGAAAACTATATATTTGTAATTAAATCATGAAGAATATAGTTTTAAAGCAAATTTTTGAATGCTAAAAAGCTGAAATGTGATATGGTTATGACAGACATTTGTATACCTATTTATTTTTATAATAGTTTACCAACGCCCCAGATGAAACTAAATAAAAAAGTGCGAGTCGGGAGGGTTCCGTACGAATTTGTATGTTACATAATTATGACCGTGCATACCGTTGCTTAACCTCGAACGCTTGGTTATAAGTACGTAAAAAAAACTGAACAAGTGCGAATCAGACTTCACCACCGAGGGTTCCGTACAAATAAATAAATTTGTATTATAAATTCATACCTACTTTGTACGGAACCCTCGGTGAGTAAGTCCGAATAGCATCTGTCCCGTGTTCTGGCTTGTTTGAGTTCTTTTAACAAATAAGTAGTCTGCTTTTAGGGTTTTGGTAAACAATTATAAAAATAAATAGGTACACAAATGTCTATAAAACCATATCAAATTTTAGCTTTGTTGCGTTAAATAGTTTGTTTTAACGTCATAAATACTGAAGAATAACATTACTAAGAATAATTATTAACTTTTTAATATTAGTAGTACATTTCATTGTTTCAATATAAAAGCTTCTTTTTAAAATATATTTTACCCTTTATTTTTTTTTCGTCGTAATCGTAACTGACCTACCTAAAATGTTAGGTTTCTCCATCGGGTTTCTCACCGAAATCTTACATTATCGGTTAGCAAAGTTTTGTTTGTGTTTCCGCTGTGTATATAGGTATTTGGAGTTTTAACTGTCGTACTTTTACATATTAGAACTATACCTACAATATGTATACGCTTGCTTTTTGTCTCAATGGTCTCAGCCATCACGAGAAATTACTCTTATCTATAGAAATGATCAAAACCTTGCGACCCATTAGCGCGCGAATGAATGAATGCCAATTAATTCGGGCAACGTGACGTCACACGGTAAGCCCACGGAGCGAAAATATTTCTGCAAGCGCGACTTTCATGTCTTATAACTTCTTTATTTGTTGAGATGTTTTTATGGTTCTTTCACACTTTTGTTTTATTTAACTTAAATTTTAATAATAGTGAATAAAAAAATTTTAGTTAACTTCTCCATTATAGTAAGTAAAGTTAACATAAACTAATTATATTGACTACTGTAATATAATACTAAAAATAGTTTAGGTAATTTTGCAGCCAATTCGCCTCGTTCCGCGTTCGGTTGATTTCTTTTTTTTTTTACTTTTTTAAATAAATTTAATGGCGCATTCTTTTTGTCATGCCAGTTCGAAATTCAATTAAAACTTAGATGAGCTATCTCTTTAGTAATCAATGTTCGGGTTTAGAAGAGTTCGTTACATTTTCAAATTACATATTCGAGCGCGCCTGCTAAAAAATTGCGGGACCTCAAGTATGATTTATCCCAAAGAAGGTTGTAAAAGATATGGTCGTATATCGTAGCATCTTTGAGATAAATATAAAATGTATCATATCAATTGACTCATATTATACGGCGAGGAGTCAAATCGCATAATTTATGTAAACAATGTATTTACTATGAAAATACCAATACTCTTATGATGTATTTCAATTCCGTTACATATCTGCTAAATAAAAATGTATGACTTTGAGTTCATGACCACTTTAACGTTGACAGGGGTATCTTTCATTTTGGACACGTAATTTTTGGAAAATAAAGATTTTGAAGGACTAGGGCAACAAAAATGAAACTATATCGTGTATCAGTTCGTCAATTCGACCTAAGACTTTATTAAATTCAATTGAGTTAAAATAAAGGACGGGAGTCTCCGTGAACATTCTCGCGGCTGAGGCTCTCGGGGCGGCGGCGAGGTCGCCTCCGCTAAGGCACAAAACGCGCAGCCCCAGCCCCGCACCGCCACGCACTCGCGTCGTGCGGCCGAACACCAGGCGCCGGCGCCGACGCGGCCCGAGGAGCCTTCCCGTCGCGGTCCGCTACCGGTGCGCGTATGTACATTGTTTCTTGCTACTCGCTTTATGATACAGTCGCTATTTACAATACTTCATTATTTACACCTTCTCGTGTATACGTGTAAATATATCTTTACATCAAAACGATAAATAAAATCTTCGTATAGAAATAAATTCATCTAGAAATCACTAAATTGCTTAAAGAGAGCTGAGTATGAAGTGCGCTCCGTCGACGCGTCACACAGTGGTCTCACGGTCCACGTGGATATACTCGACAGAGCGGTCTCGATGTCAGGACGACAATGTCGAAGAGGCGAGCGACGCATCACACAACAGCTCATCCGTGAGACGGCGTGCAGCCATTGCCCGCTTGCGCTTGTCGACTAGTGCGGAAGGACGGCGCCGACGCGCGGCTAACGCCAGCACAGCCAGCGCCAATAGCATGCCCCCCGCCAGTGCCACGGCTGCCAAAGCACCGCCTGGACCTCCCAGCCTCGCCAGCAGGCGCCGGCCTGCACCGCATGCCGTGCCTTCCTCGTCACCGCCGCGCGGGCAATCCGCCGCGCCATCGCACCACAACGCCCCACTGACACACGCTTCTAGCTCAGGACAGGCATGTGGACAGTCGTCGGCGATTGTTGCAGTCTCGTTGGCGAGATCGGTGGCGGTCGCGTCGAGGCGATCGCGCAACCGGTTGAGCAGAGCGCTGCGCCCGCGCCACACCTCCATCCAGCTGAAGGAGGCTCGGCCTGGTTCGCGCCCTACCCACACTATCATGAGCACGCCGCCGGTACCGGCCGCATCGCCTAAGCGCCTCGCAGCTCCCGGTGCTGTCGTGGTCGACAGCCAGTTGTCCGAAAACATATGGATGGCTGCTTGCGACCCATCCGGCTCGGCAGGACAGATCGCCTTCAATAACCTGCAAAATACGCGAAGACGAATATTAAAGTATAACTTTGCTTTATACTTGGTAGTGGACGTCGATCAAAACGGTAAATGGAAAGTGGTAAATAAAGCGAATTCAATGTTTGAACTGTTGGAGGCAAAAATTCTTATTGCAGCCCATAATTTCAAGTGTGCTGAAAATCCGGACTTAATCGGTCTTGACTTTTTGATGTATATGGACTGGATCACGTTGGCATAAGATGTTCATGTTTGATCGTAAATCAGATCACTTTTGTTATGATAACCAGCAAAAAAGACAACATCCAGACACAATCAAAAGATGGTGGTTCACCCTAGGAAATCGACCGGGAAGCGCAATTCAAAACCAGAACGTTTGACATTACAAACGCAATGATAAATCTGCTGAGCGAAAGAGAACGGTATAGGTTATATTAATATTAGTATAAGGCTAAGCATAGTTTATCAGTTTAATGAAAAAATGCCAGTAATATAAAAAAAATTATGAACACAACTAGTAAAAAATAATTGACATAAATTCTCAAAATAACTCTATATATATTTTTATTGAGCCATATAGAATGCACTATGCAATTCTTTTTGTTCGGTAACTACTTAAGCGAATAATAAAATATACCTATTATTATAGAACCACATTGGATAGGGCCATTCTTGTGGTTCTTAGGTCACATATTTTTTAAACTATCAAGATTATCTAACCCTAAGTCGAGTAGGATTCATTTTACAAACGTTTTAATTTACAGTCCAAAAGTTAAATGAAAATTTTAACTTAATCTTCAAAAAATGTTAAAATTTGGTATACAAAGTTAGGTGACCCAATAACGGGAGCAGTAGGTATAGCGTAAGTAAACGAACTCCCAATTTGTAGTTAGTAAATTAGTAGACAAAGTCAGTAGTAGACAAATTAGTAAATAAATAAGAAACTTTTCACAAGTGCGTCCTTTAATAAAATATATACGTATGATATGCAAATGATTTGAGAAAAGATAGAAATAGAAATACATTTTTTATTATTTTAAAAAGCTAATTAAACACGTATTAAAAAATATACGAAAATCGACCATTGCCTCATCTTTGTCTCTGAAAATACAGAGCCTAAAATTAAAAAAAGAAACCTAATAATTCGGAACGTAGAATATAAGACCTCATTCATAGTTTACTTAAACTCTTCAATTTAACAAGACAGGAATAGGTCTTTCAATTCCCGTACAAAACGGAAAATTGTTCCAAATTGTTAGTAGCTTTCAAAGAAATTAAGCCACACAATTTATATCCATTTTTTTTCATAAATATTTTCTGTTTCTTCTGGTTACTACGGTAACCTCATATGCAAAGGAGTCGAGTTCAACCTCTAACCAAAATTTGATTTAGATTTTAAAAACATAGTAAGTAACGTATTAAGTATACAGTATACAGAACTCTCTATACGCGAGTCTGACTCGCACTTGACCGGTTTTTTCAAGTTAGATACTTTTACAACTCTTTTAAGGTCTTAGAGAACAAGAAGCACGCGTACTTTAACAACAAAGAACGCAATGCTACCTGATGGGGCTAACAGCGTACACGAGCAGGCGGTTGGTGGTGCGACAGCGCGCGGCGTCCTCAGGTGCGGCGGCATCGCTGGGTGGCACAAGTGGCAACGTGTCGCCCCACACGCGTAAGAATACGGAGCGATTACCGCGAGCGCTCAACAAGAATGGCGCCTCGCCGCACAGACCCTCCTCGCCTGACCTGTGGTGCCAATGATGACTGTGAGCTCGGCGTTTGCAGCCGGCGTAGGGCAGTCGGTAGCAAGTACTACCCAGGTGGATGCGCCAGCGTAAGACGCGCGCCGGGAGGACGCGCCCGACGCGTGATCGCACAAGGCTCTGCGTTGGGATAGGGCTCGATGGTCCAGGACGCGTGGAAATACAAGTGTCGATGGTCTTCGGCGGCGCGCAGCGAAGTCGCCACCAAGTGCAGTTCAAGGGCGTGCGCGCCCGACACCAGTTCGAGCGGCGCCGCACTCGCCGTCCAATTATCACAGAGACACGCGACGGGCACCTTTGAAATAAGTAAACTGATTTCAGCAAGAGCCGCAAACTAAACTACAGCATACAGAGTTGGTCAATTATTGGCACTCACCCTATAGCCAGGCCATGGAGACTCGTATATGCGAAGCTGCGCGATGCGTGGTGGCTCCGAGGCGTTATCTATTGCCGGAGGCGTAGCTGTCGCCGCACTCGCCTCTGGCAAGCCCCATTCGTTATCATCGAGCGGCGAAAGCGACGCGCCCGACACTACGCAGCTAGGCCTAAAAATTAATGTTCTCTCTAATAGTTTCGTGCTCTCAAACTGCCCGAGCATATAAAATAAGCTGCTTCATGATATGCTCATCAGCACTTTATTAGTCTTGACTTATCGATTGGATATCGATTGGCCCAAGGATCCTAACTGCGGAGCCGAGGTACGCGGGTAATATCTATACTAATATTATAAAGCTGAAGAGTTTGTTTGTTTGTTTAAACGCGCAAATCTCAGGAACTACTGGTTCAAATTGAAAAGTTATTATTGTGTTGGATAGTCCATTTATCGAGGAAGGCTATAGACTACATCACGCTACGACCAATAGCAGTGGAGCATCAATGAAAAATGTTGCGAAAACGGGAAAAATTATTCCTTTTGAGAGCTTCCGTCGCGCGCGCTGGGTAAACGGTTGATGTTAACCAAAAATCATGTGTTACGGAATTGTTCCCCTTTAAAAGTCCTAACCAAAAGTCCGCAACAGCATATGTGTATCTTTTAAGGTTAACTTACTATAACCTTTTTTATGACAATCAAATTTGTTCTAACACAATGTACTATTTGCGAAGATGTTTTTAAACGTGAAATTAATCCTTATCAAATTAAATACGTTAGTTGTCTTAAGCATTTCATGCATATTATAGTTGCCCTTTACACCACACAATTTCAATTCATATCTTAGCAGTTTTTATCGAAATATGAAAACTATAGCGGGAGAAAATAAATTCGCTGTATTCCTCTGTTCGTTAACTTTTTACTTTCATACCACGCAACAGACTTTGATACGGTTTTCAGTATTATCTTATTTTCTTATGATCTTATAATCTATTAATCTATATAATAGAAATACTTATTATAAAGCTGAAGAGTTTGTTTGAATGCGCTAATCTCTGAAACTACCAGTCGGATTCGAAAATTTTTTTTTTGCCTTTGATAGCCTGAATCTAGCGGAGGGTTATAGGCTATATATATGAAAACGAACTGTCTGTCTATTCGAGCAAATAGGTTTCGGCCAAAACAGCTTAACCGATTTTGATGAAACTTCACACATATGGAAAGGATGTAGTCAAAAGTGACATACAGAACTTTTTGTATGTCTGTCTGTACGTCGATCTGTCTAAACCAATTTTAATGAAACATCACAAGTATGAAAAGAAGGTGGTCAAAATCAACCTACGTTACTTTTTGTCCGTCTGTCTGTCTGTACGTGTATCTGTTGTCTATTTGAGCTAATCTCCAAAACGGCTAAACAGATTTTAAGGAAACTTTGCAGATAGGAAAGAAGGTTGTCAAAAGATTTCACATTAGCTACTTTTTGTCCGTCTGTTTGTCTGTACGTCTATGTGTCTATTCAATTCAATTTTATCTATTCAAGCTAATTTCCAATACGGCTAAACAGATTATAATGAAACTTTGCAGACGTGAAAGGTTGTCAAGAGTGTCATAAGCAACTTTTTGTGTTTGTTTGTCTGTCTATCTGTCTGTCGTTTGTCCACACTCATCTATCAACTACTACAGCCAAAACTACTAAGTCTAGGAAGCTTAAATTTGGAACAGAGGTTTATTTCATAACGTGAGCATTAAGTTAAGAAAGGCTTTTTTAGAAATTTCAAACTTAAGGATGGGAATGGAGGGACTCAAATAATGACGTGTTTCAGGGTTTTTAGATTTCCACATTTTAAGGGTGGGAAACGGGAGCTGAAAAATTGTTTCGGTTTTTTTAAAGTGTGAAAGGGGGATGAAGATTGAAAGTTTGAATGGGTGTAACCAAAATTGGTTTCAGCAAAAAGTACGTATAAACCATCTCGAACATTAATAGTACCTATAACAGGAATTCGTAGTCTACGCAAGCGAAGCTGCGGGCGGTCGCTAGTTTATTATAAAGAATATTTAAGTATGTATATCGGTTGTCTAGTTGCCATATTACAAACTTTGCTTACTTTGGGACTAGATGGCGCCATGTCCCAGGTATTATTACTTTTCGTTTAAAATAACCGGTACATTATGTGTCTACTTATGAGCACGTTTTCAATTTCTGAGTACATAATATTATGATAAGTAAAATAATATGATGTCTTATTTTGGTATAATTATGATATGCCATTGATGAATGTATTTTACTGAGGGCATGACACTACGAATAGCCTTCCTGTCTTCATCATCATCATCAATAATATTGGTTTAATCTACGAAAGAAAGTTATTCTCATCGAAAAATTTCTGCACATGGATTATAATTACTTCCATCTGAAAAAGGTTGTTTTCGTTCGAAAAAGATCCGAGTTATACTTTCAGGTCGCTTCTTACATAAAATAATAATACAATCCTGGATTGTTAAATAAACATTTTAAAATCATGACGATGCTCTTTGTGACAGATAGTTAAATGAAAAGCCCTAACGATTTTACAAACATACATATATACTTATTTTTTAGATGTTTTCGTAATTTCTGTGTAAAAGCATTGAATTTTTGCGTAGTATCAACCAGCGGTATTTAATTATCAAATTATTGCAATGTACTTGTTTTGCGATTTGTGATTTTGCGAAGCGCGATTTGTTTTAACAGTAAACTAAGACAACGCAACCTCATCGTACCGACATTCTGGCATAGATAAATGTATTTTAATTGAGATTGGGGCAGGGTTAAACCAGGTATGCAAATGAAAACTGTGCGGCAATAGTGCGAGGCTACCAAGCCGAAACCGTCGCTCGTACCGGCCTGTGTGAGGATGCGGACGCGTAACGCAGACGGGCGCGATCCCGAAGCCAGCAGCCGTCAACGAAAGGCGCACGCGGTGGCGACGCGGCGCCTCCACGCGGAACACGCACCGCAACCGTGCACCGCCGCCACGCCCCAGCCACAGCACGTTCCTGTAAATAGACAACGGCAGTGCAGGCTTCATATAAGGCAGTGAGTGCATAGTGCAAAGCGTGGTGGTGTTACCCACCGCGGCGAAGTGATGTCGCCGGGCTCGGTATAGAGACGTGCGCAGGCGGTGGGATGCGCAGGCGGCGCAGGTGGAGTGACAGGCGGTGTGTACGGACTGCCTCCCAGCCGCGTGTCTACAAATTCGTAGTGCAGTGCGAAAGACAACGGATGCGTGGCGGTGCCCGAGCGCGACGTCAGCGCGAGTGCCAGCATCGGGCCTCGCGACACGATTCCATCGGCGCCCGTGCAGGGCCGCGGTGCACGCGTGGCGTTGGCGAGCGCGGCACGGGCGCAAGTGCGCGGGCCTTCCTCGCAGTACCGTCCTATTAGCACTGCCTGGAGCAAAGTAGTGTGAAATACATTACCTAAGTTTAACTGTGAATGTTTCCAATAAATAGTTTCAACTTGATCATTAGAACCGTTACGAAACCTGCGGCTCCCCCTCGCCGCCGCCGTCCCACACACGCAGACTGGTAGGGCAGCCAATCGAAGCGTTAGCGGGCGAGGCGCTGGGCGTGGGACGTGGCGAGGGGCGCGCACGCATTAACTCCCGTAGACGCGCCCATGGTGATGCGTCGCTGCGGTCCGGTGGCGGTGCAGGGGCGACCGTGGGCGGCTCCGGTGGCTCGGAATCAGTGCGCCGCGGCTCCACCAGCGAGTATTGAACGTAACTTGAGAAGTAGATCCACACCACGTCGCCTACGTATCCATTAATAACAGGGTGAACATCAAAGCGCTATATATGGGCCAAACTTGAACTGGGTGCACACTGACCTGGGCGGCCGTGGAAGGTCCAAGTGCAGGTGGTGTTGGGCGGTAGGGTGTGTGCGGGCGCACGCAGTGAGCCCCGTCGCCCACGTACGCCACCGCCTTCGCTCTCATCCTCGGCGGAGGAGGCCTTCACGTGGAACTCGCAGCGCCGCGCCTCCCTGCACATGGCCACACCATATTTATGAGCCGATTTTGATATAATTATTCAAGTATCACTTAAAAAATTACTTATTAGATAAGTTTTGCAGTTAGTTGAACTACTGGGGGAAACTGGAAGAGATCTGTTGTTATCAAATGGGCAATCCAAGTTTAAGGCGGTTTTTTGTGTTACATAAATAATACCTAAGAGCAGGATAATATAAGTTTTGCGGTTAACCCCCAAGGGACCCTAGAGGAGTAATTTCTTCAAAGTTTTGCTTTTTTACCATCATCAGCATATATATATTATACCGTTGGGCTCAAGCCTAGTAATCTTTAAGAAGTAAAAAATAAAAAGATTATATAAAACAATAATTCAAATAGTATGAAAAAAAAATTTAAAATTTGGTCCTTAAAGTTTCAAAATGTTCTAGAAAGTGTGACAACGTCCTGCAACACTGCATCCTTTAAACGATGTGTAGCCCGCCCAGGCAGAGAGTAGAAAGAAAGAAAATTTAAAAGAAAAATAGAATTTGTAACTTATTTCTCACATTTTTTATGACGGTTCCACTTATTTTAGGTTTATTTTAGTGACTAAAGTAGTGTTTGTACCGTCTTAAGGCAGTAATATCACCTTTATTAAAATAGCAGTGAGTGGTTAACAGTCAACCATTACTATGGTCCATTTTCACTTCCTAAAGCTTCGTATAAATTCAAAGTAGTCTATTAAAAGTTCCCGAATTTTAAATTGTTCAGCTTTTGGTACTATAAGTGGCGATTTTCGTCAGTATCTCCAGTTTCATTATGGATGTACAAGTATAGTGAAAAATGGAATTGTGTGGAGAATTCAACATTTGGAATGGTCTTCTCTAGATCAGCAAAACTATAATAGATGGAATCACTACTAGTAAGCCTGCCATATTTTAGTATAATAAAAAAATGGTTATATTTTAAAAGGAATAAAGGTGATAGGCTTCACCATTTGATGATAAGCGTTTCACCTTGCGTAATCCAAGCTGTCTGAGTCTGCGAACATCACATCCACATCCAGTTCGAAGCCACGCAGCGCGCTTGCCGTCGCTGAGACGGGCAAAGAAAGCTCTTCCTGCACCGCTT
This sequence comes from Luffia ferchaultella, assembly GCA_949709985.1. Lineage (NCBI taxonomy): Eukaryota > Metazoa > Arthropoda > Insecta > Lepidoptera > Psychidae > Luffia > Luffia ferchaultella. The sequence continues at coordinate 173,055 of OX453252.1, forward strand.
CAGCTTCGCTCCGTGCACCTGCCGCCACCGCAACCAGGGCTACCGCTGCCGGCGCGTGCAACGGTGCACTGAACGGCGACGAATGAAAAGCTACCAGCATCTCGGGGCCCCTGCATACAGTCAAGGTGTAGCTAATAACAGCCGAAAGCGCAGAAGGCGCAGCGGGCACTACTTACCTGGATACGATGCGCGGCAGCCAGTCACCGCCACAGTACTCGAGCAGCACGGGATCGTCGGTGCTGGGTCCATCATAAAAGATGAGGCGGTCGCGCTCACCGGTGCAATCACGCCAGGCCCGCAACGCACGACGCGTCTTGTTCAACGCGGCGGCCAACGAGCGCTTCATGTGCACTTTGTGCGCGGCTTCCTGGCGCACACCCACCATAGCATGCTTGCACGTCGGCACGTCCTTTTGACGCACGCTCCAATAACAGGTAACGTTGCGCGGGTACATTCCGGGCCAGTTAGGTGACTGCAGCCGGCACGGTTTGCGATAACACTCTTCGTAGGTACGTGTGCAATACGTGCCGGGCGAGACAGCGCCGCGCTCCAGCGGCGCGCTCGCCGGTCCGAACCGCACCACGGCATCACGCTGCGCTACGAATTTGTAACGCAACGTGAAACGAAATGGCACGCCAGGCCTAGCTCGGAACAATTTGACGGATACGGTGACGGTCGCGGTTTCACTAAAATAGACGGCAGGCCCTGCAGCCGCACCGCACCACGAGCCACCTGTGAACGGCCGGCCTAGCTCCGAGACCTGCATGTAGCCGTCGGGGCAGCCGTCCAGCGCATCAGCCTCGTAGCGGCCTACTGCAAACTGCTCAAAGGTGAGCTGCACGATGTCTCCATGAGCTCCACCACCTGCCGTCAGCGTCAGGTGGCACAAGAAGGGCGCACGGCTGCCTTCACGAACGCGTAGCCCGTAAGTAGCGCCAACGCGACCGTAGTAGGTGCGGTTGCAGACGGTGCAGTGAGGTGGCTCGTCGCTGGCATCGCCGCAGTGATCGGCGCCATCGCAGTAGTGGTCGAGGCGCACGCAGCGCGCATTGCGGCAAGCGAACTCGGCCACGCTGCAAGCGGGCCCCGCATGCGTCATGCCCATCAGCGCGATCAGTGCGCACACACACACCCACAGCATGGCGCCGCCGACCGCACTCGAGCCCGCGTCACAACACCGCAAACATCACCTCACGGTATCTTGCGCTGAACACATATTTTATTTAATTAGTATAAAGAATTATAATTTATTTTCAAATAACAGCCCCTAACCATGGTAACCATAAGTAAAATTATCGAAAATATCGTAACTAACGAGCTCAGTTTAATAATAATAATAAGACATTTATTTGCTACAAAAAACACACGTGCATCCATAAATAAAAAAAAAGATTAAACATATGAAACAAAAGGTAGTTGATATAACACTGCAGTTTATACACAAAAAGGCTGGAGCTCAGCATTTGCCGACACACAAATGGTGTGGGCACGGTTTCTCAGCAACAGCCTGACGCACGCACGCACGCGCATTACAGCAGTACATTACACAAAAAATAAGTAAGCAGGCGTACACATAACATAATAAATAACATAAAAAGCAATAACCTTTAACATAAGAGAAATGAAAACAATAAGAATAGGTGCAATAAAATGATGGGCATACAATAATTTCCCCTACTCACGTTCCTTCCAAGGATGTTCCAACTTTAGTTGTTTAGTTTTAATCCATAGTTTGCATTTGTTTTTAAAAGATATCAATGTAGTGAGAGTTTTAATTGAAGACGGAATATAAATCCAACATTTGGAAGCCGCGAACCGAAAACTCCTCGGAAGGACGAGAGATTGAGAAGAGGCAGCGCGAAAAGTCATATTCTAAGACTCATAACAATGTCAGAATTGTGTTTTGTCCAATCAATTTTTTTATAGAGGTAGCGTGGTACAGCATTCAATTTTAGATTGAACATGACGCAGGCTAACTTTAGGAAGCGTCTATTATTCATGTTTAATATGTGGTATTTATAAAAAAAAGGCGATATATGGGAACGCTTAGGTATATTATATATGAACCTAACATAGGTATTCTGCACACGCTGAATGGCGCCTTGCAACTTTTTAGTGATACATAGGCCATACACTACGTCACCGTAATCCAAATTAAACAGGACTAAGCTATCGGTCAATTGCCGACGAACATGTATACTGAACAACGATCGAAGCTTATATAGAGTGATAAAGGCCCCATAACATTTAGTTATTTTATTGCGAATATGAGCTTCAAATTTCATTCGACCATCCTAGCAAAATCCCAGGTCTCTAGCTTCAGTACTCTTCTTAATTGGATAATCCGCAACCACAAACTTGGGGGAGCACGCTTGCACAGCACGTATTTGATGAAAAGTACCTAGTATAATATATAGATTTTTAGTAGGATTAATTATTATTTGTGAGTCATAGTATATAATAGTTTGCTATTGATCTTCCTACAAAAATAAATAAATAAATAGTAAGTTCGTCTTTGGATGACCAGGCTACAATAGATTGTAATTTCTCATTAATGAGAGACGTTATTTTATTTTATTTTGTTTATTTTTGTAGGAAGATCAACAGCAAACTATTATATACTAGACTTACAAATAAAAACAAAAAGCCAATTACAGATCCTCACAAATAGAATTAAATTAATAGATCGATGGAGTGAACAAATTTTAAACACGTTCGTGGTCACTTAGTTTATAAAATTATAGTTTAACTGATAAAAAAATTACACATGTATACATAAATGAGAAGAAAAACTTATTCGAAGAAACTCTGTGATAATTCGCGCCTCGCCCAACCCACCCTGCCATCAAATATATCAATATCGACTGTTTTGGAGATGTTATTAAAATTATTGCAAGCTCGCCACAGATATGTATTCTGCCTATAATTATTACTCGATAGGATAGGTGTAAATAAAGTTGGGGAATGTCTAAGGAATCTAGAGGGAACATTTAACTTTACATTAGCTAAGAGATAAGGACAATCGATTAAACCCAAGAATATTTTCTGTAAAAAGACAATGTCTGCAATATCGCGTCGCCTTTGCAGTGGCAGCAGATGATGTTGTTTATATAACTGGAGGTAAAGTTCAGTATTATAAGGGATAGCTAGCTTACGACATAAAAATTTGATAAACTTCTTTTGTATGTTTTCGATACGAGAAATGTAAATAAAATATCGAGGACTCCAAATCTATGAGGCATACTCTAAAATGCTGCGAACGAAAGTGTAATAAAGTATTTTTAAAGTTTTTGCACTTTTGAAACAAGACGAGTTGCGCATTAGAAACCCAAGAGCTCGTGTAGCTCTCGCCACAATACTATTGATATGGACATCAAATATCGTCTTCTGATCGTGATGGACACCAAGATCCCTGATCGATGTGAGACGTTGGAGTGGCAAGTCTTTGAAAAAGTATGTAGTGTTAATCATGCTATGCTTACGTGTGAAAGTGACAACAGAACATTTAGAAGGATTTAAATCTAAGTTATTTGCCGAGCAGTATTGATTTAAGCTACACAAGTCTAATTGGAGATTGGAAGCGTCTAAAGATGTTGAAATTTTGCTAAATATTTTATCCTAACTATATCGTCACTAATTGGCTGAACGTGCATGTAGAGTTGTGTATCGTCGGCGTACATATGCACAGAACTATGTGTCACAGAATTACACAGATCAGCGGTGTACACTTAGTAAAGGGCGGATCCCAAAATAGATCATTTCTCTAGTTTCTTTCTCTAGTCAACTCCTTTAGTTAAGTAAATAGAAGTCAAAATGTCCGCCCGGCCGTCAACCGTTATTACAGGTAACGACTTGTTCTCTGCGGTTGAAATAGCTCCTGAACCAATTACATACAGTCTCATCAAGTCCGTAGTACTTAAGTTTATCTAAAAGAATTTGGATGTTCACACAATCGAAAGGCCGACTATAATCCAACAACACAAGAACGTAGCAAGACCCTTGTTAGATGCGGCCAGCGCGTCATAAATAACATGTAGCATTACTGTGGTAGTGCTATTGTTTGATAGCTAGATAGATCTCGTGATATTTCAACGAAACAGTATCTAAGGTCTTTTTCGAGGCCGTATTTTTGATGCTAATCTAGTACCTTATACTGATTATCTCTTTAATGCTCTGGATAATTTATTACTAAATGAAAAAAAAACCAAATGCATAAGATTCTCGCTACCGAACGTCAAACAGGCACCTACCAATATTGTTATTAAAAGCGAGAAATTGGACCTTGTGGATTCTACTGTATTCTTAGGAATCACATTGGACGCGAAATTGCAATGGGATCCTCATATCACTAACTTGGCGAGAAGGCTCGGTTCTGCAGCTTACGCTGTAAAAAGGATTCGTTTCCTTTCGGACATAGAAACCGCGAGGTTGGTGTATTTCAGTGCGTTCCATAGTTTAATGACTTATGGCATTCTGCTGTGGGGACACGCTGCTAATGTTAATACAATCTTCGTGTTGCAGAAGCGAGCTGTTCGAGCAATTTATAAACTGGGATCTAAAGTATCACTTAGAGAAAAGTTTAAGGAAATTAATATAATGACATTGCCATCTCAATACATATTTGAAAACATTATGTACGTAAAAAAAAATATTACATTATTAAAAAAAAATAGTGATCGGCATAATGTTAATACAAGAAACAAAGATAAACTTGCTAATAATGTCAGCCGCCTCAATAAAATCACGAAATCTTTTAAAGGGCAATGTATACGCTTTTACAATAAGATCCCAGCTGACATTCAAGATCTACCCCTTAATAAGTTTAAAACTACAATAAAACGAAAGCTTATGCAAAAGCTTATTATAAAGTATCAGACTACTTAGATGATAAAAATCCATGGGTGTAAGCCGCTCGGCTATCAGTTTGTTTCAATAATATTATTCTTTAAGCACTTATTGTTAAAATTTTTTGTCATTGAAAATGACTATCATATCCATTTCACGGGAAACGCATTTTTGGCCATAACTCCGAGGGTATGGGGTCTAGCCAAGATTTTAAGATTTTAAAAGATTAAGAATTTAGTTGTGCATTGTATGACATCAAAATTTTGGAAATCGGTTAAGTAGTTTTTGAAAAAAATTGGAAAATGTAAAGAAATCGGGATTTTTTCGGTTTTTTTTTTTAATAAATCCACAATATTTCAAGAACGGGGACCGATATCGAAAATAAAAAAAATTGCATCTCGGTCATTAACGTAGCTACGATTTGAGACCAAGTTTTTGGAAATCGGTTGGTAATTGTAAGAGAAATTATTTCCGAAAGATGAGATTTTTTGGTCGATCGCTTGTGTTTGTGGATATAAGTTACTATATTTCAGAGGGTATTCGTCGGATCGCTTCAAAGTGTTGTACAAAAGGTTAGAAGGCGTCGGTAGCTACAGTTTAAGACCAAAATTTTGGAAATCGGTTGGAAATCGAACAAGAAATTTGACATCGCATGTTAGATTTTATGGACGTTCGGGAACTTGTTAACATTACGGTCATCGCCTTTCGGCCTGTATTCGTTCGAATGCTTAATTATCGAGTTCAGAACGTTTAAGGATATCAGAGGCTGCAGTTTAAAACCTAAATGTTTCAAATATGTTGAACTAGCGACCCGCCCCGGCTTCGCACGGGTAGCAGAGAATTTTTTCGTTGATTTATTTCTGAGTTTAAAGAGTTGAAAAGAATAGTACCACGTTTTCGTGGCAATCTATACTAATATTATAAAGCTGAAGAGTTTGTTTGTTTGTTTGTTTGTCTGTTTGTCTGTTTGTCTGTTTGTCTGTTTGTCTGTTTGTCTGTTTGTCTGTTTGTCTGTTTGTCTGTTTGTCTGTTTGTCTTTTTTTTTCTGTTTGTCTGTTTGTCTGTTTGTCTGTTTGTCAGTTTGTCTTTTTTTTCTGTCTGTCTATCTGTCTGTTTGCTTGTTTGTCTGTTTGTCTGTTTGTCTGTCTGTCTGTCTGTCTGTCTGTCTGTCTGTCTGTCTGTCTGTCTGTCCGTCCGTCCGTCCGTCCGTCCGTCTGTTTGTCTGTTTGTCTTTTTTTTCTGTTTGTCTGTTTGTCTTTTTTTTCTGTTTGTCTGTTTGTCTGTTTGTCTGTTTGTCTGTCTGTTTGTTTGTCTGTTTGTCTGTTTGTTTGTTTGTTTGTTTGTTTGTTTTTCTGTTTGTCTGTTTGTCTGTTTGTCTGTTTGTCTGTTTGTCTGTTTGAACGCGCAAATCTCAAGAACTACTGGTTCGAATTGAAAAATTCTTTTTGTGTTGGATTGTCTATTTATTGAGGAAGGCTATAGGCTGTATGTATAAAATAATACTATCTGTCTATATCTCTGTCTGTCTGAGCAAATCTCCAAAACAGCTAAACCGATTTTGATGAAACTTCACAGATGTAGAAAGGAAGTGGCCAAAAATGACATACACTACTTTTTGTATATCTGTATGTACGTCCATTTGTCTATTCCAGCTAATCTCTAAAACGGCTAAATCGATTTTGATGAAATTTCAAGGGTATGAAAAGGAGGTAGTCAAAAGTGACATACGCTACTTTTTGTTCGTCTGTCTGTCTGTACGTGTATGTGTCTATTCGAGCTAATCTCCAAAACCGCTGAATAGATTTTAATGAAACTTTGCAGACGTGAAAGAAGGTTGTCAAGAGTGACATCAGTTACTTTTTGTGGCTGTCTGTCGTTTGTCCTCACTGATCTATCAGCGTAGATAAAGCCGAAACTACTAAATCTAGGAAGCCGAAATTTGGAACAGTGGTTTATTTTATAACGTGAATATAAATTTAAAAAAAAAGGAATATTTTGAAATTTCAAATTGAAGGAGGGAGGGATGGAGGGGTTTCGTATGAGAGTCTTTGTTCTTTAAAGTTAGAAACATAAAATTTTTAACATAAATAAATAATGACGTCTTTCAAGGTTTTTGGATATCAAGGGTGGAAAACGGGATGTGAAAGGTATGGGAGTATCGATTTTCTTAAAGGAGTGGGGAGAATGAAGATTGAAAGTTTGAATGGGTGTCCCCAATATTAGTTTTAGCAAAAAGTACCTACGTATTAACCATTTCGAATGTTAATACTACCTAAAACAGGAATGTGTAATCTACGCAAGCGAAGCTGCGGGCGGTCGCTAGTAAAATAATATAATCTGTGAAAATCGGCTTTGGGTAGGTTCATTTTCAATGAAACCGATGGTTGCGGGGACTGCAAGATCTGTGGATTTTTTTTTTATAATTTTGTTAAAAAGAGCGTCCCTCAGTTTCTTGCGTATTCTTCTGAGAGGTACCAGCATTTTTGAATGCGCCTTTGTGGTGACGTTTTTCCACAAAGTAATAAAATTAACTCATAAGACGTATTTCAAGATTATGTTACATAACTACGAAATAAAGATATTTTGATTTGATTTGATTTGATTTGATAATGATTGTCGCTGGTTGACGATTAATGATTAATGGTTGACGGTGTGTATACCGATTTCTCAAAAGCACTAGATAAAATAAGCTAATAAAGAAATTATTAGAATTCTGTATAAATGGGGATGTCCATGCGATCTCCTACGTTGTGGCTAATCTAAGTCAGGCTGTGATACTAAAGGTTCCTAAACCTAACAATGGGCGAACATGTGGAAGTGCTCTACTAAAGATATGTCCCTATGTGACAAGTTTGCAACCTAAAATCATTTATATACTTCAAATAACTAAAGATATTAAATTATAGACTTATTATTGCATTTTTTAATAATTTATTTTACTATATAAAACAAAAATCGCAATTAAAAAAATATATTGTACATATGCCCATCGGTCTGAGTGTCAGTAGGCCTTTACGATTCAGAAATATATAGGCAATGGTTAAAGCATGAGCCCTATTGTTTTGTGCAATTCAACTCATAACCGTTTAAAAGGTATTATCGAAAGTTGATGGATTTTCTGGGTTTTTTCTGGGTTGCTACATTTTTTTTAATCCTGACTAATGCTACATTTCTATATTAATAAAATTGGTGTGTCTGTCGGTCTGTTCCGGCTAACCTCCAAAACGGCTCAACCGATTTCAATGAAACTTTGCAGACGTGCAGGAATATTATCGGGGGTGATATAGGTTACTTTTTGTCTGCCTGTCTGTCCGTCTATTTGTCTGTTCGAGCCAATCTCCGAAACGGCTGACCCGATTTCAATGCAACTTCACAGATATGATTAAAAATTGTCAAAAGTGACATACAATACTTTTGTATGTCTGTCTGTCTGTCCATGTGTTTGTTCAAACTTATCTCCCAAAGGGATTAACCGACTTCAATGAAACTTCACAGATGCAATTAGAAGATTGTCCGGAGTGACCTACAATACTTTCTGTTTGTCTGTCTGTCCATCTCTCTGTCTGTTCGAGCTAAACTCTAAAACAGCTAAACCGATTTTAATGAAACTTCGCAGACGTGAAAAGAAGAATGTGAGAAGTAACATATGCTACTTTTTGTTCGTCTGTTTGTATGTATATCTGTATATTCGAGCTAAACTTTTAAAGATTTTAATGAAACTATGCAAACATTAAAAATAGGTTGTCCGGATTTATATAGGTAACGTTTGTTCGTGCGGTTGTCGGTCTGTCATTTCAATGAATCTTCACAATCATAAAAACGAGATTATCAGAAGTGACATAAGCTGGTTTTTGTCTGTGTTTTTGTCTGTCTGTTTCTTCGGGCTAATCGCCGATGCTGCTGATCCGATTTTACTGAAATTTGCAAACATAAAGAGGGTGTTGTCAGGAGTGAAAAGCAATTTTTTATATCAATATAAAAGTCGTAGTGTCTATTAGTCTGTATGTCTGTTCCAGTTTATCTCGGAAACGGCTGACCGATTTTGGGACCGGTTGAATGGATTTTGATGAAATTAGGTATAGAAATTTCTTAGGTAATAGTAAAGTTGCAGAATTTTCTAAAAAGTATCACAATGTTCTGGAGCGTCGCGTCCATTTAGCTGTGCCAGTACAACTGTGTAGTTCACGTGGGCAAAGCCGTGGACGGAAAGCTAGTTAAATGATATTATTAACAGTAGTGAGCATAGCCCTGTTCATCATGATTGCTTTTAATCTATCTATCTATAATATCTATAATCTATAAGATCTATAATAATAAATTGTGTTGAAGTAGGTAATTAGAGACCTGGGTGTGATGTAGGACTCCAACCTATGGTCTGATCGTCATGTTGATCACATCGTAGTGTGGTCTGGAATCATCAGTATGCTCTTCACTGTACTGAACATACTTTTATTATGGAACTGCCTCAAAATATCACTTAATATATTTATTGGAAAACCTTTTTCCTTATAACATAATTATCAATCATTTTGACTGTGGATGCATATTAAAAAAAATAAAAAATGTTTATTAGTAACGATAGGTTTGCATATATCATAGCGTAAACATTTCCTTTTAAGTATTTAAAAAAAACTTATAATAGGAGAACTCGCTCTTCCTTATTCGTCATACAATACGTTTGTTACCGATAACATTTTATAAGAAAAACCACATAACGACATACATAAAAATCCACGTGACGTGTGTGTGTGAGTAAATGTATGTTTGCGTGTGTGGGCGTGAGCGTAAATACGTCTTTCGTATTTACGCCCGTTAAAAAATCTTTACGTTTTATCCATTCGAGAACAAAGAATTTACACTCCTTTTTAGTGTTAGGATATATATAGGTCTACTATAAGTGTTGTGTAGCTGTTGGTTGTCCTAAGAAAATTAAAAATTAAAAATATTCAATTATTTATTGTTATTATATAGTTGAGAAGCCTCTTTAGCCCGATGCCGTCTAGCGAATGCTGTTTTAACAGGAACACTTGGAGTTACATTAGTTATTCTCCTTTTATTTTCAGTATCACGTTTGTACTCAAGGGATTTATGTAGTTTGTAGGGTACAATATTTAAAATATTATATAACTTGCGAACTGTAAGAAGATCACACAGGGAGTATAAATCCTGACTTGGGAATCTATACGGCTTAAAATACATGACCTTTAAAAGCGATTTTTGTGCTCTCTCTAAATCCAGAAATTTGGTTTTTGTAGCGCCTCCCCATATACTAATACAATATATCAAGACCGACTGGGCTAAAGAGACATACACTTATTTCAGTATATGGGTTGTTGCAATATGTTTCAAAGATTTGAAATACCATATGAATTTTCTAATCTATTTCTGTAATAGTTCCATTTGCAGATGCCAGGATAGGCGCTGGTCTTAGGGTATTCCAAGATATTTAGTGCTGTATACTTTTTTTACCTGAGGGCATGAGCAGTTAGAACCATTAAGATCGACACAAGAGTGAATTTTAATATTAAGATTGGGCTGAATCCTATTGTAATTAGTGAAACATATATAATTTTGTCTTAGATTCATTGAGAAGCAATAGATGTACTTTTTAACACTGTGCAACCTTAGCCAGTCCCAGTTCAGCGCTGCATCGAACATCCTTCCAGTTTTGTCCATAGAATACCACTGCAGTATCATTTGCATATGAGATCACATGGCCATTGTGTATGGACATGTTACAAAGGGTGTTTATATATACTGAAAATAGGGTCGGCCCCAAAACACTCCCCTGTGGGACTCCATAAGAAATGGTAGAGTCATGACAATAATACTGATCTATTTTGACTCGTTGCCTGCGGTTTGTAAGCTAATCTATACTTATATTATTAAGCTGAAGAGTTTGTTTGTTTGTTTGAACGCGCAAATCTCAGGAACTACTGGTTCAAATTGAAAAATTATAGTTGTGTTGGATAGTCCATTTATCGAGGAAGGCTATAGGCTATACTACATCACGTTACGACCAATAGGAGTGGAGCATCAATGAAAAATGTTGCGAAAACGGGAAAAATTATTCCTTTTGAGAGCTTCCGTCGCGCGCGCTGGGTAAACGGTTGATGTTAACCAAAAATCATGTATTACGGAATTGTTCCCCTTTAAAAGTTCTAACCAAAAGTCTGCGACAGCATATGTGTATCTTTTAAGGTTAACTTACTATAACCTTTTTTACGACAATCAAATTTGTTCTAACATTATGTACTATTTGCGAAGATGTTTTTTAAACGTAATATTAATTCTTATCAAGTTAAATACGTTAGTTGTCTTAAGCATTTCATGCATATTATAATTGCCCTGTACACCACACAATTTAAATTAATATCTTAGCAGTTTTTATCGAAATATGAAAACTATAGCGGGAGAAAATAAATTCGCTGTATTCCTCTGTTCGTTAACTTTTAACTTCCAAACCACGCAATAGACTTTGATACGGTTTTCAGTATTATCTTATTTTCTTATTATCTTATAATCTATTAATCTATATAATAGAAATACTTATTATAAAGCTGAAGAGTTTGTTTGAATGCGCTCATCTCTGAAACTATCAGTCGGATTCGAGTTTTTTTTTTGCCTTTGATAGCCTGAATCTAGCGGAGGGTTATAGGCTATATATATGAAAACGAACTGTCTGTCTATTCGAGCAAATAGGTTTCGGCCAAAACAGCTTAACCGATTTTGATGAAACTTCACACATATGGAAAGGATGTAGTCAAAAGTGACATACAGAACTTTTTGTATGTCTGTCTGTACGTCCATCTGTCTAAACCGATTTTAATGAAACATCACAAGTATGAAAAGAAGGTCGTCAAAACTAACGAATGTTACTTTTTGTCCGTCTGTCTGTCTGTACGTGTATCTGTCTATTTGAGCTAATCTCCAAAACGGCTAAACAGATTTTAAGGAAACTTTGCAGACTGGAAGAAGGTTGTCAAGAGATTTGACATTAGCTACTTTTTGTCCGTCTGTTTGTCTGTACGTCTATGTGTCTATTTAATTCAATTTTATCTATTCGAGTTAATTTGCAATACGGCTGAACAGATTTTAATGAAACTTTGCAGACGTGAAAGATGGTTGCCAAGAGTGTCATAAGCAACTTTTTGTGTTTGTTTGTCTGTCTATCTGTCTGTCGTTTGTCCACACTAATCTATCAACTACTACAGCCAAAACTACTAAGTCTAGGAAGCTTAAATTTGGAAAATAGGTTTATTTTATAACGTGAGCATTAAGTTAAGAAAGGCTTTTTTAGAAATTTCAAACTTAAGGATGGGAATGGAGGGACTCAAATAATGACGTGTTTCAGGGTTTTTAGATTTCCACATTTTAAGGGTGGGAAACGGGAAATGAAAAATTGAATCGGTTTTTTAAAGGGTGGAAGGGGAATGAAGATTGAAAGTTTGAATGGGTGTAACCAAAATTGGTTCCAGCAAAAAGTACGTATAAACCATCTCGAACGTTAATAGTACCTATAACAGGAATTCGTAGTCTACGCAAGCGAAGCTGCGGGCGGTCGCTAGTCTTTAAATAAACTTAGAGGAATACTTCGTACACCAATTTGTTGAAGCTTCTGGACAAGGGTGGGGATAGAGACGTTGTCGAATTTATTAAAAAAATGAAATAAAAATCCATTTATTTTCAAGTTCGACACCTGCTGTTACTTTTGAACGTCCTAAAATTAAGTCTAAGCAGGTTTTGTACCCGATCTAAGAAGTAACCTGCAAATTTAGAGTGGCTTGTTTTTTTTTTTTTTAATAACGGCGCTACAAACTATGATTTAAAAACTAAGTGGATTGGAGCAATTTAATAACAAGTACTTTTATCATTTATGTGTTGTTTTGAATTGTTATGTACTTTAGAAATAAATGTCGTTTTGGATAATTCTTGAATTTATTTATTAGAAAGTTTATTTATATTGCTTGGAAGTTTATTATAGAATTTCACACAAGTACCTTCAAATGAATAACTTATTGGTACCTAGTAGTGGGTACTGCGAGTTTATATTTTATTCTTAATATTAAAATAGTGTATATCACTATCCTTTTGGGTTAATTTCGTGAATATATAATATTTCATAAACATTCTGACTGTATACCGTCATTATATTCAATTCATAGAATTTATCCCGAAGTAAATTGTAGCGATAAAGTACGTTTCCAATGTCTCTCGAGTATGCGCTAAGGTACAAATCATATAATTTTTTCAGATCACTTTCAATAGCCAGGTGGAAATTATTTCTTATCGTTCATCATTGAGTTTTAGTTTTTTAATTGATTGCCTGCCTTTTCATCACTGAATATATTGATCACTATTAAGTGAAGAAATTCGAATTTCGTGTGCAGCTGATCAGAATGGCTCATAACGTTGCACAAAATTAAATCAAACGGATTTTCTGGATTTCACCACAATAGAAAATTTCATTAACCTAATGTGAATTGTTCTCCAGTTAGTGTTAAGTATATTTCGTTGAAGCTAACTTAACCTTACTTAACGTGAACTTGTCACGAGGCAAAAAATACGTTGATTCATTTCCCGATTCATTTGGTGTTTTCATTAAAATCTATTTTCAAAATAACACGTAACTAAGGGGAAATAGTTTCCGCTTGTCTTATTCTATCTTATTTTAATTCCTGCTCCCCTTATACTTAATAATAACTCCTTTCGTAATCTTTTATGTAAAGACAGAATTCAGATGATCCATTTTCGGGAGGCGCTTACATCACCAAGGGTGAAATCCTTCTAAAAGATCAAAAGCCTTGCGTTCCAGCTGTAAATGGATGAATGTGTAAGAGTAATTATAAATGTGCGACGAATACGAAATTATGAGTATTACATGCACGAGTTCGTGCATCATTCACTTGTATCTTCGAAATATCTCAATATTTATTTTCTACGTCAGTCCGTCGTTGACCATCCACCCCTTTTTCTAACGAAACGGTAAGACATTATAAAAATTCTCGTGTAGCGTATTTGCCAGTTAGACGAAATTTTCACGACATAAGTCTTTTATCACGCATCTAGCCACACGTCCTTGCACCTCGGGCGGTTCCGCTGCCCAGCATCCGACGGCCGCCTGCCGGTCGACACGCGGCGTATCGATTCCCGCACGGCGGTCACCGCCCTGTCATCGCTCCGTATTCGCTGCCTTGAAAATAGAGCGTGAGATTTGTTGGCCGCGGCCAGCCCCGTCACACACGTACCTGGTTTCGCCCGACGGCGTGGTCCCGCTGGCGCAGTCCGTGCTAACCACCGAGGGCAACCGTCTCTCCGCAATGGAACCCCGGGCGTCGAAACGTGATTTTTTTTCGATCGAGTCGGTTTCTATTTTCGTCCGGCGCTCGTGTGTTAAGAGAGCGCGCGGCGGGGCGGCTGACCGCACGCACGCCGCGCGACACGGGGCACGGGCAGGGCAGGGCGCACGGTCCGCGGGCGGCGTGGTGCGGCGACGAGCGCGACCCGCTCGCTCACTGCGGCGCAAAGAGGGGCGACGAGGCGAGCATTGGCACAGCGCAGCGGCTGAGCGCAGGCGCGGAGGCCCGGGCCAGCAAAGTCTCGGCAGGCGCCTCAACGGCCGCCGCAAGCCACCGCCGCTGCCGACCGGTGTTGGTCATGCGGCGCCATCCCAGAGAACTTGCTTGATCTCGCTGCGAATTCTATCCATCTTTTGACACCTAATTGAATTTTACCGCTTCATGGGAGGGTATAGTTTAGTGTCTATTTTGGTATTAATCGTCGTCTAGGGTATTGAGCGAAATATCTTACCAGTAACTTCTAAATCAGATGTTATAATAACAGGACTAAGAGCATCGATGTATCATCGATGTAACAACCGGAAGCACTATCGAAAACTTTACATTAAATATAAAAAATTATCATTTTAAAAGCTCATAAGTAAGTATATATGAAATATATATCTTAAATGCTTGAGGCTTTATTTCAAATACGCAGTTTCAAAGTAAAATTATTTATGGCGCTTGACGCCCACTTTTAAGGTTTAAATATTGATCATCATAATTAAAACATTAGTTGCTATCTGCATTGAACACCTTGAGCTCAGGTAGTTGATTACTCGCGATTTGGTTTCCCCCACGTCATCAAACATCGGTGTAATCAAAAACCTTAGTTCTATAATGGTTTCGTCAGAAACTTTATAATATTAGTGTGATTATTACAAATAGTAATACACGGTAAAGAATCTCCTTTTCAGAAGACAGTTCTAAACTATGTTTTGTTATCAAAATTTTACTTACTTAACATTTATGTATGGACGTACGTGAGTTGGGGTATTCACTCGTAAGGGCAATCCTAGCTTCATTTGAGTTCACCATGAGTTCAAAGATAATAATCGTATTCAAGTATGACAATTGAACGCTAAAATAAAATTTCTTGTTCAAGCTATTAGGTAATCGTCTTTGAACTGCATCAATAAGAGTAAAAATGAATACCCACCAAAGTTTTCCAAAAAATATGCTACATATAATTTGAAAAAAAAAAGCAATGCACATTTCGACATGAGTCCTTACCCGAGTAATCTATTAAATAAATGATTAGAAACGCGTTACACAGAATTTCGAAATTCATTCTCTAAGATGACAATAAGGGGTGTTAAAATTTATATGGAAAGTTAAAAAAAAAAAATAAAAATCAGAAAATAATCTTTAGTATAAGTATAAAGATTTTACAGAGAAAATTAATGCTATTGTGAAAAAGCGTGGGGTGTTCGATATCCGCAGAAAAACTTGAGAAAAGTGTATATTTCAAATATCTTGACGATTTGAACGTGACATAAGGAAATGGGCGAGTCACATAGTTGTAAAAAAAAATCCACAGATCTTGCAGTCCCCGCAACCATCGGTTTCATTGAAAATTAACCTACTCAAATCCGATTTTCACAGATTATTTTATTTCATTGCCACGAAATCTATTTACGATTTAAACTGCAGCCTCTGATATTCTTAAACGTTTTGAACTCGATAATGAAGCATTCGAACGAATACAGGCCGAAAGGCGATGACCGTAATGTTAACAAGTCCATAAAATCTAACATGCGATGTCAAATTTCTTGTTCGATTTCCAACCGATATCCAAAATTTTAGTCTCAAACTGTAGCTACCGACGCCTTCTAACCTTTTGTGTAACACTGCGAAGCGATCCGACGAATACCCTCTGAAATATAGTAACTTATATCCACAAACACCAGCGATCGACCAAAAAATCTCATCTTTCGGAAATAATTTCTCTTACAATTACCAACCGATTTCCAAAAACTTGGTCTCAAACCGAAGCTACTTTAATGGCCAGGATATTATATTTTTTTTGATATCGGTTCCCGTTCTCGAAATAATTTGGATTTAGTAAAAAAAAATCCGAAAAAATCCCGAGTTTTTTTACACTTTCCAATTTTTTTTCGAAAACCACCAAACTGATTTCTTAAATTTTGATGTTATAGATGCGCAACTAAATTATTGAACTTTTAAGACCTTAAAATCTTAGCTAGACCTCATACCCTCGGAGTTATGGCTAAAAATGCTTCTCCCGTGAAATGGATTTGATAGTCATTTTCAATGACAAAACTTCACTTAGAAATTCTCGAGCGTGATAGATTGTTTCTATGTATTTTTTTTGAAGGAAATCCTTTAAGGATTACGGAAAAAATATAATCTAACGATTTTCATAGGGCGATGTAGCTAAAACCATCAATAAAGTACGAAGCGTACAGTTGCTGAGAACTGTGTATTTCCTACTCCGCACCTTTCATTCCTTCTCACTCTTACTCTATCTCTCACTCTCTCGCACCGATTCATATTGTTTTTATTACATCTATTAATAAAAAAAACATTTTTTTATATAATTTTTTAGCATTGGAAAATGCTTTTCTAATCGTTCTGGGCTAAGGCCCGGTTACGGGATAGAGCAACATCGCGCTTATGGTGCCAATTTTGAGGATAGGAGGTTCAAAAAGGGCTCAAATGACGCGGAATTACAAAAGCTAAAATTACACAATTAACATTAAAATTTTGAAAATCGGTTGGGCAGTTTTTAATTTTTTTTCAAAAAACGAAATAATTGTCGAAAATTTGCTCAAATCTAAAACTTTAGACTCGATTATCTCAAAAACGAAAATCGATAGCGACAAAATGAAAAAAACCGGTC
This sequence comes from Luffia ferchaultella, assembly GCA_949709985.1. NCBI lineage: Eukaryota > Metazoa > Arthropoda > Insecta > Lepidoptera > Psychidae > Luffia > Luffia ferchaultella. Next base: position 190,101 of record OX453252.1, read on the forward strand.
AGGCGATTTCAGTTAGCTCTTAAAGAAGTCCAAAATTTTAGAAATCGGTCGAGCGGTTGAGGCTGTAGAGCGGTCAACGTGAAAAAATGTAACTTTTTTCGCGCGCGGCGTCTATGAGTGGTGCTCTTCGACGAGTCATTTACCTCGCCTGCTCTACCTCTACTGTACTAAAAGCCGTGTTCACCGATAAATAAACAGGTCTTCAGAATTTAAACTACTGTTTAAAACTATATTACCATACAAAATTTATAAATATAGACTTTAAGCTAAAAAAAATAAGATTAGCAATCTATTGTTGGATTGTATTTGTGACAAGAAATAATTTTTTTTTTGTTTACATATTTATTCCCTTCTTCCCAAGTTTTAGTATTTCTAAATTCATTTTCCAACGCCGATAGATAGTTACGCGTAGTGTGAAATCTGTAGATTTTTTAAAATTGTCCGATTAACAATATCCCTCCATATAATTGTCAGATTATCATTTAGGGTGACTAGAGCATCAAGTTAAACCGTCTGTATAAAAATCTGAGGCGCTCGAGTATTTCGAGTCTAGACACGAAATTGCTACTGGTCAAAGCATGCCTAGCCCCTGTGCTAGACTATGGGTGTGTGCAGTTGCTCCCACGCATAAACAAATCAAACCAGCTAAAACTGGAACGAGTCTACCGGATCGCATTGGAACGAGTGGGCCAGCTCCCACGAAACCTGGATACGGATATCCTCTACGAGATGCTCGATGAGGACCCGTACTACAAGCGCATTTACGACCTACACAACGACGCCTTAAATCGGGTCCTCAATCTGAGACGGATCGAGGACTGTACAGATACCAGCGCACCATACCATCGACACGGCATGCACAATGTGCTCCTGCATTCGAACGGATAAACCATCTACAGAAGGACCTCGCGCCCAAAGTGAGAAAGCAAACCGTGTTAAAGCGGCCGCCTAAAGCGATCGAAGGCAGGATGGGCATCCTACGGTGACCTGCCACCAACCACTAGCATAAAAAAAATGACTCAACTTAGTTCATAAGTGAAGTGCGTAGTGTTGTGTAGTTATTAAGTTATTTAATTCGTTTTTAAATTAAGATAAGTAGCACGTAAGTTAGCATGTATTTAGGCCACTAGGGTGGATACCAACAGCTTCACGCACCAAAAAGTTTGTAAGCCGTCTACGTTCGACTGAACGAAACAGGCAGACAAACAAACCTCTCTCTACGTGGAGGGCTTATTGTTAACCCCATTTCAATGTAATTACTTAACTAAGGAAATAAAAATATTTTTCATTCATTCATTTCATTTCGGCTACAAATCAATGATAGCGTACGTCTTTTGTTGTCTTTTGGATGTGACTAAAAAGTACATGTCTTAAAACTAAAACTGTACCTAACCCTAATACATAATACTAAATAATAATATATAAATATAAATACGTAATACTAAAAATGGCCCCATTCAAGCCAGATAGATATTTTTCTTACGATTCCTTGCGAGTTTCATACACAATAAGAATAGTGATTCTCAATAATATAAATACTGCAAACTACAAATTAAGGTTATCGCAGTTCAACGTCTTTTCTATGGGAAATTACATTTTTATAATAAAATGCCAGAGGAATGCCAAAGGACATATGATCAATATCATTTCAAGAATAGTAGATTACAGCCGCGGTCCGCAAGTGCAGCATAACCGGACGATCGTGAGTATACGGGCCGAGGCACAGCCGAGACACGCATCACAGAGTCCGGTTATGCACAGTTGTGTCCAAGGCTTGTATAGTCGTTTTCTCAAAGATGCGTGTAAATTAAAACAATAACATAATAACATAAATGTTTATTTAAAAATACGATTAGTGAAAGTACAGTTTTGAAAATTAAAAGTGGATTTCCTAGAAATGGTATGCCTGTGACATTTCCAGAGATGTCGTTTGTTGTATGTTAGTTTTTTACCTCTTTGTTTGTTCAATAGTGTTTTGTGTGTGTGTCCATCTGTATACTTTGACGAGACGTGGAGGGCCAGGAGTTGATTTGTTCATTAATTTTTGATGTTGTGTTGGATTTGTTCTCTATAGAGTCTTCGATGTAACTTTCGATGTACTTTGTCGAACTTCCATCTTCCATGCCTTTTATACGATTGTGTACTCATACGTTTCACGTAGATACATAGATCCTTCGATTTCAGTGGTAAATAATTTTCAATAATAGCTTTTGCAGCTTCTTGTTTTTCAGGTGATTTTAAACTGTCTTCATCACTCGTAGAACTCATTTTGAATAATTATAGTTGGTAAAGTTAACATAAGAGTGGATTTCTCAAATGACTTTTTTTTGTCTTTGGTGTAATTCGTAATTTCTCATGTCAGTGTTTTAATTCATGATTCGACACACAGTTTTAACACATCAGTGGATTACTAAATCATATCGGTGGATCATTTTATCTTATCAATAAGCCTTTTTATCATGTTGGTTGTTCCTTAGTCATTTCATTTGCTTCTGAAACAGGGTTTCTTAAATTGTAGTCTCCTTGTGGCATATGCTGGGGTCTGCGGCAGCTCAGTTAATATCGAAAAAATGTTTCGGCGCAGTTCTAGGTACCACCTATTTCCTTTAGAGATTAAAGGTGGATCATATCGGTATATATACATATCATTTCGGTGTATAGACTGATCATCTCGGTGGTTAAACTTGTCATATCCGTGCACAGAAAAAATATCGGTGGACGGCAGAGATCGTCAATCGGTAGATTGGGCGCCACGAGTCAGGAACGGTGATGTTTTCTCACACAATTACCACTCGTACACGCCGCCACTCGCCATAGATTATTAATCGGATAAGACAAAGTTCTGCTCTTGGAACATTCAAAGTAAATAAAATATAGGCGCATATTTTGTGTTTTATTTCAACATTTTTTATGTACACATAATATCTAATAAGAAATGTAATATCTGAAGCTTGATATAAGAAAAAGTATAATATGAAATTCTGTAAAGAAATAAATACACGCAAAAGTCATAGTTCAGTTAATTTTTATTTAAAAGAAAATGTATGCACATATAACTTTAAAAAATTCACTAAATTTTTAAACAACACGAACATCTTGAATTGGCGTTTTGTAATTTGTGTACTTGTGCAATTAAATATTGTGCAATTGCTTTTTTAATTTAGTTTATAGATCAATGTCCATTAAATTTTATCATAAATAGCAATAACTGTTGAGTTGGTAACCTAAACGGTAACTAAATGTAAATACGGTACGTATTTACATATTCTTTGGCAGCCGGTCGTTGATGCCCCCGCACTTCCTTGCGCACCCCGCCGTGGCCCCGCCAAGGCCAATTTATGATCCAAATAAATTTTAAATTATTTGTAAATAGCTACTTATGCATGAAAAGTAACACCTTTATCTCAATTTGAGTTTCAACTCGTATTTTTACACTCTCGAAATAAACACGACGGTCTAATTCAGTATCTAACGACGAATTAATCGAAAAAAAACTTATCGCTGCATAGCCTGAGAGAACAAGTTAGCAATTGTCAACACCTTTTACAAGAAAAACCCAAAAAAAGATGGACATGGGGTTCTCCGAACGGTGAATATAAAAACGAAACCGATTTCATACTTACCAATCGACCCAAAATTATTCAAAATATTGAAACACTAAGTATAAACTACCCATCAGATCATAGGCCACTCAGAACTGTAATAACCCTCACAAAACCAATAAAAAGTAGTGCCAGATATAATCATAATAATAATAAATATAGTACACTGAAAAATGAAGAAGAAATATCAATTTATATTGAGTCGCTAAAAAATTATGTACCAGGGTTTTAGGATATGAACTCCGAAAATACAGTACAAAAATATTATGACAAATCAATAAAATCTATCCAAATTAGCTTATGTAGAGCACGGGAAAAAACCCAACAAACAAAAGACCGCAATGTATTATCAGTACGCACAAAAAACCTCATTAAAAGACGACAAGAATAACAGCAAACTATAAAAAAAAAATTTCCATGAAAAAGGAACTTAAAGCTCTGTACAAGTTGATAAGCAAATATATGAAATTCGACTACAAAAAACACAGAATGGAAATCATTCAAGAATATCTGGAACAAAAAGAAAGCTTAAAAAAAGGATTAGTCGCGTAGCCAGAAAAAAAAATATTTACGATAATTCTAAAGTTCTTCATTTTTGGTGAGTGGGTAGATAAAGCGCATTGTGAGCTATTGTCAAAAAGTTAGAAGTTTTAGGGCTGTGCTAAGGGTGTGGCTAGGTATTTCTTAATATTTCTTGTAACATACTATGAGAACTAAAATTTGAAATTTTGATTGGTTCATATTTAGAACTATCTTAACCTCACGTTGTAAAATTTATAGGAAGATAAGAAGATAGCGTTTATAAACACCAATGAAATTAATTTATAAATTTCCATATGTTTTTGACTACCAACATACACCATGTTTCCATTTCAGGCTAAAGATTTTTTATTGAGTCTGAACAAAATTCAATTCAATAACCGCAATAAACTTATTGGGCAATCATCTTTTACATTTTTCAAAAAGTCAGTAGAAGGAGAATAAATATCAGATTTGTGAACTCAGGAAAGTACTTCCTCTAAATTATTTGTGCTGGTGTGTGTATTATCGACTGTACCATAATTTTTTTGTGAGACTCATACAAACTATTTTCAATAACTTGAACACAATTCGACAAAAAATACAACAGAAAGAATTCCAGATATTATAATCACCTTGCGTGTCGAGCTTACTATGAGCATTTTTTAAAATATACCTGCGCATCTTTCAGCGCATGCAATACTTTTCTGTAACTAATGGGGCACTGACACATGTAAAATCTGAATTGTATGTCTATGTATGTATGTATGTATGTATGTATGTCTATGTATAATCTGAAATGTCTGAATTGACGACCGCTTAGCCTAGTGGGTAGCTACCCTGCCTGCTGAGCTGGAGGTCCCGAGTTCGAATCCCAGGTCGGGTCAGTATTTATATGATGAATATTAATACTGGCACCGGGTCTTGGTTGTTATATGTATGTGGTGTCTTCGCTTGGTACCCAAAATACAAGCTAATGCTTAGTTTGGGGCCAAGACGTTGTTGTGATTGTGTGTGTTATGATTATTATTATTATTATTATATGTAGGTACTGCAATGGTATGCCTATTGTTGAAAAGCCAAATCAATAAATAAAAATTACCTTATCACTGTAACGTAATTTCTAGTTATATTTTATAACTTGGTCGCTTTGTTGTTCGACATCCGGTTAAAGCATTCCTTATATCAGATATAAAGAATTGAATGTCCCCAATACATGTTTCCAAAAAGCCGTAAATCAAGTCCATAGCGTTGGTATTTTCTAAAGATAGATGTCGTCTGCGCTTCAGTTCAGCCATACGATAAGAATGACAAAATTAGTAGCCACAATGGCCATGATATTTAATAAACCAAGTGACCAACTTATAAAATATAACCAAAAATCAAATTACAGTGATAAGACGATTATAACATCTGGAATTATTTCTGTTGTGTTTTTAGTCAAACTGTGTTCAAGTTATTCAATATAGTTGGTATGAGCCTCAGAACAAAAATGATGGTATAGTCGATAATGGCAGCAAAAATAATTTAGAAGAAATACGTTCCTCAGTTTATAAATCTGATATTTGTTCTCCTTCTACTAGCTTTTTGAAAAATACAAAAGATGAATGCCCAATAAGTTTATTGAGGTTATTGAATTGAATATTGCAAAGACTCAATAAAAAGTCTTTAGCCTGAAATGCAAACATGGTGTGTGTTGGTGTGCAAAAACATGTGGAATTTTATAAATAAATTTCATTAGCATTTATAATAACCTTACAGTCACTAAAATAGGCTTGATGACACTGATGACAGTAAGAAAGAATCAATGAAATTATTGTTTTAAATTTTAAAATCAATTTAAATGTGTCTAAAAATTATTTTCAATTTTACATTAAAAGCGATAGTTATGTATCAAACAACAATCGAAGCCAATTATGTCATCTATGTAAACGCAGCCGTCAGTCGACATATGACGGGAATAAATAATTTTCTAAAACTTATATAAATACATGAATAAATGTGATCAAACGTTAATAGCAATGGTACAAAAAAAGTGCATAAGTGACTGTGCTGTACATAAGACAAATAATATATCAACAAACTTTGGCTAGAGTTATTTTTATGAATTTCAGCAGCCTTTAGTATATGGTATCTTGAGTGTCTAGTTTTTTGACTTGATATACACTAATTCTTCTATCAGCAGGATATATTTGCACACCAGCCTGCGCCCCGCGCATTATTCGTATGTTCGCGCAATTTGTATAAATTCCACACAATTCTTATTTTTTGTGTGATAATCAGGCCACAGGCATTGATAAGGCCCCATAAGAGCGAACCAACTAGCGGTCGTATCCGGGTCGGTCCGGGTGGACTACAGAAACGTTCCCCTTCCCATTCCCTTTACCACCCTTTCTTCTTTCCACCCTTTTCCATCTATGCAAATAATATAGCTTTATATAAGTGAATGAATTTTTAAAATCTGTGTACAACTGTGTAGTCCACGCGAGCGAAGCCGCGGGCAGAAAACTAGTATGTTTATAAATTGCTGTAATGTTTCATTAAAGTCCATTAAGTAGTTTTTGCGTGAAATAGCAACAAACACCATACATCCATACATACTTCCAAACTTACAAACTTTCGCGTTTATAATAGTAGTAGGATTAAAAATTTTATATTTTAATTCTATATACACTGTGTTAGACGAAATATTAAGAAAAACCTTAGCCATTCCCTTAGCACAGCCCTAAACCTTTTACTTTTTGACAGTAGCTCACCATACACTTTAACTATCCACTCAGCAAAAACGAACAATTTTAGAATTGTGACGCCTATCTATAATAGCACGTGGACAGGTCATCTAACTTACTCGAAAAATTCCCACGATAATTCAATACAACAGCAAAATCCAGATAAAGAATTAAATTCCACGAATTGAAAAATAAAATCCATGAGGCGGTTTGTATAAAGAAATACGTCTCGATATTTCGAAAAATCAACGCACATTTTACTAGGCGTTGTGGCGCTTAAATTGTTTCCACGCTTCGAGTAAGCTCTAAAAATAGAAATGTAATTGATAAGTTAAATGTAAATTTTAGTTAATTTTAATTAATTTTAGTTAGAATATTCGCGACGTCTGACTCGTGGAGGGATATGAGTATTTAAGGCGATGATCAGAGTCGAACAGACGACGGTTTTTTTGGAAATAAGTCAAGCGCGATAAGTTGCGAAGTGCGGAGTGATAGAACGGTGTAATTGGTGTTCGATATAAATTGTTCTTAAGTTTATTTGTGATTCTGTTTTATAATAAAATAAAGTGAACTAAAATTAGTGTTTTAGTGTATCCCAAATATCAGAACCAGTAGCCCATAACAGAATTATCAAATCTTCTTTATGAAATTTAATGTCCCACGACCGGACTAATACAAACAGTTAAGTTTAAAAAAAACATGGATTTAAGGTTTAAAAGTTTCAGGTAAAACTATGTATAGCTGTAACGACATTATAAACATTACCACAGATTTTTATAAGAAATTATATAGCACCCAATGTAAATCAAACATTGCGAAGTACGATACGGAGACATACACAAGACCACAACACAACATAGATCCAATAGAATATGGCGAAATTGTAGAGTCCATAAAGAAGTTAAAACCCGACAAAAGCCCAGGTTCGGATAAAATTACTAATGATGCCTTGAAGGCAGCCTAACACATACTTGCCGCGCCATTGGCAAAATTATTTGATCAGATAATGGAAACGTTCGAAACACCTTCTCAGTGGTCAGAATCCATCATTACCTTGCTCTACAAAAAAGGAGATCCAAAAGATATAGGCAACTACAGGCCCATAAGCCTACTGCCAACTATATAGAAACTCTTCGCTACAATTATAAATCAGAGAATAAGTATAGCGTTAGAACAAAAACAACCCACTGAACAGGCTGGCTTTAGAAAGGGTTTTTTAACTGTATACGACATCCATACTCTAGAGCTGATAATTGAAAAATACCAGGAATTCCAAAGACCATTGTATATTGCATTCATTGATTATCAAAAAGCATTCGACACGGTTTTACACGATTGTATATGAGAGACTCTGAATGCTTAGAATGTAGAAGAACAATATATAAAGATACTAAGAAATATATATAACAAATGCACAAGTAGAGTGAAGCTTAAAATTGTTGGACCAAGCTTTCAGGTCAAAAGAGGCGTACGGCAAGGAGATCCCCTTTCCCCTAATATCATTAAAGCAATACTAGAATTCATCATGAAAAAATTAGACTGGAAAAATAATGGTTTATATATTACAGGCAAATACCTAAGTCACGTCCGATTTGCGAACGATCTAGTTTTGCTGTCTGAAACGAGCTCTCAACTACACCATATGATAAAACTCAACTACAACAACATATGATAGAAGCTCTTCACAAAGCTAGCTGGCATCTAGAAATAAACATAACCAAAACAAAAACTATGACCAATCACACAAAGACAAACATAAAAATAGGTTATGAAACATTATAATACGTAAAACAATATATTTATTTAGGTCATTGGATTGAACCGAGATAGCGACGAGCTAGAAGTAAAAAGAAGTCAAAAACACATGGGCTAAAACACTGGAGCTTTGGGGAAGTATTTAAAAGCGATATGCCCATAAAGCTATAAAAGAAAGTCATGGACTCGTGTCTTATCCCATGTTTGGCATATGCGTGCCAAACCTGGAAGTTCACTAACACAATAAAAAATAAAATAACCACATGTCAGAGGGGAATGGAACGAAGTATGTTGAATATAAAAAAGGTACAAAAAATAAGGCACATAAACATAAGATCTAAAACAAAAGCAATTGATGCTCTTAAACAAGCACAAAAATTAAAATGGAAATGGGCGGGACATGTAATGCGACTCAAAGATCACAGATGGGTAAAAACTGTTACGTTGTGGAAGGGACCACCAGGAAAACGTCATAAAGGCAGACCCTATATACACGCTGGGAGAACGACGCGACGTCACGGAAATAGCTGAGAATGGAAACAAAAAACTGAACACCGAGAGTAATGGCAGGCTTTGGAAGAGGCCTTCTCCTGAGAGGGGTTCCTAATACTAATCAAAGAGAGATCACAAATCTATTAATAATTATTATTTTGCTAATTTTAATAAATAAATATTACAAATCAAATAAAACTATGATAAATTTGAAATCAAAATACAAACTTTATTTAACATTGTACCTAGTTTAACTTTTTAAAATAATTTGTATTTGTATTAGGAAATAAAAAGCTTTTTTATTTTATTATTTATATATACAAAGCTTTATAAGAAGAAGAAGAACCACTCTACCGATTTTGATAAGACTTTTTCTTTTGAAAAGATTAAAATATGGTTGATATGTATTTTTTATTTTAGGATATGTATTTTTAGGAACTGACCAGTAAGGTAAAATATATAATTTTTACATTCTAGGGAATGGAAGTGTATACGTAGCACGGTAACTTTAAACATTAAAATTTTAATAACATAAAGATCAAAGTTACACTTTCAGTTTCCCATAAAAAACGGTAGAACTGCAGGAAGGAAACAAGAAAGCATATGTGAAGATGTTATATTCATGACATATGCATATGTTATAGATGATGATGGAACATCAGCACATGAAAATCGAAAATGGTGAAAAAAAGAAGTAATTTCCCGATTTTTCGGAAAAAATTGATTATTTCAAAAACAAAAACCAATATCGAAAAAAATTAAAAACGCTTTCGACACAGATAGATAGGCAGTCTACCGTTTGAAAAAAGACATTTTGGAATGGGTCGAAAACTGTGAGCTGGGCAGGTGTCCATTTCATTGAATGATTATCAGATCAGGTACCCCGGAGAGTGGGATTCAGCTATATTTCAGAAAGTTATAAAGGTAGAAAAGCATCGGTAGTGTCTAAAAGATACAAAAGATACAAGATCTTGAGGGGTATCGTATGTTACCAAATTGTCGAAAAACGGTCCATACCTTTTTTTGAAAAATTCAATAAAATTGTTGGACAAAAATGTGTTAAAATAAGTTTTGTTTTCGATATTCATTTTCAATGTCGTCCGATAGTTGTGAGAAGCGCGAAATCAGTATAAGTTTCATAAAGACTTTTTATTTTAGTCAATAGTTATGGAGATGTTATATCCTAAAGTCCTAAAAAGTGTGTCCGATTGCCTTAATTTTTTTAAGTAGAGTAGTTTTTTAGATATTTGTCTTTTAACTTGATACTTGAATTGAACCATAAACGTTCATCCTGACGCAACGAACGCAATTGGCCAAACGACAATTTGACGTAAACAAAAAAAGTAATGCCTTCTTACAAACTGTTTTCTTATTCACTTTTAAATCGTAACAAAATATTTTATTTTGACACCCACGAAACTGTAGACGTTGTATGGTACAAAAACAAATCTACCATACAATGCGAGTAGTGAGGGAGTGTCCAAACCTCCCGAATGTCCAATGCTCCTCTTTCTTACCTTTTGACCATGACATGCAGAAAATGCTATTAACTAAGAAGAAGAAGAAGACCTTGATATTACGTATGTACTAAACCGATGAATACTTTCTGACAAGCTTTCTAATGTTATATACCAAGTGGGAATCAAACGTAATTCATCCGCGTACGGAAGTCCCTTTGTGTGTTTTATTAATTTTATTTTATGAACCCTGCTGACTACAAATTAGAATGCAGGTTTATTTTATTTCATTTTAGAGATTTCATGTCGTTTGTACTCTGAGGCGGTTTCGGTTTATCTCTTATCGAATACGATTTTTTAATTCGTTATGACAACCATGAATGTTATAACGGTTGCTTTCGGGTTATGTGACGTCATTGTCGCTTCTATGTAGTTATTACCAACTCTTATGCCCATGCTATGTAGCCGTACTTTTATATTTTCACGAGGTTAGGGCATTAGAGGGCCTTGCATAATGCAAGCACCTGCCGCCCCTTCCCCTTTCCACTCCCGTCCATCCCCGCCGCGTCCAAGGGTCGCCGTGGGGTTGCGCGTTATGAATTATTCCAACATAATATTTTAAAACGCGGTCGAGGCCCTTATTATGGACTGTTCCACTTTAAATATTTATAATATTCTTGTTTAATGAAATTAGTTCTGTGAATATACATTTATCAATAAGCCTATAAACACTTATTTTTAACAGAGAATATGTCATAGAAATATAAGGCCATTTTAATGAGTGGAAAATTAAATTTGCTATGTAAATAAACAAACTTAAATTTACTGAAATGCTATAAAATTCCGATTCGGTATATGAACAAACGAAATGATTTTTACAAAGTAGAGTTTGAAAAGAACCGCCGAGTCTCCAAGCCCGGCGTTTAGCTTACCATTATTTCGACGGTCCCTACGTACGAAGCTACATGTCAAAAGCTAAGGTTTAGAGAAGAGTCAATAAAGGTTCAAGTTGCTCTAGAAATAATTCTCATCACAATTATAAATATATCTTTTCTATGATGTTTTGTTATCTTTAAGAAGTTTAAAGTAGTATTTATTCGTATAAGGTCTTAACCTATGAAATTGCCGTTCTTCAGTACTGGCCATTTCAACAATAATGAATTGAAGGCGATTTTGGAAGCTGATGATACTCAAACTACAGCTGAACTAGGAGCAGCTTTTGATATTAGCATCAAAACAATATTGGACCTTTTACTTTTAAATGACCGATATTGGGTATTCCACGAACTTAACGATCGCCAGCGCAACGTACGCATCGAGACTTGCCTCGCGTTGCTTAACAGGCACAGATATGAAGGAATTTTGAACCGTATTGTTACCTGTGATGTAAAATGGATTTTGTTCGACAATCGAAAGCGCTCAGCAAGTTGGTTAGATCCTGGTTCAGCACCAAAGCAATGTGTTAAAGGAAAAATAACCCCTAAAAAGGTGATGGTCACTGTTGCGATTCATCACAGCTTTTTACAGAATTACTGCAGATATGTACTGTGAAGAACTGAAGACAATGACGGAGAAGCTTGCATGTCTGCGACCAGCTTTGGTCTATCGGTCGTCCCCGCTGTTCTTTCACGACAACGCGCGACCCCATACTGCACAACAAACGCAGTCTCCAAGCTGCTAGAGTTGGGGTTGGCAATTCTCTCTCATCCGCCATACTCATCAGATCTTGCATCTAACGACATTTTTTTTTTTTCAAAATTTGGACAACTTTTTAACTGGAAAAAAAGTCAATTCCCGAGGGACAGTACAAAATGCCTTTATATAGTTTGTTGCCTCCCGTCCAGTTGATTTTTACAAGACGGGCATCAATAAACTGCCACTGCGTTGGCAAAGATGCATCGATTGCACGGGTGATTACTTTGAATGACAGAAATAAAGATGATTGAAAAAAAAAATACTTTAACTTATTTCATATAAAACGGCAACTTCATAGGTTAAGACTTAATAATTTTTTTTTTCACATTTTCTGGGTAAAACTGCTAGATAACTGGTTCTACGCTGTCATTTAAATAAAACAATGTCAGACAAATCTAAGATATCTGTTTATACGTCGGAAAGAACAAAACAATGTTTTGAAATATAATTTAAGTAAATGTTTATGAAAACGTGGAATTGTGTTATTGTTTTCAAAAGGATTCCTTAAACATCTTTATAGCCATGCCTATTAATATTAAAAATACTATACATATTTTTATGTTTATATAAATGGTGTCATATGATGAAGTAATTGGAAAGCAATTTATACGGATACAGTATTAATCCTTAACAAATTAAATACGTTATTAAATTAAATATTTGCAGAATTGGAAACAAAATACATTAATGGGGACAATATTTCTTTATTCATGGTTATATAATATTTTAAAATTATATAATATTAATATTAAAAACTAAAAACACACCACGAAACTGTATCACAACCACAACAAATATTCAACCGCGCGAACAAGCACGCTATACGTTAACAAGACCGCGGCGTCCACACCAAGTGGCGCGCTTTTTAAAACGCAGAACAAACCGACATTGAGATATCCGCATTTACGACACCAATTCTTTGTAATTATTACACTTGTTCCCTTAAACGATTTGTATATTTAGTAAAACAGTTAATATTTGTAAAAAAATCTTATGTGGTATGAGCGTTTGGACAATCTAAAACATGTTATGCAGTAAAAAAAAATGATAATTTTTAACATGTCTTTATGTACGTCGATTCGATTTTATAATAGAGTAGGGGCTACCTGCGACTTCGCTGACATCGATTACACTTGTGTGTTAACATAATTTTTATTTCCAACCAAAGAGCAACCACATTACGTTTTATTTCGCCGAGGAAAGAAACCGTAGTGTGGCCGTGCACATAAAATGCACCTGGCGTATATTTTCGCGGTTACGGCAAAATAAAAGGTAGGTGCTTGCGTTCAAATTATAGTTTCATTTTCGGCTTTTTTTCCCTCGCGGAAAAAGGGTGGTTTAGACCAAAAGGTTAAATATCAATTTAAAACTTTTTACCCGTAAGGATTAAATTATAATAGCTAAAACTAGTCTGTCAATTTATAACTAAAATATTTCCATGGTTTTAACCTTGAAAATGACGATGCATACTTGTAACCCCTATTTTATCCCCTAACTAAAGCCAAATAACGAATTTTATGGTTTTCAATAAAAAATTAATAAAAGTATTAGTTTCCGGGCCAAAAACCAAATAATTTTCATGCATTTAACTTCAAAAATTTCGGCTTTTGATAAAGATTCAACCCTCCCATTTTACCTCCTTAGAGTTGGAATTTCGAAAAATTCTTTTTTAATAAATACTTACTTCACAAAACAAACCAAATGCCCAAAATAAGTGTGACTCGCCTCAGCGGTTTCGACTCGACGGTGATTATGAGTGACTGGTATTTCGATTTTATATAATAATAATAATAACGTTAATTTACATATATTTATATACATCGTGTTCGGCTAAACGTTAGTCCAAACTTATAGGGCGTGTAGAACTTACCGAACTTAAAAAAAGTCAAAAGTTAGCAGGTTGCGCAACCTAACGGTTACCAAGAAAAACATGCTTAAAGTTTCATTTTTTCATCACATACCTTTTTTTATAGCAACCAATAAAAACAATAACGCAGAATTACAATATTAGTTATTGAATCAGTTTCCTTACACACTTAATAAAACACTGCGAGACTGTCTCCGAATTAAAAAATTGGAGGAACACTACTCGTGAAATAGCTGATAAAGTCAACTATTCTTTGAATTGAAGTCAGTGGAAGTTTTTGTTATGTAATCGTATAATATAAATAGTCAGAGCCATAGGTAGCACTTGTACTATCAATGGTACTGCCCGACGCAGACGGTACAACTCCGGTCCGGCGACATATCAGACCACTTCGGTTTTCGGGACTACAGTATACGGCAGAGCATAGAAAATACACATTTTTAATTAATTTATTTATTTAACAGACATAAATATTAAGAATGATGCTTATATCAATAACAGAAGCGCAAGACACGAAACTTCAAAACCAAAGTATGATTTAGTTAAACTCTTCGTTAGAAATGAAGACATGGATACTCCGGTGAGTCTATCTTGTTTGTCGAGAATAGCGTTCGACGAAATCGCGATGAAAATCTCTGAAGCTACACAGCATATGATCCAGTTCTTGGGCCGTGTGGAGAATGGTGGTTCTAAAGTGGTGTGTGCCGGGGCGCTGGCCGAAGCCACTGCCGGGCACCACGCAGATACCGGTTGCCTCCAGAAGACGCAGGCAGTAGAACTCGTCTGGCAGAAGGCCGTGCTGCGCCGCAGCCTCTTGCGCACGCGCTGGTAAATCCACGCGCGGAAACGCAAACATGGAGCCCTAGAAAAAGATCCACATTTAAATTTAATCTTTGAGGATCGACCCGGTTATTTGTTTGTACTTTCGGCACAAACAAAATGTAATATTTAAATATTATTGAAACGAATCGGAATGAAGTTGTTTGGGGACACATAAATCAATTTTGGAAGGCAAAGAAAAGAATTACAGATATATCAGACAAGTAATGTGACTGGACGTACCTACAATTTGCAAGACAATTTGAACCAAATGTATTTAGTTATAAATTTTTTTTTACAGTATTTTCGTTATAATTTATGACTTTCTCGTATTAAAATTATTTCATTGGATAACTTCGGGCGCTTCCTTGCGCGTTCGATGTTAACCGATTCCTATTACTTTTCTGATACATATGTACACGAGAAGTCATTTCGTACTATATTAAACCTGAAGGTGCCACAGCACATGCTCCCTCTTAAGTTACACGGGTGTGGTTTTGCGCAGGCGCTGGCGTAGGTGAGGATCCCTTCTCACCCCGCTGATACCTATTTTTAGCGTTCCCTGCCCAAACGTTAAGTAGGAACCCTGTCGTTATCACTTTGCTCTATGTCCGTCTGTTCGTCTGTAAATCAAAGGATTTTAACTCGTACACGTAAAAAATTATTATAGTCTTGAAATTCTGAATTGGAAAAAAGTATTGAATTAGAAATCCAATTAAATTATTTTTAGGAGTTCTCAGGGGGGTCGAAAAAAATTAATTTTCTTACCCTGGCATATGGATTGTCGTTGTCCAGAACTCATTGAGTAAAGTATGTTCCTCAATTTCTTTATTTTCTTTGTAAGTTTTAGATCAATTTTGTTATGGAGTTTATCTCAAAAACTTAACTAATTATGAATTTCAAATACCTGTACATTATGTACCATACTAGTATAACTGTGGCCAAAACATACAATTTTATTTCTCTAGTTGTTGCGATGTCTGTATTATATAGCTTAGAAACAAAATATTTGATGGACCCAATATTTGGATATTTTATGAAATGTGTTAACCTAGCACCTAATATTGAATAGAAAATTTATTAAAATATGCTTCTGGTAAAAGTTCCTGAAAGTTTTAATTCCCGGTATATGGGTGTCATTGTTTAGCCTTTGGAGCGTATTAAATCGCACTAATATTGTAAATGGGAAAGCTTGTAAGTTTGGAAGTTAATCACACAGTAATACGGATAGATGTGATTTTTGCATAGATATATTAATTAGCTGAAATGTGACATAGGCTACCTTCTATCCCGGAATCCACGGTTCCTGTGGGATAGCTATTTTTCTTGCTAAAATTGCTCAATGAATTTTGATGAACTACAAAGGTGTCTAAAGCTTATAATAACAAATAGGATGAATTTCAACCTGGTAAAATATGCTGTTCTTGTGGGATAGCAATTTTTCATGTCAAGAACATCTGGTATAGAGATTTCTTAGGCAGTTAAGTTTCAGAATAGTAAAGAAAGTCTCATATTTTCCTGGAGCGTCGCGTTTCGCGTATTCTTAGTAGTTCCGGTAGTGTATTCGACGCAGGCGGAGCCGCGGGCGGAAATCTAGTTACAAATATATATATATTTAATCTTTATGATTAACGAAATTGTAAATATCTTGTGAGATTTTTTTTGTATCCAAATATTGAAAAAACATATTGCAAAATATACAAACTATTGTCACTTTAAATTTCATCTGTTATGGAAATATATGAGAAAACTTTATCACGCATTGCTCAACTACCTTTTTCGTTCTGGAATAGCCTCGAAATTTTCTATACCGCGTGTCTGACACGCACCATATTCATTAGCCTCTGTGTTTTATGTCCCTATATACGACAAATGTAAAAGAATGTCATCACCGCACCTCAATATGATTACAACTGTAGCCGGGGATAGCGTTCAGGGCGGCGTGGGCGGTTGCTGCACGGGACGACAACGTACGCTTCAGCCGATTGTACTCAGCCGCGAATTGCGCAAAAGACGCCTCGCCCTGCCGTGGCGGTCGCACTACGCAATCCAGCAGGCACTGACCGAGCACGCCGGGGCACTGTGCCAGCCCTCGCATCGCTTCAAAGGCGCGCCGTGCGGTCTCTGTCAACCCCACTAGCTCTACGAAGCCGGCTCGTAACCCGCACTCGGCCGCCCACCCCTTGGAACACGTGAAAAAGCTCGCTAGCTCTAGGCCGGAGTACGGTGGGCCGAGCTCGTGCGCCACCTTCTTAAGTGAGTAAAATGGCTTGCTGATGATGTTTTCCTGGTAGACTTCGTCGGCGAGCACAATCAGACGCCGCCGATGCGCAAACCTCACGATCTCTTCAACGCTCTCGTAGCTCAGCACCTGCACTCGGAAGATAGAAAGTGTGATAGGAACTCAAAAAGGTGATTCAGACGGGCTTGAAGATGGACTCACCTGACCCGTCGGGTTGCCAGGATTGATAACGACGAGCGCCCGCACGGCGCAGTCGATGGACGCCTCGGCCCAGGCGCGTTCCAGCTCAGCAACGTCGAGCGCCCAGCCGCGGTCTTCGTCCAAGTAATAGGGAGCTATATTGATCCCCAGTTCGGCAAGCGCGCCAGAAAATACCGGGTATTGCGGGATAGGGATCATCACCGCTGTGAAACAGAGTGCTGAATGAGTGAGTCAAAAAGAAAGTCGTAAGGGCGTGGTGCGACACCGACCTGGTGTTTTGCCGCCAACGGATTGCGCCACCAATGCCAGCACAGCGCGTATGAGATCGGTGGCGCCGGAGCCGAGGTGCACATCATTGGGGTCGGCAGACACACCGCCATCGCGCTGCTTCAGGTAGGCAGCAGCGCGTCGCCGTACAGATATCAGCCCGCTCGGTGGCGAGTATGCGCCGACGGAACCACGCCTGTGTAAAATAAAACTATAAAACATAAACTCATTTATTTTCAAGTAGAACACCCTTATGTCACTTTTGAACGTAATAAAGTTAAGTCTAAGCAAGCTTTGTACCCGACCACTCTATGAATAACACTTCAAGAATTTTATAGTGGCTTGTTTTTTTTTTTTTTTTTTTTTAATGACGGCACTTCAAACTATTGTCTTGAATACTCAATCGATTAGAGCTATTTAATCTCAAGAATTTTTATCAGTAAATAACTACATTATGGTTGCCCTTTACAAGGTGAGATAAGTCGTTTTATGTGGATGAGAAACAGAAAAGGCCCCAACCCTACGGTACGCCCATTGCAACCAATGAACCAGAGGATCATTTTCCATTCACGTCCAATCTTTGTATTCTACCGTATAAATAAGATTTTAAAAGGTTCAAAGCTGGTCTCCTGACTTCATATTGTTGTCTCACAATGAACGCAATGGGATGGCTCGGACAAATAACAGAAATTGCCCAAGGCATCGCGGTTTGTTCCTTTAAGGACAGATTCTGTTTAGGACAGATTCCTTTTAAGACAGGTATTTATTTAAGGACTGTATGTGACTATTTTTACCTGAATAAATAAATAAAAAATTAAAAAAAGACAAATTTTGTACAGGCAAGAGAAAAAGTTTCGATTTGTTCCGTTCAGGACAGACAAGTTTTTAACCAACGTCCTGTATATATTAAATTATATTAAATTACTTATTCGTACCAACTATGCACAAATTCATATGAATTCATATGATACATATGTATATTCATTAAATCAGTTACCTTATTTTGAACTACTACCACTTAGTACTGTCCCTTCCTGATCCTATTTGAGAACGTTTAATTGTTTGTGTTAATTTGCATAATTCAGTAAGTAATTTGTTTTACCATTGTCGCTGCACGTCCACGCCTCCTTTGTGGTTCTGCTGAAAACCAGCGTAGTGTCCAACTTGGTCGCAACTAACGCTGAGCAGTGTCACATTCGATCGCACACTCCTTTACTTTTAAATCCATGTTGTAGATAGACAGGTATTGTTGTATATGTGTGTTGTGTGAATTGAATAAAGCATTTTCTTTCTTTCTTTCTAGTTGTATTTCTCATCGAGACCCGGTCCAATAGTTGAAAAGGCAGCTCTGAACTAGGTCATTTCTTATTCTTTCTAAACAATTTGTACTAACTAGTACAAAGGTGATTTTTTCTCAAAACATTATTTTTAATATTCTCAAATGTAAGTAATTGACCAAAATGATTTCTAGGCTCTAATTTATTAATTATACTCAGACAAAGAGAAATTATGTCGGTAAAAACATTATCAATGCAAGTGGCGGTAGTTGCAGGCACTTTAGTAGGCTCCATATATACATTGTTAAAGTGAAAGATTTTAACAAACTAATAAATCTGATATTTTAATGAACAATTATCAAAAATATTGAAATTATACACACAATGATTTGCTTACTTGAATTCGATAAATTAAAAAAAATCCTTTCCATATTTGTGTTAAAGAGCTCAAAATTAGATAAAAATTATACAACAATAATTTGCCTTAATTCCACTGCTGCTATTCCAATTACGGGTTCGACAAAGTGACCCACTACGTCCTTACGTTCTTTAAATTTTAGTTGTTTGTTAAATTTTATTAATGAACCCCCAATTACTGAATTAACTCTGATGAACGAGTTGAGCTACCAACCTGGCGAATACTAAAATTAAACATAAATTCATTAGGTACTTATAAACCAATTTTCTGATATACGTGGGCCATACTGAAACTTTCTGAATTGCGATAAACAAGACCTGATATTTTACTTATGATACATTTATTATTTTTCAAAGTATATGCCGTCATAATTGACACATTTGTGCATTCTGTGGAACCATTGCAAAGAGCAGTTGGACTAATTTATTTAGGGACCTCTTCAATAGCTTCATGAAATGCACTCGCTGCCGATTCAGGGCTCGTAAAACGTATGCCTCTAAGTTTATCTTTAATTTTCGGGAACAAAAAGAAGTCGCATGGTGCAAGGTCTAGACTGTATGGCGAATACGTCATCAGTTTTACATTTGAGCCCTTAAAATACGCTTCTGTTACCTTAGCGGTATGTGAAGACGCATTACCGTGGTGAAGGACGACTTTGCTTCGAGGACGCTTTTCTCATACTTTTTCTACGGCTTTGGGCAAGCAAGTGTCGACATACCAATCTGCAGTTACTGTTCTTTGGTCTTCAAGTGACACTGTTGTGTAATGTCCTGATTTGCCGAAAAAAGAAGCAACCATTTTCTTGCCAACGGTTCGACTTTTCTTAACTTTCGTAGGCAAATCTTTAAAAGGAAAAGGAAGACCCATTCTGCCGATTGACTTTTTCTTTCCGGTTCAAAGCAGTACACCCAGACAGCCAATGATTGCCCTCCATTATTAAACTTTGCTATCATTTTGCGACGCCACTCTACACGCAGTGTTTCTGGTCTTCCGTCATATCATGCGGTTTCCGTCGAGTGTACAGCTTCCGTACCTTCAAATACACATATAAAATCTTTTGCACTTGACTCATTCCAATGCCTAATACAGTATGAATTTGTTTCCATGTAATTTTTTTATCAGTCTCAACTAATAGACGTACGGTATCAATATAAAATTCGGTAACCGCAGCAGTCGTTACGTCCACGTCTAAAATCACTGAACCACGTATACACAGAGCTACGAGATGGAACTTTATTACCAAATGCTGATTGAAGTCTTTGGCAAGTCTCTGACTTGAGCCGCAATGAAAATCATAAAAATCATGGCGCGAAAATGTTCTCTAGTTAAGTTCATTGTAATTCCAACACACAATATTCAAACCGACGCCACAATCAAGAAACAAATGATTATCTCGCAATTTAAAAAGTAGGTAACGTGTTCCCAGAGAGTTCCATTTTCAAACATAAATGGCTTTCTAATTTTTCTGTTGTAAGATTGCAAGTGGCCAGTTCCAGAAACTTTAAGTATGCCCTACGTACAAAAAAATATCAATATTTTTATCATTTAAAGGAAACTCAATCTGTATGTCTTTGCCTCTAATACATTGAACATTTCTGATGAACCAGGTTAATGTGATTTACATTTTGGTAAGTTATTTTTCTTACTATTATGTATTGCTAGTAATTAGGTCTAATACGCGTATTATACGCATATAATTGCTTTCATAAACCTAGTATGACATCGAGTAAGTTCCAAACTTTTGTCAAAAAACTGTTTCAATAGGAGCATTGAGTGTTAAGATGATAGGGGCAGACGCTATTGCGAAAGCGGACGGGACTTACGTGCAATCTCGCAGCAGGTCCTTGGCGCGGTTGATTACGTCGGGCGGCGCAAACAGCGGCACTGTGGCCAACAGCGCAGGACACGCCACCAACGCCAGCACCTGGCGCAGAAACGTGAACGGCGGCTGGCCCAGCGCGTGGCAGTCGCCGATGTTGGCTTGTACAACTCGCACAAACCCCAGTCTTTGTCCCTACATGATACCCATTAATTGGTTTGTTTAAACGCTTTATAGGTGCATAAACGGTGGGCAAAAGTCTTGCCCCACGCTAAGAACGAAGATCAAGCGAAACGGTTCTATATATTTTTAATCCCCTTCATATGAAGCGAAAACGAGTGGTTTTGGAGGCATAAGGATCCTTTTTTAAACAATATAATGTACTTACGTCTAATTAAATTACGTTATTTTTTTTTTATTTCGTAACGGTTTCTTTAATAATAAATGTACCGTTCAATAAAAAGGATGTCAGGTCCAGCTTTATAAATATTGAGTACACGCGAACCGAACTAACTACATAAGTATGAAATTACGTTAAAAATGTAGATATTAACAATGAGTTTATAGTAATATTCAAATCACTTGCAAAATACTTGTAAGGTTATATATGTATAGTTATCTATTATATGTTGGCTTTCTGAGTTTTTTTCTGATCCGCACTATTTGAATACTAGCCCAGATACGGAAACAGAAAAGTTAAATCGTTCCTTTAAACATAATGCCGTCACAGGTGCCTCGGAAATTTATAGGCTTTCGATATAGTAATGTCCTCAGAGAGTTCCCGGTTTTTCAGGTAAGGTTGTGATTGGTCAACTGAAAAAGGCGCGAGAAAATCCAAAAAAACGCGGGAAATCGTAAGTTAGTACATATTTAGAAATCGACTTTAAAATAGCGAACGATTCACCATTGATTAATTTTTTAACAATAGTTTTTTAACAATAAGTGTACAGGATGTGACTTCAGATAGAAACAAGAGCAAGTACTACTAGTCGAAGAGGAAACAAGCATGAAATACTGAAGCATCTCGTTTCACCATTCTTCGATCTATGGCCAACGACCGGCCCCGTACAAAGGTCACGCTAGACCGCCTACATAGTTTATTAATAATTATAGGCTGTAGGTACTCGTATTTTATTCTCTTTATTTTTTTCTGCTTTAACATGAAAACTGTTTGACAGATTTGATATTGAACCATATTGAACTCCGAGAGACAACATTGACATCTGAGGTAGGGTACTTTTTTTAACGTACAGGCACATACAAACAGTATACAAACAACATACAAATTTTTTAATTTCTACTTGCTGATTGGCTTTCTTAAAAATTTTCATTTTCTATAAAATGTAAATCCATTATTGGCCCTAAGTTTTGTATTATAATAATAATAAAAATTATGTTAGTTTTAAGGGCTGTGGATTTTGTATTAAATAAATAAATAAATAAAAATTAAATACTTATTACATGGCACTGAACTGACCTGGAGTTTCCATTATACAAATTATTAACATTAAAAATGTTACAGGCTCTGCCCGCAGAAAATTACTTTCCTTTCATAACGACAAGTAATACATATCTACAATACTTATTTACAATAACAACAGAGAAATATGAGATTGATATGCGCTAATAATGATTTTTTTGAAGTAGAGTCATCTATCTATATTAATAAAATTGTAGTGTCTGTCTGTTCCGGTTAATCTCCGAAACGGCAGAACCGATTTCAATAAAACTTTGCAGACGTGCAGAGGGCATTATCGTGGGCGACTTAGGCTGCTTTTTGTCTGTCTGTTTGTCCGTCTGTCTATCTGTTCGAGCTGATCTCTGAAACAGTTGAACCAATTTCAATGAAACTTGGCAAACGTGCAGAAGGCATTATTGGGGGTAACATAGGCTGCTTTTTGTCTGTTTGTCTGTTGAAGCTGATCTCCGTAACGGTTGAACCGATTTCAATGAAACTTCACAGGTATGATAAAAAAATTGTCAGGTGTGACATACAACACTTTTTGTTTACCTGCCTGTCTGTCCGTGTGTTTGTCCGAACTGATCTCCGAAAAGGCTGAACTTATTTCACTGAAACTTTCTAAGATGTTATTAAAAGATTGTCAGGCGTGACATACAATACATTTTGTTTGTCTATCTGTCCGTTCGTCTGTTTGTTTAAACTGATCTCCGAAAGGGATGAACTGATCACAATGAAACTTCACAGATGTGATTAAAAGATTGTCAGGAGTGACATACAATACTTTTTGTTTGTTTGTCTATCTGTATGTTTGAGCTAAACTTTTAAAGATTTTAATTAAACTATGCAGATATTAAAAATAGGTTGTCAGGAGTGATACAGGTAACTTTTTGTCCGGTCGGTTGTCTGTCTGTATTTTTGTTCCGGCTAATCTTCAAAACGACTAAACCATTTCTATGAATCTTCGCAGACATGAAAAGAAGGTTATCAGGAGTGACATAAGTTGGTTTTTGTCTGTCTGTTGGTTAGGGATAATCTTCAAAACGACTGATCCTATTTTACTGAAATTTTGCAAACATAAAGAGGGCGTTGTCAGGAGTGAAAAGCAATTTTTTTTTATATATATGAATATAAAAAATCGTAGTGTCTGTTAGTATGTCTGTCTGTTCCGGTTAATCTCAAAAACGGCTGACTGATTTTGAGACCGACTTGTGGGATAGCCATTCTTCGTGCTAAATGGATTTTTATGAAATTAGGTATAGAGATTTCTTAGGTACTTAAGTTTCAGAATGTTTAGGTAGTTAAGTTTCAGAATGTTCTAAAAAGTGTTACAATGTTCTGGAGCGTCGCGTTCCTTTTACTGTCCCGGTACAACTGTGTAGTCCACGCGAGCGAAGCCGCGGGCGGAAAGCTAGTTTTTATAATATATTTTCATAGCTAAACTGCTACTTTGAATGACATTTGGCAGAGAGGTAACTTGATAGTCGAAAAAAAAAGCATGATATGTGGGTGAAAATGTAAGTGCTACGTACTAAATTCTAAATTGCGACGAAATACGAAACAATATCAAATACATTATCAAAGATACCCCGATATCGGTATCGAAACCCTCCAGGTGTTAGGTCTGTCCCAATTAGTCATTCCACGTTATATTAATAACGATAATCTTTACCGGGGGCCCGCGCCTCTGGCGCTCAAGTAACCCTTAGGGGTTACCCGACAACTTCGCGCCGGTGACACCCTAGTGTTCCACCTGGCCGCTCCGATGAAGTCGTAAGAACTTTCGGGCTAACGACATGCGTCCTTATTGTGCTCCAGTCGGTTTAGTGGGTGCAACTCCCACATACCCCGCGCGCTCGGGCGCGCGGAAGCTGTAGGGTTTAATCCGCCTTCCCATCGCAAGGGTAAAAAAAAAAAGGTATCGAAACCCAAAATATCGATAGGTATCGGAGTCCGATACCGGTGTCGTATCGGGTGAACTGGAAGCGCTCTCAGATTGATAATATTGGTCATAGGTCTAGATGTGATATCACTACAGCTCGAAACGGACCAAACTCTAAGCCGATGAAACATCGAACAATTAAACAACATGGGTAGCACTAAATTCAAACTTATCGGAGCCGATCACGGAGTCGGTCAGTCTTTAGAAACTGGTGTCAAATGAATTTTCTATCCAGTCAAATGAACTGGATAGAAAATTCGCGAACCAATTGCAACTACGGTGACAACGTATCATTTCGCTAGTTATTATTATTCTAAATGGTACATACGTTCTCATTGCAGTGCAGATGGAGGGAGAGTAGTAAGCAGTTAAAGAGCTGAAAGGAGAATGTCTAAAACTCGTAGACCCCACTCACCTGATCGAGTGCTGCCTCGAGCTCCGCAGCGCGTGACAGCAGTGGTCCGCGCACAGCATAGCGCACGCGCAATAGCCGCTCGTTGATCGTACTTTTGCGCAACGCACGTTCACTTTCCGGTTCCATATCGAGACAAATCAGTGGCCGCTCTAGGAGCGACCCTACATAAGTACTACCTGCAGTTATGTCGTTATCACGTGCCCGATAACGGAAGCCCCCGGGAGGGAATCCCGCGCCGCGCTACTGGACTCTCCGGCCGCCCCGCCGCTCTACCCGACGGCGGCGCTCAAGAAATATGTGTTTATACCAACACATAGATAAAAACCGAGTAAAGACAGTTTTTAACCGACGTCAAAAATGGAGTGTTTCAATACTCCACGGTATGTTTATGTGAAGTGTTGAAATGAGAATTCTTCAAAAAAATTCTCTCCCACGAAATAAGTCCATGATTACAAAGTAACCTAATTATTATTATTTTGTAGGAACAAGCCTTAGACCAATTTCAACATCAGGAGTAATTTTTGGACGGGAATTGATTTTAGTAGCAGCAGTGATTTCAGTATAGATGTGCTTCTGAAAACTAGGCTGACTTTAGGTGCAGAGA
This sequence comes from Luffia ferchaultella, assembly GCA_949709985.1. Lineage (NCBI taxonomy): Eukaryota > Metazoa > Arthropoda > Insecta > Lepidoptera > Psychidae > Luffia > Luffia ferchaultella. Next base: position 215,680 of record OX453252.1, read on the forward strand.
TGACTTTTGGAGCAAATATTACTTCAAAAACGGGAGTGACTTCTAAAATAGAATTTTCACTTCGCACTTTAACACTTCGCGGTTAGAAGTGGTACCTACAATTCAAATACTTAGTATGTATTGATAGCATTCAGGCACAATTGCTTCAGAGTTAAGTGTTACGTTTTTTAGCTGTAATATGCTGCAGCCACCTCCTATCATAAGCTGACGGTTCGTATTTTTTGTTGATATGACGTTCGCAATGAATCAAAATATATCGGGTTTTTTGAAACCATTTTTTAATACATTTGGATGGTGTCGTTCCAATTATTTTTTTTTACGTTTCCATTTTAAAAGCGTTGCGTCCTCAATTGATTTAAAGGACTTGAATACGTCCCTGTCCAGTGACTGTAACAGATGAGTCATCTGTGCCGACAGTTCAAAGAAAGTGATTTAATAGTTTTCATATAATTGTAAAATATACTTTCGTTTCCATCCATCCGGAATCGGTAACAGTACCTTATGGGTCGACCTCAAAGTCATACTGTTCTAGTGTCTGTGTCTAGTACAAAGAAGGTATTCCGTATGTATTTTTCGTAAAAAATAACGTAGTACGGTTAATATGGAGCTTTTTCAAAATATCGCCAGAATCCACGACGTTCCACGTGCGCCATTTTGAAAAAAAAAACTCCACGTATCTTCCATATTATTCCAGATTGTTTTTGGATCTATAAGTTATAACTGCTTTAAAGTATTCTCAAAGAGTGTAAAATATTTATGACTATTGAAAGAGTAAGTCTTAACGTGAGTACCTATTCAATCAGTTGAGGTGTTATTTTTAAACGACATTTTTAATCTATTTTGAGTTCAGTGCCTCAAAAGAAACAAAGGAACCCTTAAAATCGTACCAAATACCTACTTAGGTCTACGGACAACGCAATAGGAAAATACGGCCATTTATTGACACTTGCAAGTAAATCCAAACCTATATGGCACTTTTCGTAGACCTAGGAATTTTGAAATTTGGCAAGAAGCAAATTCTTACAGCATATGTAAAGGAATTAAAACGACAAACGATATTTTGTATTTTCTAAATATTTTGTAATTGAAATATGCACTTATAAGACATTCTGATGGCGAGTAAAGATAAACACGTTAATATAAATTTATAACTGTACGGAACCTTCAACACGCCAATCCGATTCGCACTTGACCGATTTTTTTTCTTATGAAATCTGAACGCTCTTTATAGTCTAAAATTCGAATTAGAAACGACCTTATGACCTGGGCGAAGGTTGTTTCTAATTCGGATCCTCTACTATTACATATAACCTCTTTTCTTCAAAAGCCGAAGCTTCGTTTCTATAAAATTCGGAGGCAATCGGTCAGCCTCATTTCTGCTTCGATCGGTACTGCAGTTGGTCTGCCCATAGTTTCACTGCGAACAAGAGTTTTTGCGAGGACTCGATCGTTGAGAGTTGAAGCAGGAATATTGTACATTTTTGTAGTGGCATAGATAGTAAAAATTTTAATATCAGTCCATTATGCCCTACTACAGGGGCTTACGCCTCCTCTCGAGATGAGGGCGCTTGGAGCTTAATCAACCGTGCTGCTCCAGTGCGAATTGGTGGATTTTAACGACTGCCATCTGATAATAACACCAGAGACCAAGCTTCCGGTTTCTGGGATTCAAATCACGACAGTTTTTCTTGGGAATAATTTATAGCTCTCAGAAATTTGCAAACATAGCTCCGAGAAATGATAAATCTAAAACAGCATTAATAGTATAAACTGAAACGCATGTCCCTACCTACGAAACAGCATAAAATCGTCAAAAGTATTGCACGGACTGAACGAGAAATTAAAAAAGAGGGAATGTATATACAGACAGATATACAATCATATAATTACACCAAAACATATACTTAATTATGTACAATTGTTGAAAGTACTTATTCTCATTCAAAGAGATAAATACATACTTACCTAAATTAACGAAATGAATTCTAATCGTCCCAATTCTCTGCATACTATAAATTTTATTTGCCAGATGTTCATTGTTTGTTATGATGACAATAGAGATGCTTTTGGAAGTCAGGAAAATAATCAGGATAAAGTTTTAGTCACCTCGGAAGTCCTCTTTGAGCGGAGGTGGGAAACGTGGGAGCAATGAGACGCAGTTAACAGTTTAAAACTGTTTATTTGCGCGACCGAATCGTCCCGCAAACTAGGTAAGGAATGTCACAGCTGCCGTGGATCGACCGCACCGGCCGAGTCTATGGCACTATCGATGCTTTTTACACGGCTATGTACATAATTTTAAAAAAAAATCTATATAATACTATACAACAAAATATACACAAATAATGTGAAGTTATCCAATGTGCCGCTAGCCGGGAGCCGACGGCGGCCGAGGGAGCGAGTCTTCCTTGTACCATACGAGTAAATAATTGAAGCGACACTCGTGCTACGTAACCGAACCTCCGATCGTATAGAGCGGTTCGTGGATGTTGGTCGTCTTGCTCGGCGGGCTGCGCTATCATGAATTTAGCTATAAGACGTCAGTGCCGCCTCTACGTGGTTATTGTTTATTCTTATGCTTGTATGATACGAGATCGGTGCGGCGATGTGAATATCTACGAGTGCTCTTTGGTGAAGTCTGCGTGGAACTGCTGGAAAATGTCCAGCATCTCCTTGAGCAGTTCTGGCTGCGGCAGAATGGTGGTTCTGAAATGGTATGTGCCGGGACGCTGGCCGAACCCACTGCCGGGCACCACACAGATGCCAGTCTTCTCGAGCAGTCGGAACGCATAGTAGACGTCGGGTACCTTACCCTCAGCTTTCGCGCGTTCTATTGCTTTAGGTGGCAAGTCAATCCGCGGAAATGCGTACATCGCGCCCTGTAATAAGTACGTCACGGTTAGACATCCCACATTCATGGCATAGATGACGAGCAGCTGATAATTACGTAGCCTGAGATAGAAAACATAAATACTTGATTGCAGTTATTTCCAAGTAATAATATAAATACAGATAAAAAAGCATTTTAAGAGGCACAAAGAAAGTTTGAATAAATACTACTTAAATTAAATAATTTTAGTTTCTCTATCAGTATTCTTATCTTGAATTTTCTATTCAAATTTAAATTTAATCCATATTCAGAATTTATTTAGGTTTATGTTATTATTAATTTGGTATGAACTATCATAATATGAAGTCATTATAAGAATTATAATATTATTATGACTGACACACTGACCATCTAATTTCAATAATGATAAATACACACAACACAGAATGACCATTGAAAATACAAATACGAGAAGGGGTAAAAAATTACTACAAACTTGTTCACCTAGCTTTCTATTCCTAAGCTAGTTGAAAAATGCAGTTCATCACCTGTACAATGTTACATTTGAAGCCCTCCATGTTGTTGAAAGTCTGCACAATCATATCGGCACGCGTCTTGAGTGATTCGAGCACGGCTGTCTTTTCGCGGATCCAAAGGTCGTAGGATGGCTCACCTTCGCGTGGCGGACGCGCCACACAGTCCACGGCAGTTTGACCCAGTGTTGTGGGGCACAGACTGGCCGAGATGCACTTGAATAACTGTGCTTGCACGTCTGGATCTACGTTAACCAGTTCCATGTAACCGCCGCGCAGTCCGCATTCGCCCATATAGCCCTTGCTGACCGTCATAAAAGAGGCGAGCTCCATCTCGTTGTACGGCGCGCCCATCTCCTGCATCACCTTTTTGAACGAGTGGAAGGCACTGCCTTTCGCGTATATGTTGTCCTGGTACACCTCATCCGCAAAGATGAACAACCGATGCTTGTGTGCAAACTTGATGATGTCTACAATGTTGTCGCGGGTGAGCACTTGCCCCGTGGGGTTGCCAGGGTTTATGACGACGATCGCGCGTACGCTGCAGTTCGCGGAAGCCTCCTTCCGCGAACGTTCCAGCTCGGCCAGATCGAGCGCCCAACCGCGCTCCTCGTCCAGATAGTAGCCGACTTGATTGAGTCCATACTCGGCTAAACTCGCCGAGTACAGAGGGTACTGAGGGATCGGAACCATCACACCTGTGGGCGGAAAACAATATGACAAGGGCAAAATTTAAATGGACTAACCGCCAGTGGACGAAATAAATGTTAATAAACAAAGGTCTTAAATTTTTTAAATTATATATGGAATATAAGAATGATAGCCTTTTTTATTTTTTCAACTTGAAATTATATAACTAATAATGGTTGGAGTAACTCTTTTTTGCTTCAAATAGTACCTGTATAGGGTGGCCCCACACCTCCATACAATAATTTTCTTCTATTCAAGATATTACAAATAAGGCTTTGTTACAATAACTTAATTTAGCTATTAGGTTTATAACTACTTAGCTTTACTTGTGTATGTTCATTTCTTATACCTTTTGATTGATTTCATTATGTTTATATGAATTCTTAAGATAAGAGTATCTGTGGGCATGTATGAATGCATTTATGCATGAATGGGTGTGAATATGTTGGCGGTAGAGTCCGTAATACCTTTCATGTTAGCAATACCTAGTTAATGGGCGTTACTCCATTGGACGGCACGGCAACGGCACAGCACGGCTCCATTGTTCGGTTTTCCACTGAGCCCGGCACATCATCACTCTCTCTTACCGGCCCCGCATACACACACACGCAAACGGCTACAGTCCGTACACAAACATACGCAGTTTTGCGACCGGCATCTAGCGAGAAGCTTGCTGTCGCTCGCCGGCGCCAGCAAGTGGAAAAACATGTCATATATTTCATATATTTTTGCTTCTCCGGCAGCCGTGGCGTTGTCGCCGTCCCGTTGCCGAGCCAGAAGTGGAAAAACGCCCTGTCAGCAATTTCGGGCGGTTTCAAATAAACTTGATAATCACAAATTAATATCAAATTAAATTGGTAATGCGGAGAATATATTGGTATATGAATTATTGACATTGCCTAAGGTAGAGTCGTTAAAGTACAAATTGAAACTCAAACATATAGAAATCACTATTAGAATTAATCTGACGAGTATTATAATAATTGAGTCATCAAAAAGTATAGCGCTTTATAGTGGCTCGCTCCTCGCATTGTGACCAGCAAAACTTAACCCAAACCTTTTTGAAATAATGGACAATCAACTTATCTTGGCCGAATTTCGAGTAACTTGCCCTGATTTAAGAGATTTGAAAAACGAGACTCAAATGCTAAAAATACAGCCAAATGAACTTGTACGGCGTCAAACGAATACCGCACTGTTGCGTACTCAATGACGGAAATGCGCACGGCACCTCCCTGACTCGGCCTTTATAACCGAAAGGTTGGTATGGCCATGGTAGGTGAATTCATGGAAAGTTGAATTAAGAAGACTAGGCCAATAACAAAGCGTAAAACAACATTCGCACCATTTGCGCGCTTTTTCGATTTCAACTAATATTGATCAGTTAATGTTCACATTAACTAGGTAAAGTCAACATTAACGGTTTTCCGATTTTCCCCTCAAAACATATGTATAATGTGTGAGCATGTGTGTATGGCTTATATACATACATGTATATATAACTAGGATAGTATAGATGGAAATGATTAATAAGCTAGGTAAACGCAAACGAATTGCTGATTTTCAGGAAATAATTCGATAACAACCTAATTTTTAAATTAATATTACACAAAATCATTTCAAGTTTATATGAGGTCCAAAAATGTGTATCTCTAACAGGCTCAGGGATAAACAATAGTCGAATCGGAACTTATATGACGGGGTTATAGGGTGTCGCTTAGTATTAACAACTATTTGTTGTAGACAATGTGTGCAATAATGTTCACAATTGACTAGTTGTAACAATATTTAAAAATATATAAAATTATTATGAAAAGTAGGGATCTACTAAAAAAAACAATTATTTAAAATGAAACAATACACCATAAATATACAATAAAAATTGTTATTACAGCACAATAAAAAATAATCAATTATATGACAAAAAACACCATCTTTAATCAAACTTTTTTTTTGGCAAATAGTTTAATAAATCTCAAGATTAAGAATGAGATATCCCAAAAGAAATTGTAGAAAACAGAAGAATTAATTGAATTGACACTACAATATGGAACGATTTGAATCAATTAGTAATAAATTATAAAGGTTGTTAAATCCACCAAGCTGCATTGGAGCAATGGGATGGATTAAGCTCCAACCCACTTATTCTGGGCGGAAGCCTAAACCCCTGCAGTGGGGCATAATGGGCTGGTGAAATGAAATGGAAATAAAAGTGAGTACAAGTGTGCACCGACACCATCTGCCGAAGTGTCTGAAAATATTTTTATACCCGAGACACCATGTGAGTGCATCATTGTAAAGGCAAGCAGGTTCCAAATATCTCCAAATGCAGTTACATGGTTTATCCCAACAATATTTTAAAAAAAACCTTTATCATTTCAGATGAGTTAGGACAATAAGGTTTTGAGCCTATTTGTCTTTTTTGTGAACAAAATTAAGGCCAGAGTTTAGATACGGACACAAATACCATTTTAATGCTAGATGACACCATTTTAATGCTAAGTGACAGTTTAGACATTGAGGTAAAATAAAAAGATCAGGAGTTTTATTGAGGTATTATTGGAATTATAAAAAAAGGAAATTTGTATTTTGTGTATTGCTTATGAATTAATGTTCAACAATGATAGTTATAAAATCGTAAGTACATTGATAAGAAAAATGGCCATTTCTGGTGGCTCCATGATCTATGTGTCAAATGAAGTAAAAGGCAAGAAACGCAAAGACATAGTACACATTTCTAAAAAAGTTGAAGTGGCAATGGAGGCATTCATAATATAAGTTATCGCGTTCAGGGGGAACGGCACGATGAGCAGTATCATGTCCAACGAGATCACGTCAATGCCTTGAGTGTTTGAGTGGAGGCCATTGAAGACTCGAGATACGGTCTGCCGATCAACAGCGTTAAGGCCAAACATAGATGTGCCCCATCAGTGATATTCATAATAGATCAAAATAGAAATATTGTGACGTTCATGCATAGAAACAAATGACTGTTTTATAGAAGACTAGCGACCGCACGTAGCTTCGCTTGCGTAGACTACACATTCCTGTTTTAGGTAGTATTAACATTCGAAATGGTTTATATGTAGGTACTTTGTGCTGAAACTAATATTGGGTACACCCTTACAAACTTGCAATCTTCATTCTCCCCCTCCTTTAAGAAAACCGATACTCCCATACTTTTCTCCTCCCGTTTCCCACCCTTAAAATGTGGAAATCCAAAAACCCTGAAACACGTCATAATTTAATTATGTTAAAATTTTATGTTTCTAACTTTAAAGAACAAAGACTCTCATACAAAGCCCCTCCATCCCTCCCTCCTTAAATTTGAAATTTCCATATATTCCTTTCTTAAAAAATTAATACTCACGTTATACAATAAACCACTGTTCCGAATTTCGGCTTCCTAGATTTAGTAGTTTCGGCGTTATCTACGCTGATAGATCAGTGAGCACAAACGACAGACAGCCACAAAAAGTTACTGATGTCATTCTTGACAACCTTCTCTCACGTCTGCAAGGTTTCATTAAAATTGGTTTTGGAGATAAGCTCGAATAGACACATAGACGTACAGAAAGACAGACGGACAAAAAGTAGCGTGTGTCACTTTTGACCACCTCCTTTTCATACCCGTGAAATTTAATTAAAATCGGTTAAGCCGTTTTAGAGATTAGCTCGAATAGACAGATGGACGTACATACAGACATACAAAAAGTAGTGTATGTCATTTTTGACCACTTCCTTTCCACATCTGTGAAGTTTCATCAAAATCAGTTTATCCGTTTTGGTGATTTGCTCGAATAGACAGACACACAGATAGTATTATTTTATACATATAGCCTATAGCCTTCCTCAATAAATAGACTACCCAACACAAAAAGAATTTTTCAATTCGAACCAGTAGTTCCTGAGATTTGCGCGTTCAAACAAACAAACAAACAAACAAACAAACAAACAAACAAACTCTTCAGCTTTATAATATTAGTATAGATACCGAATGCTGAATGAATACCGAAATAACTAGAAATTCGAGATCAAAATAAATTACAAATGAAATTCTAGTTTAGAGGCGGCGGTGGGTCAAAGTGATTGCCGCCGCTTATATTTTTGAGGCGGCGTCGCCGAGCAGTCAAAGCTAACTCCAGCTCAACGAGAGCAGACCTCACCCGAGTTTTTGCCGTCGACGGTGTTGCAGAACATCTGCAGCACGTTCTTGATGCCGTTGGATGCGCCTGCTGACAAGCAGATGTCCTGCCAACGTGCAGGGTAGCCATCGCGTAGCTCAATGTATTCAGCGACGTGCCGCCGGATGAGCTCGATGCCGTGCGACATGGTGTACGAGCCCATGGAACCGCCGCCGCACTGCGCCAGCAGCGCCTTGGCACGCTCTACCACGTCAGGAGGGAAATCCACCTTCTCCATCAGAGACGGCATCGTCACGCACGCCAACACCTGTACCAACACCACCACATTTTTTCGAATGGATACTATCAGTCACGATGACACCTTCCCACTCTGACCCTCACCTGGCGAATGAAGGTAATCGGTTTCTGCCCCATGGCGTGTGCATCGCCGATGTTAGCCTTGATCACTTTCTTGAATGGTTTCTTTGCGCCCTGGAACAGTTCAAACATTGGTGATTCAAACACATATATAATAAATAGGCAGGGCCTGTAATGTGGGTACCAGACAACTGGTATACATTCTTAATAAATATCTTCATAATACATACATATATAGATACTTAAAACAAAACATGGAATATAGCAGTCAATGCAAGCATGAACAGCTTTTTAAAGTATTATTGCCATTAACTGTAAACAACTGAATCATTTAGCAATTTTAGATTTTTGAAAAAATTTTGACCACATACCTATCACTCATTTATTTTAATAGACTACAAGCCCTTGGAAAAAATTAACCTGTGGAATGAACTAACGTGAATAACGCTTAGAAGACTGTTACTATATCAAAAAATAACTCTGAGCACTATGCCGTCATTTCTGAGCGGTACAGGTGAGTACATGAGTGAATGGAATTTTTCAGGTACAAATTACGACTAATAATTAATGTACGGCTTTATTATAGTGTATAGATGATTAAAAATAAATGTCGAAAAACCTAGTGCCGTACTAAAGTGGTGGTGCCGGAAGTCAGTGCAAATTTTTAATTCGCCGATAATTGCAGAAGCAATATAGGTCATTTATTATTGTATTCCTTTTGTACACATATACAGATACTTTACCTATAAACGTCGTACATATTTCCAGTGCAGAGGTGGAAAGCCAAGGGTCGCAACCCTTATCTCTGAGCAGATTATCCTTATCACTAACTTCCGGCACCACCACTTTAGTACGGCACTAGGTTTTTCGACATTTATTTTTAATTATCTATACACTATGACAAAGCCGTACATTAATAATTAGTCATAATTCCTCATTCGTACCTGAGAAATTCCATTTGCTCACGTACTCACCTGTACCGCTCGGAAATGACGGCATAGTGCTCAAAGTTATTTTCTGATATAGTAACAGTCTTCTAAGCGTTACATTGGTTCATTTCACAGGTAAATTTTTTCCAAGGGCTTGTAGTCTATAAGGTACTATAAACCAACTTTTGAAAAGCTTTTAACTGCACTTAATCCTCATTTCGCAGGAAAGAAGAACTACTTATATGCACAAGTTGGTATATCATAATTCAATCTTACAAGAGTACAGGGGAACAAAATTAACAGTAGCGTTTAGTACACTACAACATAGATAGCGTTTTTATTGTTCCATCCAACCACTTATAAACTAGATTTCTGGTGTTGTGTTGCAAGGATACAGTCAAATCTGCTCACTCTAAGGTGACAAATTTCCATGGACTCCCACACCCCTGCTTTCACATCTACCATTTTGGTTCACTTTTGTTTCAATGTTGAAACTGACATTGCAAACTCTACTGTACCATATGCTGTTGTCAAAGTTACTCTACGTACAACACAATAGGTATTGGTTAAGTTTATAACCGCACTACGGTTTATTTATTTTGTTTATTTATTCTACAATTTGATGTAGTTTTTGAAATGTTTAGTATTGTTACAAGGAAAAATTTAATAAACTAAGAAATATGTTTACACAGTAGGCACATGCATTTCCACTTCTATGGTTTTAAGTAGGTAAATTATTAATTTTAAGAGTTGCATAACAATTGAGTCTTGCCTAATAATATAAATAATATATTTATAATAAAAATAGAGCGTCAACAGAACATAAAACATCATCTCTCCAGATAAGTATAGTGAATCATTATTTTTTTAAATTATGTCTGTCTGTGTGTTTGGCTTTTTATTTAAATAAATCACATGTTGAAAGTAGAAATTACTATACCTAATTTATATTCATATTGTTTTTTGTTAATCAGGTCATTACATTCCAAAATATATAACTTCAAGTAGTATAAGCACTCGCTTCATATCATAGGACAATAACATAATAACAAATAATCTCACAGATATAGATCCGTTGCAAGTGTTAGGGCTTACTTGTCTATATTATGATAGTTAATATAATGTACAAATATTATTAACATAACGCATCTGGTAAATGCAAAGATATACCTATTGTTCTTTCAAATTCATATTGAAGGATGAATGCATTCTTTTGATATGCAATTTTGGTAAGTGGGATGGTACAAGTTTATAAACTTATACTAAGATTGTATACAATAAATCTTTTGTGCTTAATCTATAGATTAAGCCATAAACAGAAAGTTAATCAATTTACTGATATGGAAAATATTGCGGCCGCGCTGTACTTCGACCCGATTACAAAAGCAAATGTAGAGATTAATTATATAAACAAATAATACCTAACATAAATCGTCTCTGCGACGTCAAAGCGAGTTGCTTGACGTCCCAGGGCGGTGGTACAAGGTAGTTTGGTGTTTACTGTTTAGTGTGGCTGGCAGGTACCTTGGCGAGTTCCTTCTCAATTTCGGCGGCACGCGCGACAAGCGGTCCTCGCACTGCATACTCGAGCTTGATGATGTTGGGGTTGAGATTATCGAGCGTGACGGCCTTGGTGGCCATGGCGCGCACGAGTGAGCGCCAAGTGTCTGTAGCTGTCGACAGCAGACTACCGGCTTTGACACTAGCGCGGCCACTTATCAGCAGACGCGCGGTCCCAACCCGCATGGCGGCCATGATGACCTTCGCGCGGGATCAGTAACGCTCCTCGACAAAGGCTGTAGCGCCTCCGAGCCGCGCACTATGACCAACAATACACAACAATTCACAAAAAAATATTTGTCACATACGTAGCGTCGCTGCTGACATCTCAGCTATTTATTTTTGATAACTGGAATATTTCTTGACCCACATTGCACTATTGAATCATGTTTATGATGAAACAAAATCAATATTTGTCGTGTTTGTCTTTGATGTGATGTGATGACGGGATGGATGATGGTTGATGACGGTCATGTGACGGTAACAGCCGTAAAGTGACAGTGACAGCTGATAAAGCAGCTGAGCTGAACATAGAGGTAATAGGAGCTGTCAGCTACATAGAGATAAGTCAGCTGACGCGACAGGTCTAACGTCACGCATCAGCAGCGTCAGCGTCAGTCATTTGGAGTTTGGAGTGGTTTGGAGTTAGATGCGCGCATGGCGATGAAACTCTCATACAAACCCAAAAACAAAAAATGAAAGCGCCATCTTTTGATCGGATAAAGCTTAGTTCTCAAATGATTTGTTATACTATTTGACTCAAGATGACACTATTCTCATTATCTGTAGATCTATATCTAGTTAACTAATTTATTATATTTTCTTATTGATTTTTTTTGAAATACTGTATTAACATTCTTTTAAAATTATTTTTAGATTTATTTTCATCAGTACATTTAAATTCAATGCGGAAGAAAAATGTTAAATACTTAATGATTTGACCATTGACAGGAAAAGAACGAAAAGTCATTGTTGGTCATAGGGTGGATGCCCCGAATACCAGCCAAATAACACTAAAACATTTTTCTAGTTTTATACTAGAAAAATTTGCGCATATATGTTTTGTTTAATCAACTCAGCACACTGTACAGAATATAGTATTTGCTACGGTATATGAATAAAGTTCATAAATAATAATTAGAAAAATGTAAAAACTAATTTGAAAATGGATCTAATTGCAGCCACTTCGTATCTATTGCCAGCCAAATACGTACATAATACCAGCCCCTGCTAGGGTTCTCTCATAACAGATATTGAGTTATAGGTGAAATATAATTATTTGGAATATGGTAGTTTACTATTTTTTTAAAACATGCAATATTCTGTATTTTTTCAAATTTTTACGCTCAGTAGTTGCGGGATAAGATAGGGGGAATGTTTGATTTTCGTATATATTGTTTAATACTGTCCATATTGAAATTATTTATAAAAATGTTTCTGTTTCTCATAAGGACCTTTTAATTTGATAGGTAATTGCTTGACGCACTTTATTTTTGTACAGATGGACACAACAAAAAGGTTTTTTTTGGGTTTCTTCGTAGATTAACCACGTGGGCGAACTTGACCGATACAAATTATAATTTAAAATCAACTTCATGTCGCACACATTAAGGTCTATAATAAATTGTTCAACTACTGCGGCTAAGCAGCGCCACACTTTGAAGTGAAAAAATTGCTAAGCTAGATTGTTTTATATCCGTGCTACTAACCACTGAGGAGTTCCCTCGTGAGCAAACTATCCTACATGAATCATCACTTCAAGATGCACATCAAAGTTAACTATTAGAAACCAACCTGAATACAAAGTTATGTAACCGTGCCACTAACAGTTGAGGAGTGCCCTCATGAGGAGATAATCTTAGCTTCTGCATCGATTCGTGGTGAAAATTATTGTTAACTATCAAAATCCAACATATGTACAAAGTTTCGTGTCCGTGCTATGAATCGTTGAGTGTCCTCATGAGGAGACAATCTTTCCTTCAGCATCAATTCGTGGTGAAAACCATAGTTAATATCTAAATGCAACGTATATGTAAAATTTCGTATTCGTGCTATTAATCACTAAGGAGTGTCCTCATGAGGAGACAACCCTGACTGCAGCATCAGATTATGTTTATCATTTTAGGGTATTGTCATCAAAGTTACATACAAGTACGTCTTATAAATTTCAACCCGATAGCTTTAGTGGAAGTGGGTGAAAATCGCTTTCTAAAATTCCATTACATACAAACAAACATGCAGGTGAAACTAATATAAGCCTGTTAAAAATTAAATCATTACACATAAAAACTGTTTAGTGATAGCCCTTATATAAATGACCTGGCTGGAATTAAATAATACATACAGTTTAATATCAGCCCTCCCGGCTGATATTAAAACCATCATACTAGTAATGTACCTATTATCGGCCACCCAATTACATTAAATAAGAGCATTTATGGAGCAATTTAACTCAGAAATGTATTACTTAGTCTTAGTCTTGAGCCTTAAACATAAAAAGTCAATGCATAAACTTCAAAATAACGAAATTCCACTTTACTTTGTCAGGACCAACAGTTACGAAATTAAATATGGCAGGCGTTATCTCTCTTGCACTTTCAATCTGACACTGAGGGATACTGTTTTGTTCCTGTGTAGTCAAAATAGGTAGGAATTCTGTTTCCAAGTTATATAGATTTTTATAAGTTTGTCGCGCTATCTCTACAATATGATCCTTATTACCGGAGGAAAAGTATTAGGTGAGTGGCTGGTAATCGGAGCATCCACCCTATTATTGATAAAATCAACAAACGTTCAATCGTTTGTATTCAAATTAAAAAAATTTCAAAGTAGCCCTTGTGGCTTATATTTACGTTTCGGGCCGTTTTTTTTTGGATTCTGTGATCCCTTTTGTGAACATCTAACCCAGGTTTTCAACACCGGACTTCGTCTCTTGCGATAGGAATTGGATAGAAGGAACCTGTAGAAGAAACCATCATGGAAACAAAAATATTACCTGGCTTTGATTTCGTTCGGTATTTCATTTATCAAAGAAGGTATTTTATATTTTAGTGTGTTTTTGCCATACAACTTGTTATATTGAAATTACTTATATGAATTTTTTTGATATGTTGGCGGTGTACCCGACTATCATTACCCACAGGGAGTCAATAACTTTTCGTTGAAAAATTGTTCACTTAATTGGTTTATTTTTGTAATCACTGCAGAAAAATAAATGATTAAAAGAAATGAAAAAGGCAAGAGATATGCACAATTGCTCAGCAATAATTATTTTACTTGTCACACATTAACAAGTAGATACACTTTTGTCATGAAAGCAACATTATTAAATATTGATATGATTAAATGTTCATTAAATAATTTATAGTTGACGCAATAGATAATGTAAACAAAATATTGAATGACAAAATAAATAATACAGCCAACGATGACTTATTTAATTAAAAGCTTGTAATTTGTTTTAAAACACAGAAATAAAGAAAGTGAAAGCTTGTTGGTTTTTCATTATTTTCCCTCTTGTTTTCTTTCAGTAACGCGTCATGCTTCATAACTTGCATACGACCACTTTTTAAAACGCTTTTCTGTGAATTCTGTTATTAAATAATTTACCGATTTAAATGTTAATGAATCACAGAAAAGCATTTTAAAAAGTGGTCGTATGGAAGTTATAAATTTTTTTAAATAGAACTTAAAGGGTGTCCTCTAGCGGTAAAAAGAATAACTAAAAGCGCCCTCCGACGGTAAAAAGTATAACTAAACAAGCCATCTATCGATCGGATAAAACAAACAGAGGAAAAAAATTTAAAAATTAGAGTTGCATATCTATAACCTATATATATATATACTGTATTATCTATGGATGCGCGTTAGCATGTCATTGTCAGTGTAGTAAAACCATGGAACTATTATGTACTACGTACAACTGGAAGGAGCTCTCTCTAACATTAGCGTGGTCATACGTAAACTGGTGATTAAAAAAAAAAAGTGCAAAAGGGAAGTAACCGGGTGCCTAACTATCTCTTTCTGCACCACTTCTGTGTGGCTAGCATAAAATATACCACTACACTGGGAAAAGTACTATGGTGAATTTAGATTTTATTATGAGGGAACCGAGGAATAAAAAACTATGCGTCATGATAATTACGATACAGGATCTATAATTTCCGCTGATGCATTATGTTTTCCTCTTCATATTTCTCGTTTTTTATTATGGGGGTCATCCATTGCTCGACTGTTGAACATTTTTCTTATGGTAGGTAATTAGTAGCCTACAAAAGTTAGGAAATGGCATTGCTTCGCAATGCATGATCTCACGTCGCGTTCTAATATCACTTCTTCTGAAAGTTCTGAATCCATTTTGATGATTTTTGTATTTGGTCACCATTTTTCAACATAGGGTAGATACAGTGGAAGAATTATCGAAATCAGCTGGTCTAATACGCCACTATGGCCGTTCCATATCCGAGCTGCTATTTCACGTCGCTGGTTGTACACAGTCGCCGAGCGGAGGTGAAGTCAGAGACGCATATTTTTTCCTCTTCACATTTTTCGTTTTTATTATGGGGGTCATCCATTGCTCGACTATTGATGAACACTTTTTTTAGGGTAGGTAATTCACTAATTAGGCCACTGCCTATAAAGGTTACATAATAGCATTGCGAAGCAATGCCATGATTGCTCACATCGCGTTCTAATATCACTTTTTAAAATATTTTGACTTAATTCAATAGGACTTTATACACGTTTGACCGTTAATATTTCTGAAAGTTCTGAATCGATTTTGATAATTTTTGTGTTTAGTCACTATGTTATAACTTAGGGTAGATACTGTGAAAGAATTATCGAAATCAGTTCTTTTAATTTAAAGCTGTAGCAAATCAAAAAAGTCGATTCTTTGTTTTTGCGGAGTTTTTACTAAACAACTTTATTTCTGTTTTCTTTTGCAGTTTTATTTCTATCTATTTTCTTTTCTTTTTAAACATTATTTAGGTACAGTAATTTAGCTTTATTTGGGTATCGGTTAACGCAAAGTTATAGTAGCCCTTGACTAAGCAAGATTTAATAATAAATGAAAAAGAAACGTACCTAAAAAGCATCAACGCAGGATGACAAGCTATTAGCAAAATATTATAATATAACACAGGTCTACAAAAATTTTTTTTTCGAATTTCGATTTGATAATATCATCTACTGTTAATGTTTTTTAGTGTGTTGAAACCGAAAATGAAGTCAATTTTTCTCCATAACGTATGTACAGATTTTGTTCAATCTCGAGTAAGTACAGTAATTATTACAATAAAAGTTAACAAAATCGGCTGGTAACTTTGATTTATTTTCATCTTGTTCACAATATCAAATACATAAATACATATTACATAAATATATATTACATATTTCCGCTTGTCAGAATAAACGATGACGCATACTCAATCATTATTTTTATAAAAACTTTTTGTAACAATGAATATGTTTATTAGATCGTTTTCGTGTAAGAGTCTAATAAATTTGCCTATATTTCCAATATTTATGATGATAGACAAAAGACAGTGATGGCAAAAAAATCAAGAGCTTTCGGAGCATTGTAAGAAACTAAATTTTCTAAAACCGGTTCGTAACTTTATCGGAAAATCGAAAACGGTGAAAAAGTCGAAATTTCCCTATTTTTCGGACAAAAAGTTGATTGTTTCAAAAACGGAAGAATTAATATCGAAAAAATAAAAAACCTTCCGAGACTGGTAGATTCTCTACAAATTTGAAAAATAAAATTTTAAAAACGGTCGAAAACCCTGACTTGAGCATGTGCCCTTTTCATTTAATGATTATCAGATTAGCTACCCTAGAAACGAAGATTCGGCCTTATTTCAAGAAGTTATAAAGGTAGACGAAAACACTAGCGTCAAAAAATGCAAGAGCTTGCGTGGCTAAGTATGGTAGCACATCGAAAATTGGTCCATAACTTTCTTTGAAAACTTTTTGTCGTACAATTTTGTTCAATTTTCTCCGATAATTGCGAGAAGAGCGAAATCTGTAGATTTTTTTCTAGGAAACTTATTTTTTTTACACCTAAATTATTAATATATATTTATAGAAATAGATAGTAATACACTATTTTACACTCTATTTTTTGTGAATTCTGGTTTTTAATATATCTTGGTATGCGGATGATAATAGTATTTTTAAAGCTTGTTATGGTATATTTTATATTTGTTAAAATTTTTATTAATATTTAAAACGAAAGTCTTAATTTATGGTTTTATGCTGGCAACTGAAACGAGAATTTGGGGAATTTTGACATTTGTCAAAGTTGAAGTTTTTGACGTCATAATACTAAGGTGTCCATAATGTTTAGATTAGTTAATAATAATACTTTGGTAGTTGCCTTTTGCCCTCTTTTGCCTATGATGTGGCCGAAATAATAGGTTGCCAGATATTTCAATGACTAAGAAAGATGGAAACCTATGTATTGTTTTAAAGAGAAACGTTTTTCGTTAAAGTACGAAAATAATTTAGTTATAATATCTGACGTCATTCTAGTTACAGATCTGACACCATACGCGTAATGAATTTGACGTCATATATGCATTTGTGAGACTTGTGTGTGTGATTTCGATGGGGTATTGACTCTGTCCGTATCTCTGGTGCCAATCGAAAGGAAGGAGGCCATCATATTAATATTTGAGATCCTTAGGTCTCGCACCAACGTTGAATTTTGAGACATTTCGGCCCTAGAAATAATGTTTCGGTACCTAGAGTCTTTTAAATCCATTTTATCCGCCGAATGATTGGGAATTTTCGAGATTGTTGGGTTTTTTCGGGAAAGAAAGGAGCTTGGTTGCCTGTACGAACTTATGTTTTCAAGTTCCCACGTGCGCTCAAGGCGGTGAAGTGCGACAATATATATGAGAAATATATTTCAAACATATATATCTATAGAATCCTTGACCTTTTTAATAACGTGTTTAGGCTCATTGGGATCGTTTCAACGGATATTTTCTGAGTGATAGTTCTAAGGGCTTCGGCGTGCAAAAGTACCTACGCAACTTGTCGCGCTTGGATCTTTACTTCTGTGGGATTTAACTATTTTGTAAATAAAGACGGTCAGCCATCCAATTATGAATCACATTCTAGGTAGCTTTATTTCTGTAATCAATAGGAGATTCGTTTTCAAAAGGGTATTATACATAAAGAGAGCATGCAGCTAATTTACTAAGGTGATTGAGATATCGATATTTGAAGCTTTGATTTTTAGAGTTACTAACTGATTCACAATTTATTTTGGAGGTGAGAAGCCTCCGTCGATTGATCATATTTTCTGCGGGTTGCCCGCTTTTAGTAACTAGCTCTCTTGAACTTCTGTTTGCTTGCTTCTACTTTTCTATCGAGGTGGATAGGAGTCGGGCTACTGCCGTTTATTTTAATTTATTTTTTGTAAATTTGATGATTTAACAGTATTTCGTACAAATCCAACCAGTATTTTTGATGCTATCGCAAGTTGTACTACGCGGTGGTCACGCGAGACCTCATTTTCAGTGCTTACGTTCGTGTTTTATGATCCCTTACAAATATTAAAATTATTTGTTAATAATGAATGTAAATTGATTCCCATCATTCATGTATGTTTTTTTACTCCATAATTATACTGATGTATGTTTGTAGCATTTTAATTTGAAATCTGCTAAACCAATTTTGACAAATGTTCGAATTAAAGGTTCTAATTTACTAAATTACGAATAGGTTATTGACACGGACATACAGAAATCTTTATACTCATGTAAAAAAAGTTTACTTCAGTGTCACGGGTTAAGATAGGCTTAGAGAGTTTTGTTCGATGTTAGTCGAAAATTAAAAAGTTCCTGTTATGGTCTTATTTATCCTACGTAACTTTGTCACCCTAATCAGAATGAGACAATATGGCACCCACTAACGTCCTTGTTACTTTTATCTTTTTAATTCGTTTTCAAGGTCAAATTTCTAGGACCTCAAAATTTCTTCGTAGAGCTCATTCCAGTTGTACGTAGTACATATTAGTTCCATGAGTAAAACAAAATCAGTGTGTACCATAGACATATATATACTAGCGTAGGAGACCAACTGACATCTAAACATCGCATGACCGAAACGGAAATGAGTATGTGTGCAAAATTCACATGTGGTTAAGCCAGTTTTAGTGATGTGCATGGGTGTTTTTTATATTATCGATAGCACGTAGTACTTTCATGATAATGTGTCGTTGAAATTACCGCGATATCATAAGTCGAAATCGGCAATCCTATTTATTATTTTGAATCTGCTATACTACATAATTTTTGTTTTGAGTTACTTTTCCTAACTTTTAGTTTTTTAAAATGACAAATCATCAATCAGTCAATTCAAATGCCATTTCCTTTACTCCAATAAATATTTTTTTTTGTTAACAGTTGATAATAAAAAATTTGCAGAAGTAAAGAAAGCGTTAACATCATTATGGAAATTTTAATATTTAGTTGAATACAAGCCAAGTAATAAATAAAACAATATAAATAAACGATTTTTATTTTTAATTACAATAAGTCACGTTGCAACGCATAACAACAAAATTTTAACTCTTTGTAAACAAAAAAATGAGAATGTACAAAACAAAAACATTTACAATAGAGAAGTTCATGATGTTCAAAATATACAATTTAACTCGATAGAATTGAAAGATAAACCAAAACTAATAAAACAGTGAAAGTTTTTTTAAATTCGTCAATAAATGACTGAGAAATAAATTATTGATATTTATTAATTTGACGACCGCTTAGCCTAGTGGGTAGCGACCCTGCCTACGAAGCTGGAGGTCCCGGGTTCGAATCCCAGGTCGGGTCAGTATTTATATGATGAATATCGATACTGGTACCGGGTCTTGGTTGTTATATGTATGTGATGTCTTCGCTTGGTACGCAAAACACAAGCTAATGCTTAGTTTGGGGCCACGACGGGCCATTTTCATGCGGTTTGACTGGTGGATTCTTACTGCCCATGACGTCACATTGTCTACTCGATTGAGTGTCGCGTCGTCTCACTACACCACAAATTATGCCTTGGATGCCTTGGACTAGTCTATAATATCTTTTGTTTCTTTATGTAATAGGTAATTAAGTTTTATTTGAATTTAAAGGAACAAGTTTTTGTAAAAGACAAAGTGATAATTTGCCTAAAATTGATATTTTCACTGTGATGGACTTTTCTTCAAATCCATTTTATATTAGTGCTGAAATAAAGGTTTAGGCTCTAAAGTTGAAGGTCCTGGTGATATATCTCGGTAAACGTACGCTGACACCGATCGCTTGGTCTTCAGATTGACCTGTACAGAAATTACAGTTGGCATAAATGCTCTGACTTTAGATATTAAGTATTATTAGTATATTACTTAATATACTTAGTAAGCACATATGAAAAAAAAAGAAACCCCTAACGGCACAAATTCAGTAGGTATAGATCCTTTCTTCAAAAGTCGTCGGTGATTTAGTTAGACAAAACAGTTATCCGTAAAATGTCTACTGCAAACCAAAGAATGTTTTCGAGGAGTCCCACCTGTTCTATTTAATATTTTTTTCCATTGTTCTATGCTAACCGTGTTTACAGGAAACCTGGATATTATGAAATAGTCATCATTATCAGGAAGCATTTTTTAACACCGCAGTTTCTTGGAGGAAAATGAGGTTAAACTATTGTATACAGTAGTTTTGTCATTCAAAGTTTAATTATTTACGACGTTCAGAATCAGAGAACAGATAGAACGTCAGACTTTAAATCATAAATAAATAACGATTAAAATTAAATAGAGCATCAGATTTTAAATCATAAATAAATAACGATTAAAATTAATTGTGTATATATCTTATATTTTCATTTGAAAAAGTCTTGTATTTACATATATACCCTATGTGTAGTATATATGTATAGATGTCATACTTTCCCTTACAATGTGCTGCCAGGCTAAATAAACCTCACAATATGTTTAAAAACAGTTAACGACATCATTCCAGTGGAACAGGTGCAATTAGGTTATATCAAATTTACAAAATATTTATATTTGAAAATATCGACATATCGATACATTTTGTGCAATCCCTATGCTTCATTGTTTGATTGTAATTTTACACAATATTTTTGTATCGTACACATAATTGTTTAAAATAACAAATTATTTACAAAATAAAGTATTTACCGTATACTACTGATGTATAACCAAGTAAATTTAGGATCGCTTTTTATAAAAATAAGCATTAAGATAACAATATGTTATTGGCAGTACTTACCGGTGAAATGTCTCTTTATTTGGATTATTAACATATGTTACAGAGCAATTTAAAACTGAACACTACACCATTTTTATCACAAGAATTAATTTTTGTAGAATTCAAAACGATTATAACACAAAATAGAAAACAAAGCTGGACCTTATTTTGACAAGTGAGTAATGAAGACTAAATGTGTTCAAAGAGGTTTTATGTCAGATTTTCTTGCATTTCTTTCTCGCATGTAGGATTTCCGCAAAGAGCTGGATGTCATTCGCACACTGTGTTCCTTTCTTACGCTAGTATATATACCTTTATGGTGTGTACGGAGGATGCGAGACATAGGTATTTAAAATCATTAAATATCGAATCCAGGCAAATATCGATATTTGAAATATCGACCGTTCTAAACCGATATTATCAGTGTTTAACGATGGCATTAAAAAAAATATTATAGGATGCCTTCCGTATGAAAACTGAGAGAAAAAAATATATTTACATCGCATAGTAGATTCTCGTTGAATAATATTTGTTTTAAGAAAATAGACTTTCTTTTATGGTTTTTCAACATCACACCTCATTTGCAAATTTTTTATTGTAACATCATGAATTGCATGAATTTTGTATTTAAATAACAGAAAATTATCACGATTATTTAGGGTCACTAGTTCATGAGGCAGAAGACCAAATACCTACGTATAGCCTACTAAGTTAAGCTGTGGTCTGAGGCTGTGGTTAATAATGCTGTACTTTTCAGGTGGAATCAATACAGATTATGGTGTAGTTTTTTTTTTTTTTTCAATTTATTTGGTAATCCTACAGCGTTACAGTTAAATAATACACATTCAAGTTTAATCTTCAATAAGGCCAAACATGGATTACACTTTTAAATTTAACAATGAAACTAACAAATATGCCTAAGTTAACAATCCTATTTATGTGATTTTGGGATGTGTGTGTGTGTGTGTGTGTGTGTGTGTGTGTGTGTGTGTGATTTGGTTTAAAATATTTATTTCAATATTGTATTATCACTTTTTTTCCTTAAATTGAACTATGCATCTTTTTTATTTCAGACTTCAAAGCAGTTTTTGTAAGAAAGAACAGGTCTAAATTAGAATAATCTTTATTATAGGTTCGGGCAGCACGGCACAAGACAGAGTTTTGGGCATAGTTTGTTTTAACATTGGGCACGTGAAGTAGTGGCGTGTGTCGTGTTCGATAGCTTGGTACTTGAATCGCTATGCTTGCCAATAGTTCACGGCAGTCTAAGTTGGCTGTTAATATGTCATGAAGTAATGTGATGTCATACTGTTTCCGCCTATTTTCTAATAGATCAATACCGAAATGTTTACAGGCTTCACTGTAAGTGTCAAAGTTTTTTGAGCTTTTATAGCTTAGGAACTTTATAAATTTACCTTGTATGTTTTCTAGCTTTTGGTTATGTATACTATAACATGGAGAGCAGATACTACATGCATATTCTAATATACTACGCACATAAGTAAAATACAATATTTTAATACATTTGACATCTTTAAAAGGTTTACATACACGTTTAATAAATCCGAGCTGTTTGAGAGCTTTATCAATTATGCTATCAATATGCTCGATTAACATCATTTTCGAGTCCAGTTTAATACCCAAGTCACGCACTGAACTAGTTTTGTTTATAGGAGTATTATTTATATAATAAACATGGTCTATAGTGTTAGTTTTACGAGTAAAAGTTATATGAAGACATTTAGCTGTATTGACAGATATCCTATTTCTCTCGTAAAATTTGTAAAGATTGCTCAGATCGTTTTGGATTTTATGACAGTCTTCTATGTTATTTACTTTTAGAAATATTTTTTTATCGTCAGCAAAGATTAAATAGTTTGAGTATTCAAAACATGTATTGATGTCAAAGAGGTAAGCATTATACAGTAGGGGACCCAGGATCGATCCTTGTGGGACCCCTGAGGTGATAGTTATATAATTACTTCGTGCACCACCAATGACCACAGCTTGCCTCCTATTAGAAATATAGGACTTAAGCCATCTTTGGAGATCTCCACGTATCCCCAGTGCATGTAGCTTATGGAGCAGAATGATGTGGTCCACTTTGTCAAATGCTTTTACAAAATCAGTATAGATCACATCAATCTGCACCCCTTGATCCATGCCCCGAAAGACATAGTCCGTGAACAAAGTTAGATTTGTTACAGTAGATCGTCTTTTCATGAAGCCGTGTTGTTCATCCGGAATTGATTTATAAATTATTGCACTTATGGCCTGGGAAATTATTTTTTCAAAAATCTTGCTGAAAGTATTTAATATAGAGATGGGTCGGTAATGTTCTATTCGGGATCGTGAACCACTCTTATGAATGAGTACAATATTCGTCTCCTTCTATATATCTGGAAAGGCTCCAAATACATTAGCAGAGAGAGTGAAGATTTTATGCAATGGCTTAACCAATGAATCAGCGCACTTTTTGATGAAAATCGGTGGGATGCCATCACTACCTGGCCCTTTCCTTATGTCTAAACATTTTAGCGTTTTGAGTATTAATGATTCGGTTAAAAATAAATTAAAAAGAGTTTCTGTTGGATCTCTATATATTTGTAGATTATTTTCGTAAGACAATGCGGGTTTCTGGAAAACACTCTCAAAATACTCGTTGAAACCCTTACATGCATCAGATTCATTTCTGTAAGTGTTTTCACCTAGTGTCAAAGCACTTGGATAACCAGTGTTATTTTTTCTTAGGAATTGTATATAAGACCACATTAGTTTAGGGTTATATTTTAAATTATGTTGCACTTTATCGATATGAGCATCATAGCATTTTTTTTGAATTTGTTTTTGTCTAGCACGTAGGATTGAAAATTCATCATAATCCCTTGGGTTACGGTGGAATTTCCAACGCGAGTGAGCTTTTAATTTTTCTTTAATTATATGGATAAGTGATTTTGAATACCAAACAGGGTAATTACCTGATTTGGTATTAGTGATTGGCACGTACTGATTTATCGCATTCTGAATCTCAGAATAAAATCTCTGAACGATGTCGTCTATAGAGTCACCCACTAGTAATGTTTCCCAGTCTACACCTGTCAGATAATTATTTAATTTTTCATAGTCAGCTTTAAAGTAATTAAATTTTTTATTAATTTTACGCTTAAAACAAGGGATTCTTAGATCAGATGCGTTTAATTCTAAACTTTATGGCGGATCTGAATACAACGCTATAAACGCTGTTGGAATCACCAATTTGAGAATTTAACAGTTTTACACGGGTGAATCTTTAATGATACAATTTTGTTAATTTAAGTATAACTTGTAATTTATAATTAAGTAGTCAAAATTCTATTGTGAGCTAACATGTGATGTGCTACGAGGGTATTGCTGCTGTTGCGGCGTTGGAATAGGTAATTTTATAATTCCATCACTACCTGTGAGAACCTCTAATTGGCTTCCTGTTTTTGTTAATGTTTACTATAAGTATTGTTTAGCTGTTGATTTCCTAAGATAAAAAAAATAAAATAAAATAAGCGTGCTTGCACAACTACAGTCATATATCCCCCGCTCCACTGCGTCCCGCTACACCTAAAACTGGTTACTTGATTAGTTTGATTGGAACTGTATCGAGTAAGGAATATCAAAGAAGAATATTTAAAAACATATATAAAATTAATGATCGTTCGATATGGTTTATATATAGGTATTTTTGCCGAAACTAATATTGGTTACACCTATTCAATCTTTCAATCTTCATTCTCCCCACTTTTTTAAGAAAACCGATACTCCCATACATTTCACCTCCCGTTTCCCACTCTTAAAATGTGGAAATCCAAAAACCCTGAAACACATAATTATTTATTCATGCTAAAATTTCGATGTTTCTAACTTTATAGAACAAAGACTCATACAAAGCCCCTTCAGCCTTCGCCCCTTAAATTTGTAATTTCTAAATGTTTTCTTAAAAATTAATACTTAGGTTATAAAACAAACCTCTGTTTTAAATTTCAGCTTCCTAGACTTAGTACTTTCGGCTTTATCTACATTGATAGATCAGTGAGGACAAACGACAGATAGACACAAAAAGTAGCTCATGTCACTCTCGACAACCTTCTTTCACGTCTACAAAGTTTCATTAAAATATGTTCAGACGTTTTTGAGATTAGCTCGTATAGACACATAGAAGTACAGACATACAGACGGACAACAAGTAGCGCATGCCACTTTCCTTTTTATACCTGTGAAATTTCATTATAATCGGTTTAGCCGTTTAGGAGCTTAGCTCGAATAGACATATGGACGTACCTACATACAGACATATAAAAAGTAATGTAAGTATGTCACTTTTGACCACTTCCCTTCCATACCTGTGAAGTTAAGCCGTTTTAGAGATTTGCTCGAATAGACAGACAGACAGATAGTATGATTTTATATATGTATGTATATATATATAAGCTATAGCCTTCCTCGATAAATGGACTATCCAATACAAAAAAAAATAATTACAACCAGTGGTTTCTGAGATTAGTGCGTTCAAACAAACAAACAAACAAACAAACAAACAAACAAACAAACAAACAAACAAACAAACAAACAAACGAACGAACGAACGAAGGAACGAACAAACAAACAAACAAACAAACAAACAAACAAACATAAGATGTTTACACACACTTCTTGAAAGTCAAAATAAATTGATTAGGTACCGGTTCAAAAACTAGGAGGAGAAGAACCGGCAAGAAACTCCTCCCTGTTTATTTTATTTAAATACTTATATGTTTTTCTTAATTGTTTTTATTTTTTTTTTAAATTTAAAGTGCTTACAACTATTACAATGATGTCCATGCGCACTTATCATTTAAATACTCTCTAATACAATAGTAAGCTTTTTTCCATGAGTTGGACTTTAACTCGCTTTATAAATTGATTAGAATTCAAGTCTAACATTTCTTTTGGAATTTCATTATAAAAACGGATACAATTTCCCAATAAAAAATTATTAATCTTTGAGAGCCTGAACCTGGGATTTGATAACATATGCTTATGTCTTATTTTTAAGTTGTGGCCATCACCCACCCTAGAGAAAGCATTTAAGTTTTTGTGTAGGTACTTAAATTAAATTTTCATAAATGTACTGACAAAGGACTGTCAAAATATTACTTTCTCTAAAATGAGCCTTTACACTATCTCTAGATTTTAATTTATATATAGCTCGAATAGCCCTTTTCTGCAGAACAAATATTATTTGAATGGCAGCGGCCTTTCCCCATAGCAGAATGCCATATGACATTATGCTATGAAAGTAGCTAAAATAAACCAGCCTCGCTGTAGGCACATCGGTTAGTTTTCTTATTTGCCTAATTGCAAAAACAGCAGAGCTCAGTTTACCAGCCACCCCCGTAACATGAGGACCCCATTGTAAATTTACGTCGATTGTAATGCCCAAGAACACAGTATATAAAAATCAGCTATCAGAATTCAAGTAAATTGAGCGTAATTTTTATTCACTTTTCTTCAAATGTAGTAATGGTGGAAGCTAACGGTGCGAGCGGGTTGCTTTCACGGTTTACGCATGCGTTATGTACCTAAATTAGCATTATTAGAGAAAATCCCGCGAGCGTGTCTACTTATAGTCAGGTCATAAGTTCTGTCGCGTTTGTTTTATTACGAAATAATTTGCATTTATTGGTATTTATATTAGTGGTTTTATATATTAAATGTAAATTGTTCAAAAACAAGTTATTCAAAATGATTTCTCCGATTTTCAACACATAACACTATAATCTGCGTGGCCAACGGTCAATATCAGCTGCAGCTGCTATAATCAACGATGCCATGACTCCAAATTACGATGAGACTTAGCATAGGTCCTCTTCTCCAAATACTGCCGCATTTTATAATCCAACAGAGTCAAGTCTGCACTAGCAAAAAGTCAGTCTTCGTGCCTGATGACGTCAATTTCACGGGAGGTTAACCAACTTTGTGTGCTTTTCGCTTTATGAGCTGGTGCAGAATCCTGTTGCAATACCCAGTGTCTGTTTTCAAACACTGTATGAGAGAGGATCCATGACATTTGTTAGGACTCTATTTTGATACACTAAGGAATTTGTTTTGATACCGGTCTTACAAAAATATACCTCAATTCTGCCTTAATTCGAAACTCCCAGCCAGACTATAAATGACGAAGGTCGAAGTTCTCGCTGGACAATGGGAATACGTTTTGTTGCATTTTCACTGTTGCAGGCATACACTATCAATTTGTTTATTGTAGCTCTTCTCAACAGGAAAAATTTTTTCATCCAAAAAAAGGATTTACCGCTTCAAAAAGCTTGGGATTTCTCCAGCCTAAGTTTTTACAGCCGTGCATCCAGAAAATGTGCTGATTTTCTTCGATATATAAGCCCATAATCGTGGGTGTTCATTCAACACTTTTCACCGTAGTTTGCGTAGTTTGCGCACAGGATTTATCAAAATTCGCGCCGTTACTGCACTCATTACCGCTGGTGTCCTAACCATGCGAAGACAACCACTTTTTTTTCTATTTTCTAATAAACTCAAATGTTTCCTGTATCGTTTGATGGTATGGTAATTCTTTGTGTTATTTTTAAACCTTTGAGAAGTTTCAAAATGTCAGTTGGTGCGTAATCTCATAGTGATGATGAAAATAAATTTGCTGACTCTAAATGTTATTAAAACTAATTTCATGTTATTTTCCAAAACGAAAGCTTCTAAACCGTTAATTTCCCCCAAAATAAAAGTACATAGTATTGCAAGCCAAATGCCCCTAATTAGTAGGTAATACTAATTATGGTGATTGCTTATGTGAAAGTATTTTTCGCACTGATGATATAAATTACCTAAGAATCAATCTCGAAGAAAGACTGACATTTAAAAACCATATTGTGACTCTTTCTGGGCGAGTCAGAAAAATCATTTGTATAATGAAACCACTCCTCGACTCGACAAATTATCATACTTTGCGTTGTGCCAATTCTTGCTGAATTATTGCATATCCGTATGGGCAGGCACGTCAAAGACGGTCGTAGTCGAGCGAGCACAGCTCTCTGTGCTGAAAGTCATGTACAATAAACCTTTCAGGTTTCCAACCGACGCGACGCCGCGTATGTGGAAACCCTTCCAATACTCAGAACCCCAGTACTTCTGTTTTCGAAATTGATCAACTGACTTCTAAATAGACCATTAACCTAAATTAACCTATTTGGAAATTGATTAACAGACTCTACCCATACCCTAGGGTCTCGTGTAGTATTTTTCTTTAAAATCAGATCGTCTTCACTGCCCACATTAATTACGTCGTATTTTGTGCACCAATAATATAGTGTAGGATTCCGCCGAACACCGGGCCCCATAGCCACCTTACCGGTTTTGATGTGCATAATAACCTCTGAAATTCGTTCTTTAGTCCACGGCTTTTTCATTAATCATATAAATACTGAACCGACTGAGGGATCCGTAGGCAGGGTCGCTACCCACTAGGCTAAGCGGTCGTCGAGTATATATTTAGTTTGTACATCAGCTGTATTTACATATTTATTGAAATATATGCAATTGGAAATATATTATGGTGTAACCGTATAACTAGGCTTATGTATGTATGTGTAATGTGATGAAGTAAAACGTAAAAACATAAACAGGTTAAGTTTATATTGTTGTTATAAATTCTCGGCCGTGTAATTGTATTTTAGTTAAGCTTATGTAGGTAAGGCCTCTTCAATACAGGCTGTGCCTAGACAAGCGGAGGTCTTTGGAAAACTAATGATTTCCGTTTCTATGTATAACGCGATTACCGTAACCCGAGCCTCTTTTCG
This sequence comes from Luffia ferchaultella, assembly GCA_949709985.1. Classification (NCBI taxonomy): domain Eukaryota; kingdom Metazoa; phylum Arthropoda; class Insecta; order Lepidoptera; family Psychidae; genus Luffia; species Luffia ferchaultella. The sequence goes on from OX453252.1 coordinate 244,818, forward strand.
CGTCCAGTCCTTATTTGACACTCTCATTACCACCCATATATAGAATTTTCAAGTTCAGCGAGCCATGCGGCCCACCGCGGCGCTATAAATATAAAAACCTATAACTAGTGCAGCAGGCCGTTTTTATTAGCAGGCCATTCGGTCCGCTACGATCTCGCAATTTCATATCATTTTATTGTAACAAGAACGAATATTTCGATAGATTATGACGCGAATGTTACGGTGCGCCGGCGGCCCGTATGGCCTGCAGAACTCATTCAGCGCAGTATATAGATGGCGTGCTGTACTTGAAAAGTTACGAGTTACGACCCACCCGCGCCGGTGCGGCGGCGGACCATATGGGCATGAGAGTATCGTTAAAGCTGAGAAAAATAAAAAAATAAACGTTTTTTCTAGATGAAATATTCTTAATTTGAACGCAATTCATATTTATTTTGCCACATTCATTTGAAACGTTGAGTTGTGGGACAAAATTTACAACATTGGCCGTCGAGAGTTTGCGTTCCTGACAGGTCGTAATCGGCATAGTAATCGGAGTGTTGATGTGAATTTGTACCGTCGGACGATTCCCGTTTTCAAATAGTATTATCGTTAACATGCACGATTGACACAAAATTAAAAAAATTATATTATTATGTCAACTCACAACGAACATGATGTTATAGCTATAAGTCTCATGTGTCACGAATACAAACTCACGACGGCCGATGTATAAGCAGTTATTATACTAGGACGGGTTGATAACTACTTAGCCTAACAATGAAATACCTATATATTATCGTTTTAAAAATATCTTTATTTTTCGACGTAGGTAGTCCCCGTTGAGCTGTATGCATATGCATTATTCCACAGGGCTCGATTCTGCATCTTTTCTATCCGTTGTTGATATTATTTATTTAACTTTTCTCTTCGCAAAAAATGTACAACATTTCATTATCTTTAAAATTGACAAATCTAAAATTAATTACGATGGTCTGAATGATTTGCTTTAACTAATCTACTTATTGAATAAAAAAAAAACTGTGTATTAAATGTGTTTTTGGGGATTAACTTTGTTTAACAGCTCAGTGGCGTCTCTCGCTGAGAAGCTAAGGTCAGCTGTTTATGTCCATAGACTGATGTTAATCATGTTAGCGGTCATCTACGCTGCCTAATTTTCCTTACCGCAAAGATGAACCTCAGTCTCCCAGTCAAAGTTATTATTTGTGGACCCAATTAAAATTTCGAATCTACAGTCATGCCTAAGTCAATAGGACTTAGATCAATATTATTTAATTTAAAGGTTGTAACACAAATCGTCTACCATCGGGGAGTGTAAATTTTAATACATTTAGTTTTACTGGTATTTAGCACATGTTATTCTTTTTAAACCAGTTAATTATAACTTACTAGCGATTTCGTAATTTTGGCATCTCGACTTGACTGTGGCATCTCAATATATTAATGGTAAAATATCTATTTGCTCATAAAACTCTAAAATAAAAATAGATTTAATAAATACAGTGACGTTCACAATATTATTATGCGAAATAGATATAAATTAGTGGCACTATCGCTTCGCCTGAAAAACGTCCAAAGCTATTTTATAGGAGAAGGTGTTTATGACACCTTGGTATAACACAATTGGTAGTTTTAATAGTAAGCGGACACAAGTTATTTACTGAGACATATGCATCATGTAAATGCAAGGCAAACAGAGCATATTGTTTGTTTCATTTGCACACATGCAATGCATATAATATGTAGATCTTTTTACCAGCTTTTCATGGACTACTTCTACGTATGTATGACAGAATACTTGCAGAAATTTTAAATTTTGGCCTTCATATTTTAAAATTGTCTATAATTGTAGAAAATATCATAACCAATTATACAATAGATGAATATTGAATATATAGTTATGTACGAAATTTTTTTTTAAACTTTTTATACCATTTCCATTGACTATATCACAAGTTTGAGTAAATAAAATTTCAACTCATGGGCGGCCTGACAGGCTAATAGCCAATGCGACCCCAATGTGAGCGAAAAGTTATGACGTTCGCTTGTCACTATTTTAATATTTACCGTCCGTTACAGTATAAAACACTTTGAGGCACATCTACACAGTACAATGGGAAAACCGACACAAATTGAGCAATGCCTGTGGAGAAACGTGGTCTACAAACAGAGTGGTTACTTAGAGCACCTCAAAGAGCACCGACCGAGGAACAGTTCCCGCAATGACCGTGCTTTTTGTTGCGCCAATGTCGGGTGTCGCCGCCCAGCACCTAAGCAATCAATTTTACGAATGATGTCAGCACGGTTGCTCTATCCCGACGCGTTTACCTATCGACAGAAGTATGGCCTCTAAAAGTTTACTCACGTGCGGTCTGGGGCTTTCGATCAGAATTTGTGGCCGCCGCCGCACCGACTAATTCCGCAAATGCGCAACTCGTGTTGGCGCGCTATCCGATAAGCGATTATGTTTCTACTGAAACGAATTCTGCTGTTACGTAAATACCGAACGAACTTCACATTACTTGGCACGACGCCCGGCCGGGGCCGGCACCGGCACTGATAACCGAGCTGTCCTCACTCTTATCAAATATAATAACAGAGAATCTGTATTTGTTTATAATGTTTTATTTCAACTTTGATGAGGCTTAGTTATACGTAAGACACACGTATACAATGAACCAATTGCTTTGTGGGATCCAAGGCCGCTTGTGGTCGCTGTCCTGTCTGTCAACGTCATAATCATATGCAAATACTGTTAAAATTAACATAATAATAATATCTGGGACATTCCACACAGCGCCATCTAGTACCAAAGTAAGCAAGTATTATGCTTGTATTATGGGGTACTAGACAATTGATATATATATACTTAAATATTCTTTTTTTAAAAATAATATATACATATATAGATACTACACACATGAACGTAGCTTGTACACTGGCCGTCACAAAATCGACTTACAGCATGCTTACAGCTTACTACCTTTCTGAGAATCACATTGTGGTTTTTGGTATACCTACGATAAAAGCAATGCAAAAAATCTCGTGTTAACTTATATGCTAATTAACATACAACTTTGTTTTCTTCAACTTGTAACCAAATACCTACATTAAATATTTAATAAAATAATTTAAAAAAAAAAAAAAAACCGATTTCAAAAACATAAACTAAAAAGTTAAAAATAAAATTTTCACTTTAAAGAAAGGAGCATTAACAGGCGGCATATAGTTAATGAAGTCACACTAGGGTGTCACCGGCGCGGAGATGTCGGGAAATCCCTAAGGGTTACTCGATGCGAAGTAATTCCGTTGCCGCGGGCCTTCGGTTCAGATTTACGTAATTAATATAACGTGAAAAGTGTTTTACAGTTCACTCATAAGCGATGAGGTCAGTAGGGGTGGAAGTGGGAAGGGGCGTGGGAGCGCCCGCTTCGGGTTTGACTTGAAAGTCGCCCGCGAAAGACTCATTAGTTTGAGTCAGCCGTTTGACTTCGAGAGTGAAATCGTCGGGCTGATCTGACAGTGCATTCCGCGGTCTTCTTAGGAAATGATTAGGAGGAGGTGCTTCGTAAGTGGCAACTGAAACTATCAATGGATTGCTATGCTTAGTAGCTCTAGTGAAAAAACGCTCTGATGCGTCTTTGTATTTTGAGGTTGTAGGGAGCTTTAAGTCTCGATGTAAAACTGAGTTTCTGGCGTAACAAGGTGCGCCAATCGCTTTTCTACACAATTTATTTTGGATGATTTGAAGTCTGGATAACAAATTTGGTGCCGCATGGGAGAAAACGGGAGGCCCGTAAGTCATCACCGGCCTGATGACGGTGTAAAGAGTACTCTTATTGCGTAGAGACATTTCACTTTTTGGACCTGACATGCTGCTAAGGCGGAACCAACTGTTTTGTTTTTGTTTTACCCTTGCGATGGAAAGGCGGATTAAACTCTACCGCTTCCGCGCACCCGAACGCGCGGGATATGTGGCAGTTGCACCCACTAAACAACCGCCTGAAGTAGAATAGGCACGCGTGTCTATAGTCCGAAAGCTCTTACGACTTCATCGGAGCGGCCAGATGGAACACTAGGGTGTCTCCGATGCGAAGTTGTCGGGTAAACCCTAAGGGTTACTCGAAGTGAAATAATTCCGGAGGCGCGGACCCCCGGTTAAGACTCTCGTTATTATTATAACGTTGAATGACTTTAAATGGGATAGACCTAACACCTGGATAGGTGATGAAGGAGTAATGACCTAATGACGATTCCGGTTCCAAAAGGAAGTAATCCCTGAAGTGACTAAATTTAATTATTATAATAACAAATTGTAATTCACAATTAAGTGGCTGTAAATGAATAAATAGGAGTTATGGAGTTAATGTTAAGTTCCTGGAACAAGTGATTTGATATATGATACATGCCCGTCAGTCAGTTTTGAGCCTACAAGAGTTACGAGACGGTGCTTTACCGAAAATCGGGTCATGTAACTTTTGACCTTTAATATCTTGATTCGTGCACACGAGATTCTGTACAACTTTTAAGCTAACTTATAAAATGTGAAAATAAATATTTGTACACATTTACAACTTTATTATCTTTCATTCAGAGGTTTACCTACCCTTTTTATCAACTTATATAAATATTCTGTCGGTACTGTGGCTAACTCATTGAGTGCCGAAGGTAAGCGTCAGATTAAAATTGGTGGCCACCCTACTAATGTTCTTCTACGTAATGTTACGTAGTTGGTACCAACCACAACAATTTGTCAAAAGATGCCAATGTATGTAATAATACGTATTCGTAATATTGCGTAGTAGTGCACCAACTACAGCAATTTGTCGATGGATGCGAATCTACGTAATAGGTATTGCGTCGTAAAGTCAATTAAGAAACATGAGTAGTAAAATTTAATTGAAGCCTGACATCGTTGCCGATTACAACTTAGACATGTCTAGTGTAGAGGAGGAGACTGCCATCATTACATAGAGAAGACTGCCATCATTACAAGGGCCTTCTAACTCTCCTCTATCGCCTAAAACAGTTGTGAGTCACTCATCAACTAATAAAAAAATTACTCGTATCCCAATGGATAATTTACATTATTTATATATAAAAGCTATCACCTACTGCAAAAAAAATGTTCCTGCTAAACCTTGCCGTGTTTGCACCAAAAATAAAAAACGGAAGGAGTCATCTTATGTACGCAGTACTTGAAAGCCTGCCTCAGGTGTAGTAAATTGTTTTAAAATTTACTACACTGATCCTCGTTTTGCATGCTTCTTTATCATGAAACTTATTTTATTTTATTACAATAGCGTTTTTATGTCGATTTCACAAAAAAATATTGTTTTTGTTAAAAATAATCAATTATAAGTAAATACATCTAATCAGAAAACTACCGTTTTTTGTAAACATTGCCTAAGAAAATTCGTGGTTTGAGTGATTTAGATATAATGAAGTTACTATTTTCTTATGTCGTCGTGTCTTATTTAAGAGACCAAAGAACATAGAAATGTCCAATTCAGGGGGCATACATGACATAGTTCACCGTTTAAGGACTTTAGAGAAGTGCTACGCAGTATTACGTAGTCAGCCTCTGCTATAATTGATCACCTACATAACATTGCGTACCTACTGGCACTCAATGGGTTAAACTTGTAGAGAGGAAGGAGGAATGTAAAGTAGTGAAATTAGACTTGACACAGGGTAATATTTTTAAAATTTATTTTATACAATAAATTAACTAAAATCGGACTACTAACAACTATAATCCCGATACAAAAATATTTGTTTTTCTTAACAATAACGGCTATGTTAAATCTGTTTGACTTTATACAAATATTAAATCGATTTCATGTACATATTACAATTTCAACTTGACGTTGTGATCACGACCGCTCACACTATTGGCTCGAGAACCGACCAACACATTAAAATTAAAACAATTTAAACGACATCCCTTTCAGTTATGGCAAACGGCTTCGAGCCCGCCGATTACAGAATCGTTTAGAAGTCCAATAGAAAATTACAAAACACAACAACTCTATATATTACATAGTCTTAAACTGAAATAAATAAGTTATTCACTAAAGTCAACCGCTTATTGTCGAATCAATTCGAAAACTAGGCGCCGTCGCCGCGCCGCTGCAGCGCTACTGTTAAAGCCGGCAGCGCCACCTCGCGCGACCTTTGTCAACGTTTTATCACCATGCCTACTCTTAATCCAAGTCAGCTTAGGACGGAAGAACGCAAGGGCGTCTGGCGCCTTCCTAGACCCGAACCGAGATGGAATGGAAAACGTCACCTTACTATATTACTCTGCAATTTATACAATAAATACGCAACATCTATCACGGAATGATATGGTCGATGGCGTAGAGCGACACGTCACAGGGCATCAGCGGCTGTACTCTTGTAAACAATGCATCGTCGAAGTAGCGTCGTTTACTCGCTGTTTGAGAAGTCCGCACTCTCGTTCATAGTTCCAGCGACCGGATTTTTCAAACAGAGCGTATTCGGTTCTATTTCGGCGCTGCGTTAAAAGCCACAGTCGCAGGCCGCCCCGCTTAGAGTTGCCCGGCTCCACTCGCGTATTAGAAGGGCGGAACGGGCGACTCTAGTTTTTGTTATCTTTAGGTCTAGAAACTTTGCATCACGAAAAAGTCACAGGCACTAGAGTCCGGGAAAAGCCGCGACACACGTGACGGGACCGAGAACGAAGACGCCCCCGGCGCGCCGGAATCAGGCGCGCGGCGCGGGAGCGACCGGCGACCGCTAGCAGTCGTGGTCCTCATGGACAAGCTGAGCCGTGTCCTTGCCTGTGTCGGCCCCGGGATCGAGCTGGCGAGGCTGATGTGGCGCTGACCGACGGCCGCGCGTCTCTGTGGTGCTCGGCGATAACACTGCCGACTGTACCTTGTCTTTCACCTCATCTGGTACTTCATAAATACCTGCTGCAAGGGAAAATGTTTGTGAGTGGTATGGCGAGCGAATAGCCTACCTACACAGAAGGCTGGGCCGTTTTTGTGTAGGGAAAAAATAATTGTTTAATTTCATTCGGGCTTCTGACGAAAAGGGCGCCTAAGGATGACTTTAGATCACATGCAAAATATGATTAAGATCGAATTTTAACTACTGCTTCTGGATCGGATTCGAAAATTGCGAATTTATGAAAAAACGTAAATTATCTAAATCATTGTAGGAAGATGAAAAAAGCGTAATAATTTTTATTTATGAAAAAGAAACACAATAAAATGAGGTAAACTAGTGTATAGGAAAATAAAAAACACAACAAATACTTAAATACATTTTAATTATAGTTTTCATTAGCGCGAAAATCTTTCTTAGTTTTAAGCTTTGAAATAGCTTTACGAGACTCAATTTGGGCTTTTATGTAGCCTTCTGCCTTTTTTTTCGTTAAGTTTGGCTAAAGCCTCAGTAACCGTATTTAGTCAGTTACTGCTTTTTCAACTGCTTAAGAGTGGTACGGCAGACGTAGCAGAGGTAAGTTTCCTTCTCTTTTTTGCGCGACGAACATTTGTAAGTCTTCATCAGGTATCCGTTTTAATATATTTTTTTTTCTGCCAATCAATAAGAGGGAGGTAGGATTGTGAACGACGGACCGAACATTAGACCGTGAAAAAACAGTGAAGTGCGAACGCAACTGTATAAGTGTTTCCTTTTTGTACATAAGATTTGTGTGTTTATTGTATATAAGAGAAGTGGCATATAAATATTGTAATTTTGAAATTAAACGATTGCGTAACGGTCTTTTCTTTGAACCAATCGAAGTGTGTTTCTTTGAGTTCTGCGAGCTTTCAAAATGCGACGTGCGGCCAGTTCACGAACCCTCACTCGTTACACACAAACAATAATTTTGTATCAGAAGCTGAACATAAAACCTTTCTGATGTGATCAAAACCGTACTTATTCGTTGATTCTAAATACCTAAACTGTAGTCTAAAACTTACCTCGAAAACGAGAAAAAAATTAGAATTTTCGAAAGTTTGATTTCAATCCAGAGACAGTAAGACTTTTCAGAATGCAATAATATTCGATACGCTTTAGTTTGAAACTATTTTGCACCCTTTCCGCGATAAGCCCCCCAGAAAAGACGAAAAAAGTGAAAACGGCCCAGCCTACTACACAGCATTACGAATACTCACGCAGTGGCGTCTCTGGAGAGCCGACGGTGGCGGAGCGTGTCACCGCCTCATACATGGGGTTGCTGAAATCGCGACCGGCTCCCTTGGGGCCGCTCTCTTCTAGACTATAAGCGGAATCCGCAGCCACAGCGCCCGTCCCAGCCGCGCTCACGCCGCCGAATTCCACGTTCGACCCTTGCCGGAAGGAGACGCTCTGTGACGATGCTAGACTGCCAAGGCCGCTGCCCTTTCCGCTGCAAACAGAGCGAGTGTCAACGTAACAACTTATTTCTGTTTCGGGCGGCAATATATTTTATGCAAAAAAAATATTTTTACATGTAACGAAACTTCCAGAAACGTAAAAAACTGACTAATATGCTTTACGAACTGCTTCATTGTCCAATTCAGAAATGTTGGTTTAGACCCAATTTAGTTAAAATGCGTTTTGTCCTTATCCTTCGATTGATATTTGAATTGAAAGAAAGAGAAAACGCATCTCGATTTCCTGTTGAGGAAACGACCCTGACTACATGAGCAAGACCTAGTCACCATATTATTGCATTGTCATCGATGCTACGAGTACATATGCACGCAGAATGTCAACTTCGTAGGTTATTTTTTTAATTTTTTATTTTTTATTCAGGTAAAAACAGTCCCATACAGTCATTCTTCATAAATACCCTTAAACAAACAGACCTAAATTACCATAAATTTTAAGAAACTTCCATAAATATAGCCGTAAAGTTGCAAGCAACAAATCGAGATCAAAGTATTTAGTAGTCACTATAAACCAATGTAACAACTAATGTTCTTAAAAGTAATTAATGCAATCAAGCCGTTCACTCAGGTTATGATGAAATAGTAGCAAAATCAATTACAAATTTTGAAATGCACAACTTATACCCGCATTCATCCATATATACGAACGTTGCATTTCAATTAAAATCTTGTAAAAAAAAAAAAAGATAAACAATGAGTTTGCGGAAGCCCAGAAAATCCATAAAAAGGTCCAGCTAAAACATAAACAATATGCTCTGCGATGTTGTGTGATCTGAGCCAAGCATGCTTCATATGACATGTAGGAGCGGAGGCAGGGACAAGTTGGAACTGGACCACTGGAGCAAGCATAGATCGTACTCACAAGGGCTTCTTGCGAATGACGAACCAGGCGGCGGCTCCACCAAGAGCGGCTAGCAAAAGCACGACGAGTGGTACGACCACAGCGGCGGCACTTGCTGACCGGCCTGTATGCCCAGCGGCCACAGCGCACGTGGGCGGCAACATGGGCGCACGGCACACGCACTCCAGCGTGCCGTCATCGGCCTCCGAGCACATACCTCCGTTCTCGCAAGGACAGACGCGGGGTGTCGGCCGTTCACGCTCCACAGCTGCAAACAGAACTTCAATTGTAAAATCGGGAACCTGAATCGGTGCACAGTTTATCGGCATGACGTTCCCATATATTCGTTTTCTCATTCGCTATCCCGCAGCAGTATCACTTTTTCTACTTTATTTTTTTTATTGTACCCTCACTAAGAGTACCATTTCACCTCACAACTCAAAGCTTTGCTCTTCGTTTATTTTCAACCTTCTCTATGCAAAAAATCACTGTGATTCTTCGCCTCGTTATAATGTAAAGAAAAGACAAATTTTATGACAACATGTCACTCCCCGTCTAGTCATCTGTTATCTCTGCTAAGTTTCATCAGATCGATTTAACGATTTAGCTGTGAAAAGATAGCAATATAAAGAACGGTACACTTTAGCATCTATTATTTAGGGTACATACGTGCGTCACATGCGACTTCTTGCGTAATGCGCTTGGGCGGCGCGTGTCCGTCGGGGCAGGCGCAACGGCGACCAGCAGGCACTGCCAAACACAAGTGCGAACAAGGCGCACGCTCGCACGCCTCGCTCACGGACTGGTTGTATCTCAGCGGGTGATAAACTGCATCGACAAATTAGAATTAAATCTAACTATTCTACGAGCATTATTATTTACCTGTAAAACTAAAAAAGCAACAAAAAAAAAACATTAATTCTGATTGATTTTCGACGCCAGTGTGTTCATCTATAAGTTTCGTGATCGTTCATGTGCGTTTGTGTTTACTTCGTTTGTATTCAACGCACAGTCGTTATAAAAACCAATGTCACATGGCTTAAATTACTCATTATGCTCCTACCGAACACGTTCAAAGGAATTTAAACCACAAAAACATTCAGGAATTTTTTGATTTAGCATTATGTGTTGTTAAATGCCTGAGAAAATTTACTTATCAGCCCAAAACTCACCTTTCACAGCAGACGGATTGACAAGATCTTTGGATATGACGAACTGCACCCCGCGGCCGAACTTATCCTGGCGCACGAGCTCGCCGGTGTCGCGTGTCACCCAGTATAGGCTTGACTCGAACACATCCAACGAAATGGGATGCCGCAGCTGTTCACCTCGGAGTACAATGCGTCGGTTGGAACCGTCTTGGCGCATAGTCTCGATTGTATTGAGTTTTGTGTCAGCCCAGTAGATAGCGTGATCCATCGCAAAGTCGATAGCCAGTCCGGCCGGGTGTCGGATGGAATCAGTTACTAGCGGCCGTCGTTTGGACCCGTCCATCCAGGAAACCTCAATTTTGGGTGCGGAACCGGCGTCCGCCCAGAACATACGACCTTTTTGTGGGTCGAGCACTAGTGAAGTGGGGCTCTCGATACCGGCAGAAACGAGTGCACGTCGGTAGCGACCGTCGGTGCGCGCCACCATGACACGGCCGCGTGGTTTCGATCCGGTGCGATCACTCTCAGTCCAGTACAGGTTATCGGCGGCGTAGTCAACCGCAAGTGCTGTTGGCTTCGAATTGCCCTTCATGTTGAGGTCTTGCGCATATCCTCGCTTTGCTTGTCCGTTGAGCGCGTTCACCATGTACGAACGTTTAATTGTTTTATCGTAGCTGTCCGCCCAGAAGACCATCTCGCGCTTCGGATCATAGTCAATCGCCTCGATCCTCTTTTCGGACGTAATCACCTCGAATTGCTCGTTTTTGTCTTGCACAAAAGCGCGAATTTCTGGTCCGTTGGCGAACATCAGCACCACGTCGTTTTCAATGGCTTTGCACACCCCCGACAAGTGATCCGCCAGTCTAAAAGAAATGCAAACAATTTTTTTATTTATTATCATTGTTTTGTTAATATATGTATAGCTAATGAGCGTTTCCACTTAAACACACCACAACAACGGTTACTCAACAGTATACTCATTGCCATGCTTGAATGAAGAAAATGTGAAAAAACTTAATTACGGAAACTAGCGAAATAGGTAAAGAAATAAACGCAACAAAATATGGTGAGATCTAAAATTAGCAAAGCATTTTAATATAATATGAAATAATACCTGAAACCCTCCCGACAAGAGCAGCTATATGATCCATTGATGTTGTGACAGAGTTGCGAACAATGGTGCGTACCGTTCGCACACTCATCGACGTCAACACAGCGCTTTTTATCCTCGTTCGAGATGATCCAGCCTTGGAAACAGGTACAGATGTAGCCACCCATGTTGCCGGTCAAGTTTGTGCAGAAGTGTTCACAGCCACCTACAAAAAGGGGTCGTGAGTGAACAGGTGTTTGTGTGCGCGGAGTGAGTGCTATTTAAGAACTTGAAACGAGGCTCTACCTTTGTCGAGGAGCGAGCACGTGTGTGTATGATGACAGCCTAGCTCATCAGACGCGTCGCCGCAGTCATCAGCGAAGTCGCATACCTGTGTGTGTTCTACGCATCGTTTATTGGCGCACTGGTACTGCGTGTAGGGGTCGCAGGGTTTCGCACGCGCCGCGCATAGGGTCATGTTGTTCTCGTCCGAGCCGTCGCCGCAGTTATCGACGCCATCGCATACTTGATATCTGTGCATTGAATGGCATTAATAAAAGTGAATACGGAATAATCAATCGATAACAATATGTTCCTTACATATGGCAATAGTTTGTGGATAGATCGAAGTTCTCGACCGATTGATTGCATGCTCTATTTGACGTTTCATGTGAAGTTAGAAAATAAAGAGAACGGAAATTCATTAAACAAATACGCATGTATTTTCTGAGGTCATTTGAATAGAAAAATGTCTTTCTAGTTTCAACTTTTGTTTTAAAGCGTATCGAATAATTTAAAAAAAAATAGTTCTAAGTTTGAACCTTATAAACTATATATAAGTACGATAACTATGGTCATAGTTATCGTAGTTCGTAGTTAGTATCGTAGTCAAAGTTCTCGTTTTTTCACGATTTTAAGACACTACTTCTTACTATACGTCTATGTGTTGAGTAAACATGTACCTACCAAATAGTTGCCGCTTGGTCTATGTTATGTTGTCGCGACTCGCGAACATGTACTATCTTTGCAAAGAAAGAATGATACTAGTAACTACGCTCATACCTGTCCATTTTGCTTTCCTTTTAAGGTATCTAATCGGCAGGATACCTTTTAGTTTTGTCATTTAGTCTATTAGTGTGTCAATGTCTCAAAATTTATTTAACACTTTTTTTTAAAGCTGAAGAATGAATGTTTTTATTAGGTAACAGTTTTTTTTCTTGTCTTTACATCGATTAGGATGTCGTCGACCGAGTCTTCTAAAATTAAATCAAATATTTTAAAATATTTTTTGTGGCTTGTTTGGTTCTTGCTTGAGAATACGAGTACTTTATCGATACGTGTTGGAAATGTTTGTCCGAAATTACCTAACTACCTGTTAATATTATATTATAAAAGAACAGAAAACATATAAAATATTACCTTTTGCCTTAGTGCTAAAGCATAAAATGTCGAAATCGACTGATTTCTTTAAGGATTAAAAGAGCAGCACAGCAAAATACAATTACCCAGCAAGTATTCGTAGTAGCGGTGGTAACTGTCACGTAAAGGATAAAATGTATCATCGGTTGACACTGGATACAACATTCATGCGGCCTCTAGTTATTAGGGTAGTGCAACCTCCGTGGTGACTTGTATTTCAAATAATTTAAAAGTAATGGGGCACCTTGGCACACAGCGGTGATTAGTACACTGGAACCGCCGTAAGCTGTCGCAATTGAAGTTGGTACACATGGTCGGGGCTTCGTCCGAGTTGTCCCCGCAGTCATTGGTACCATCGCAAAGGTCTGCTTGCGAAACGCACAGATTGTTGGCGCATTGGAACCTGAAACCATAAGTCATAAAATACATAAGCTTTAGTATTTATATATTAGTTTAGAGATATCACAAATAAAAAAAAAACATTGCTGTACTTTGTGCCATAAGTGCTGCCGAAATAGGTAACTCCGCACATGACTTGTAATAATTATGTACTATTAGAAACCCTTTTAATTACTTCAGAGTGAAACAAAAGTTTGGCGCGAGCTGTATTTAGTGATATTATTTTTTATTTTTTTCATGATCACGTATTTATAGGTACTAATGAAAATGTCATGTTTATTTAGAGCATTTCGATATTTTATATTCTAATCAAGTAAAATTAAATTTATTATTTGTAGCTAAACTAACAGCTTTGAAGATTATTAATACATTTTCTAACTGACTTAATTGTTTGACCATTTTTACTTCCTTTTATAAATAGAAATTTTTTATTTGTTAATATAGCCTTGTTGTTTTCTAAACAAAGGTTAATCGTGCATGTTGACTACATCATTTAATATTACATTGCAAACTTGGTCCAGCTGAGGCGATTTTAGGTTCGTTAAAACTAATAAATTTTGCCATCATAAATATTTTATTTTACACTCAGGTACATTAAGTATAATAGAAGATATATTTTGAATAGTTTATGTATGTGGTCCCACACCCACTTGACCGGTTTTTGTACAATCAATCTTTATCTTATGCATTATATCATAGCTCGACAGGCATTTATTGTTCACTAGTTATTTCAGAGATGGCTAGGGGGGGGGGAGGCAGAAAAAAAAATTTACGGTACCGTTACGCAGGACTCAGGCCATATACGTGCGGCGCAAATTGAATAAAAATGCTATGTAAATCACAAGCAACATTCATATAGGCCTCATTTTCAGCCCCACCGCAGACTCATTTAGACCAATAATGTACTAAACGACTGATTAAGCAATTAAATTTTTGCTAATGCAATCCTTAAAATGGTTAAAAGGGTTTTAAATAATTGTATGACAAATATTATGTGTAACAACTCGTGTGGAAATTCGAGCTTCGTGAAATTCTCACCAATGACAAAGAAGGAGCGGGGAAGAACGGAAACAATATAAAAGAAAAAGGAGAAAAGGAGACAGAATACTTCTTTGTCTTCCGTCTCCTTTTCACCCTGTTTCATAACTTTAATCATGGCAAAAAACAATCTAGCTTTGGATGTAATTACTATGCACTAATATGATTATGGGGAAACTAAACTAAAACAAGCCATGTACGAGTAGTTATTGGGCGAAACCGCAGGCGATCAATATTTGAATTATCGCTTTCTAGTCTAAATAAACAACCATGCGTAAACCGCTTGTGCGTAGTCGCAGGATATGTTAATTACCACAGATTGACAGGAAAACTAACTTCAATTTTAATTTACAATTGATTACAAAAATTTATAATGTACTAGCGAACGCTCGCGGTTTCGCCAGCATGTAGGTACTACATGTTTGCAGATATAGTAATCAAAGTTAAACACTTCACTACAGGGTGAAGAAAGATTCATTTTCTATGGCACCTTCCTCTGTTACACTTATCATTTTTTTCTGTGCCCTTCACTTGTCATTTTAAAAATAAAGTGAGAACCCTGTGATAAATAAACCCATGTTACAAAAATCCTTCATTTTGAAATTACAGACAGACACTTCTATTTTATTTATATGTAAAAATAAAAAGTAACCTAGGTTTGATAAGGCTTCTGCCAATGAAAGCCCCATCAATAGCTCGAACAAATAAACAGACAGATAGACAGACGCGATAACAAATAATCTGTTTACATACATTTTTCGAAATTAGATGAGTGGTTTCGGAGATTATTTCCTACATCCAAACTTTATAATGTTTACCTGTTTATTATTATATAGTGTAGAAGTAATATAAACACGTTTTTTCATAGTAAAGGCAAGAAAGTAGGTTACCTGCTCTCAGGACAGTATCTACCGCCCGGGAACCGTGGTGGACAATCGATTTCATCAGATAAATCTCGGCAGTCTCTGTCTCCATCACACCTGAAGTATGCAGCGATGCAGTGTCCAGATTTACACTGGAACGTGCCGTTTTTACATTGAAATCCATCACAGTTCATTTCATCAGAATTGTCACCGCAGTCATCTTCGTGATCGCAGCGCCATCTAGACGAGATGCATTTTCCGTTACCACATTTAAACTCGGATTCGGAGCATTCTCTGTACTTATGTTGACATACGCCTTCGGTCTCATCGCTACCGTCGCCACAGTCGTCGGTGAAATCGCACAACCATTGCTTGGGAATGCATCGTTTGTTTTCACAAGTAAAATCAGTTTCTATGTTACAAGTTGGACAGTTCTCAGCTAGCTCATCGGAGCCATCTCGGCAATCGTCTTTACCGTCGCAGAACAACCACTTCGGTATACATCTGTAATTGGATTGACCGGGACACCTTCTCCAACCGGTGGTACAATTTTTCTGACGACACATGTAAGCGGGTTCATCGGAATCGTCTCCACAATCGTTATCATAATCGCACATCCACAACTTAGGTATGCAACGTCCATTCTTACAAGCGAACTCCGTGTTGTGATCGCAAGGCCGATTATGACACATTTCGGGATCTTCATCACTATTGTCTTTACAATCGGTATCACCATCGCATTTCCAACTATCCAAAATACACCTTCCGCTCGATTTGCACTTGAACTCTAGCAACGGGCACTGCTGTGCGCACTGTGCCTCATCGCTGCCATCGCCACAATCGTCAGTGCCGTCACAGATGGTTGCTGCCGGCGTGCAGTTGGTATTTTTACATTGGAAGGAGCCGGCTCGGCAGTGTCGGACAGGACAAGTGTCCGGCTCGTCTGAACCGTCGGCGCAATCTTTTTCACCATCACACTTCCAGAACCATGGGATACATTTCTCATCGCGTCCATTACATCTGTGTTGGCCATCAGTACAGTTAGCAATGCAAGTCTTCATGTCACGCGCTAAGTAGAATTGATTAGGACAGGCACATTTGTACGTAGTGGCACCTTCCTCTCCATATCTTTCAATGTTAAGGTAGCTGGATTCGTGTGGAGGCCCTATGAGACAGAGATGGGAGCAACCTCCATTGTTAGTTCCACAAGGGTTTGGGTAAGGAAGTTGCCGCAACGGATGGACTACATGAATATCATAAGGTCTATGTGTTGTGCTTCTCAAAATTGTTAAATTTTTTCCTGAAAATTTGTTTGCTTTGCTAATAGCTTTTAAATTCCAATCGGTCCAGAACAATTCATCATCGAAAAGCGATATAGCAAAAACATGAGGAACCTTGTTTCCAGATAGCACCACATGCCTATGTCGACCTTCAAGATCTGTCGTAGCTATATAATCAAGATGTGCATCAGCCCAGTAAATTCTATCGGTAAAATAATCAATGGTCAATGCATTAGGCCAAGCAATATCATCTTCCCATGTGAGAATTCTAGTGAAATTGGATCCATCCATACCCAATTTACCAATGTATGCCTGCAAGTGCCAAGACGTGAAATATAAGTATCCGGTGCCAGGATGAACAACTATAGCTCTAGGATCAGCAATTCCTGTTTTCAATGTTTTACGTCTAGTACCGTCTAATTCAGATACGTCTAAATTCTTAGAGTGTCTGTCCAACCAATATAATTTCCTTCCGACCCAATCTATTGCGATACCTTCCAAGCCATGTGAATCGTGGCGCACGACTACTTCTTTATGTGGATTCAATGCAGTATAATCTGACCTATAAATAGTTTTGGCAGATACATCAGCAAAATACATTTTTTGTTCTTTGATATCAAAATCTATTGCAACCACATTCATTAAATCTTGATGAACAAGATTATAAAGGGACGCATCGGTAGACATATTTCGTACATAGTATTTGTTGGTAAATATAACCCAAGGCGTAGTTTTATCTTTTCGTTTACAGGTATGTTCGTCTGCTTCTCTTTCATAGTATTGATCATTACATTTACAATAATAAGAACCAGGAGTATTTGAGCAATACTGTGAACATACACCTGGAGTTTCTGAACATTCATCTTTGTCTGCACAACCCTTGCCATCAGCTAACAGTTTGTACCCTTGGTTACAGTCGCAATAGTATCCAGTTAAAGTGTCAATGCATTTGTGACCACATTGATTGATTTCTAATTTGGCACATTCATCGATGTTACAGTGCAATGGCTCATCCGAATCATCGGTACAATCGGATACTTTATTACATACAAGTGTATTATCAATACAGTCACCATTATTGCATTTAAATTGACCATTGGGGCAAGTTTTGTTTTCTTTGACGCATTCAACTTCATCGGAATGGTCACCGCAGTCATCTTCACCGTCGCACCTAAAGTGATTTTTGATACATTTGAAATTTTGACACTTGAATTCTTGGTCTGTACAAGTCTTATATTGCGTGTTACAGTGTTTTCCTTCATCTGATCCATCTCCACAATCATTATCATGATCACATACCCATCCTTGATTAATACATCTACCATTTTTACATTGAAATTGATCCTCTTGGCATGGCACGGGAGTGGGACAGTGATGAATAGTTGCATTTTCATCAGCGCCATCTACACAATCTGGATCCCCGTCACATAGCCATTTTTTAGGGATACACTGAGCGCGCCCCCAAGCCTTGTTCTCTTCGCAGGTGAATTCAGTTTCTGCGTCACATTTTCTCTCGTTGCATTGATGTCGGTCATCTTCATCACTGTTATCGAGACAATCGTTATCTCCGTCACATATGTAAATTCGAGGAATGCAGTTACCATTGTCACAAGTGAAGAGATCACCGAAGCATGTGCGACCCTCGGAGCGACAATACTCGGGTGGCTCGTCGGCTCCGTCGCCACAGTCATCGTCGCCATCACAATACCAAGTGGCGGGAATGCATCTATGGTTCGGGCAGCGGAAGCTATTTTGAGGACAAGTTCTTTGTGCGCAATGCAAGGGATCTTCATCAGAATTGTCGCCACAATCGTTGTCGCCATCACAAAGCCAGTAGGGTTCTACACATATATTTGTCTTTTCGCATTTTAAGTGATTTGCCGGACATGTGGTGTTTCTGGGGCAGCGTTCGTGAGTTTCATCTGAAGTGACGTTATCTTTACAGTCATTGATACCGTTACAGACTTGTGACATCGGAATGCAACGAGAATTGAGACATGTGAATTCTCCTTTAGCACAAGGCGGATATATGCAACCTTCTTCATCAGAACCATCTTTACAGTCATTTTCGTGGTCACATTTCCACGATTTAAATATACATCGCCCATTATTACAACGGAATTCATTAGGAGAGCAAGAATGATAAGCGCAGTAATTTTTTTCTTCATCAGAATTGTCCCCACAGTCATCATCTCCGTCACAGGACCACATGCGACTAATGCATTTTCCATTTGCGCAAAAGAATTTGCTCGGGTCACATGTTATATTTTTGGCCACACACATTCTCCCTTCATTAACTAATTTAGTTTGATCGTTACACTTGCATTCTGATTTGTTATTGGGAGCCGGGTGACAACTTTGTGCACAGCCACCATTATTTATTTTACATGCATTAGTCTCACACTTTTGCCTGCTCGTAGTATAAATATGGATATCACGTGGCGAATCCTCCAATCGTTTCACCATCTCGATCATATTAGCACCTGTATGTTTTTCGGCACGATACACGCCTCGCAATTGCAAATCTGTCCAGTAAATATAATTTCTAAATACAGTTATAGCAAAGGGATAAATCGTAGCCGATATTAAAACTTCTCGATCTGATCCGTCCATTTTTGATCTTTCTATTTTTTCTCGTACAGCATCAGTCCAATACAGCATACTTTCTTCAAAATCGATGGTTAACCCACTAGGTTGTGAAAGGTCCCTATCTATTATAGCTGTCTTTAAAGACCCAGCCATAGTTGTTCTGTATATTTTACCTGATGTACCAAAACGTCCCCAGTCCGTGAAATACAGGGTTCCATTACATGGATGCACCACTATAGCTCGAGGTCTTTCTACTCTCGCTATCATAACTAATTCTGTTCCATCAAGTTTCATAGCGCAGATGGAGTTGTTTGAACTGTCAGTCCAATATATTTTTTTCTGTGTCCAGTCATACGAAATTCCTTCTGGATTTATACCTTTGCTAATAATATCTTGGATACCTTGAAATTCTGGATTTTTAGCTGACATCCAAGCAATTTTGGCCCAAGGTCGAATTTGAGTAAAGAATAGTTTGTTATCTGCGTAGTCAAATTCAACACCGACAACGTTTGTTAAGTTACCTATAGGTTTAAACGGCACCTCCGTGGATTTTGGGTCTAAATTTATCGCTCGTATTTCTGTCCTGGTAGTAAATACTAAGTACTCATCTACGGTATCGCATTTCTTTGGATTCAATGTTGATATTTGACCTGTAGCACATCCGCATCTATGGGTGTAACCTTTATTTGCTTCTGGTGGATAGCTGAAGCACAATTGATCGCAACCCCCGTTGCCAAGTTTTCGGCACGGATTATTTTCTTCTGTGGGTTGATTACTCACGTCAAAAATCACTATATCTCGTAATTTAGGTAAATTCGTACGAACTTTTTCCGGTACTGACATATTTCCAGGCAGTTTGGAAGCTTTGTAAATAGTTTGTAAATTTCTATCTACCCAGTAAACATCACTAGTATGAATAGCGATTCCCATAGGATTTGGTAAATTGGATCTAATCAATTGTCGATTACCTCCATTATATGAAATTTTTTGAATTTGATCAAGTTTAGAATCGACCCAATACACATCGTGCGTTAACATGTCCACGGTTAAATCGCGCGGATTAGATATCCCTGAGCTCACCACAGTCTGCCAATTGCTACCATCTAAGTAAGCTTTCCCTATGCGTGGGTATTGGCCATAATCGATCCAGTACAGCAACCTTTTTATAGGATTTACGGCTAACTCTCTAGGAGCATCCATCGTCGTCTTTACTAATACTTTTCTATTTGAGCCATCTAACCAACAAATTTCAACATAGTTTTCATGCGGGAACACATTGGTGAAATATAAGTTCCCAGCGATCCAATCTATGGCGAGACCTCTGATGCCGTTACTACCTATCCCGTCCTTGATAATATGTTGGAGTTCCGTGCCATTGGGCCTGATTCTGAATATACCATTCCACTGCCCTCGATTGAATTCCACCCAATAAATCCAGTTTTCAGCGAAATGTACATCGACGTGCAAAATATGATGGCCTTGACCAGTGACCGGCACCATAGCTTCAGCGCTATTTTGAAGACTGTATCCGCGTATCAAATCGAGTTGTGACACCACCGCATAAGTTTTGTATGGTACACAGTTTATTTCGTTTTCTTTCCTGTACCCTATAGAACAAGCGCACACCCTTAAGCCTTGCTCACTGGGAATACAGATTTGCTCGCATCCTCCGTTTCCTTGAGAACAAGGATGATGTGTCAATTTTCGTTTCTGGAATATCGTCAAAGCTCTTAAATCGTTTTCGTTGTCTAGAATTGTTTTAATGTTTTCACCATTAGGGAGGTCGGCCTTAATAATTTTCTCATACCGCGGATCTAACACATAAAGTCTCGAATCGAGAACGGCAATCGATTTTGGATAAGCAATCGCGTTGGCTTCAGATAAAATAGTTTTTCGGTCGTTGCCGTCCGTGTTAACGCTGCTGACACTGGCCGGGAACTCGGTACTGAAATAGACAATCTTTTTTTCGATATCGAGGGTAATAGCTTCCGGCCTTTCAATGGCGTCAACAAGGATGACCGAATTGGAGCCATCCATATTGGCTTTTCCAATTTTAGCAGGAACACCATATCCACCTTCGTCGGTCCAGTACAATTTTCTGAAATAAAATATTTAAATTATTATTTATAACTCACACTATTTTTTAGATATTTAGGGTAAATGCAAAGAACGCTCTCAAAATGGTTATCAGAATAAAGTAATTTTTTTTTAAATAGTAATAATAATACCTACAATAATTTATTTGCTTCAAATTTAATAACAATAATATAAATAATAATAAAAAATAATAATATAATAACTGGGACATCCCACACAGCGCTATGTAGTCCTAAACTAAGCAAAGCTTGTATTATACGTACCAGATAACTGATTTACTTACTTAAATATCTTTTTTTTTAATAATATATACATGTATAGATATTTTACCCCCAGAAACGAAGATACAACGGACAAACACATTTAATTAATGTAATGTTTATGTTCAATTTATCGTCAGTCTAGAGCTTACACGGTAAATCGTATGAAGCTGAATTATTGATGAGCGCTTAAGTGTCCGTCCGCTCAAATTGCGAAGCGAGCGTGATGTACATTTATTCTATTTCATTTGCAAATCAGAAAAAGAGATAGTTACACTAAATGAAAAAGAGTCCATCTATTGTCACTAGGCCGTGAAATATCGCCAGAAAATATTGCTGTGAGAGGCACAATGTCTTATATCGAAAACGAGTAGATATACAAAAATAATTAATCGATCTTTGCCTCTAGTGTTCTCATGAAGAGAGTAATTAATGTTTCTAAACATGCTAAAACTTAAAAATATGAAATTCAATTAAATAGTGGTCGCATGGATGTTCACAGAGTTACCGCGTTGTTACAAAAAAATGTGATGAAAAAAATTTACCATCTAGACCAAATACACCAGTTGATGTTCTGAAACGTTTGTTGTGAAGTAGAATTTTGGGAGACCCAAATGTAAAGTTCGTACTTTAAAAGAAAATAAAGATTCCGAATTTACATTTCATATGTAATTTAACAATATGTTTGTTTAAAACAATGATAATGATATATGGTCTGCTCAATCACTGAGTCCGGCATTTCGCTCACGTTTTCAATCGTTTCGATATATGAGACGTTCCATCCTGATTATACCTAAGATTATACTATCTAATCTATGGTCGCAAAAATGGACGTAATATACGTACGTAAGTTCAGCATTGTGCATTCCCGAAACTCTATAATACAAAAATGAAACCCTTGCGTTCTGCATAAGGCTTACTTTAAATTGTAAGCCGCAAGGAGGCAAAATGAGTTTGTAGGTGATAGCTACCGGTGAGTACCTTTGATCTTTTCTAACACTAGTCATTAGAAAAAAATATTTCATCTAGTAGGTTCATTATCGATTTTTATATATATGAATACTCATCTAATATCAATTTTCTGTTACTTCTGGTTTTAGATATGTCTTGGTATTCGGATGATAATAATATTTTTTGAAAGTTCTTAAGTAACATTTTACAAATTTATAAAAAATTCCAGTTAAATTTAAAGAGGATGTGTTAATTTATGGTTTTATACTGGCAACTAAAATGAGAATTTGGGGAACTTTAACGTGTGTATTGTCAAAGTTGCAGTTTTTGACGTCATATTACTAAGGTGACCATAATATTTTCTTAAGTTAGTTGGAATTCTTCACGGAAATTAAAAAAAAATAGGTAATTGGTTCAAAATATCCAGTTTTTTTTCGCAGTGCAAGTTTAAAATACTATGTTAAAAACAAAAATATTCTGATATAGTAAAAAATATGTGTAAATAACAATGAAGCATCAGACGGAAAATCTAAAATGTTTAACTACATGAGTGTGAAAAGGAGTCAGCAGCAGCAATTAGTCCAGCGTAGGCAAATGTTTCAGCGTAGGATGATATAGAAACACATAGAAAATAAAAAATACAAAGCAACATTCATTATATAGATAGATGACCCACCGTAAACAGGACGATGATCATTCGACCGATCGCGGCATGTAGAACGATTTGTTTCCCATCACGAAATTGATTACGGTTCTTACTAAATTGCGATTCGCTTGTACTAAATGTTTTAACGTCATTACGGAAACTGTATTCTCCCTTAGTTAAATGCAAGACAAATAATAAATCCATCTTCTGTCTGTTTGTTCTGGCTAATCTCCGAAACGGTTGATCCGATTTAAATTAAACTTTGCAGACATGAATAGGGGGTTATCAGAAGCGACATAGGCTACTTTTTATCACGAAAATTCTTTTCCCATCTAGGTAATAGTTCTTATCTCTGAGTCCTGCACCAGCGCTCAAATGCAAGACATTTTGGCCTTAGAAATACTGTTTTGGAAGCTCGAGTATTTTAAATTAGTTTTTATCCGCCGGATCAATGAGGATTTTTGGGATTGTTGGGGTTTTTTTGGAAAAGGAAGGAGCTGGTCTTGGTATGGCTATGAAACCACGTGATTCGACACGCAATTGTTAATTGGCAGTTTTTTAAGGTGTCGGCAATTTGATTTTAATTTTTCTCTTATCTTTTTCTTTATTTCATCTTTAAAAATCTTTCTTTACCTTCCAACTTTTCCATCACGCACATCCGCTATTTAGATATTTATCATCTTTCTCATTTATTCGTTCTTTTTAAGTAAACTTATTACAGCGCACTCGCAACAAAACTCAATAGGTGAGAAGAAAAAAATAAAAATAAATCATTGTCACCCTAGAAGGAAAGAGACAAAGGGACTTGGACTTCGCTATTTCATCTCTTCGTTTCGCAAAGCTGAGTGCACTGTGCTGAACCTAGTATTACGTCCATGACTGTTAGCAATGTTTCGATGTGACGCGGTACAACGCTATCAAGACTTCACATCCCTAAGATTGATCAGAGAAAAATAATACTATGACGCACACACAGCGCGAATTGCAAGAGTGTCAATTATTGTAACACATTTGTACCTAATGTGAATTTATATCTAATAAATATTGGTAATAACCATCAAAATTATAACGTATTAATAATACTAAGAAATAATTTGTTTTATTTATCATTCTATCAATATAAATTAATAGAATGTTTTACTCTATCTTAAGTTTTCAAAATTTTATATATTTTAATTACATCTCAAATTATGATAAAATTAGTGCCACAAACCAGATTTCTTAAACTCATAATTTTCAAAAAAATTATAATTTTTCTGTTTCGTTTTATTATAAACCTAGTTAAAAATACGTAAATCGATAGACAGCTTAGTTTTGGACCTGCCTGCATCTATAAAATTATGACACCTCCACTTTTCGCTATGAACACTTACCCTTCGGTCGGATCCAAACATATGGCTTTAGGCTTCGCAATGGAGGTCTTGGTGCCATCGTTAGCCAATATTATCGATCTGTATTTGACTTTGCTATCGACTCGCACTAGTTCGATGTTAGAGGCGATCCTATTGGCCAAGTAGAGGTTGCGGCCCAGCCAGTCGAAAGCGAGTGCAGACGGAGCACCTATGAGACCAGTATCAGGGCCTAGTAACTCTCCACGATCGCCGCCTCCGTACGCCATACGGTACACAGTACAATTTGCATCCTCGTCGCCATCGCTGGCTATAGACTGCAGCCAATACAGTGTATGGCCCTGTCTGTCGTAGTCTAATTGAACTCCACCTGAGGAAAACCACAGCCCATTGTTAACACTTATCCGAATTGCTTTTTATCCCTGTTTTTTTTTTTGTGCTCACCTTGGACGCCGACGACAGGCGAAAGTTGTCCAGCGCGACCCGATCCATCAGTAGCTAAATCGATGACCTGTGATCCTTTCAAAACCATTAGGTATGCTGTTTCCTCTGAAATATAACAGTAATCATATTGTATTGCATTTGGTATTTTTAAACATATTTGTTTCAGATCGTAGTGGATCGTATCCAAAAAGACTTTAATAAGACTACTATTAGAAAGTACAACATAAATAAAAATTCTACCATTCTCCATTCTACCACTTTTCCATTATCTGGTGCCTCCACGGGTACGTGACCGCACCAGAGAATGGAAAAGTGAACCTAAATGCGCCAGTGATATCATCGTATTTAGTTTTTGTAATTAAATTATTACCTTCAGTACATCTGCCATCTGGAAGTAGTTTATAGCCAGGTTTACACAGACACGTATAACCGGCCGTCTGGTTGGGGCTAAGCAAACATAGGTGTTGACAAAGATCAGGCTTGCATGGCGATGGATGCGCTGGCTGTAAAGACGGGTGGTGTACGTGTATTGATAGAGGCTGTGAAATGAGATGAGATACCACAGTCTGATTGGAGCCCTTAAACTTATGTGCCGAAAGAACACGATTAAGTTGCCGATCTGTCCAATACAAAGTATCTTCAAACAGCGTCAATGAGTGCGGATGTAAGAGATAATGACTTCCGGCTAAAACTTGTTGACGACCGGTTCCATTGTAATTGCAAAAGTCGATGAAATCAAGTTTTGAATCAGCGAAGTAAACTCTCTGAGTGGTCGTATCGAGAGTGAGGCCGTTGGGCCAGTAGATCTTAGTTGTGATGATAGCCATCCGCTGCGTCCCGTCCATGCCTACCCTTTCGATACGCGGATTCTCGCCCCAATCAGTCCAGAAGAGCCACCGTGCGTTCGGAGCTGGATCTAGACACATTCCTCTGGGCTGTGTGATGTTACTGCTCAGCAGCGTTGTTCTCGTGCTTCCGTCCTCCTTTGCCACCTCAATGGTGTTGAGCTTACTGTCTAACCAGTAGACATTCCCACCGACCCAATCATATGCCAAGCCCTCCACAAGATCCAGTCCGGTTGATATTATTACTCGGGGTTCGCTGCCTCGATCGAGACGTGATATTTTTTTTAGTTTCATATCTGACCAAAATATGGTGCCGGTGTGCATGTTAGAATCTGTCGCAACAACATTTTCAACGTTGATGGGCACTCGTTCGAGGCCTTGCTCATTAAGATCGGCCACTAGAATGGAGTGCCTATTTGAAATGATGAGGAACGCGCTCGAGTGGTTGTCTGCCTTACAGCCATGTTTGTCGGGGGTCAATCGATAACCAGCCACGCAGCCGCAGAAATAAGATCCCTTTGTATTGATGCAGAGCTGTGAACAAGCGCCCGGTGGATTGCACTCGTCGATATCATGACAGGTATAACGGTCTGCTAGTTCTTCTCCATCGGGACAGAGACAAAGTGGACCATTGGGTGTTTGCTTGCACTTGTTTGAACACAGTCCGTTTTGATGCTCACACTCTGCTAATAAACAACTGTCACCTAAAAAATACAATTTTTTTATTGAGATATAAGCATTTATTCGTCGATATAACAAATCATATTATCGAATTCACCTTCGTCGCCTCCATTGGGACAATCGTCTTTACCGTCACATACTTGGGTCAGATTTACACAACGATCAGTCACCCCCGGACATTGCCACTGTCCCGTTGGACATCTGCAATCAACCAATAAATTAGATGACATCAATGATAGAACTCAGTAGGTACGATACAAATAATAATAATAATACAATAACAAACTTGTAACAAAATAAATTACCAAACATTCAAAATATATTATTTTCACCTAAAAGGCGGCGGTTTGCAGGCGTGCTCGTGGCTCTCGTCAGAGCCGTCGCCGCAGTCATCGTTACCGTCGCAGATGTAAGCCTTAAAGATACACTTAGAGTTGTGACATTTATAGAAATTGGGAGCACAATCCACCTGTCCGCAGGATGCCGGCTCATCTGACAGATCTTCACAGTCCGGTGTGCCTGCACAACATTACGTCATTGAGGACATTTTTTACTTTAATCTATTATGTAAGAGTCAGACAATTTCTATTAACACTTTCATCTAGACGGAGACACTCACCGTCGCAGTACCAAGTCCTCGGAATGCAGATGCCAGAACTTTGACACTGGAACTGTTTATCGGCGGAGCACTGATGCGGTGCAAGTGAGGGGCAACCTGCTTCATCACTACCGTCGTTGCAATCAGGAATCCCGTCACATTTATACGCTTCCTAGTAAAAAAAAATTATTAGACAATAATCATTGTCAACTTATAAGTAAGCAGCTTCGATTTTAGAACCTTTTCCCTCATACACAACATTTCATTTTGTTAATTTTATTTACAGGTTATTTAAAAACAGAAAATTACAATATATATAGCACCACCCGGTATTACTCTTAGCAGTTGTAAAACCTAAGTTTTAAACAAATGTAATTTGAGACAGTTTTTGAACGTATGATTTCACTTAACAAAAATACGTCTTATAAATAAAACATTAATTTTCTTCCGAAAAGCCAAAACATGTGGCAATGATAATCATACCTGAACACACTGCTTGAGATCGGCGCATTTGAACTGACTGGCGAGGCAGCTCACGGGCGGGCAGTCCACCTCGTCCTGCTTATCGAAGCAGTCGTCGTCGCCGTCGCACACCCATGACTGCGGAATGCAGTGCCCCGTGCGCGGACAAGTGAACTGCGCCATACAATATTATTCTATAGCTCAATTCTGTGCGATCAATTTAGATTAAAAATTTGATTGTGCTTTAAATTGACAAAGATATTTTTTTGGTAATGTTCATATTCAACTTAGATAATTACGTTAAATAAAATCTTCAATTTAGTGAATGGTTTCGGGTAACATTTCTATGTCGGGTTTTAAAGGATTATAAATATTATATATTATATTATTAATAGAATAATATAATGCAGATACCTGAAAGTATGCACAGGTCTTCTCCTCACAGGAGGCACCTTCGTCGGAGCCGTCGCCGCAGTCATTCTCAGAGTCGCACCGCCACGTATTGGGAACGCAACGGCCGTTTGCACATTGGAACTGCGAGGAGCTGCAGGTGACGTTCACACAGCCGGTCTCATCAGAAAAATCGCCGCAATCGTTCTCCGAGTCACACTTGAATGTCTGCGGGATGCAGCGTCCTGACTTGCACGCGAATTCCGTTGCGCTGCACGTCGTTTCTGACATTTTTGATCACGTTAACATTGGAGAAACAAAATAAATAGTTAGAGAACTCTAGCTTATTGACACAGGGATCGATATAAAATGAAAGTTTTGATCGATTCCCTGGTAATTTAAACAATTTTTACATATCTATACTAATATTATAAAGCTGAAGAGTTTGTTTGTTTGTTTGTTTGAACGCACAAATCTCAGGAACTACTGGTTCGAATTGAAAAATTCTTTTTGTGTTGGGTAGTATATTTATTGAGGAAGGCTATATGTATGAAATAAAACTATCTGTCTCTCTGTCTGTCTGAGCAAATCTCCAAAACAGCTAAACCGATTTTGATGAAACTTCACAGATGTGGAAAGGAAGTGGTCAAAAACGACATACACTACTTTTTGTATGTCTGTATGTACGTCCATTTGTCTATTCCGGCTAATCTCTAAAACGGCTAAATCGCTTTTAATGAAATTTCACGGGTATGAAAAGGAGGTGGTCGAAAGTGACATACGTTACTTTTTGTCCGTCTGTCTGTCTGTATGTCTATGTGTCTATTCGAGCTAATCTCCAAAACGGCTGAATAGATTTTAATGAAACTTTGCAGACGTGAAAGAAGGTTGTCAAGAGTGACATCAGCTACTTTTTGTGTCTGTCGGTCGTTTTTCTTCACTGATCTATCAACGTAGATAAAGCCGAAACTACTAAGTCTAGGAAGCCGAAATTTGGAAGAGTGGTTTATTTTATAACGTATCAATTTTTTATGAAAGAAATATTTGGAAATTTCAAGTTTAAGGAGGGAGGGATGGAGGGGTTTCGTATGAGAGTCTTTGTTCTTTAAAGTTAGAAACATAAAAATTTTGACATAAATAAATAATGATGTCTTTCAGGGTTTTTGGAGTTCCACATTTTAAGGGTGGGAAACGGGAGGTGAAAAGTATGGGAGTATCGGTTTTCTTAAAGGAGTGGGGAGAATGAAGATTGAAAGTTTGAATGGGTGTACCCAATATTAGTTTGGGCAAAAAGTATGTATAAACCATTTCGAAAGTTAATACTACCTAAAACAGGAATGTGTAGTCTACGCAAGCGAAGCTGCGGGCGGTCGCTAGTAATGTGATATAAGGAGTTATCATTAGTTTGCAAAAATAGAAGAGTGCTTATATTTATTTGTCTAAATGTATGCTTAAAAGTCAAGATCTGGTCATTAGCTGCCGATTTTCTTTTTAAACTAGCGACCGCCCGCAGCTTCGCTTGCGTAGACTACGAATTCCTGTTATAGGTACTATTAACGTTCGAGATGGTTTATACGTACTTTTTGCTGGAACCAATTTTGGTTACACCCATTCAAACTTTCAATCTTCATTCCCCTTCCACCCTTTAAA
Source organism: Luffia ferchaultella (assembly GCA_949709985.1). Classification (NCBI taxonomy): domain Eukaryota; kingdom Metazoa; phylum Arthropoda; class Insecta; order Lepidoptera; family Psychidae; genus Luffia; species Luffia ferchaultella. The sequence continues at coordinate 274,272 of OX453252.1, forward strand.
AAAACCGATACAATTTTTCATCTCCCGTTTCCCACCCTTAAAATGTGGAAATTTAAAAACCCTGAAACACGTCATTATTTGAGTCCCTCCATTCCCATCCTTAAGTTTGAAATTTCTAAAAAAGCCTTTCTTAACTTAATGCTCACGTTATAAAATAAACCTATGTTCCAAATTTAGGCTTCCTAGACTTAGTAGTTTTGGCTGTAGTAGTTGATAGATCAGTGTGGACAAACGACAGACAGATAGACACACAAACAAACACAAAAAGTTGCTTATGACACTCTTGACAATCTTCTTTCACGTCTGCAAAGTTTCATTAAAATCTGTTCAGCCGTAGTGGAAATTAGCTCGAATAGATAAAATTGAATTGAATAGACACATAGACGTACAGACAAACAGACGGACAAAAAGTAGCTAATGTCAAATCTCTTGACAACCTTCTTTCCCGTCTGCGAAGTTTCCTTAAAATCTGTTTAGCCGTTTTGGAGATTAGCTCAAATAGACAGATATACGTACAGACAGACAGACGGACAAAAAGTAACATTTGTTAGTTACATACTTGTGATGTTTCATTAAAATTGGTTTAGACAGATGGACGTACAGACAGATATACAAAAAGTTCTGTATGTCACTTTTGACTACATCCTTTCCATATGTGTAAAGTTTCATCAAAATCGGTTAAGCTGTTTTGGCCAAAACCTATTTGCTCGAATAGACACACAGTTCGTTTTCATATATATAGCTTATAACCCTCCGGTAGATTCAGGCTATCAAAGGCAAAAAAAAAAATTCAAATCCGACTGGTAGTTTCAGAGATTGGCGCATTCAAACAAACAAACAAACTCTTCAGCTTTATAATAAGTATTTCTATTATATAGATTAATAGATTATAAGATAATAAGAAAATAAGATAATACTGAAAACCGTATCAAAGTCTATTGCGTGGTTTGGAAGTAAAAAGTTAACGAACCGAGGCAGAGAGCGAATTTATTTTCTCCCGCTATAGTTTTCATATTTCGATAAAAACTGCTAAGATATTAATTTAAATTGTGTGGTGTAAAGGGCAATTATAATATGCATGAAATGCTTAAGACAACTAACGTATTTAATTTGATAAGGATTAATATCACGTTTAAAAAACATCTTCGCAAATAGTACATAATGTTAGAAGAAATTTGATTGTCATAAAAAAGGTTATAGTAAGTTAACCTTAAAAGATACACATATGCTGTCGCGGACTTTTGGTTAGAACTTTTAAAGGGGAACAATTCCGTAATACATGATTTTTGGTTAACATCAACCGTTTACGCAGCGCGCGCGACGGAAGCTCTCAAAAGGAATAATTTTTTCCGTTTTTTGCAACATTTTTCATTGATGCTCCACTCCTATTGGTCGTAGCGTGATGTAATATAGCCTATAGCCTTCCTCGATAAATGGACTATCCAACACAACCATAATTGTTCAATTTGAACCAGTAGTTCCTGAGCTTTGCGCGTTCAAACAAACAAACAAACAAACAAACTCTTCAGCTTTATAATATTAGTATAGATAAATGTTAAAAACTTCTAATGTAGGTATGGACATCACGCTCTAATATAACATTAAAACGTGACAACCCTAAGTTGACACGACACAGCGAACCACGTTAATACAAAACAGGTAACACACATCGCGAATGCATTGAAATAAATCTTCGACTTCATTGTTATGACGTGCTGTAAGTGATTGTAAGTGTAGTGAAGTCTTCAACTACAATGCACCGTTCTAATATAAAGTATTTTTATTTACTTTTTCGTCTACAAGTAACATACTATTATTATGTATTAACTTTAGTCTTTATATCAAAACAAGGTAAGCACCCAAAAAAAAGGCACGTCGGAGTGCTAGGCCACCGTGTTGCAAGACTACGGAGATGCCATCTATGATTTCTTATTCCATAATCCATTTTTTAATTTTTGATCACAGAGTTACACACGCAATTATTTTATATTACCTGTTTATACTTATCGTTCTAGATGATAATTTGATTTATTCTTTTATACTATGTTATATCCTACGAAGTATTAATTGAAGTGTTATGTAGGTATTATCGCTATGCGCTGTAACATATATCTAGAACGAATAATTTTTTTATCGATGAATGTTTCTAGTTTAGAGTTATAACATCACATTCAAGACAAAACGGTTCTGTTTTAAAGTTAATACATTATTTAAGGTTGATTCCGAAATACAAAAAAAATTACCTTATAAGGTAATTGTGCCGTCTGTGTTTCTGTCCGTCTGTCATAGCCTATTTTGTCCGAATTTATTAGACGAAAAAAGTTGAAATTTGATACATATATAGAGTTTATTACGGAATAATTGCTTAAATAAAGGAATTTTCGATTTGAGGCTTAAAATAAAAGATAAAAATCGATTTCTTTGATTATAATATCCCTCTTAAACTGCTGAGAACTACTGAGGCTAAATTTTGAAAAAAAAGTTATGACTTATATTTTTTATAGGAAAACTAAGTGCTAAACAAATTCTCATTTTGGGAGTAACAAATATAATTTTTTGACAATTTTAAAATGTACGATATCATAAATATTAAAGAAAATATACGAAAACCAATCATTGCTGCCCTTATATCCGAAACTGTTGAATCTAATATTAAAATAAGAAAGAAAATCGAATTATAGAATCTCCATAGTTCACAGGACAACAAAATGTTAAACAAAAAGTCTTTAATTTCCGGCGGGAATCGGAAAATATTCGTGAATGGAAAATTTGAACAAAATGTTGTCTAATGAGTTCAATTGGTCTAGTGGTTATTATAATAACTTAAATAAATGAAGTAGTCGGGTTCAACTTCAAACCAAAAGATACGTATTTTAAAAGAACGTAGTAGGTGGTGTGTTGATTTATAGTACGGAACTCTTTTCACGCGAGTCCGACTCGCACTTGACTGCTTTTCTTTCCATGATAATTTACATTCCTGCAGGTTATACGTATACTACTACATCATATTGCAATAAAAGTATAAAATGAATGAATTAGTAACTGACTAATTTTGTAGATAGAACTGAATTTCATGTGGACGAATCGCTGGCATATTATTTTAATATTATGCATGAAATACCTACTTGTACAGTTTTGTTCCTCATCGCTATTGTCGAGACAGTCATCATCGCCGTCACATACCCAACTTTTGGGAATACATCTTTGATTAGTGCATGTGAAATCCCAAGAGTTAGGACAAGCCTGGACTGGTGGCTCCGAGCTCGGATCTGCTATACAACTGATATCGTCAGAAGCAAGCTTCTCTCCGTATGGACAACCACATTTGACCTTTAATGACTCCGAATCATTTCTAGGAATGGCGAAGCAGAGTTTCTGGCAATTGCCATTATTTCTAGCACAAGGTTGTAAAACGTCTATGTTTTGCACCTCTTCACTGTATACCTTGACGCCGTAGAGGCGATTGGTCTGTGGCTCGCGTACCATAATGTCCTCCTGCTCACCAGTGAGCTTGTGTAGCCGCACAATTGCATCTAGTCTCCAATCCGTTATGTACATAAATTCTCTATGGATCACTATAGAGAACGGATGTCTTATCAACCTAGAATTGACTGTTTTCACGTCCGTGCCATCGAGCTTGGCATGCTGCACATGATCCAGTAGCGCATCGCACCAATACACACGATCTGCTTCAAAGTCGATGGATAGACCATTGGGCCAGCCCAGTGTAACGTTCTCAAATACTAAACGCCCGCTTCCATCCGAATTCGCTCTACTGATATTTGCGGGCCGATCCCATTCTGAGAAGAAAATATAACCTTTGTTCGGATGTACCACGATAGCGCGAGGCCTTTTCAAATCTTTCAATAAAGTTCTTTTGAACGTAACGTTTCTCGTCGACAAAACGTTTAGTGTTCCTTTTCGTGAATCTATATAGTATAAATTTTTTGACGCCCAATCCACCGCGAGGCCTTCAACGCCTTCATTCTGAGACGCTAACACTATTTCCCTCGTCGTACCGTTCCTATGTACTCGATAAATCACATCTTGTAATACATCTGAATAATATATATGTTCATCTCGAGAGTCAAAATCTAATCCTACGAATCTAGCGCGGCGCGATACGACAGGTAGTATTGCATCCGCGAACCCTTCAATCACAGGATTCAGAACCTTGCCCTTTATAAACCTCTGCTGTGAGTACATCAAGAATTCTTTGACGAGGTCGCAGTGCCGTAAGTTACTTTCAAGTCTATAGCCGACGTTACATGCGCAACGATAGCCAAGACCGCCGTTTTGGATGGCGGTTACGATGCACATTTGGGAGCAACCACCATTATTGTTGCCACACGGATTGTTGACCGACGTCTGCTTCAACGAATGGACTACTGTAATCGCCTTTGGGTCCCGAATGTCCTTCATCTTATATATGGCCTGGATGCTGGACGCGCCTTCGTACTTATTGACCGAGCTGATGCCCTGCTTGGTGGCGTCCGACCAGTACACGCGATCTTCGAAGAGCGCCAACCGCGAAGGACTCGGCACTTGCTGCCCACGCAGCACCAGGAAGCGATGACCGCCATCATAATCCACTGTCTCGATGTAGTCCAAGAGTGAATCACACCAGAATACACGGCGCGCTATTGTGTCTACAGCGAGCCCTGATGCTTTGTAAACCGCCTCCGTCACAATCGAGCGCGTGTGTGTGCCGTCCATGTTGGCTCGAACGATCTACAAAAGAAACAGAGGCGCTCAGTCCTTAAGTCACGGATTCCGTGCTCAACACTAGTCGCTGCTTCCACCTACCTGTCCTCCGTCAGCGACGAACATGAGACCGAGAGTTGGATCGAGGGCTAGGTCAGCCGGACTGGTCAGATTGGAGCCAAGAACGACGGCATGCCAACGACCGTCCAGCTCGAATACGTCGATCTTTTGGCCGACGGCATCTGCCACGTATAGTTTATCGCCGACCCAATCAATGGCGAGAGCGACAGGCGCCCACGAACCTGCCACGGCAATGTCACTGTCCGCGCGTCCAGTCGCGCTCCCTTCTGCTACTGGACTCAACTGCGTGATGTGGACCTGTATAAGGATTATACTCACGTCATTATGACGTTCCTTTACCCGTTTTCCAGATATTCGGGTTTGTACGTTTCCAACCGAACCTTTCTAGTCTTAAGATCGGACCAAAAGAGCAGGTTTCGGCGATAATGATAGTCGAGGCCGGCAGCGGCGGTGGCGTTGGCGAGCGCACGTGGCGCTCTGCCGAGCAGGTCCATTCGGAGCACAGAACGCTCGTGCGCCAACAGTAGCGATGGGTCAGCACGCTCGCCAGCCGCGCAGCGTCGTCCCTCTGTCAGCGTGTAACCGGGCGCGCACGCACATGAGTACGCTGTGAAATGAATAATTACACATGTAAATAAGATTAAAAAAAATATAGTTAAGCATCTAAATAAAAATTGTAGTTACGTAGCTATATATAAACGTTGGTATGTATACAAATAGGTATTTATTGTGTGAGTTGAGCATACCGGTACTGTTTGGACATAATGATGTTTTCGGTCGGTGACATGTATTTGCATGTAAACATAACATCCTGAATATGCAATATATTGAATAATTTCACTTACAGCCTGGTGTATTGACGCAAAGTTGGTGGCAGAGTCCCCAGTCACGGCACTCGTCACGGTCCACACAGGTACGGTTGTCGGCAGCGAGCGCTAGCCCCGCTGCACACACGCACACGCCGCCTGCCGGCGACGCTGCACATTTGTACTCGCACCCCAGCGCTGGACACGATGCTGTCGCTGCAATACAATATACCGTGCCATTATAGTGTGAACAAGGCGAAAACAGGCGGAGAAGCCAGAATGGAAACTCACAGCAGGCAGTCTCCTCGTCGGCGTTATCGAGGCAGTCGCGTTTGCCGTCACAGAGCTGAGAGCGCGCAATACATCGGTGGGTACCGCCAGGCGCACCGCGCGGGCATAGGTATTTGTTATCTGGGCATGCGATCGCGGTACAATTGCCTTCATCGGAGCCGTCGGCGCAGTCGCGGTACCCATCACAACGGTATGTCGCTGGGATGCAGAGCGCACTGCTACATCGAAACTGGCCAATGTGGCACGGTGGAAAGCCTGCATAGGACGTGCATTGATCAGTTACGGCCCGCATTTTTACTTATAGCTGGCAAAAGAGCACATAACAATTACGTGGACACAACACTGACCTCACCTAGTCGAACTCCTGATGGAAGTTTATTTTTGGTTTGACCAACAAACGATTCATGATTTTCGTTTTATAGCGTCGCGTACGCCATCATGTTCAATGTGCTTAAAGCACACCGACCAAAAGTAACAACCATAACGCTGTCTTGGTTTGACCATAGATAAAATTCTATTGTGAATGTAGTTGTGTGACGTCAGTGTCGGTACCATGTAGTTTTTGTCTACTTTTATGCCTGTAGTCCCTGCATCGTCTCACTCACTGCAGTGCGCCTCGTCGGAATTGTCGCCGCAGTCGTCGCGGTGATCGCACTTAGCGGTGGCATCCACACACTTGCCGTTGGTACAGCGGAACTGATCGAGACGACACGCAGGCACGACGGCTCCTGGGCAGTCAAGCTCGTCTCGCCCCGTGCGACAGTCCAAGTACCTAAATTCACCAAGCGCACTTAACTTTACTGTCTAGGCAATGAAAGTTATTCTTTCAGTCTTCAAAGAAGAAACACGTTTCACTTTGATTGCAAATGGTGGTAAAAGGAAGAAAATTTGAAATGGATTCAAATATTGAAGTCTATAGAGGTGTATAGTGTGACAGTCTCAATCAAATATACGGTTTATATGTTGGATCAACGAGTAGCTTCGCAATTAAACCTGACAATTCTGACGTAGGTACCTTAATGTCTAAAATCAGAAGCTCAGACTGATTGAATCATTTAATATTCACCTACTGAATCCATGCTACTGCACCTGTGCATGCAAAAATCTTAAAGAATTGTTTATCTAATAACGCGTTGATACGAAAGTAATAAAAGTCAGAAAAACAATTTTGAAATCCCAGTTTACAGTATCCTTTTACTGTTCCTTTTTATACACGTGTTGCAATGAATGTCTATTGCATACCCGTCACACTTTTTGTCACGAGGCACGCACGGTCCTTGCGCCGCGGCTTTGCCCGGTGCTGCTGTGCCATCCACACCGCAGTGGAAGTCACCCGGCTGACACTTCCGGTAAGCTGTAACACAAACGTCGTTACTTCACTTCTATTTCTATGGATTTTCTTCCAATATGGTAAGGCGCCTTCGACGGGTACATTTTTACAACCTTGAGAATTCAAGGTTTTTTATAAGTTGAACGACGGAGCAACCGAAACTGGGAGATTGTAGTTATAATTAAAAATACCGGAGGTTGTAGCATACTTTTGCCACTCCAGGCTAAGTAACGCAGTACGACAACACCGTCAACACGTTCGCACATACTTACGGATATTAGAATAATTATCTAAATTTTAAGAAGATGTGAATAATTCTGCGTTTAACACAAGACAAAATTACATTGGAAGAAGAACCCTAAAGCGAACGAACACAGGCCCACTCGTTCCAACTAACAACGGAAATTAACTTTTAGAACTTGTCTCCGAAGTATGCGTGTGATCTCGACGTGAAGTTAGCGAAAGTCGTGTTGCCGGCACGGTGGGGAGGAAACGCGTCGCTGAATAGAGTTTTATTTCAGAAGTGACAAAGACTGGGACGTGACGGGACAGCGCGATGACGCTCATTTCCAACAACACTTCAGTTTAACTTCTTACTAACGAACTGAAACCCACACTGGTCGCAGCGCTCAATTCAATTCTTTTTATACAGTCGTACTTTTATGTAACAGCTACTATAAGCTTACCTACTGCTGGAAATCCGTTTCTTTATTTTTATAATAATTTCGATAAATAAATTTCGATATTAGTCACCGCTGATTCCAATACAAAATTTATTTGAGTAGCAGTAAGAAATTGCACGTTATTAAAATTATTTTAAATAAATTAATAATGCCTGGGACATCCCACACAGCACCATCTAGTTCCAAAGTAAGCAAGTATTATGCTTGTATTATGGGGCACTAGACAACTGATATACATATTTAAACTTTTACATCTAGACACGGAACAAAATAGCTCGTTCGCATGCACACAAATATTTGTACAGGACGGGAATCGAACCCGCGACCCTTATTTTATCATCTTAATAAGTAAAATGTATCAAGACATTGTCGTTAAATTTATGGAAATACGTTCTTTTTGACGCGAAACTGTTTTAGTTTCAAAAAAATTCACACGTACATATCTAAATTGAATATTATTAACTATAAAAATCTCAATGAAATCTATTTCATGTTAGAAAGAACATATTTGTTTAAATTCAAGTAAAATATGATCCACTTTGCTTATTAAGATGATAAAATGAATATAAAAACGTTTAGTTTTTTACTTCTGGTTAAATAAATCAATAAAACGCATTTATTACTCGGTTTGAAATTCGGCTAAGATCAATGGCTAAGATAGTTGGATAGTCAACTGCTTTTAGTAGATTAGGTTAGGCTTTTTTGTGTTAAAGCGGTGAAAAAATTGAAGCGGAGAGACTTACTTGACAAAAACTAGTACCAAATCATATCTTTACATTTATAGCTTTATATATACTTAAAAAAATAACCAAATTATTAACATTTTGAATTTTCAATTAGACAGACATGACAATATGCATGACGTCACGTTGCGGCACGGCCATTCAAATTATTGTTAAACTTTGTAAAAAAATGATAAAGAGAATCCTTGAAAGTATTCAGTTCTTGGTTTATTTTTTACAAATGTTGATATAATTTTAATTTTTTTACTAACGTACCAAGTCGATTTTTCAATTTAAGAAATATTAATCACATACTTCATTGTTTCATAAACATAATTGAAATAGCACAGAAATTGTGTTTGGTAGTCGGTTAAGTTTCTGACTCGCGGCAAAGGAAATATATATATTCATCAAATACGTAAATATTTCAGTCTGCAATAAATGCGAGAGTGCTTTAATTTGAGAATAATCATGAACCGCTGAGTTCAGGTGCATCCTCTGAAGTAGAAACAGGGACAATTGCTCTTTCTCTGTTCCATCGTATGCGCAATGTGTTTACGAGTTGGCGCACGCACTATGATGAATAAGAGGGATACTTACTGCAGTCTGCTTCGTCGGAGCCGTCCATGCAGTCCACTGTCATGTCGCAACGGTGGTGCGGTGGCAAACAGTATGTCTTGTTCCACACGTACTGTGCGCACGTCAGCTGGCCCGGCTCGCACTCTGGTGGCGCTGAAAACATGCAAACACGTCAATTGAATACTCGTTCACGACTCGTGGTAAGTATAAGGGGTCGTCCTTTAACCACATAACGTTTTTGATTTGTAAATACCTTAGCGCTCGTTCCACAGCAGGTGGTTAATGAGGATTTAGCGTCATGGGAAACCGTCAAACGATCACGACTGTGGCGCCCCATATCGTAAGCATATCTAAATAGTTAACCGCTTCCAGATTGGTAAGATGTGCCAAGATTCGAACCTGAAGGTTTGTGTTTGGACCATGATGGTATTTTGGCGGCCATCAATGCGTGCTAAATTTGTACTCAACCGCTTTCAGCGAGTATTCAACGCTTGAAATATAAATGCTTAAGCTAAGATGCGAACCCCGATGGACGTAGTATTCGAGTTACGCCATCACAATCAATTTCTAAAAGCCCGGTTCAATAGTGAACTTTGAGAATAAAAGAGTTTTTTTTTTTAAGTTTAAATACAATACATCAAATTTATAATGATTGGTGAAAATATTCCCGAATTTGAAACAGGACAAGAGACAATTATATTTAGTATGTATTTATAAGGCCGTGAGGCCGTGGTTCGAATCCGGGAGTATACCAATGAGTTTTTCTCACTTAAATAGGTACATAACTATCACTGACTGCGTACCTCGGAAAGCACTTTAAGCAGTCGGTCTCGGTTGCTGTCAATAGATGGCAGCCGTTACAATTGGGACTGGGGGTGGCCTAAGCCCTTGCAGTGGGTATAAAAAGACTGATTGAATGGAACGGAATAACAATAATAATACCTTTTTTTAGGGTTCCGTACCCAAAAGGTAAAAAACGGGACCCTATTACTAAGACTCCGCTGTTCGTCTGTCTGTTTGTTTGTCTGTACGTCTGAGGCTGTATCTCATGAACTGTGATAGACAGTTGAAATTTTCACAGGTGATGTATTTCTGTTGCCGCTAGAACAACAAACACTAAAACAGAATAAAACAAATATTTAAGGGGGAAACAAATGTGATTTTTTTATATTGTACGGTGTATGGAACCCTTCGTGTGCGAGTCCGACTCGCACTTGGCCGGTTTTTATAATATATACATATATAGATATTTTACACCCACAAACGAGACAAATGTTCATGCACACAAGTATTTGTCCCGGGCGGGAATCGAACCCACTCCGCAGTTAGGATCTCTAACCACTCGGCCAAGCGGTCATCATGTCATCGATCATCAATTCATTTTTAATTGTTTGTTTTCGGCGTTACTGTAACGTAACCAATATTTAAATAAAATAAAATTAATTAAGCAAAAAAATGTTTTCAAAGCTATTAATAATAAATAAATAAATAAATCTTTATTGACATAAGCATGGTACAATCAATTATGTTGAAGTCCCTGACGCCTGAGGTAGGTATATACCTGTGTTTCAGGAGTCAGTGTCTTCTCCCAATAGTACGAACCTAAGATCATTTTAATACTTACAATCTAATTCTATGCATGCATGTGTGTTTGTGTGTGTGCATGGGTGTATGTTAAGTGTTGTGTGTTGTGTTGTTAGTATGTATTATGTGTGTATGTTTGCGTAGACAAGTGCTCTTTCTATTGAATTTGTTATAAATCGAAATGCAATAAAAGCTGAATCGGTAAATAAACTTTTTTTACAAATAAAATACAACCGATTAAAACGAATGCATAAGAATTTAACAATTACTTTATATGTAACAATATTTTTCTCACCGTTGTCGTCAACAAAAATTGCCGATGAAAAATATACCACTTAAAAATGTCAAAATTCGATAAAATATGGTTCGCATGTTAGGGTTTGTAGACAAAACTACCGTAGACGACTAATTTTTCCAATTCTGACGGAGTGCGACGAGATGAAAGTGTTGCAAGTTAGCACCGGTAAACATATAGAGATATCTTCGGTCGTTTCGGGACGAGAGTTGCCGTCGACAAAATTTTGCAGCGGCGTGCATGTTAGGCCTGCATGACAACAACTTTACTACTCCTTGGGGTAATTTCTACTTTGTAGTTTTTTTATGAACCTACTCCAGAACTTAGTGAAAATAAATTCGATTGAACATTTTAATCGAAATCTGCTTATTTAAAAAACTTATTTTTGGATTATTAAATGATTTTCTTTAGAAACGCAAGGGTTATAATATAACACGTAACAATAAACACAAAGTGTACTATATAGATATATAACTACGCAAGTATCAAAATGTGGTCTTGTAGTGTTTCTAGTTCTAGTGTAGAGGTGGTTATTATAGTTTGGTTCTTGAACATCGCGTCGGTTCTTTTCCTTCTTGTATTTTAAATTAATTCTCGCTTTCAGCACATAAGGGTGTGACCCTGACATTTAAAAAATGCTGACATGTTACACATCAATCCCTTTAGTACCACGTATCTCACGCAGTTTTTTAAACCTCTCCTCTCCATGTAACACCGAGTAGACATTTAGTTTGTCTGGTATTACATTGAATATCAATATGAAGAAGTTTGCGAAAAACCAATCGATTATTGTACTAAAGTTTTAAGTATTAAATGATTTAACACTTTTTGAGAGGGGAAGGTGTCACGTAATATAATAATAATTAATTAAAAACGGATTTAAATACCATATAGTAATAATATCATATAACCGACCACTTGGATAAGATCCAGTGCGGGCGGCGGCGACGTAGCGGGACCGCTTTCATAATAGCCTCTATGATAATTCATAGAGTTTGGCTGACTTGATAATAACTTGGTACTCGGTTTGCAGAACAATGGGATTGAGATAACGGTCCTTCCTCTAACTCCCCGTTCCCTTCGACGCTAATAATACATACCAAAATTAAAATTAGAATAAAATAGAAAACACGTTATTTAATACTAGATAAATTAATGAATTTATTGATAACTTAAGTTTGAAAAATCGCCTTTTCACCTCTTAGTGTATACGTATTCTATGGACGGCAGGTTTTGTCTATTAGCTGCAGTATCGTCTTGAAGTAAAGAGAACTAAAAATAATAATATCTGGGACATCCCACAATGCGCCATCTAGTCCCAAACTAAACAAAGCTTGTATTGTGGATACTAGACAACGGATGTACATACTTAAATATGTGTTAATAATATATACTTACATAGATATTTTACAGCCAAACACGGAACAAACAGACACGGTCACGCACATTGATATTTCTCCCGGGCGACAATTGAACCCGCGACATTTGGTGTGTAGTTAGGATCTCTAAGCAGTCGGCCAATTTGTGAGTCGATCCAAAGAAGGACGTGATCTGATGTAAACGCGTGTTGTACTCACGGCAGGACTGGAATTCGTCTTCGGCCTTGTCGCAATCGCGTTGATAGTTGCAGACCCAGAGCGCGGGTATGCAGCGACCTTCCGGGCAACGAAACATGCCGCTGGGGCACGCCGCCTCCGCCCCCGCCGTCGTCGGCTCTTCTGAAACACGAGATGTACAGTTAAATCGACCAGGTATTTGATTAGGACTCAATAAACAATGGGTGTATCGGTTTTGATTTTTTAGCTTAACGAGCATGGAACATGGAGTTCTGGTGTTCAGTCTTACATTTAACTTAATCAGTACCCGTAAAGACTGATCGGTTGGATTCAGTGTTGTGTTACAATCGACTGGTACCAAAGCGAACCCTCGGTCCCTCGGACCTCTCGGTCGGTAGCCCGGCAGTATGTAAGGTAGGAGCATAGCACGAGGGATACCATGTCGCGAGTAATCAATACCCAAGCTAGCTTGAGGTGGGGTACAGTTGAAGAGTTGGACGATGACCAAACATACATACCTGCGCATGCCATTAATGTATCAACCTCTGTGCACTACACACACATACGTATAAGTTCAGGTATTTTCATACTAAAAATTTTATAATGAAATCATAGACATAAAATAACTAACATTTAAAAGTCTGAAATAATACAGATTTATTAATTTTCAAATGAATTTTGATCAATTGAAGGCAACGGAGACCAAAAAAGTAAGGAACATAATGTGTTCGTCGCATCACAACACTATCGTATATTATATGTGCTTCGGTGTAAGGTTACTTTGTGGTAGTTTTTAATTAAAGAAAATCACATTGAAATCGGTTTATCCACTTAGGAACTACAATGCCACGGACAGACACACAGACAGACATATATATAGACATATAGGCCTAAAATTTTGTAACACCTCTTTTTCGATGTCGGAGGTTGAAATAACCTTTCTATAAAACAAACCTTTATCTAAAAAACAACGAACTAAATATAGAAAATAATCATAAGCGTTCAAGTGTTAAAAATATAGCCAATGAAATTTATATTTCAAAAGCTTGAAACATGTACCTACTAATTATTACTTTAAAAATTTTCTGTTTGAAATGTAGTCCCAAACTTTTAAAATTTATACATTTAATATACTAATGCTGATGACTACTTATTTTAATATTTAGTTAATTGTTTTTTTACATAAAAGCTTAGTAAAAAAAGTTTTATTTCTACATATAGATTCACTTTTGGGAGCAGAATTTGTTAAATTAGAGCTCCATAAAGTTATAATAATATTTTATATGCCATAGAATTTGCAGTCTCGTTGCGCAGTTCAATGTGAAGTGGTGTCGCACATCAATACAATACAATAACGTGCAAACGCCAACACGCGCACCGGAAGTACGGCGCCGGAAACGGCTCGACGCTTCCCGCGCTTCCGGCGACACGCGCCACGCTCCCCACCACGCTGAGTGCACTCAATTCAACTGAGTATGGTAAACACTACACATACAAGAGGAAAGGTTTTATTAACTGAAAATGCTAATGACAAGGTATGTCTTGTTTACCACAGTTTACACCATTTTAGTTCACAGAATGAATATGCTCCCATCTACCGCACGATCTAATTCACACTCTATACGGTCTGATGCCGCGGCACCTTATACCGGTCAATCGATATTATATCAAGTAATGTCATAAGTTCTGAGTCTGTGTGAAACTCAGGAAAATGCATGGCTATTCCTTTAAACGTTATTTCGCTTTCCACCAAGCGACATAAATTCACTACTCTTGATATACAAATTTTTTCAAATCCACATACGTCGTTTACGTGCCAACACTGATGAATGGCCATGAATGACTGATACCGTCATCCATCGTTTCAATCGTCAGGCGTTCAATCTTGTACATATTGGCTTCCTCCCTAGATCTATACCACAAACGTTTTCGGGCTACCTGCAACTGACGGCGGCTCGCACTATCGTCCACAGCGTCCATCCAGCTGGAAGAGTCTCATGCTACGACGTTCGGTTCGTAGAACCTCTTTTCTTTAGCGGTGATCGATTCTTTGAACGATATGGCTCGTCCGCTGTCACGTCCAGTTCTTCTGCGGATATTGCGTTGATAAGCTCCGAGCATAGTTTTTTTTTTTTAGTCCGTTGAGTGACTCTGAAATTATTAACAAAACCAACTTCTAGGGATCACGTCACCCGTATGAGAATTGAAAACGAAACATATTCTATATTGGCTGAGAATATAGAATTTTGTGGACAATTGCGGAGGGGCGGGGCGGGGCGAATCCGAGAACCAAATAAATTGCAGTGCCGACAGCGGCGACTCCCCACCGAGATTGTTTTTAAATTTCGTTAGATAAGTTTGAGCGGGTGGCAAGAGCGAGGGAAGACTCGGGAAACTGCGCTGGGGCTGATTGAATCCAATGTCTGTTTTAGTCTAGAACGATGAGCCGCGAAAGACATCACGTCGCCTACAAAATGAAACTTGTGTTTCGAGATGAAAAAAATCTATTTCGCGGGTGTGATGATGAGGTGTCTTCAGAAATAATCATTTAAACTGCTAATAGCAAACACGGTCCGAGTTGCGGGGCGGGAGGGACGCGGTACTGATAGCGCGTTTATGCGCCTATACATTATACATAAACCCCGAACGATATATTTATCCAAGTGACTCGTCTGAATAAATAAATCATTTATTCAGGGATGCAACACCCCCTCTTTTGCGGGGCCGCGTTATCGCAAAATATGTAGTTTCTGATAGGTTGTAAGTGTTTTGTTCGCCATTGAAATATAAGCGGATATAGACTGCACGAGTAAACGAACGATACTTTGGAAAATAAGTATTCAGTAGAATTGAAAATTTGGAATGGAATATACAATATTCTTTTTTTGGTAATAGGTACACTTTTATATAAGACCGAATTTGGAGTTGGAGAGTCCACCAGGGTGCAGTCACTCTTAATTTAAATGGTTTAGCATTATGTAGAAGCTTCGATTTTAGTTAAGTTTGTAAGTGGAAACAAACAAGAAATATAATTTTCGCATTAAAATATTTTTTTCTGTAAAAATTATAGATACAGCGTGGTTACTAAATCACTCATAAACATTACGTACCCAAATGGGCGACCACGGGTAGCGAGGAGAGGTTTTGACTTCGCCCGCCAATCGCCAGTCGCCGGCCCATCCCCACGGGTAATACGATAACTTTTTGGCGTCATCTCTTAAAATTTTAGGCCTAAGTTGTACGAAAAGAAAGGAAAAAACCCTTTTTTTCTCATTTTCACAAAAAATCATATTATTAATGTTTGAAAAGTGATGAAAAAGTCAGCTGTATACAACGACAAGTCGGCCTCCTTCAGTGTCTACAAGACCGCTGGAATAAAAAAAAGTCATAGCAAATGCAAATAAAGGCCCACAAAAGTTTTGGTGTTCCAAAATGCGTTTTAACTCTTGGGAATAAAACAAACATCGTGTCTAATACCATAGTAACCGGCCCTACTAAACGAATCTCATCGATACGAAAGAGTGACATTTTGCTGAATTCTAAGGTCTAGTCTAAGGGCTCACAATAAAGAGATTAACCTTTTGAAAGTCCTTAGTCAGAGCATTTGTGAAAATATAATTTATGTACATAAAAACTTAAATGCTTTCTCTAGGGGGGGTGATGGCCACAACTTAAATACAAGACATAAACATATTTCATTGACCCCAGGTTCAGACTTTCAAATGTTAATAATTCTTTCATTGGTAATTGTATCCGTTTTTATAATAAAATTTCTAAAGAAATGTTGGACTTAAATTCTAATCACTACATATTATAAAATAAAGTCCCCCGCTGCGTCTGTCGGTCTGTCTGTCTGTCTGTTTGTCTGGTCTGTCTGTCTGAACGCGATAAACTCAAAAACTACCAAACGGGTTGGCATATTATTGGCACTGATTGACGGAGTAATTCAAGAGGAAGGTTTACGTGTATAATTTATTAATGCTTTGTGCAAATTTGTTGAAATATGACGATTATTGTTGAAGAAGTCGGAAAAAAATCAAGCCGGCTGGGATCTTTCATCAAAAAGGCTGCCTAATCCTTCTGAGATATAACAAAATAATGTATGGAGGAATTGTGTATCTTATATAGGACTAAAGAAAAATCCACAATGGCATATGTCTATCTTTCATGGATAGCTTACTATACCTATTTTTATGTTTAAAAAATGGTGTCATATGATGAAGTAATTTGAAAGCAATTTATACGGATACAGTATTAATCCTTATCAAATTGAATACGTTATTTACCTTCAGCATTTTATGCACATTATGATTGTCCTTTACACAATACAATTAAAATTAATATCTTAAAAGCTATCGCGAAATATATATGTCGCGCGACCAGCCGGGCGGCCATACGGGACAACGCGACACGCGTAGTTAGGTTAGGTTATGTGTATTTATTTTTTACTTTTTCAAGTATTTATAGAATTAGAAATAAAATAATTTAAAAATACCCCAAGTAGGATGAACTTACGTCACGTTTAAAGGTAATTAAATCCAATCCACGTGTTCGACGCAACAAGCTGATATGACACTATGATAAAAAAAAACATTACGGCTTATTATGCTCTGCTACCCGTGCGAAGCCGGGACGGGTCGCTAGTATTATATATATTAAAGGTAAAGGAATAAGGAGAAGCGCGCAGAAACTCTAGAACTAAAAGTAAGACATAAAAATTGTAGTAATTTGATTTAGTCGCATGATGGATATCCCGCTTAATCGATGTTGAATAAGCGTATTTCAAGCATAAAGCATTACAGACAAAAAACTGTATGTCAATGAAGATCGAACGAAGCACTGCAATGGCGTCCGTGTAAGAATCTGTGAGTAGAACTTCGTAGTGCACTACTGGCGCATGGCGGTCGGTATACTTACATGCGTGAAATAAAATATTTGAAATATAAATGAAAGGGTTCAAGTTGACGCTTGCGTACATAGCAAGGTGACTTACTAGAGGTGCATCAGTAGTTTGCAATGCTACGTCCGGGTATTGCTAGGTTCTTCCAGATAGCTATCTCTTACTGTTTCATACGTTCCGTATCATTTTTCACGCTCACTTTTATAATGTATGTATATATTTACGACCGAGCAGTCATCGCGGGCGAATTTCCGAATGCCGTAAAGTATAAAAATGCGCTATCCTAATAAAATATCATCGGACGCTACTGAATATAGATTTTAGAATTCGGTTTTCCAATTCGTTTTTCGACGACCATAAACGTTTTGACGGTTTAGCTTCGGGTTATGTTACGTCAGGGCCGCCTTTACGCAATCACCTAAACTTTAATGGTCTAAGTTTGGCGCATTAGTAATCTATTATGACAGGATAGTCTAGAGCAAAATATTTAGAAAGGGATGTAACAAAAGGTTATGTAGAGAACGGAAAGAGGACGGTGGGAAGAAGGCTTACCTAGAGGGCCCTCTGAGCTTCGTGGGTGATCGACGGCGTATCGCTGGTGACACTGCTCCACGCCGCATATTGACCCAGCTAATTCAAGCCTTAAAATTCATCGTTTAAGTGTTTATTAAAGATTTTACGTCGTAGGTATAATTGAAATATATAAATAGTTTATCAAAAGCTTCTATTCGGAAAATTCAAAGGAAACGTTCTTTTACACTGACATCTGTTTACCAGCACATCGACATCCATCTTTTGTTCAACGATACGAAACATTTATATCGATCGTCTCTTCGACTGAATATCGCATATTTTTTAGCCTTTATTTTACTTCAAAATAAGGGCGGTATTGAACCGTTAATACCTTGCTCACAGTTTAACGATGACTAACGTGTGTCATTTGGTGCCAAACATTGGCTGGCTTTCTTTCGGATTCTTGATTACTTTCCTATCTCTGCAAACTTTTAAATAAGACAAACAACAGCATATGTTACTCTCCGCCACTTCTTTGTGTTATAAAATGATTTCTTTTTATTGCTTCATCAAAACGGGAAGAAAGGCTAAATAAAGATACTTTTTATGAAACGATTCACCCTCAAGTGGCTGTCAGGTCCTTGGGGAACAAAAGACGTTCGTCTAACATAAGGCATCTAACACAAGGGTATCGATTACTATAAAAGCCGTTGGCATTGAATGTCATGAATTGCTCACCGGCAATGAAAATTTCAGGAGAAGTCCTTCACGTCAATCACCTGACCGACATCAAGGACTGACTTTCGCGTCTCGCATCTCTGATCCTGATTAATATTTGAATGCGGGATGGGGTCGCGCGAGTGGTTCAGTGTTTGAACTTTATTAGGGCGACACGGAGGCGTCATCCTCTATCGGGGAAACCCCCGCGCCTCGGGCCGATTAACGTTTTATAAACAGGTATTTTTAGGAAGCCTCCGCACGTTTATTTTGCTAAACGTTTGATGTCGACCCACGCTATGCAGTCGATGTTAGCTAGTCATATTTATCGTGTTATCGTGATTAGAACAAATGTTACTAAACTATGCGTGTACCTACCTTGTTGTTACCTACATCCAAATGCCTGTTCACTTTGGAAATATGCGCGAACATAACATAATTTTGTAGGCGCTCTATATAATTGAAAATCTAAACTGTTCTAACGTAGCATCTATAAAACATTGTTTCTTAAATATCGAAGCGGCAAGTACGTACTTAAATTTATATTTAATTATCCAGTTAATGAAAAAATGCACTCTTTAATTTATAACAATTATGCACACTTATAATCACCTCTAAATACAAGCCTATGTAGCCTCACATTTTAAGATATTTATTAAAATAGTTTATGATCATTCCATAGAATAAATTGTTTTACGTAACGGTATTCAATCTGTCCATTTTACTGTTTCTTATTCAATATACACATAGTATCCATTCCATTCCGTTCCATCAACCCATTATACCCCACAGCAGGAGCTTAGGCTTCCCCCCCAGGGTGAGGGGGCCTGGAGCTTAAATCCACCACGCTGCTCCAATGCGTGTTGGTGGATTGTAACGACCGCCATCTATTGACAGCAACCGGGACCCACTGCTTAACGTGCTCTCAGAGGCACGGAGTCAATGTTAAGCACATAACTATGTACTTAAGTGAGAAAAACTTTTTGGTACACGACCGGATTCGAACCACGGCTACACGGCTTTGTAAATCTGAAACAGGTTCGATGCGCTCGGGCTATCTAATTGTCCAAGTATACTTCTCTAGTCAACGTTTCTCCCCTTCACTACAACAGACCGGTCACCATATATGGGCAGTCTAGCTGTTCCGGAAAAGTAATGGTATAATATCAAATTTATAATTATTAATATATAACTGACCGACCGACTGATCGAGTGGTTAGAGACCCTAATTGTGGAAACAAAAGTTGCGGGTTCGATTCCTGCCCGGGAGAAATGTTTGTGTGCATGAACATGTCTTTTATTATTTATTCTAAATCTGGGTGTAAAATATCTATATATGTATATATTATAAAGAATATTTAAGTATGTATATCAGTTGTCTAATACTCACAATACAAGCCCTGCTTAGTTTGGGACTAGATAGCGTAGTGTGGGATGTCCCAGGTGTTATTATTATTTCAAGAGAAATAAATACGCCTGTAAGGCTTATATAACGCGCTATGCAATACGAGTCAATTAATTTATGTTTCGTTAGCATCGCTATGATCAACTAATGAAGTAGTCGTTAGTCGTGTGACGTTTTCTACTCATTGTGATACTATTAAGAACAAATGCCGTCTGGTGTGATGTAAAAAAATTATTCATCATCATCATCATCAGCCCGTGTCTCTCCACTGCAGGATATAGGCCTCTCCCAAGGCTCGCCACCACATACGGTCCTATTATTACTATAAATATTTAAAAAAATATTACTGTACTTTAATGTATTGTAATTAACGCCCTAGGTGTCTATTATGCGCTACAGATAATGTTCTTTGCTCGTTCGTTGTAATTTTAGCACAGCTGCGTCTCTCTTTGTATGCATAGCTTAACAAATGAACAAAATTTATGTTTGAAATCGGCTTAGCTACGCTAATGTACAGATACGTACAAAACTTCAATTATTTGAAAACAATTGTTTACCAATGAAGAATGCTCGGTCGAAACAACATTTGGGTGAAAACATTTGGTTCAAAACTAATCGATCTATTTATAGTGATAGAGAATAGATGAAGAGTCTATTTTCTATTGCTATTATTTTACTATAGTATAAATTTATGAAGTAGCGATATTTAATCGGTGACAGATAATAAGCATTCTGTACATTCGACATGTACAGAATGTGTCTGTGCAAAAAGTTTTCGATTTATTCCAAGATTCCCATAAGCTAGAAGATAGTGTTACGAACGGACAGAGTAATGACCGCCATCTAGCGTCAACTAGTAAAACCACTTTGTAGAAGGGTTTACAATAAGGACAACACGAAATCCCTACTCAATACTAGATGGCGTTAAAAAAAAAGAATGTCCTAGAATTATCCAGTCTAGTCGATTACGTTCGTGCGAGTGGAGTGATTTCTGGAATGTTCTCGAGTCTAGTTACGACCTATATAAGTGGCCGCAGGAAGACGAGCGGCCCAGTTCAGTTTTTGGGCTACTTACGAGCGACTTCGAAGTGAAAACTAGTGATCAAGAGTGATACCAGTGAAACCTACGACTTGGCTACGACCTAATACATCGTAGTGCTTAGTGTTTGGACTTAGTGCTTAGTGTTTGGACTTAGTGCTTAGTGTTTGGACTTAGTGCTTTGTGTTGGACCTAGTGTTAGTGAATAAAGTCTTCAAAAGAGTCAGCAGGTCTTTCTCTCCAAATTATTCGAACCCTAACACGTAACAATAGAAATGATGCGACGTCACTTTATTTAGTTGTCGTCCGTCTCTACCCCGTCCCCACTCGCGGCACTCCTTGACTCATACCGCTTCTAGGTCGATGCATGAGTTAGACGGTATCACAGTGAAGGCGACTAAAGTCGACAATAACAATAATCTTTATTCAAAACCATGTATAATATATTTATGATAAATTAATGTAATACTCGATGAAAACATGTACAAAATATATTAGTTTGCATTTGTGCCTGAACGAGTTAAATAAATCTCTTGCTTAGGTAAAAGCGCTTTTCCTTTTATGTGTAGATAAGTTCAGGATTAACCTATGATAAGCGTGCAGCAAAACGGTTACAGGAAGAAGTAACTTGTTGACCTGCTATTTTATGCATTCACGCGAGCAAAGTCGCGGTTGAAAAGTAATAAATTAACCAAAAACATATATGAGAACGGCGGGAAATCAAAATAAAATTCTATTCGTATGCTACGAACGCATTTTGTAGCACTCGTAGCACTCGTAGCGCTTAACGTATCACTGTGGAAGACGCACGTAGCTCTCGACAGACTGTCTAGTCCATGTCTTTAGCGATCGAACATGTATTGAAACGCTATAGTCGACGGTTTTAGGCGTGTATCTTTGGTCTACGTTAAATATTGGTATGAAGTATAAAGATGGTTGCAAAGTCAGATAGACTTAATTATTAATTAATAACAGAATTAATTATTCATACGAATTGCTATTTCAACAGGCAGTGCATGTTTCATACATGTTAAGATAAACTTTTATTGCAAATCTGATTTCCTTAAACCATCGAGATGCAGCATCACCATGGTCGCTCATTGTTCACTAAGTTTTTAAACGAATCATCACACAGCTCCATAAATAAATTATATTTCTCTCATAACTAACATTTTTTCATGACTTCTCTTTGTTTTTGACAACCGATCTACACGTAGTAATGCATTTCTGTGTTTAAACTCAACTCTTAATTTCCATTGACTAACCGATTTATCGAATGGTTATAAACCCTAACTGCGGAGCGGAGAGTCGCGGCTTCGAGTCCCGGCCGGGACGAATATTTGTGTGCATGAATATGTCCATTTGTATTGTGTCTGGGTGTGAAAAGTATCTATATATGTATATATTATAGAAAATACTTAAGTATGTATACCATTTATCTAGTACCCCAAAATACAAGCATAATACTTGCTTACTATGGGATTAGATGGCGCTGAGTGGGATGTCCTAGGCATTATTATTATTATTATTACTATTATTATTTTTATTATTATTATTATTAATATTCGTTTTACTGCTCTGCTCCTAAAACTAATATGTGATGATATGTTATACATGGCTTAATATGATAATTACATTAAGTAAGCCTAGACAACGGTGATAAACGTATTGACACAGGCCAAAAAATTAGAAAAATTGTATTATTTTCGCTTCTACGCGCTCAGCACTGTTACAATGAATTTCTAACCGTTTTAGTGTCGATACTCACTGACGACAGAGTAAAAGATTTGTACGTGAATTGTTAGTTCTATTTGGTAGCTCTAGAAGCGCTGTAAAGTATACTATACAAATTTTGTGCGTCGTCGCTGACGAGTAAATGACTTGGATCTCATAGTATTTGAGCAATTTTGCCTAAACAAGCACAAGAACTGCACAGTGTATCGTTGTTGCTTAGGACAGGATTCACAATAAAATCATAATTTAATTTATTTAGAATCGATGTTGCGTGAAAATTTGTTTTGCAAGAGGCGTTTAAACAACAAAGTTACAAAAATTTATTTAAAAATAGGTATTCAGGCTTCAGATACGACTAATTGTCGATCATAGAGTTTGCAATATTTTCCAACATAAATATGTTACAATTTTATTTGGTCACTCTTTAAATTGCATCATGTCGTAGAATGGCTATGTAAAATTTTTTGATCAGGGATTTATAATATTACTACTGGTCCGCTACCAACTTCGCTCCGGTTCTTATATTAATTATAATAATTAAATAAGAATGGGTTTTTTTAATGTATTTTATGCTCCGAGAAGAGAATCGGCCTCTCGAAAGGTTGTATCGAATGACAATCGAATCAATTCAGGCTCTACCAAATAATTAGCATAATAAAATTACTTTTTTCTATTTCACCAAAGTTAGATACTGATAGATTTATGTGAATCTGGAACATTGTAATTTGGTTTCATAGACTAAAGAAAAGGCACAAGGTATTTTAAGCCGTAATAGTTGAATGTAATTATAGTCGTAAATCGTACCTACCAGGTTCCCTCCAACGGGACCGTGACAGAACTTTGTTAACGAATGCGCCTTTGTCCGTATTATACGACCACCACTTTGGTTTGAACATTTGAGTTTAAAAATGCCCAATTTTTATACGGTTTATCCTTCAGAGTAAATATTGATAAATAAGTAGAGGCGACACTCGCGCGACACAACCTCGAAGTTTTTACATTTCCCAACACGACATCGGACATCAGATTCATAAAATTATATGGGATCAGAGTTTGATGAAGCGCTATGTCAAATTCACTGAGTGATTCCACTGCTCACCTAATTATTGGGCGAAATGTCTGATTTATATTGTTTTTAGGGCAATTTAAATCGTTTTAATAATTTTGAATAATTTAGAATAAACGTATAGTATATCCTTTATAGTATAGCCTTTAGAAGCGTATTGACAAAATACCGATGAAATATTACCCTTATACTGTTATAAGTCATTGCAAGTCGAAGTCAATGCGTAAGGTTCTAAGGTAGCGCCACTTTTAAATATTGAACTTCGATTCCGGGACGGTGCGGGATGAGGAACTCTCCCGACCTTAAGTTACGCAGTATGGGCCACACAAACTGGCACGTCCCGGTAAAACATTACGGCCGGCGGCCGTTACCGCGCGGTTAGCGGAGAACGGCTGATTTAGAGCGACGTGGGAAAAAACACAGCGCACACTAACTGCTGCATTAGTCGATACCGATCGTGAGTATCGGCGTACAGTCCACGTCGAGGCAACGCCACCTTCGCATAGATCAAACGTCAGATTGTATTTTGTGTCTGACCAAACCATGGAACGAAACCTATACTAGTTGCGCACTGACTCTGAACGCATTATTAGTCTCGTCAAATATAAAATATGGTCAGTACTTCCAGTTATGCGGCGTCAACTGTTGTGGAGCTGCAGAGGTCTCGCCGAAAGCTTTATATATCACACAATACTCAGTATAATTTAAGGGGCTTCGAGTCAGTCGGGTTCACATACAATACGACGTGAGATCTAGATAAGGCGCTCGCGCCCGAGCGTACCGTCCCCTTTCATACAGGTTCCCGCCGATGCTGACAGCCGCCGTGTCTATTCAAACAGGCCACACAAGTTTAGAATACATAACCGATTATTTACAACTGAATAGTTATTAATTATGTATATATTGTAGCTGTATGACGCCCACTTTCAACATTATTTCTTTTATTCGGAAGGGTGTTATGTTATATATTCATGCTCTTACATATTCTTGTGTACATCTCTTTACGGATCGCGCGTTCATACATGGTAGTTATGTCGATCAAACAAGCAAGGTTGTCCGATCACATGTGGCGGCCCAGAAACTGCTGGGCCGCCACATGAATAATTGTTATCATCTCTGAAACTATTGATGCTATGAACCTAAATAAAACATCACTGAAAAATAAATAAAACGACTTATCTGACGGTTCCTACATTGCTTTCGGGTTGTAAATTTTGAAATGACAGTGATTTGAAAATAGTATTGTTGACATCCAACATAAAAAGTGCAAAAATGTATCTCGAAAGTAAAATCAAGACCGTCCGCTACCTTCGGCTAATGCAGAATAAAAACTGCATGCGGTGTTGGGAAAAAAAGTAATCACAGCAATTGGCCTAGGGGTCTAGAGTATAAGCGAATATTGTAAGCGCCCGAGTTTCATATTTTTCGTTATTCATGGTATAGAAAAATTTGATTCCATATTTGATAGGGGCCACACCAAGGACAAGTTTTTTTTTCTTCAGTCACACCACACAAAACAACTTCTAATATATGTACGCACGTACACGTGAGAGTTTTCTTTATTTATTGGTATCGTTTTGTCTAATCTCTTTCGTAACCGAGGCCAATACTAAAGTTCCCGAAACTTGGTGTGCATTTTAGTTCATATAGATAAATAATAAATGTGCCCTAAGCACGCTTCGGGGGCGTGTACGGCTTACCTAATTCGATAAAACTACTCGCAGCCGCTTAAAAGTGGCTCACAATGGTAAACCTCGATAAGAACGCCAAAGGTCCGAGATTTATTCGGGTTGTCGGCCGGCGATACCGGATCGAACGTATGGCCGATTACCGGTGACCTCGGCCCGCCCAATTTCCGATTCGCTGATAAATCTAATCGAATATGTGGCGGTCGACGAAAGATCACCGTCTCCGTTGCATAATTTGTATTGAAATGCGACCATGCGGGTACAAACGACCACTTAAACTATTAGAGAATCGATGTTGTTATCCCTTCGTTAGTTTATATGTATTTTGTTACAGAGTGGATTACGCAGTCCATGTACGTTTTCATCAACGCCTTCATCAACTTTTTTCTGTCCCCTGTTGAACTTAGGCCTCATCCAAAACTCACCACGAACCTACTATCTTCCGCATCCAGCCATTTCTATGCATATTGAATTTAGCCCGTCTCATAACTTGCTGGGAGACTTGAAATTGAAATTATTCTTACCATAGATCTAGAACGTAAACAGTAAAAATTTGTGAACGATCATTAAAATTTATTATTGAGGCCATCGAGGCATATATATTTGAAAGTTTATAATGTACCTAAGCATGTCTAGCCGTCAAATCGTGAATTTTCAAATAATTGAATGACTTTCGTAGTCGTTGTTTTTGTGATTTTACTTAGTTCAAGCTTTAAATTATATCCATTTATCATTAACAAAGTTACATTCTATTGACTATGAGTGAAACTGATGGTCAATTCTAAATTACCAATAATAAATAATATTGCTTCGTAGCTTAACAATAATTTTACCATTTACAAAAGTAATAGAGTACGTATAGATAATGATAATAGTATTAAATGCAAATGGACAAGTGAAAGGATTACAAACGTTATTATTATTTTTTATTTATTTATTAAATACGAAAATTTAGCTGCATCAATTGAATGAATTCAGCTATATTATCAGATATATAGAGACGATTCTACCAAATAAGACTAACCTAGTGATAGCAAAAGTAAAATTAATAAGATTATATAATTGTGCACTGATTAATCCTTATGGTCTCCATTAGTTTATAATGTCGCTAGATTTATTGTAAACTGACGGCTTTTACACTTATCCGGTGGCATGTGGAAGTGGTAATAAACAAGACTTAATTATAAATTACCAAAACCAAATTATAGTAGATGAAATTATAGACTATAAGAAAAGTCAGTGTCGGTAAAGTTTACATTTTAAATAATGTCGAGTGTCTTCGTGAATCGCCGGACATTCCCGAGTCGCCGAATTAAGATCGTAGGCTTGGACTATGCGCATTTTTCGTCGTATTTCTTACTCAATGTCCTTTTGTGTGAGTTCGTCTTTTGGTAATAACGTCATATTTATGTTGTTCTTAATACTTTCTATTATTGGTGTACCCAATGGTATTGCTATTTTTACATGCGTAGGGAACGCCACCAGGTCCAAGCAGGTCTCAGTGAGCCGCTGGTATGCCGGTCGGACAGCGGCGACAATAAAGTCCGCCGATGGCATAATATAGCAACAGTGCGGATGCTTCAGCTATGGCTGTGGCGCTAACCAATCCGTCATCGCGACCATTTAAATAACAAGGACTGTGAAGAGAGCGCCGAGTAGGTACTGCTAACTAATTTATTGACGATTTCGTTCTAGTGAAAGTCTTCCTAAAGGAGCGGTCTACGAATTATATTTGTTTCGTTGGACTTTTAACACCCATGTTCTGCAGTGAACGCTCAGCTGCCGGCTGTGTAAAAAATACAGGAGAATATTACAGTGGTATTTTTTACGAGTGGCCACGTTAACGAGTTCAATCAATCAACATGCTATGGAAAAGCTACAATTGGAGTCTTTATGAGAGGAATAACTTACAACGAGAAATTGGCAGAACAGCCAAAGTGATCTACACAAACTTATTTAATTGATAAATGTATGTGGCAATGGGCAGGCTGCATCACTTTCAAAACCGATAATTTTCCTTTTTTCCGATTTGCGATTTTTTGGCGTGGGATGGATCTTCACTAGGTAGACTTGAGACGTGTAAAAAGACTTATGTGGGAATTCCGGGAAAGAGCATATGTCCAGCAATAGGTCTCTGGTGGCTGAGACGACAACGATGTTGGTTTTTCTCGGTTTAATTATGTCTACAGGACTAGACAGTCACTGTGGATGGAAAGAACAGTCATTCCTTATTCCTTGTAAAATGTTGGAGAGTATTCACGGAAACGTTTGAGAGTACTTTTCGAAGGGCCGCCATACATTATGTAAATCGAACCTAATAGAACGGACCCGCACCAGCGACACACCCCGCGGCGTTTGGCGTATGGATGATATTATTATGCAAATGTTTTACTTAAATTCTCTTCTATTTAACTGCAATAAAGGTTGTTGTATCGCTTCGATTTCATTCAAATGAGTTGGAAAAATATCGCGTCATGGAAAGGTGTAAACCGGCTGAATTTAGTTTGTTCGCATCGTAAGTACATCGTAAGTTCGATGGTAAGCGGCCACGACCAGATTCTACGAAATGTATACCTTTGTTTAATTTGCATCGTTCGAAATTGTTTTTACGGGCGCTCCACGATTGCGAGCAATTTGAAATATAAATGAATCTATGAATATCACATGTAACAAAAATTTAAAAGTTACGAAAATACTATACGAGATGAAAAAACACATAAAAGTTGAAGAACATGTTACGAGAAGTCGTGTTTATGACGCCACGCCTTATAACGTTGTTTATCGACATTTATTAATAGTCGGCCATTTTTAATTGTGAAGTTTTTAGCAAATTGTGTGTTTCTTGCTTATTATTAGTATATCGATGGTAGCACTGGATATACTGATATTCTCCTGAGACGGCTTTAAGCAATTCGTGTGTCGAAAGCTTTTGTATAAGCTCACGTTGCTGTTTATCCTCCGCACAAGTAAATAACTTCCTCCATCAATTCAAGCACACAAAATAACAAGTCAAAGTCAAAATAAAATATCCTTTTTTCATTGATATGTAACATAATCTTGAAATACGTTACAAGAATGAATTTATTACTAAGTGGAAAAACGTCACCATAAAGACGCATTCAAAAAGCGTTGGTTCCTCTCAGAAAAATACGCAATAAACTGAAGGACGCTCTTTTTAACAAAATTATAAACAATTTTTTAACAATAAGTGCTTAAAGATTAATATTGTTGAAACAAACTGATAGGCGAGCGGCTTACACCCAAAGATTTTTATCATTAAAGTAATCTGATACTTTATAATAAGCTTTTGCATAAAGCTTTCGTTTTGTTGTAGTTTTAAATTTAAGAGGTAGATCTTGAATGTCAATGTAATTATCAACAAGAGTATAAATTAATGCTATCACAAACATAGTAAAACTGCCCAGGTATAAATCCAAAATAATATTAACCGATTGGATGTCTACGCTGAACTACGATGCAACTGAATTATTACTAAGTAAAAACTAAACACATTTTACACACGCACACATCCTTATACACATAATATACATACTCATAAATCCACCCTTATACACGCCCACATCCAATTATACATATACACATACATATACACAAACATATACACTTATCCCTATCCACATCATGCGTTTCATTTAAATTTGTTATATCTTAATATTTTATGTACCTATGGATAATACACTTCATTTAAGTATCTGATGTATAATACTAAACAGTTTTTGTTTTAAGACCTTATTATAGCTTTTTCGTTCGTTTTGTTATAAGTAACAAGTAACAATTGGTAACAACTGATTGTTGTTTTTTGTTTTGTTATTGTGTCATATAGAAGAGACTGGTCCCCACGACACAGGGAATCCTAGTGTGGGGACTAGGGCCCATTTGATGTTTTATTTACCTAAGTATTTAGTTATTTCATTGTCAAGGCTATCTTTTTGTTAATATACCATTTCTTTTCGTGTTTTAGTTTTTAGGTTTTAAACAGTTTGTGAATTTTAATAGTTCCTAAATAAATTATTTATTTATCTAAAATATTTCATATCGTTACGAAAGTTTTTATAATAAGCCTTTATTTTATTAAGATTTAAATGAGTGAAACTTCAGTACCGACGTTGACTCTCATCGCTACAAAAGTTCATTATAAAATGTTATCACAGGTAATTTCAGCCACCAGACTTCTTGGATACAGACCTCATCCCCTAGATCTCCACAATACATGGTTTAGACCAGCTGTAATCAGCCACGGGCCACTACTTTCACGAAACCGTCAGACCACCCAGTAGAAGTCATTGGTTCTGCGAGCGATTTGGCATGACCATAACCACTTCAACTTGCTAATTTTAGCTTGATAGTTTATTATATAGGTACGCCATCACCATAATTGCACATGATACACTAGTTTTGGTGACGCTAATTGTCTCTTTCATAGTTTTTCTTTGCTTTTGTTTGAATCAAGTCTATACCTAGCTATAGCGACAACCAATCTATGCATAATGAATTATATATAATATGTACAGCTCCGAATATATCGATCAATGCAATTCTTTTGTGAATTATTTGTGATATATTTCGTACTGACGAAATATATCTCGCAGATAGATTCCAAGCGTAGCTCTTTACACAGCACGTTGTATGACGCTGAACTGGAAGTCGAACACGAGATACCCTATAGGTACTATTATAGGTATAGATACTATTCACCTGAATAGTATTATACAATTTGACTGAAACAAATAAACAAAACAGTGTCAATAAACCCTCAACACCTTTCAATTAGGTTAAGTAACACTTAACAATTAAAAATTACGAAACGCGACTGCCATAGCATTCTACTCGTTAGTTAACCAGGTCCAATTTCTTCAGTCTTCTACAGCAATTATAACTAGTAGTTGGACTTTCGGCAAATCCAAATCAGATCCGGTTAGGATGGAAAGTTGTGGCGGTCACGTATCATGGCCAAACGATCG
Organism: Luffia ferchaultella; assembly: GCA_949709985.1. Taxonomy (NCBI): domain Eukaryota; kingdom Metazoa; phylum Arthropoda; class Insecta; order Lepidoptera; family Psychidae; genus Luffia; species Luffia ferchaultella. Next base: position 304,947 of record OX453252.1, read on the forward strand.
CCACAGTTTCCGTCACATTTTTTTGCATTATACGGAAAAACTTTAATACGCCGAGAACACGAGCAGTCATGCGCATCGTTCTTTTGCGCCACGTTTGAATCAGAGAAACTTTCATTTAGGTGAAAAATAATTTTTATTTTCCCCTTCGATCTGTTAGAAGTAGTATTCCCTAATTGAAACTAGTTTAAACTTAGACATTTAGTCTAAACCAGTTGAACTGTATTTAAATATAGATCAAAATACTGACACGCGTATTAGGAAGGACGGACCGAGGCCGCAACAACATGGCCGGGCGCCGAGAAAAACGCATTTATATGAATTTTAAAAGAGATTCAATCTAGTAGCGGCGTAGCGATCGTGTTGGAGCGTGGCCGCGATTAGTCGTTAGTTACTTTTCTTATTTCGCCGAGAAAATTAGCTGTCACGTTAAATGGCACGAGTGCGGGTCTAGCGAGTCGTAAAAATTTAATACGAGTCGAAGCCCTTCAAGCCGCGCCCTTACGCCCTCTTAGTATATCGCAAATGTAAATTATACAAAGTCGACGTGCCAGACGTTATAATATAATATTTTGTTAAATAAAATATAAAACGCACTCGATCATTATAACAGGTGGGCCAAAAGAAATCATCCTATTGGAAGATGCTCTCATTTTTGCAAATGGCGGCCAATGTCAAATCTGTTTTGACATTTGTGAACTAGACAGATGTAGAATACAAGTGAACAAGCCATGGAGCGATACACTCCCCAAGAACGCGGAATAATCGTATCTATTTTTTTGCGTAACAATTCGTCTGTGGTGTCGGCGCAGCGCGAATTCCGTCGCCGATTCCCCGGTCGTCCGGCACCGACTGCGCAAACACTGCGCCGTTTGGCCACCAACCTTGAAGAGTATGGGACCACACGAGACGCTGCCAAGAGTGGCCGGCCCCGGAGCGCCCGTTTTGCCGAGAATATCGCCGCTGTTGCCGAGGATGTCGAGCTGTCGTCAGAAACATCGACCAGACGCCGTGCCTCGCAATTAGCCATCAGCCGGTCGTCCTTAAGGCGAATTTTGGTCAAAGACCTGCGCATGTTCCCGTACAAAGTTCAGTCCGTGCATCAGCTGCTGCCTGTCGACCGCCTAACGCGTGTAACCTACGCCCAAGCCATTCTCAATCTCGAGGACGAAGTGGACGATTTTTCGACCAAAATCATAATGAGCGATGAGGCTCATTTCCACCTCAGCGGGTACGTGAACAAGCAAAACTATCGCTTCTGGAGCACCGAAAATCCACGAGTGATGCACGAGGAGCCATTACACCCGCTCAAAGTGACTGCATGGTGCGCTGTTCACGCTGGAGGAGTCATCGGGCCATTTTTTTTCGAGGACGCCGCTGGTCAAACGACAACAGTGGACGGTGCGCGCTATAGGGCCATGTTAACCGAGTTTTTTCTGCCGCAATTGAACGAATTAGGACTGGAGGACATGTGGTTCCAACAGGACGGAGCAACGGTACACACTGCGCGAGCCACAACTGATATTCTGAAGGCGGCGTTCCCGGGTCGCCTCATCTTTCGTTTTGGCGATTTGCACTGGCCCGCAAGATCGCCCGATTTAACCGTTCTAGACTTTTTTTTGTGGGGTTTTTTGAAATCCCGTGTTTACGTGAACAAGCCTGAGACCCTGGAAGCCCTCAAGGACAACATTCGACACGAGTGCGAGAATCTGTCGCCCGAAGTTCTCGCCGAAGTGATGAAAAATGCCATAAAGCAAGCCCGTATAGCAATCAATTGTGGCGGCGCCCATTTGGCCGATATCATCTTCTCGACTTGACCAATAAAATTCTAAAGGTTCAAGTAAACATAATCAAAAAACGGAATCGAAGTTTTTCATTTAGAAAAAAAATGAGAGCCAAACAACATCGGATGACTTCTTTTGGCCCACCTGTTACAATCGAGGCGAGTTAAAAGAGAAGGCCCTGGAAAGTACCGTTAACATTAAATATAGCAAACTTTACTTAAAAGAAACTTTGTTTTATTTCTAAAGATAAAAAATAATGCATTCATGAAATTTTTAATATTCACCTGCCTGAGTCAGGAATCGAACCAACTCAAATTTAAAAACTAGATTTTAAAGGCACCAATTGATAAGGTTCATCATAGGAATCAAATCTCTTTTATAACCTAAAAGCTAACATTATTTTGTCGAAATAAATACTCGTACAAATTAATAATTTCATGAATAAATAATACTTCTAAATTTGTTACATCACAAAAGTTGTTCGAAATAAAATCTGGATCAGAAAAAAAACTTTTCCAAATTCCACGAACGCTAAGGATTTTTTTTAAATGTATAAAGTTTCCTTTAAATGGAATTTGCTATATTTCATAGTCAAGATACTTTGCTTAAAGGGCCTGTTGGATTTTCCCAATTGACAATGCAGACCCGCGATGTTTTTATACACTGACTAATACGCGCTGAAAAATAAAGCATTCTTTATTGTTTTTTTTTTTTTATCATTTCCCTTTACACAATGACACATGCTCATTGACAATTGGTTTCTTGGTTCACCGTCAAGTCTATACCTCTCTGACGATGTGTATAACATTTTCACTGTAGTGCAATTGTACTCAAGTACAACTTTTGTATCTTCTATTTTTGTGAGAAATACTTTCGTTTCTGAACAAAAACAAAAGTAAAAAGCTCGTACGCCCATACAAAATGTATGTATTTTCAAGCACCCAAATAAGCGTTATTCCTTGATCGCAATCGCTTAGTTTGCCAGGACAACGATCAGTCATCGACCCCCCCCCCCCCCCTCCTCATCCACCTCCTCCTCGTAGGCTATCACTAAGTATAACAATAATTAATTAACGTGGAAAAAGAGAACGTGCGTCAATATTTCTTTTATCACATAATCACATGCGGCCCTAAACCGGAATATAAGAACAAAGCTTTTTTATTCGATTTATTTATTTATTTCTTATTATTTATTTTGTCTTTAATATTTACTTTATTATAGATAATTGGACATTCATTTGCCTTCCAAACGAATCAACAATATATTATAATAAAATGCTCTTTTAACGTGTGTATATATTTTTCCCGTAAAATGAACTATTTTTTTTATTTCAGTTCGAATTCATTGTAATGTTTTAAGCTAAAATTTATATCAAGCCACAATGCGCTTAGTTGTTATTTTGTGAGGGAATCTACCCACGAACCACCTACGGAATTTCAATGAATAGCGTCGAATACACGTAAACAGCTTAAAGCTGAAAGCTCGAGGTGATCCCGTGACGTGCTGCGAAAGGGAGGATCGTTTTATCCCACAAAAGTAGATAGAGTAGATGACGATATTATGTGTACTCATAGAACCGGCAGGTTTCAAATCTTCATTGTTAGGTGATCCCCACGTAAAGTTAATAATAACTACGTAGAGGAGACACCGAACGCAGGTTTGTATTTTCTTTCTGGCCAATGCTCGGTTGACATATTAACATGATCCAATAGCAACAACCACGAACGCTTTGGTGCCATGCCAAACACGATGGATATACAAAAACAACATATAACCGGGTGTTTGGTCGGGTATGTGTCATTATCTGCTCTCACGTACATGTCCTCGGTCACGCCAGTACGCACACGTAAACTCGGCCAGCGCAAGAGGCTCCGACGCGAATACGACTCCAGACGTCAAATCGAAATCGATTTAAGCTTAATCTGTGGCAGCTGGCAGAAATTAAATGATTTCCATTTAAATTGAGCGTCGGGTCGCGGAGGCGCAGGCCGTTGTTGTTGGGACAAAGGAATATACATTCAACGAGGCATCGCATCGGGGCGGGAAAGAAAACCCTAGTTCAGAGGTCACATTATAGTAGGGCGGGACCGGTCGACGGACGCGCTGTAACGATCCTAGTTATGCAACAAATAACACAAACAGAATCAAAAACTACTTAGAACGAGGACAACGAAAGGCCTAATCGTTTCAAATACCTAAAAGAGGAGCGGTTATTGCTCCAGCTCTTTGGACCCTAAATAGACCGTTGCATTTCCATGCCACGCAATGAGTAGTCGGAAGCCAGCACTTAAGTAAATATTTCGGTGAAAATCTTAGAATATAAAGATAAATGTTTTTGGAATTTTAAATGGTGGAACTGATTAATTAAATACGATTCTATTTATAACATATATGTATGGTTTAGGTCAAAAACGTTATTTCTTGTACGAAGATAACAAATAACTCACGCCAGTTCTACCTGTTTCTTCGATACAATTCGATTAGTAATTCATTAGGGATTAGGAGCAAAGCAATGCTTTCTTCAGTGTTCACATTGTAGAATTGCTAAATCGGTGGGTAAGTGGACAACTTTTTTATTACTTTCAATTAATACATTTTCCTAATAAATACTAATGCATGAACATTTTATTAAATAAGTAAATAATATCCAAATATGAGTGTTAAAAATTTTCTGTTAGACACACAGAGCAAGTCTAGGCTGTGACATCCTGCTTCAGTATGGTCATTTAAAATACATGTAAAACTTCGTTTGTAAGAAATTTTTTAAACCCTATTTTGATTTTGTATTTGTATTTTATTTTCGTAGGAAGTATTTATATTTTCTTGAGAAAAATAATATTTTCAACATCCGTCTACTGCCCTTTCTAATGGATGAAATGCACCAAGAGTCAAGAAAGGATCGCCGGAGCGGCGGGTACGGGCCGTACATCAACAGGACGGGGTCGGGATAATCTGGTGGATATTAAAAAGTAGCGAGAAACAAAAGCTACCACAAAAAGCCGTAAGCCGGCGGTCGACTCTTTATTAAAAACACTTTATACTTTTATCCGTCACATGTCGAGTTCGGATGCAACGGGTTTTGGGGCGGGCGGCGGGTAGGGGAGGGGGTCAAATTTATAGCTGTCACCTCTTTATCATTTTAAATGAGGATTTATTTTAAAGTATAGCGTTTGCTATCCAGAAAAATGTAAGTGATCGACTTAGTTCGTTCTCTCTTTGACTAAAATGTCCCCAAACATCAAGTATTTACACCATTGAAGCTCAGCAAAGAATCAGAAAGCCACAATCAGAACGACATTGAGTGAGAGGACAACTGAGTATATTCCGATTTATAATCTAACTATGTTTCCGTTCGCGGCCGAACACGACATCCCACAATTGTCACATTGACTAATCTTATCGAGCGAAAATCAAATAAAAAAAGTTGTATGTACTGAAATGTTATTACTCCAAATGAGTCTCTATTAATTACACGTTAAGTATGAACTCGAGCAAACAATAGCGTTTCGATCGGAATCATTTGGCTGGCGTGCGTATAGTGCGTACTCGGACAAGCACACTTATTCCGTTTTGTTTATAATATTTTTATGATGGATAATTTGAATATAGATAAGTATCTTTGTGCTGTATATAGTAGGAATTATGATACAAGGAGTTCTGGTTGTATTTTAAAAGTATAGTAGAAATTTGTTGATAATATCAATTTTATGTAAACTTTCATAGACAAGATAACTATTGATTGGTCACGATTAGTCACATTTATTATTTTATTAAATAATATCACGTGTTCTTAGGTTTGATTTTATTTAGACGCAAAGTGCGCGGGAGTGCTCATATTTAACTTTCCGCTACCCAAGGGAAATTATTGATTTGAGTCCGATTTTCGAAAATCGAGGTTTCACAGATTTCCACGTTTTGAGGTTCTGGGAAGCCATTCTGATCATTTTTGGCTGGACGTCCGTATGTGATTGTGTGTGTGTTCGTGTGTAATTTTTTTTGTCATGCGATATTTTAAGAACGGATTAACCAATTAAGACCCGCAATACACCGTTTGAAAGGGTTCATCGAGACTTACATCTGATTAGATTTTGAAGTCAATCGGTTCAGCTGTTTCAAAAATATTCATAAAGTAAAAATAAAAAAAATTACGTTTTTTTAAATTACTTTGAGATTTTCCGCCCGATCTACTTGAAACCTTATACACATTTTTTGTGCATAAATAAGTGCGTCAAGTGCCAACAAAAATATCAAAATCAAACGACGCGTTCAAAGGATATCGCACTTCACAAATTTCAGAAAACGGGTTTTTTTTAACACTACTTTGAGATTTTAAGATCAATCCATTTTTGGTTCATTTTTGGTACACAAAAATTTTGTGCTTACATAATTACGTATGATTTCGTAAATTGCAATAAAATCAAACGAAGCGTTCAAAAAATATCGCAGTCTACAAATTTCAAAAAAAGTGTTTTTTTAACATAACTTTGAGATTTTACGACCAATAGATTTTTGACTTTACACAAAAGTTTTGTGCTTAAAAAATTGCATAGAATGATGTAAACTGCATTACAATTAAACGAAGCGTTGAAAAGATATCGCAGTTCAAATATTTCCAAAATAACATTTTCTTTGATATGTCCCAGGTTTTCTGAGCTAGAAGAACTTTAAATGTATAGAAATTCTGTTTATGAACTTAGAGAGCTTGGAAAATTAATAATCTGACCTCCAAGAGCTCAACAACTACGAAAACCGGTATTTTTTTATATGATTTTTTCAGATTTAGTAAGGCGTATGTGGCGTGTATGGCGTAAAACGGAGTCTTTATTTAAAATATTCAATATGAAAAAGGCCGTCGAATATATGTTCCATATGTTATTAGTTCCTTCCGATGCTGTCTATAATAAGTAGCAAGAGGAAAAATTCATCAAGAAGAATGAGTACTCTGCCGTCTGAAGTTTTAAAAATGATACATTTTTGTACTTTATATATATTCCTAATTTATATTTTTTTAAAAATGTAGGCTCATACTAAGTATTTTACATAAAAAACTCAGTTTTGCTGGGTCAGATTAGTCAATGGGCCGTTCCATAGGCCTTATGGAACTAGCTAGAAATTTTCTAATTTTAGAAATCACCATTTTCATCACCAACATTTTATACCTAAAATTGCTTTTGTCGTGGGTATATTTTAATATTTTTGAAGATAAATTGGCCTCTGCTTGACCTGTCTGGAAGAAACATCTACATGTACTGAGCTGATAATTATGTAACGTGAAAACCAATCGACCAACCAAACCAACGCTTCGACTGGAACGCTCTCTGATAGACTAATAACAGTAAAACGTATGTAATGCAAGAAACCGCATCGAAATTCACCCAGGTTGTTTTAGTGAAATACATCTACTGAATCGTTCCCTGGTCTATAACCATAAAACCTGTCTATAAACCTGTTTTGTGGTGATACCGTGGTAATTCGTTAACGAGAGTTTTGTAGTTAGGTGACATTTGCCATTTAAAAATACTTTCTTCGTTATTTTAGCTTGCCAGCGATATCAAATCACATTTTTATTTCATTGAACCATCTGTTTAGAAGTTGTAAGTCAACGTCAGTCGGACAAATAGACATGCAAGGCAAATCAGTAGACCAAGTAGAACACACTGTTACCCTCCAGAAGTTTTATTATGACGTCGAAATTAGAAACTAGAAAAATTGCGACACTGAGTCGATATATGTTGGTTTGGGGTATGGAAAGACTCCAACTCGCACACCATTACTTTTTTTAATTTACTGAATTACAATACAACCCGGAAAACGTGAGATATGTGTAGCTTTAATAGAGTTGAAAATACAACCTACTTAGCCTATTTTATTTTTAACTAGCTTTCAATATTTGAGACAGCCCTTCCCAAACTTTGACTTTTAAAAAGTTTAGACCAAAGCTTACCACACAGGCATTCGTCACAGAGGTGACGACGTCGGCGAAGCTTGTCATATTGATTTGAGTGGAGAAAATACTCATTGGTCAATACGCTTATGACAGGAATTGAACCACAGACCTTTACATGTATCAAAGTGCTAAGCCACTCGGCCACCACTGCTTTCAGTTGCAATTCATTAAAAGAATTATGGCTTAAAGAATAGTAATATGACCAGTAATATTATGACCAGTAGTATAAACGACGACCGCTTAGCCTGGTGGGTAGCGACCCTGCCTGCGAAGCTGGAGGTCCCGGGTTCGAGTCCCAGGTCGTGTCAGTATTTATATGATGAATATCGATACTGGTACCGGGTCATGGTTGTTATATGTATGTGGTGTCTTCGCTTGGTACCCAAAACACAAGCTAATGCTTAGTTTGGGGCCTAGACGTTGTTGTCATGTATACGTTATTATTATTATATTGGGCCCTAGGATTATTGTCCGCGTCAGTGTGTAACCAGTTCTCGTGTATATTAATCTTTTTGGTGTAGAAAACGCGCGAAATATGCTGCGTAAGTTAAAACAGCTGTAAGGCAAAATCAATTCATCGTAGATTTGCCGCTAAAAAAGAATGCGATCTACGTTTTACCATATTTAAATATGGGTTTTGTTATTTAAATGTTGACTTAAAAATTAACATCGCCCTGTCGTCATTTTATTGCGGGATGGTGCCATGTGGTGGTGCGTCGCGCGCCTTGTGTGCCCAGCCGAGTTAAAGCTACGACGGCGGTCGGATCGTTACAGGTTATGAATTGTACGCCCGAAAATCGACCGCCTTGAATCTGGCACTGTCCTAAGAATATACGATACCTATTACAGGAATGACGGCTGAGCACTGCATTAAGTTTTCATAACTAGGAGCACGTTACCATGTTAACGACGTAAGGAATAGTTCATGACACGTGTACGTATGTGTGATCGACACATGGCTTTATGAAAATCTTTCATTTTAAGATTCCGTGGCCAAGGGGTAAAAAAGAACCCCTTAAAATTTCGTCCTGTCTGTCTATCCGTTCTCATGTCACAGTCTTATTAATCAGCCATCTTTCTTTCATTGCTGATTTAATTTCACGATCAAATGTGTTATATAATCGCCGTCAAATTCTGTAATATAATTATAAAAACTAAATTATTTAGGAGTGACTCCCCATTCATTGACCGGACCTGAATTTTTGTATTTGGCACATTCCCACGTATGAATTACTATTCATTGGTTATGATATTTCGTTAATATTTTATAAAATATAAACTGCTAAATCGTACCCCTCAACAAAAGTATCGTATGTCACTCCAAACAAAATAAAACAAAACAAAACAAAATACAGTTTTCAGTTAACAATTATTTTTTGTGGGATAACTAATTAGCGGTAGTACAAGCTTAGGAACCCTAAGTTTATGCGTGTCCGACATGCACTTAGCAATATGAAAAGGTCGCCGACAAAGTGACTCTAACGGACAGCACCGCGTCAATCATTATGATCGTTTGCAGCTCGATAGACAATCATTGTTCGCAATTGTTCTACACACAGTCGTATTACGTAACGATTGCATCCGTTACCATTGCGCTCAAATGATCCCTCCCTTAACGAAATTTGCGTCGTTGATGACGGCAACGTCACGAAGAGTTACATTTGAATACGTTGGTCTCTGTTGTCTATGGCGATGGCCGAATAGTGGCGGAATTACTACCATTGGACAACGGGGTGACATATGTTATAAGTTAGGATGTTCTGTATGCCCCTGAAAGCTAATTTCTTTTACTTCTGATACAAGAAGTTTTCTTGTAATATGCAGTAGGCCTAACGAGCTCTCCGGCCGCTGGCGTCTACAAAACAATTTAGTCTTGTAAGACGATAGTCGGACAGACTCTTACAAATTTTCAAATGAAAACGTCCGTGAAATTACCGTGGATTGCGTGGCGACAATTTACACGCAGACCTTCACTGGCGACAATGCTGTATTCATTCGTCCCGCTGACTCCTAGGGTCCGGTCCGAACCCTTCCGGCCTCGCCTGAGGGCGCGTCTCTTCTTCGTTATCTAAAGCGCAGCTTCTATCAACGTACGAAATGAAAATTACTTTTTTGCCGCTGACTTATCTGTGGTTACAAGTAACTAGTAAACTTTTATTATAGCACTGAATTCTTTCAAATTTTATACTTCACTATCATAAATTTTCCAAATCTAAAATTTTATAATATTTTTTATTTATGGCTTTCTTAATGAGTTTTAACAATTTTAAGTGTTACATTTTTTGATTCATGACTTTTCAAAGATTAATAGAACTATGCTCACTATATAGGCTGACGATGATAAAAAATCACTTTTCAAGAAAAAATTCGATTGCAGCGCCCTCTGGTAGGTAACTTATAATTGTAAACTAATCGAAGAACTTACTATGAGCTGACACCTATGTAATGCCTAAACATAAAGTTACCGGAAATTTTAGTTTCAATTTAGTGATTTTTGGGCGACCATGATTTTAAAGACTCTAATTTAACAGCATTTTTCCTAATAATACCTAATAATAGCATAAATCGCCGTCTCCACAATTTGCACTGCTTTCCGTCATGTTCCGTTTTCAACAAGAACAAATGTCTGTTTGACGAATTGGGTAAACAATTGTCGCAAATACTGTTTTTCACTGAAAATGTTATCGACGATACGAAAATAAATCGACACTGACAATTTTCCTTAGCAACGAAGTCGAATTGTACTTTCAACGACTGGCCGAGTCGAGTACCTGTCAAACACTTTTTGATGTTATCATCGAACTGTAATAATTGTTCCGTCACGGCACTCGCCTCGTGACGTGACGTGTATATTTGTATTTGTACAAACTTATTTGTCTGTCATCTCGTAACTTTGGACTTCACTTGCAAGACATATGTAAACATGCTAATATTGTTCGGAGTGTGTCGCCGGTTAATCATTAAGAGACTGCCCGCTCACGGCGCTGCTTTAGTGTACCCTACTGTTAAATTTGTCTGGCAAGTCCAAAGTAAACTCCTCTTTAACGTAGTTTAGAGTTTAGGAGCGCTACAATAAAACGTGTCTGGGCGGTACGCGGGGTGCGGGATGAGGTGCGGAGTGCGGAACGGCCGCTACATAAACAGAACTACTACCACACTATAACTAACATACGGTAGGATGACGACTTTAATATTCCGGGAAAGTCAGATATCCATCACTATGTATCGGTTATCACCATAGGTAGGTATTAATAAATAGCTAAAACTAAATTTCATATAAGGAAAAATGAAGAAAAGCTTTCATAGAGGCTATTTACATTAAGACTATAGAGATATATGTCGATAGATTAGTGAACAGAGGTCAGGGTTGTTACAAAATATTCTATAGATTCATTATTATATATTATTGAAAAGTAATAAAAGCTAATATGCAGCATTAATATACTTGTACCTCCGAAACTACGAATCACAAATCTTTATCTCGGTGGGCAAATTAATCGTATGTGATGTGACCATGTGGTCAAATTTTTAAAAGTCACTATTATTCTTACTGTCCTATGGCGTTGGTACTCAAACTGCATGCTTTTACGAGCTCTAAAAAGCCACGTAACCTAATTTTAAAAAGCAAACATTTTGTAAACTACTAGTTATGGACCTATCGTGTTAATACTAAAATTTCAAGTTTTCAACAACGTGTCTGTCTGTCTGTTCAAGCTGATCTCCAAAACGGCTGTACCGAGTCAATGAAACTTAGCAGACGTTCAGAGGGTATTATCGGGGATGACATAGGCTGCTTTTTGTCTATCTGTCTGTCTGTCTGTCTGTTCGTCTGTTTGTCTGTTCCAGCTAATCTCCGAAACGGCTGAATTAATTTCAATGAAATTTTGTAGATGTGCAGAGGGCATTATCGGGGGTGATATAGGCTGCTTTTTGTCTGTATGTCTGTCCGTCTGTCTGTATGTTCGAGCTGATCACCGAAACGGCTGAACGGGTTTCAATGAAACTTCACAGATATGATAAAAAGATTATCGAGAGTGGCATTCGATATTTTTATCTGTCTGTCCGTCTGTTCGAGCTAATCCCCAAAACGGCTGAACCGTTTCCAATGAAACCTCACAGATATGATAAAAAAATTATCAGGAGTGACATACAATATTTTTTATCTGTCTGTCCGTGCGTCTGTTTGATCGAACTGATCTCCGAAAGGACTGAACTTATTTCAATAAAACTTTCAAATATGTAATTAAAAGATTATCGGGAGTGACATACGATACTTTTTGTTTGTCTGTCTGTTCGTTCGTCTGTTTTTTCAAACTGGCCACCCAAAGGGATGAACTGATTTCAATGAAACTTCACAGATGTGATAAGAAGATTGTCAGGAGTGACATACAATACTTTTTGTTTGTCGATTCTGGCCGTCTCTCTGTCTGTTTGAGCTAAACTCTAAATCATTTAAACCAATTTTATTGAAACTTCGCAGACTTGAAAATACGGGTGTGAGGAGTGACATACGCTACTTTTTGTTTGTCTGTCTGTCTATATGTATGTTCAAGCTAAACTTTTAATGAAACTATGCAGACATTAAAAATAAATTGTCAAGAGTGATATATAATAGGTAAATTTTTGTCCATGTGGGTGCCTGTCTGTTTTTTTGTTCCGACTAATGTCCAAAACGACTAAACCATTTTATGAACCTTCGCAGAGATAAAAAGGAGGTTACCAGAAGTAACATAAGTTGGTTTTTGTCTGTGTTTGTCTCTCTGTTTGTTAGGGCTAATCGTCGAAACGGCTGATCCGATTTTACTGAAATTTCCCAAATTTAAAGAGGGCGTTGTCAAGAGTGAAAAGCAATTTTTTTATATACATATAAAATCGTAGTGTCTGTTAGCCTGTCTGTATGTGCCGGTTAATCTATGAAACGGCTGACTGATTTTGGGACCGACTTGTGGGATAGCTATTCTTCACGCTTAAATGGCTAAATGGATTTTCATGAAAGTAAGTATAGAAAATTCTTAGATAGTTAAGTTTTAGAATGTTTTGGAAAGTATTAAAATGTGCTGGAGCGTCGTGTTTCTTTAAAACTGTCCCGCTACAACTGTGTAGTCCACACGAGCGAAATTCTTCAAATATGCCGAAATATGCAATATTCCAAAGATATATTGACCATATTAAGACCAAAGTATTTATTTCATACTTTAGTTACCATAAGCCTATTGCATCATTTATCGAAAATGTAAGCTCTGAGTCTGAACAAATCTACGTAATATATACGAATAAAATGTAAAATAATTATTTAACTTTGTATCACTATGATCATTACTAAAACCTACAATTATCCTCTTCACGACATTTTACATTCGTCTCATTATCTTGAAACCAAATTGAAGGTTTCACTTCTACCACGTGTGAATTGCACACATGTTTTTTTTTATTATAAGTCACACCGCTAATATGTTGGTCTCGAACTTCTAGTTTTAAAGAGTCATACGTGACTACGTGACCAAATTTTTTAAACGAACTTCTTCGAATCTACCAGTCGTAGACCAGACGTGTTGATCCTCAAATTACTTGTTTGAAATAAGATCGATGTGATTCCGTAATCAAGTTTTCGTGAGAAATTTACAAAAGTTAAGAAACTTCGCGAAATTGTGATAAACATTGAGAAATGTTGAGAGGGGAACGCTATGTCTAAAAGCGCAAAGCTGACAGAAAGTATTTACTATCAAATGCACTATTAGATGTTTAACATTAGAAAAAAAAAAATGATACAGCATGCACCATGTTACATTTACAGTCTGGTAAAAACAAATTATCAGTAGACTGTGTCGTAAGGCAAGGCGAAAATACTCGTCCAGTACGTCATCTTGATAGTTTCTCTCTTATTTAATATTTATTTCAAAAATAACAATAACAAACGCAAGTGCCACAACCCTTTGTAGCAGGGCCCATGCTACTGAGGCCAAAAAGGGACCTCACGATTGCTCTTCTAGAAGCCTTCGTTAACCCACTGTATGTACTTTCTCTTTTATAAATATTGTTAAATGAGGGATAAGTTCGCAACTATCTTGTGTTGAATGTCGCTATAGAATACAACTTGAGAAGATGTCTATGCGTTAGAATTTTTCAACAACTTTAAAAGTAAGAAAGGGAGTAAGCATCAAAACATTAAAGAGTTGCTTTTCTAAGTTCTTTATATTTACTTTATTTAATAACTGAACTACAGTTTGCCTGCGGTTATTATAGATGTGTGGTCGAATAACTGTAGTCGTGACTACCTTATATGTAAACCTTGTGTACTTGAGGTCGCTGATTCGTTGGTGTATAGGCGCACGTAGCAACAATGGAACATACCTGTAACAAACATTAAAAATATTTAATGTACAAATAAAACCTCCTTGGGGATTATATTATATGCATATCGGTAGCTTACACAGCCTAGCGAAACACAGATCCCTCAAACCACAATACTCCAACAATAGTTTACGATTATAATTCACCAAAATGATATCTAAAAACGGAAATCCAATTTTTTTTAGGAGCCAACACATCGATGAAGCTTTCACAAAAACGTTACGATAGCAATATTTTATAATACGCTTGACGAGGAGAGCCAAATCGGAGGTTCGGGACGACTTATCGTTGCAGTACTTGATTGGAGTAATGCGGGGCGCGCGGGGGATGGAGATGCGGCATATGTCGGAGTGGAGTAAGCAAAAGCTTCAACAGTGTGTACGCCTTATTGACGCCCCTCCCCGCACCACGCCACCCGCCCTGAGACGATTTAATTAACGCGACCGGATAATTTATGCCTCATCCCGAAATGCACGACCCGGGGGTGAAAGGAGGGTGGGCACCGTGTGAGGCTGTGATATGTATGCTAAATAGAGGTTAAAAGATTACTTCAAAATTTCCCCGGATCACGTAAAACGGTGTAGATAAGGCCGCTCACGCACTCGGCCAATAGTGGTCAACCACAAGTGCCAAACTGGTGGTTGCCACAGAAGAGACACTCCTGTGTAATGAAAGCTCTTCTGTTACTTGTGCTGGTCTTCCTAAGACCAAAAGCTGTGAAAAAACTTCGCTATCGTCAATATTGAATATACTGTAGTCGAGTGGCATAACGAACAAGCAAGAGGTAGCCGACCAGTGAGTGGCGGAGAAGAAAGATAACGGGACTACTCCAGCAACAAGTGGCTCAAAGTGACCGAGTGTTCGAAGTATTCATACAAACGTACTATAATGTTAGCCACGACGGAGCCATAGTTACCAGCTTCGTGAGCGAGGACACTAAACAAACGTAGCTGTTATAATATAATAAAATGGGCAGAGGTGGTATTGGCGAACCGAGTTGAAATCAGAAGTCCATAGTTCAAGGGCGGCCAGAGACTCGTAAACGATCCACGCGGCGGCGTTTGCCGGGAGTAACTGCGGCGCCGGCGATTGGCACGGCGTGGTACGACTAAACACCACTACGATCCATGGCTACAATATACCACACACGACAAAATGAACTCTAAACCTATACTATAAAATCCATTTTTAAATAACACCAACAATAACCTAAGAGCGCTGCTCTGACGAACAGGTTTCATCGTAAACGAGAAAATGACGCGGAAAACGAACAAGTGTGCGTGTTCGTGTGCTTGAAGCCTAGATGCGTCGATTTGTTTTTTGCCTTTTGACGAGTTAAGTAAAAACGAGTATGAAAGTCACACGCACTTTCAATTTATATAAAGTACTCGTTTAATTTATTGATTTGTAAAAATTTTTAATAGGAACTTTACAACTCCTATTAAAAATATAGACGGACCTATCGTATAGGCTGTTCGGGCAAACTACGTCTATACCAAATTTTTGGTGTATAACTTACCAGGGCATGGATAAGAAAGTTAACGATTTTAAACCTTAGGATTGTATACAGATCCATATTCATCTTCACACCAATCATTTTAGTTCACTTTCGTTTCATACTTAAAACTGACATAGTAATCTCTAACTATAGATACCATACCGATACAACAGATGAAACCGTTGGTTAATCATTTGGCCTACTCTTTGGCGGGATACCTTTTTAAATTTTAATGCTACTGTGGTAAAAATAGGTTAGCGTCATGGTTAGCGTAGAAAAAGGTTCCGCGTGTTTCTACGCAAGATTGTTTATATTTAAGACTACAGAGGATTGCGTTTAAGACAAGCAAGTATACTTTTTGAGATATTACTGTATCCACACCTAATCGTATGTTCAAGGCTCAAAAAGAACCGCAGCAACGATAAGGCCGCGTGTCGCAAGTGCCGTCGCTCTCGTGGTAACATCGACCACCGATATTTACGAAATTCTTATTGCGCCATACACCAAAATATCACTGACAATTCAAGTCGGTTGCGAATGTGTTTTAGCTTGCTCATGTTTAAATTATCATAAAAAAGTTTTGGCTTTTAAACAAATCAATAAATATGCGTCGGTATTGACAGTAATGTTTTTCTAGCTTTGTCTAGCTCTAGAAATACCACAAACTTATCTTTTCTAAAAGTAAGTTTTCCTATTTTAATTTCCACAGCCATTTTTTCTTTTTCATTTTTGAATAAAATCCCACTAAAATACCCGCAATAAGAACTTTTGTTAGTGATTCGTTTCGAATCTTAGTTGGTTATGCATCATATAAGAACCTTCGACCAGGGCAAATGGAACCCTAACAGGATGTGACGAAATGGCATATTATTATATATCTATACATATACTCACGCCTGTTTCGCAGAAAGAGACAGTACATAAATTTCCCTTGGTACGATCTTCTTTTGCGTCATCCAGCAGACCATATTCTTCAAACATTTTATGCTGACTCGTCGATAGTGGTGCTTAAAACGTTTCCCATCTTTAAGATGCCAATTTGGCCGATAGACGTTTTTATAGGATGCCCCTTACTGACCCTTCCATCTATTCCATTATAACATTAGTTAGGATTTATGTTAACGGGCCGATATACTTTATAGAGTACGTTATCAAGCGTAGAACAGGTATACTGCAATGTCGCACTATATGGAAGCTTTTCCCTTGGGCTCAGCGAAGCGCATTTAGTACGGCTCACATAACGACATGTCGAGTGGAAACTTATGAGCGACTCTCGAACACAAAGACTATTGTAAATGATATCGTAATTTAATGAAACACGTACGTCGTGGCTTCACCACTTAACTAGCACCTACGTATATAAATAATATTCCAGTAATAATACAGGTATTATTACTCGGATATTATTTATATATGTAGGTGCTGGCACTACAAGTGAAATGGTGAAGCCAGAGCGTTATCTAGTCCCAAAGTAAGCATGTATTACATTTGTATTATGGGTACTAGACAACTGATATATATACTTCAATATTCTTTATAATAGACATATATAGATATTTTTTACATCCAGACACTGAACAAATAGATATGCTCATGCACACGAATATTTGTCGCGGGCGGCAATCGAAACTACGTCCTTTGGTTCTACAGTTAGGGTCTCTCAGGACTCAACCAATCGGTCAGCCAGTATCATTGTTGTTTATTATACTTGATTTTTTATTAGTTTTATCAAAATTCAAGAATGGATGAAAATAAATGTAGGTTCGCATGCAAGCAGAGCACAGTTCTTCGACGTCACGTCACATCACGTCATTTCACGTCACGAAAAAAGACGTCACTCCTTCGCGCGACTGGCCGATAAAGTTACCAAGAATAAGTTAGCATTAGTTAGCAGAATTCATTTAAATCGTCGATAGCAACTAATAGCCCGATCGTTCTTTAAATACAAATAAATTCAAACACTAAATACTAACATATTGTGTGTGTTGAACACAACTGAACGAGTGCAAACAAACGTAGGTAAATGAAAGAAAAGCTCGGGTGTAGATAGTGACGACGCGACGGGCACAAACGTTTTTTGTTGTAACTATTTCATATTGACGCAATCCATTTTGGAATATAGACACGCCAGGCGATATCATTGCTACAAATATTCGTTAAAAGTAACAATAAGTTAGGTGCGGGCGCGGGATGTGGGGTGCGGGACGAGGCGGGGTAAATGTGCCGGAAGGGCATTCATCGCGCGATAGGTGTGGTGGGTGTGGTCGCGCCCTCACAAGGGATTTCGTTTCCATTACTATAATAATCATGGTAGGTACCTACACAGCATTCTGCACAAATATAATTGCAAACAATGACATTCTATTATAATAAAGTTGTAATGACCAGAATTTTACTGTGCTCGGTACCTAACTAAAACTATTGGCTTGGAGTCTGTCGCGCGCAGTCTGTCATTATTATCATTATATGAAAACAGGCCAAGTGCAAGTCAGACTCATATACGAAGGGTTCCGTACCACCGTACAATAAGAAAAAACATAAATTTTTAACTTTATTTTTTATTTGTTGTAATAGTGGCGAAGGTAAAACACATTGTGTGAAATTTTCAATTGTCTACATATCATGGTTCAGACAATACAGATGTGACAGACGGAAGAACTTGCAGACGGCCAGCAGTACTTTAATAATAGGGTTCCCGTTGGTACCCTTTGGGTACGGAACCCTAAGAATAGTGATATGTGTGATGAATAATACGAAACGTGAAAATGAGCAACGCAATTCGTGTCATTTATCTTATACACACATTCAAATCATATAAAATGTTCCGGTTAATGCTACAAGACTGAGTATAACTAGGTTTACTTGGGTTTTGGTATCCAAAAAGAACCAAAATACTCAAAGGACATTACCCAATGATTCTGGCTAACGTCCAAATAATAGTTGAAATAAATTTTAATTCGGGTTTTACCTATACTCACCTAGGTCTACTTAATGCTGGCTAGGTAAAGTTAGGTGTTGCGGCAAGAGAACACAAATCTAATCACTTCAAACGCTAGCATTGCAAAGTAGTTTTCTATTTGACTTCATTTGCACTTTTAACTTAATTATTTCCAAATATTGTTCGTGAGCATATTGAAAACAATTCAACCTTTTCACAAACAATAACTCTTGACGCAACACCTAACATTACTTAGCCAGCATTGGGTAGACCTAGGTGAGTATAGATAAAACCCGAATTAAAATTTATTTCAATTACTATTCGGACAATACCCAAAATCCTTTTGGTGATTCTAAGTAAACCCGGGTAAACCTAGGTAGGTTAGGTTTATTCAATCTTCCAGCACTACCCGTAACATATACACCGCGTCCACAGATAATATAATTTGTGTTGAACCTACGTAATTACTTAGTGTATTGTATAAAACGAAACCGTGTTCGTGATAACTTTTGATCACAATTTCTTTCAAAATATTTGACAGGTCACACGTATTTAGTACTATAACGTCTTTACAGAACATAAGATAAGAGAATGTCGTTGCACCTACTCGTATCTATCTGATGATAAGCAAATTTAAGCGAGTCATTTAAAGTGCATTAGTGTATCATCCACCAATGACATACACCAAAGACATATACCAATTAACTGACACAGTCAAATGAAGGCTCACTATAAAATAACACTATATATATTGTTGATGCGGCTGCCGCGGTATTGTAGCGCGTCTGGAATGTTCGCGGAGGTGTGCGTGGATGGCTTTCATGTCATCATACGCAAACGTTGTGCCTCCATTCTGGCGCGGGTGCGTGGCGGCCGCAACACCATCCTGGACACTATCTCTAATAGATGGGACTCTCCTTTTATGACCCATTGGGTACATCTCCATGTAAAATAAATAATGGATTGATTGTTTAATTTTAACTATTAATTGTATTTATTTATTGTTATATTTTGTTAATATTTTATTTTATTCTAGTGTACTGTTTCGTTTTAAAACTTAATATGTAATTATCGTGTAAAAATGTAAAAATTACTATGGGGCTAGCACCCGACAATAGATGATGATTACTTATTATTATTATTAAATGTTACGCCGGAAGTACTTACGAACATCGCAAATCACCAAAAATTAAGCCAAAATATGCGCTATTAGAGTTAATCTATTTCGTTTTAGTTGTAGTTAGTGCGTTAAATGTGGCGTTACGCCAAACTCTATAATGTAGTTTAATAATAGGGGGAGATGGGGTTCAGTGTAACACGGGGCACAGTGTAACACTGATCTTTCACTCTAATCTATAGCTGTTTATGGTCTGTCGTTTTTTAGTCATAGACGCCATTAGCGTCCGCCATTGTTGTTTGCAATACAGCAGCAATAAGGCGCACGTAGTTACAATTAAAAAATAATATTAAAATTGACAGTATAAAAGTTTAATTTTGCTCCTGTGGATTAACGCATTTATTAAAAAAAAAACTGTGAAGCATATGGTAAGTAAATTATATAACATTAAATATTATTTAGTTCCACATATTAAGACACTATTTCCGTTGACGTTGGATTATGACACTTGCGGTGATGAACATGCAAATAAAATACAGCACATCGGGTTACAGTTTAACAATATTAGTTGGGGCACAGTGTGACATGTTACACTTAGTTAACTAGATATTTTATTGGACTTATAGTTAGTGACATGTCAGATAATTATGAATGAATAAGCTATTTGAGAAAATCTGCAAAAGTAAATACCTAACAAATTTTATTTTCCCACAGATCCAGATTTGGCTATAGTTTTGAAAAAAGATATTGAACTTGTTTTACCAGCTCCGAAAAAAAGAAAGAAGGACGAAAAGACAGAAAGATTTTTATTCCTTTAATTTCGACTTTAATAAACATAACTTAGAATAATATTTAATAATATATCTTAAGTTATATATACAAAAACATAATTTAATTAGTTTTGTTACATTGTACCCTACACATTGTTACAATGTGCCCCCATAGTGGGGTACAGTGTAACAAGAAATGTCAAACATTAAAAAATTAATAGTAGCATTTGATGATTTCATTTTTGTATAATTGTTTAATTTCATAAAAGTACGATATTTGGGCTAATTAATAAAACTTGAAATAGACACATTAAATCATTATATGATGTTTTATTTATTTTTCAAAAATTATTGTTACAGTGAACCCCACCTGCCCAGTTTTCATACTCGTTCTTTTATAATGGATACCAAATACGAAACTTGACCTTACGTTTGTACTGAATAATCTAGTTACTATCAATGGCTCGCTGCAAATGAATTTTACTCAATAAAAATAAGTGGAATGCGATAACTTTGAGTGATACTTTAGTTTCAAGCCGAGATTTTCGTGTCAGGTAGAAATGGTTCTATAGGTAACGCTGGAATTCAATTCGGTAGTCGGAGACATCGTAAGCAGGTGGGGAGCCCGTGACCAAGAATAATCAGGATTTTTACGGGATTTACGGTCTTCATGCACAGAATGCGTTGCGTTAGCTAGGTATCCGTGCATCGGAGAGCACTTTAAGTTACTTATTAATTTAAAAATAATAATTCTACGGTCTTGTCTTCCTATGTTTTATTACATACTTGAAAATCGCTCCTGATTGAACGAACGCCAAGATATTTTGACAGACTGGTGCCATTCTCATTGTTTATGTAATAAAAACCCAAAGTGACACCAATGTAAACAAAAGAATGCATCAAAATTGGCTTACCGATTTTAGAGAAAAACATCTATTGTTGCGCGCAACATATCTAAGAATCTGGTCTGAGGTGATACTTATGTAACACAAAAAACAACATTAAACTCCAGCCGTTTTAGATATACACATCTGGTTGCCTACAACCGTAACACCTATATAATACTACATACCGGTTCGAAATCGGTCCAACAATTTTTGAGGAAAATGGCAACATGCATACATAAAAACACACAACCTCTTACCCCAAACGCATTTACCGTCTCCACCTAATCGTGGATGAAAACTAACAGCATAAATGTTTGCAGGAATAAAAATTTTTTTTATCATTTTTATTTTCAAAAGACACAATTTTACGATTAAAAAGCGACAACTCAGCGGCAAAACCTGGATTTAGATATTTGGAACGAAAATGATTTAATCATAAATTTACAAAGTTTATTTATAATGGGTTAAGTCAGACTTTAAGATATAATACGTCACTATTATTATTTCAAAATATATCGACTGTCTTCGTAAATTGCCGAATATTTCTGAGCTGCCGTCTTAAAATCATAAAACTGTATCTAGCTGACTGACTGTAGTCTATGAATTAGCATTTATACAAAATTTGTTTAGAAAGTCTTGACCACTTTTAGTTATGGGCTCCCAGACTATAGCAACGGGCCGCGACCCGCCGTCTACAAGAATCGGCAATCGGAGAAATAGAAGGAGGACGGCCGCCTCGGGCGAGCGGATCAATCTGTGCAAGAAATAGAGCGAGAGTTTTCTCTGATTTTCAAAGAGGCCGGCGGGCAAATAGTAAATAGTAAACAGGCAGAAGCAGTCAATTTCAGTTTGGTGGGTCCCGACACATGCGTCGTCGCTGTCACACGCCCGGTTCACACCCGAGCTCCGCACACTTTGCAAATTGGCGCGACAGATCTTACGGCACTTGTAATATTTCAGATAGTGAAATATATCTATTATGGATGGAAGTACTAAAGGCATACCGTCTAAAGATGGCCTTTCTGCGATAGTCACAATGCGTAGTGCGAGGAAGGCCATCTTTGGATGGTCCTTCTTTAGCTTTAGTCTACGGCTCCGCTCGTGGACGTAAACGTCCCAGATGTAGGTTTTGGCATTATGCATTTAAAATCGTGAGTACCTTGACTTGTACCGTATTGAATTTTCAACCGGTTCAAATAGTAATTTTCATTCAAACACTCGAATTTATATTCGATTGTTTTTATGTGACAAAAGGGTCGGTAGGGGGCACTCAATAAAACATATGGCGACAATTGTAAGGACCCGTACCCAGTAGAAAAGTATAGTATTCGATAGTAAATTTTAACGAAAAACTTGAAAAGTTTAAAGAGGCCAGCTGGATACCTCAAAAGTTAACGTAGGACGAAAATTTAATTATACGCAGGAGCTATTTGGAATGAAATTCCTACAAACGTATCAAGAAACAATATAAAGAAGACTTATTTGTTTTATTTAGAATGGACATAAATAGGAAAACAAAATACAAGGCCGCCGTTCACAAGGAAAACAATGTTGGACGCGAATGTTTATTGAAGGGATTCAGTCCATAGACATGGCAAAGGGCGTTTTTAATTTTAGGAAAAACGTTCGAACCGGTCAAATTTTATTAATCTTTTTATGAAACGTCACTTAAAGTAATTGTAAGGAGATAGCAACTCTAAGTGGCGGACGGCGACTTCGAGTGTGGCGTCATAAAAATAATTATAATTAATAAAACTAGATGAAGGCGACACTGTTCGTGTAAAGTCCAACCGGGCGTTAAGGGGGTAGGCTTTTCATACAAAAAAGAGGGTTCGGCCCGTGTCTAATCCTCGCTGTACTTATGTATCAATATTTACAGAAAAAATATATGTAATAGGAGAAATACTGTTACAGGGCGATATGTTTTTGTTTTTTGATATCTTGTTTAGTTGTTTTAGAATAAATTCCTGAATAATTTCCATTGGTTCTTTGCCTTTAAAAGTAATGAGCCGTAAATTTGACATTAATGTGAATTAAGAAAAAAAAACGTATTGCCCTAGGGACATCCTTTCTTAACGACCCGGCAAATTTTGGTTCCAATTAATACACATTTCAAGGATCGAAACAGTCACAACCCGCAAGCTGTATCGACGAGTATTTTATAGATATTTATGGGAATTTGTTTTTGTCGTCTCTGTCACTCAAGAATAAGTCGAGGAAGAGGGATTGAAATGGAGATAGCGATGCCAATTCGAAGCCGCGGATTGAAAGACTATCCTTTTAAGATTACATGAGATCAGTGTCGCCTCTACGTAGTTATTACCCGTTCTTATGATACTGTTTCGTGCACCAAACTCAGGTTCTCCCACCGTTTCATAGATTAATGTCTTCCGGGGAACACAAAGACGACCTCATCTAAGCCGGTTCAGCGCGGTGCTGTCGCGCCAATTGATCGCCTAATATGTCACACGTGCCGCTAAAACTTTTTCCATTTGTCTTTCCGAAGACGACTTTCCGAAAGCAGTGAAAATCTCCTGAATATTTGTCCGATTTCGTATGGCGACGGGCAAGGTAACTTCCGAAGTATGACTGTTCCGCCTTTCAAATGGTTCGAGCGTCTTTTTTTGCAAAAGTGTACAAAACATTTGCTATTTTTTTTATTTGAGTATATTTAATTTTCCTGTTCTCACTGTTATTGACATAAAGATAAGCGTGATTCTAGCGATTTATTGCAAAACAATTGAAAAAGAATCTTAGAAATCTAACAAAAATCTACGTAAGAATTGTTCATAATTGTAACAAAAATTGTAAATAGTTTTTAATCGATATAATAAATAATTTCAAAAGCAAAAACGCTCTATCTACCTGTACAAACATCGGGGCCTGTGACAGGCGAACAAACACGCAAGAGTCAGATTAATGTTTACCGCTGTCATCTCTTCGAACCAGAGAATCTATAAGTAGATGGCAATTTTACATATTTGTTATATTTTCATTTTCCAGCTAATATGGAAAAATGTTGATCGATGTCCCACGTATAGCGGTAAATATTTAAATATATTTCTATGCACAAACAACTCAGGTACTCAAAACCGTAGGTAGACCATTTTGATACCTGTGACACCTGTGAGGCATTTATACTAGGTAGGAATCGATGTCAGCAAAATGGATAGAAACACGGATCAACGTATGAGCAAAACGATAGTTAGAATGTTCGTATGGAGTATGTCCTACGCATGTACGTACACGACCACTTTGGCTGCCACCTGTTGCGTCACCCTCATCTCGCAGCCTCACTTTCGCGGAAGGATACATATAATTTTGTTTGCATTTCCTTTCAGCAGGAACTTATCTCGAGACGAAAATAATATTAGACATAATTTGAATAGGACATTGCACACATCGACATGTCGTCATAATAAATTTTATTTTAGCGATACTAATAATTTTATTAGTAAAATTTTTAATTTGACAAATGAAATGTACCTTCTTTCAAATTATTTTAAGCGACAGTTAACAAAGCTGCTATCTTATGATATTGTTAATTTAGCCAGCTCACTGGCTAGTAAAATGACTGCTTATATTGAGTATAAAAATAATTTTAACATTAATAATAATAATAATAATAACATTCACAATCACAACAACATTGAGACATTGGAATCCGTTCCAAATAATTTAAATTAATTAGACAATAGGGAGTAACTCTGGCAACATAATTTTAAGCAAAAAAGTTCTAAAACAAATGCGGCGGGCATTTGTTTATTAAATTAAAATTAAAAAAGTTCTAAAACAAATGCCCGCCTGTAGTAGTAAATATAACTGTAATGATAAAAATTGTAAGCTTAACTTGGTGCATCAAAACATTCAGGGCATGCGCAGGGCAGGAGCACGGAACTAGAACTGGAATTGTTTTTAAATCATAATAATATTGATATTTTATGTATTACTGAGCATTGGCTCAAAAGTAACTAGTTTATGTTTTGATTCAAAAACCACCAGGTAGCAAGTTCGTTCAGCAGAGTAAAATCGATACACGGTGGCTCTTTAATACTTGCCCGTAACACAATTAAGTGTAAAGAACGTGTTGACGTTGTGAGCCTATCTAGTAAACGAACTATTTGAAATAGCTTGTATAGAGCACGAGCGGCTTGTAATAAGCGTGTATAGACCCCCAGCCTCATCATACGAAAGAAAATGGATGAGGCACTGTTTAAAATAAGAAATAAAGGCAGGGATGTTATAGTCTGTAGAGATTTCAATATAGGTCTACTAGATTTAAATTGTGTATTAACTAGTAGGCTCAAATCGCTATTTCGATGTTCTGATCTGGTGAACCTCTTTACTGAGCCTACAAGAATTACCTCTACCACAGCAACATGTATTGACAATATTTTTAATAATACTAAATCTTGTGATAAAGCCATAATTAATAAATTAGCATCAGATCATTGTGGTCAAATGGCTGTTCTTTATTTAGATGAATTACAAGTGAATTACAAGTAAATAATATTACTTATTGTTTACTTATTGTTAAACACTTATTTATTTATATTTATAAACACTTATTGTTAAAAAATTGTTCATGATTTTGTAAAAAAGAGCGTCTCACAGTTTTTTGTGTATTCCTCTGAGAGGAACCAGCATTTTTAAATGCGCCTTTGTGGTGACGTTCTTCCATAAAGTAATAAAATTCACTCCAAGATCATGTTACTACGAAATAAAGATATTTGATTTGATTTGATTTGATTAGCCCCAGACTTATTGACCACCTAAGAGATGATTAAATGAATTTTGTGGTTACAAACCACCAGGACCGCCGAAGTAGTTGTAATTATTTTATTTCGATGTGGGTTTTCATATTACACGGGTATTGTCTCAGAACAGATTCTTAGACAAATGTGTTGTAGGTAAAATTAATAAATTTTTTAATCTCTCTGGTTTTAGAATATTTTAGAAAGTAACACAAAAAGCTGGTCGTAGTCTCGTGCCCATATTTGCTATAGCAGTCTCAATGCAAAGAATTCCACGTGATTCTAACTGCGAAGCCAAGGATCGCGGGTTCGATTTACATGTCTATTTGTTCCTTGTCTGAATGTAAAAGTATTAATTTATGTATATATTACAAAGAATATTTAAGTTTGTATATCAGTTGTTTAGTATCCATAATACTAGTATCATACTTGCTTATTTTGGGATTAGATAACGCTGTATGCGATTTTTTAGGTATTATTATAACATGAAATTCAAGGGCTAATTAAAGCGCGACAAAGAGCTGTCAAATAAATGACAATTCTGAGGACACTGATCACTGCACATACAATTTTGTTCTTTTTCTGACAGCCTCAAAGTTTTTTTTAAATTTTATCTTATCTCGATTAAGTTCAGCGATCGCGCTTGATCCGCGAAGAAAACGATGCGACTTCTTAACACGGTTATTTGTAGGTAGTTCAAGTGACTGAATATCTGGCAGCGGGTCCTTCGCCAAGGGCTATTCCAGCCCAACACACAATTATTATGAAAGTCACCCACCGATATTACACAATTTAAACACAAAGCTTTGTGTAATTCTGTTCAATGTTACAAACGTTAAATTTGTGAATTTCGTTTATGATAAAAGCTCAATGGTATAAAATTTATTTCATATTATAAAATACAGTTGAATAATCATTTCTATATATACGCCTTCGTCTGCCTCATTTTCAGGGTTCGTGTTCATAAATATCAGCGTATATTTCTTACATCTTAAATTATACTGTTACTTGCACATTTGATCTATCTTATGAATTTACTTCTGTGCTCCTAAAATAACACCACGATTACAGATACGAATAGATACCCTCTATATACGTTAAATCATTTTAGAAAATGGCATTAAATAGGTTTAATTATTCAAAAAACAAGAAATAAATAACTAAAAAATGTAAACGAGATCCGCAATCAGTAAAATGTGAATAAAATACACTCTCATATAAATAGGACTTGAATGTGATATAAGGTATTACAGCCGAGCATAAACCAATTAATGAAATATGTTTGACAGTGGCCTTTAAATGAAAATAGATTTTAAGTTTTACAACAAATATGTTGTGATTTTTTCTTGTCCCCCCCCTGCATTACCTCATGTAACATTCAAGTCATATTTATGTGATAAGTAGTGTATTTTATTCACATTCTTTTTGTTAATAATATTTTTCGCAGTCGAATTTTTTCATTTCTTTATTTAGTGTTTTTTTTAACTAAAAGTTCTCTAATGTATTTATTTGATTTAGGCCCTATAGCCACAACGGACTGATTCAGTGCGCTGTATTTTGTGGTTCGTGTCCATATGGTAGTATATATGTGTTAAAATTTATATCCTTGGAATCGGCTATTTACTAACCTTCATTTGATATCCATATTATTAATATATTTTTTTATTCCTCATCCCTTTTTATTAATTCGCAGACGCCATATTTTTTTAATAATATACGTGTGCCTCATGTCACTCCCACAATTTAGACGAATCTAAAGACACCTCAATGTTAAAATCCTTCAAGCTATTTAGGCTACAGAGCCTGCCAAAGAATTAGACATACATGCATAAGTACATACATACATAAACACATACAAAAAAACTGGTTGGCAGTTATAGAGACTGCCCATAGAAGTGAAAACTTAGAACTTTTAGTATTAAAATTTGAAATTTCATAATGTTTAAATCAAAATTATCAATATCAATCTTGTTTGCACATCTATTGACACTCCTAGCAACAATTATATGCACGTTTTTTGTAAGTAGATATCTTTAATATATCTGATATCTGCGACTGATAGTTTCAAAAAAAGTTTTCGGTAAAATTTGGTCACATGGTCACTTAGGTCTCGTCAAAACATCAAGTTTGAGACACATGTCTGTGATTAATAGTTTCAAAAAAATAAGCTTCTAAAAATTTGCTAACGTGATCACATAGATATCGCCAAAACATCAAGTTTGAATAGCAACACGAGAGGACTGCGACTTAAAAATAAAAAATATAAAGTTTTCAAACGCCAAAAGTAAATACGAAGATTTAAAAAAAAATCTGTTATTTATTTTTCATTTTAAAAATATTAATATATTTATTTAGTACTCACTTTTGTACCTACTGCCCAGTGATTCTACAATCAATTGAGCATGTCATGACGGTGTGGTGACGCGAACCCATAAGATTTTGCCCTACCAAAAAGTGCCCAACGCGGCAAAAGAAGTTTTCACTTTAAAAATTTTACCTTCCTCAATCGGATGAAATGTGTTTTTTGGGGTCAAAGGATAGCTCAATTAGTCGATTAGAATAAATTCTCCAACAATATTTTTCAAGCAGAGACATCACTCCGTTGCTCTTTTATCATAATATCGACTCGGAAATGTGATTTTATGGAACTTTAAGTGACGTTTGTGACAATTACCTATGGTCGTAATGAATCTCGTGTCACACAAAGTAGGTGCTTCGTGTGACTTCGCGGTTCGCTTTTATCTGTTAACATGTAAGATCAGAGACGAAAGCGATCCAAGCAAACCAGTGAACACCAGCTGCGAGAGACTCAGTGATGTACGAGTGCGGTGTATGTGATCTACATGTTAATTAATAATATGCAAATAGTGGCAACAGTGCTTTTGAAGTGGGAACGTTCCGTTTGATAACGCGTGTTGGTTCCGTGACGAACTAAATAGTTACCTAATTACCAATAGCGGTTCCTAAATGTTGTTATTGTTTCTTCTCATAATAGATCATACTTAATCACAGTTAAAGTCTTTTCGAATATCCGTAGGTAGTCAATTTCGACACACAAAATGTGTTGGGGAATTGACCCTTTACTGCTGACGGATTCAATGTGGTATACTTTGTTTTGTACTTTGTGTAACAATGGTAGCATGAAAATACTACAATGTATATATATATATATATATTTGTAATTGGCAATTTTTTGTCTTTGGGTGAGAAACTAAATACGTCGTGTTTCAAGATGTTTTAAAATTTAACCCTAAGGTGAGAAAATAATGGATTTTCTTCATAAAATTAAAACCATTTTTAGTATTTGGCTCAATGGCTAAAAATTAGGGAAGATCTGACTCAGGATTTAAGGAAATTTTAATCTTTAGGGGTTATATTGTTGGATGAAAGTTTCAGGTTTCGTTGCTGTCATAAGAATTTACTAAGAAGGAATTTTTCAAAATTTTATTCCTAGGGAATAAATAAAGAACGTAAGTTTGTATGAAAATGTTTTATGGAATCATGTGCACGAAAATTTTCATTCGCCCTTTGGGTCAGAAACTAATATGTCGCGTTTCAGGACTCAATTTAACTCTAAGAGGGTAAAAGTTATACGTATATATATGAAATCGTAAAGCCTATTCGTTTGAGCTTATCTCCGAAACGGGTGAACTATTTATTCTTATCATTCTGAAAATGTTTAAGGTTACTCCGTAAATTTTAGAAATTATAAAAATCACGCAAGCGAAGTCCCGGACCGTCGCTAGTTTCTTACAAAACTGTTTTGTTTAATAAACAGGAACCTGCGGTGAATAAATAATTATGTTGCGTCGTCGTTTATTCGATAAAAGCACAAAGGAACGCGAGAGAGCTTTAAACGCATCCTTCCACTCCGTTGTTTAGTCGGGAGCAAAGTTACGTGCCACGAAGGTGGGTGAGGGCGCTAAAGTCTTTGGAGGTGTTGGAGGTGTTGCGTCAACCCTCACTTCACCGATAATCCACTCATACACGACGTCCGCTCTTGGTAACTACATTTCTTTTACTCGAGTAAACATATGTCTTCTAATATTACAAATGCAAAAGAACGTTTGTTTGTCCTTTTTGCCTTGTTTTAACGGATAAATTAAATGTTATTTCTTGCCCCGAGAGTAAAGGATGAAGCGTAAAATATCCTGCCTACCAATATTTTTCGGTCAGAGGTTTGCATGTTATATAAATTAATCAAAATTTAAAAAAGAACGATAAGCAAAGCTACGAATTGTGTGATAAAATATCTTTTTTAGAAACGTTATGTGTTTATACGCAGCTCCGGGCAAAAATCAGTTACTTATAAGGGTACAATCGACACAGACGTCAAAGTGACCAGACCATGACCTCGACACGAATAGTAATTCGTGACGTTCACTCCTCGCAGTTCGACTTGTCTCAACCGCGAAACATCTGCTACTGAACATGAGCCTCGCTCTGGAACAACACAGTTTCGGGTCACCTTTGACCAATGACAACCCGTTATCTGCAATAGATTGTCTGTCCACCTAGCGGCAGCCGTCCCACGATGGTGTCTGATTCATGAAATCTTTCTTCTCTAGCAGTTGTCGGCTCTGCGAGCGATTTGGCTTGCTTACTGCCATTTCAACTTACTAATTTTGTGAACTCCAGTTTTTCAGCTGTTCTGCGGTATGACTCGATGACAAAAACTTGCGGGTGTGTCCCCGTGAAAAAGCTGCCCCGGGGAACGGCGGGTGCGTCGATCGCGAGCCGAGCGCCGCCTCGCGTGATTTATCGCCAGTTATTTAATTTCCATAGTGACGCAGCACCTGCGCTCACACTCCGCCTCGCGCTAACCGTTTCATTACAGCGACCAATTTACACCCGTCACCGAGATGACACGTACATAACGCCAGGCGAAAAGCCCTTAGCAGCGAGCGACTCTATTCGTTTAAAATATGCAAAAAACATTCGGGTGTTTGGTTGAGCGAGAGGTGTGGATCGAGTTTAAAGGTGCACGGTGACTTACTGACAGCACATTACTTTGCCCATAAAAGACAATTTAAGCAGTCATTCCTGCTACAAAATAACTACACTAAGCAACAGCTGAAATGTAGACCCTCCCACTGCCCCCACTTCATGATAACTTGACCTGATGTACCATCACAGCTGCAATACTTGTTTAAACACACCACAAGTAGGCCAGTGTTTATTGTACGAGAACTAACACATACAAGAATACGGTCATAATAGACTTATAGACCGTCACCGGCTATCTTGGACCACTTATGTGTCATTACACCATCTACATGATGGCAGTGGTCGCTGATAAGCCTTGTTGAAGTAAACCCAGAACCAAAATTAATATATGTCATTCAGTTCAGGTTCGCGTACCGTGCTGTATATAGGGCTCGTTGTTGGTTCGAAATTACACCTGTGTGGACCCGACCACATGCTTGAGACACTTAGAGCAACACGGCTTTAATATATGAACTTACATCAGGATATAGGCGTTACGTTTCTAATATTTCTTAATAGTAATAACATAGAGACGTGTCGCCGCCACAGAACTACTTGAATGAGTATCGGACGGTTTGATCGGTTGCGGAAATTCAATCAATCCAATTGGCGTTTGTCTAGGGCCCGAGTCCTGTCGCGTCGTACTCGATGCAGTTACAACTCTAATACAGTAAAAACATAGCGTTTAAAAAGAATCAATAGAACCATCACGTGATAAAACGCCAACATTGATCACATTTAGAGAGGAGTGGGGGAGGATTTCGTGCCGAGGAATTTAATTCCCTTACGAAAAATCGGACGTTGGTTATTCGCGAACGCCGAGTTACCGCCGCTATTGCAATCAATGGCTCACGGATAGCACAAAGGTCACCTATCCGAAGACAGAAGCGAAGTGTCCATACCGTATCGCTTAGTTCAGCGGTAATCGTAAAGAGAAACGAATCGACATCACACCTACGACCGTATGCGGGAGCGGTACTTGGTTGTCGTGAGACAGATTTCACGAAACGACGGACGACAATATAGATACGCTTCACAAATGACCCCTAGAAAGTGGGAAGAAACCTCACACTCGACTATGGTCCTCACCTTACTCCCACTCGTTTAGCGTACGGACTGGAACATCCCCAAAATGGACTGTTTTGGTAAAGTTATTCAAGGGTCACCGTGTCAATGTCAAATATTATAGTAATATATTGAAGGAAAAAATGGCTAAACCGAAAGCTGTATTCACGAGTCAGAGCCAACGCCGAGACGAAAGACGTCTGCGACACGATCGGCGGACATACACATTATGCAATGGACCGTGCAGACAAATGCAGTGTACTTATTGCAGCATATATATGATATACAGTTTCTGTTTAAGTCAATTCGTTAAAAAAAAAACATGCCAATAATCATTTAAATTAAATTAACAACACACGAAAATCTATTAAAGTATTTGAGCACTCAATACTCTGGGATTCTAATAAAGTTTTACACTCGGTTTAAACGGACACGTATTGGGCTTTGAAGGCAACGCGGCCCTAACTGCGAGAAACTTATCATTTTAATGTAGAAGCGTCCATTGTTACGAACGTAGACAGCGCAATAAGTAACTTTACAATAAATGGTTACGCGGCAATGCGGCACCGTACCGATACGGGAACACACAATGATCGGCGGTACGGCCGCGTCTCCCGGGAACGACGGGAATCGCCTCGTCCGGGATGCGGAGGGAGGGCATTCCGATCCAAGATTTTATCGAATAAATATTCCATTAAGGGAAGGAACGCTCGCACCGTGGTGAGGTCCCGCGGGCGTGAGCCTAATTAAATACGGCCGTGAGTGACGCCACTCCTCCCCCTGTACACCTGAAAACGATTTCTTTTCAGCTTCCACAGCGTGTTCACTCTGCAAATATTGTCAGTGTAGCTAATGCGTTATTTTCCTTAGATCACTTGGGAGAACTACCGAGAACCTTTTTCGTTTTGATTGCACTATCAAACTGGTGACCGGCCATTATGTGCCCGGAGCTGGACGATAACTAACGAAACAAACAGTTCGTTGGGAAAACGAAGCAAAAAGCAATCGATCACATCGTGTTACGATGATGTCTTGTAAAATAAAATATTGTCATATAATGAAAAATATTTAAATATAGAAGAATGTGTTGATGTACTTACCTAATCCTTTCCTGTGTATTATTCCTATTTTTTCGAATACTTTGAACTGTATGAAACAGTCATGTATAAATTAATTTAAATGCGGTCAAAACCGCGAGACAATCGAGGCATAGCTATCATTACATAAAAAATACTCAATATCCCTATTGAATTGTTAAAATTCCATCAATTTGTTTTAAAAAACCTTCTTTTAATAAAGAAACGCCGAAAATTATTATTTTTTTATCAATATTCTAGTAAATTTTCAGCATATAACTCCTTGTGTCAATAAAAATGACACTAAATTAGAAAAAAAAAATTTGAAAAGTTTTGAAACTGTCTGAATTATTGCGGGCTCGTGTACAGTGCAAATACACACGTCTTTGACCGTAACGTTCGATAACAAGATTTTGTTACACCATCGGCCGTAGGGTCATCGTAGCACTTACTAATTTAATTTCCGGACGCCGGCACCGCCGCGGGCCGTGCTCGGCTTCCACGGATTGGCGGATCAAATGTTCGATGGGGGATCGCTTTACACCGCAAACTAGTAATATTATAGTGATCATAAATTGAATGAAATAAAAATTTTCCAACATCTACGCAGTCAAAGAAACGATTTATAAATGGCGGTTCCAGTCGGTCTTCTCTTTCATACTCATACTCACGTCACGTTTAAACTTATCGTGTTAAGCCAAAACGCTGCCTTTACTGGTTTGTTGCTTTATCAGCAATCAAAACAAACCGGTTTTATAATTATAGTATAGTGGAAACGATTCCAATGAACATTGTTTTATGTTTTAAGTTAGTCATGTAAAAACGCAGAAACAAGAAAAATGCATGATCCTTGAAACATCAATAAAACGCATGAAAAATGACAAGATTAATTAAATACAAAACACAAAATTAATTTAGTGAGGGAAACATGAAAACGTTAATTGCAACGTCAATTGAATATGCGAAATAAAACGTACTAATTAATTTAAATCGAATAATATTTTCAATTGTTTCCCGATTAAATATGCGCGAATGTACAAGTCATACAATCGTCTAGACTTTATTGAATTTTATGACGAAGTAATAAGCTTGCGTAGCGTAATGTGCTCATCATAGTTTTTAACCGATTCCAAAAAGGACAAGATTCTATGTTCGTCTACGAAAGTTTGTGTAAAGTAGTATCTGAAGAAAATTTATTTTCATAGAAATGAAAGTCATATGCATAAAACTAGAACAGAAATGAAGTGACATGGTAACTACGATAAACTTAACTGAACCTACTGATTGGATAATCATGGCCACAGTTGCTAGAATTGACTTCATACAAAACGAAGGTGGTACCCGTGTAGGTTCACAATGGTTTTTTTATTTCCAGCAGCATTCAGCAGCCAGTTAGTTATTGTGTGCGGACAGCCGCCTACCGACTAATGAGTCTACACACTTTGTCCGGGAGACGAACGCTGCAATTTTAAACCGTGCTTTAAACTAATACTGCGTATTTCCTCATGCACTATATACACCCACTGTTCATGCCGACGCCGAAGGTGACACAAATTAGCTTCGAACTACACGAATATAATATTTGTGAACCCGTCAAGTGGGAGTCTAGTCGTTACTAGCTCTAGCCGCCTGAACGACACGTAAACGCATATTTCAATTTAAAGATATTTAAAAAGTATTTTTAATGTGATATCACAACAATTAACAGTTTTCATAATTATTTCTTTACTTATGCTATTATATATATATAAGACCTTACTTCTTGCTAAGCTTTGTGATTTTAGGTCTCCGGAAAATACTCTATAGATTTTTATTTCCTTTCGAGCGTTAAAATATTCGACATAAAGGGCCGTATTTTTTATTGAAATGACTTAGAACGCTGATTTTTTACATTTCTAAAGGGCCATAGATCTAAGAATTTGACACGATATTAATTTTAACTAGATACCTCCATGAATTCCTGAGAAAAAGGA
Organism: Luffia ferchaultella; assembly: GCA_949709985.1. Lineage (NCBI taxonomy): Eukaryota > Metazoa > Arthropoda > Insecta > Lepidoptera > Psychidae > Luffia > Luffia ferchaultella. The sequence goes on from OX453252.1 coordinate 340,091, forward strand.
TCTTGACTAGACAGTTAGACAAACAAACGGACAACCAACTGATCCTGGCAGGGTTTCTTTTTCTTTTGAGTTACGGAACCCTGAAAAGGAGATTCCGTTTATTGTTTGGGGTGTTAGTTGGTTAGGTTAAGTTTAAGTCAGTTAAAACACAGGTGAAGTCTTATATGTGAAGGTCATTCTATAATTTTTAACTCCCTTTTTAACTCAATAGCTTCAGAAATAAGAAAAATAATAATCGATTTTCGAGTATTTTCATTCGTTCTAACTATCCATTTCAAAATTATAAACAAAAATTGTATTTTAATTATCTTTTATATGTTTCTTTTGTATCTTTTTGATATGTCGCGTGAAATACTTGGAAAAGGTTTTTTTTTAACTTGCTATTTTGCCCCATTGGGTTGGAGGATTTTGGAGTCGAAGGTCATAGTGATAATAAAACCACTGATCTTAGCAATTCTTACGTTTGATTTGTTCAGACATGTATAATGACTTCGTGTAAGTAATAGAGACATCAAAATGTGAACACAGGTAAAGTGCGTACTGAGCCCACCCACACTAAATATGCGCAAAATTGTTTTACGCTTGCAATGTCTTACGTGATTTTACAGCACAATTTGAAATATTCTGCTACTGATAAACAGTCAACCATATTTTAACCATTACATCAACACTTTGTGCGACTTATCCTCTGTTTAAGTTTTATTCCTCTTGAGTAAAACCCATCAAAGATAAACTACTCAAAGGACACTTACATTTCCTAACTGAATCATTTTAATTATTTAATGGTATTTTTGCAGCAATAGGAATGTTTTTCATGGCAATAGATGAGTGTTGTCTTGTTCTTGGCTGGAGCTGAAGCTGTGACTGGAGCCATCGGGGGAGCCTTTAGCGAGATCGGTTCGCTACTTAATTCTGAACAAAACTTTTCGCATAATCTATACGAGGTATCTTTCGGTATGAATATTTGAACAAATTCCCGTCTTAACTTCACAATCTGCATGAATTAAGAATTACTTAGTATTCTTCCTTCTTTGTTTCGAGATGGATCCGAAAAAGATTCCTCAAGTTGAATTTATTTGCATACATTAATGTACCGGCCAGAAAATCGACAGTCGACCTAGCGTCGTTAAACAACCGAAGGTTCCCATTCGATAGAACGAACCTGCTTATCTAAACCGATGCTTAATAAGATGTCAAAAGGGATTTACCATTTAATCATAGGATAATATCCTTGGATCTTGGATCGTTCATGTTAATCGCCGTGGGCGCGTGGATTGAAATGAAAGAAATAACTAATATTGTATTTAATGTAAACCGCTTTTTACATTACGTTATCGTTTCGAATAAATCGAATTAATTTTAATTTATTTATCACCTTGTTTATCACATATATTATATATATTTTTTCTTTCTATTACAATAAGAGGTCGAATGTATTCATTCTTTATTAACAATTTAGTTAATTCATATAAAAGTATCATTATGCACTAACCGGTTACGTTGCTATGAATTTAAATTACATTCTCTATATTTAAAAAAACCTGGTTTTACAGCCAATAGATAGTTGCCATTGTCTAATCGCAGAATAATGTGAATACACATTATTATAAGTAATTAAAAAAAAAACATAGATATAAAAAAGATTTACTATATTAAATTAATGTTGGCATATATTTTACAAAATTCTATTAATTAAAATACGAAATCAGTATTTGATTTTTGAAAACTATTATATTACCTATAATTTTTATTTAAAGTCTTAAAACTACCAAATAGTAATAATCTATACTAATATTATAAAGCTGAAGAGTTTGTTTGTTTGAACGCGCAAATCTCAGGAACTACTGGTTCGAATTGAAAAATTCTTTTTGTGTTGGATAGTCTATTTATTAAGGAAGGCTATAGGCTATATGTATAAAATAATACTATATGTCTGTCTGTCTATTCGAGCAAATCTCCAAAACGGCTAATCTAATATAAACGGTCACACTGTTGCACACGGTGAAACTCAATTACCAAACGTCCAATCTTAATAGCTAGTATATAATTTATTCTCATTACAATTTAAAAATAAATTAAAATCGTTTAATATCAAATATTTTTATTAGTAAATTTATAATTAAAAGTACTGTTACCTACCGATACTATTATGTACCACATGCAGATGTTAATGGTAGGCAGGGTAAATTGAGATCAATTTTATTACAACAATTTTCAGATTTCTAACTTTTATTACATACTGTGAAAGTATTTAAAAAAAATCGATTGACCCTACAGGCCATCCCTGAAACTTCTCGCTATTTTCGAGATCAAAGATCTCGAAAATTATTAGAAAGCTATTGCCCAAGCTCAAAATATCGATGCTCATCGTTTTTTGAGCCTGTCGAGCTCACAATATTTATTTTCTGAGCTCTCCAAACTCAAAAATAAAATTTCTATAAATTTAGAGTTCTCCGAGCTCAAAAACCAGGGACATATTCAAAGAAAACGTAATTTTTGAACTGCGATAACTATTGAACACTTCGCTTGATTTCAATGCAATTTACGGTATTCTATGCAATTTTGTAAGCATACATTTTTTGTATAAAGTCAGAAATGGTCGTAAAATCTCAAATTTATGTTAAAAAAAACACTTTTTCGGAAATTAATAAACTTAAATTTTTTTAATTTTCAATAATTTTTGAACGCGTCGTTCAATTTTCATTTTTTTACGGCATTCAACGCAGTTTTTTATTCACAAAAAACGTACAGAAAATTTTAAGTAGATGGGTTGGAAAATCTTATAGGTATCTAAACAAAACGTCAAAAAAATTAATTTTTTGAATATTTTCGAAACAGCTCGACCGATTGATTTCAAAATCTAATCAGATATAATTCTTTGTGAACCCTTTCAAACACCGTATAGTGGGTTTTAATCGGTTGATCCGTTCTCAAGATATCGTACGACTAAAAAGTTACATACATACACACACATACGAACGTCCACACAGAAACAGTCAGAATAGCTTCCCAGGACCTCAAAACATGAAACGATCTGTTGAAAACTCGATTTCCGAAAATCGAACCCAAACTAATAACTTCCCTTGAATAGCGGGAAGTTAAAAAAATCATCGTGCAACGACTAATGTTGTACTATTTCATATTTACATTAAATAAGTTATTAGATATACAATTTAAAGTTAATAATTGGCTATGTTATTGAGTATAGTTTTGAAATCGGATATAGTTGCGTAGATGAAGTAGAATAATAACCACGTAGAGATGACACCTACTTCACCCTCCGTGGTATCATTAAACCATTCAAAGCTACTGTGGCCGGTCGAAGCCATTTCATTCGTCATGTAGCTTTTCTCTGTCTATAAGGTTAAAACACAAGATGTCCAGTTGCGGTCGTGTAAATCAGTCAGCGTTCGGTTTTTGTGTGCTCCGCGAGGGCACACCGCGCCGGTGGCACCGCAGGGCGCTATCTCCCACAATTAGTTTCCCTAAAGTTTGATTTACGACGGATCTGGAGAATTATGCGCCGCCCGGGAGCGTTCGGGAGTTTATAAATTGGCCGTGTTTGTCTTTTTTTACGTCCCGCTGGAAAGTTACCGCACAACAAATTTAATGGATGTTTTTCGAAAGTTTGCGGAAGGATGAGACCGCGAGGTGACGCGACGCCCCTCTCCCTGCGCCCGGTCTGCCCCCGCTCTCTTTATACAATTAAAACTTACAAATTTGCTGAACACCAGTGAAACAACTTATTTATCTCCACTTTGACTTTATCGGTTCGTTGTAATCCAATATCGCGTTTGCCTCCTTTGTGTGTCATTTCATTTCGTCCACAATGGATGTTCTACGTCTATCGCTTTTTTTTAAATTTCATTTCGTCTTCCCGAAACTTTAAATTCTAAAATTTTATAGAAACAATGTACTAAATACAAATATATGATAATTTGGGCGGTAATCGCAGAGTAGAGCCAAGTCTATCGACTTCGTACCGAGGCTCGGGTTACGATATTCTGATGAAGTAACCGTTGGATGGACGAACTGGTTTGTTTAGATTGTTACTTCGAAGCAAACGGACCAACCGTTTACAGTTGACAGTTTACGTTAACATGCAAATACTATTAGTTCGACAGATATAACATATTATATACCCCGTGTTCGGCTGCACGTATTACAAACTTATAGAGAGTGTAGAACTTATCCAACTAAACAACAAGTTTCGAGTGAACAGATGGTGCAAACTAACGGTTACCGAGAAAACATATATAAAGTTTTATATTTTTATCGCTTTTTTTAACTTTTTCTTTAGTTCGGTAAGTTCTACACCATAAAAGTACGAATTGACTAAAAGCCCTCTTCTGCGTTTACTGTCTAACCTCTCATACTCTAGCTAGCTCGTGTAAGATGGCGGATTTCAGTCCGAGCTTCAGTGCGGGAGATCCTCGCGCTCCGGTCTTCACCTCGCGAAATTGCGTTTGAGATTTCAGATACTGTGAAGTGACATTTATGACTTTATTAAAACCAAACGCTGCAGTTAAATTAATTTACTCTATTCTCTATACTCTATACGCTCTATAAATTCATAGGTACTACGTTCAGCCTCACACGCCGTGTACAGGAAATTTTTTTTATCACTTTTTACGTTTATTCCTGACGATAAGAATTATTTAAAAACTTTTTAGAAAAAATAAGCGGGTAAAATTGACACATTTCTCGATAGAATTATCGATAGAGCGTGGTTACTAAGTCAAGCATAAACACTACATATGGAAAAGGGACGATCGCGTAGAAAGGTATCCCGCCAGCGGTCACCGACCGACACAATTGTTAGTCGCTGACGCATCCCCACAGCAATAATAAATTTGTGGCACCATATTTAAATATTATAGTATGAGTGGACAAAAACCCGTGGACCGCATGCCGCCGCGTGGACTGTCAAGCATTTACAGTTCTAATGTTAAATAATAACAAGCTTTAAATTGACAATCGCAATAATACGAATAAGTATACTAAATTGAATATTGGTGACAAAATAATAAATAACAATAATTTTTCTGTAATAGTTTTGAGTGCATACGGAAATAAATTTTGATTTAAAATACTACAAAACGTCTGGGTTGAAGAAAGTCCTGTAATGTTTACAAGGATTTGTTTGACAAAACTAAAAATATTTTTATGTCTACCAATCATTTTGTAACGAACACTAGCACAAGATAGTAAATAATTGTATAGTTATAATTACTTCATCATTAGTTAGTTGTTAAGAAGTACAAAAATTTAGGTTTTATTTACAAAATGAATTGTATCGCCTACGTTGTGGATTGTTTTATATAACTTAAACTAATAGTTTGTTAATAATTACAATATAACTAGTTGTAATAAAATAGTCTTTGAATTGCTTACTAAATGAATTGTAAACATTATTTGAGGTAGCTTTTAGTTACAAGACAGATAGTACTTACGTAGGGGCGTTGCTTGCTTGCATATGGCGTCGTCTGTCATTATTGCCAAAGCCAGCCAAAGCTCAACACATTCCGTTCTATTTGCTCGCTCGTTATTCGTTCTTCGTTGCTATTTTAACACTTTTATATAATCTAATAATAATTACTTATTATTGTATTTGTGCTATATTATGGATAAAGGAACAAAAAATTATTAATTGCTTGGAATCTTCAGCAGTATATAGCAGCATTCTCAAGTAAGTTGTTCTGATATCTGATGGCCGATATTGTTTGGTATATTAAATAACAATTGAATATTTTAGATTCGCTGATTAAAGCATTTTTGTTCATAGCAATAAAATAGTTTACTCTGAATAGACCCCCCACAGAATTCCCTGTGTATTCTCATTCCCTAGAACTCTGTCTATTAAGTACGTAAACAGTTATTTAAATTTAAAACTGTATGGATGAAATTTGTATTATGCACTCCAACGTAAAAACTGTTTTGCGATTTACCTACCAAATTTAACCTAATCTCAAAATTAGGGTTTAATTTCGATGTTATTAGTGACAAGATCTACCTGGTATACTGAGCACGAAGTTTTTAGTTCTGGAAATATCTCTTGGAGATAAATCTATTATTAGGGACATGCATTTGTATCAAAATATTAGGTTTAGATAGTTACCTTGGTAAACGAAACTCACAAAATTATAGCTTAATAGAATTATATATTAATTGCAGATAACCGCATAACTATAGATTGTCTAAACCTGCTAGATGGAAATATGGTAAAAGAACTGATACCACATATAAGAGATAGGGCGATTTTTATAAAAAAAACATGGAAAATTTTAAAACTTTGACGGGTGCCAGCCCGGAAGACAGCTCTGCACCCAGCGTAAACGCCAGCCCTGCTCCCAGCAACAATAATAATACAGATTTTAGTTGATGCTTAAATGTTTTTTATTTACTTTGACAGGTATATACAAATACCTTTTTTTTGCAGAGTTGGTGTAGCCCAGAATTGTATGCTGTTAATGGCTCCAAAGTCAGCAAGTGCTGTTTCCATTTTACAAGTATGTAATTGTGTAAAGTGAAAACATAACTTCCTGACTTTGGAACCGTTAGCAGCATACAATTTTGGGCTACACCAATTTATTTTGGACAACGAACGTTATCGATAAAATACATATTAGCCTAAACAATATACTTTTGAATTTATATATAACTGAACAAGATATTTGAATTTGAATGTAGCCGAATTTTCAATCGTTTTATAGCCTAAGAAAAGAGACGGTTTCTTTGGATTCACGAAAATTCCTTCAACCACCTTCTCTACCCTATTCTATAAGCCTCGGACTGTATTGTATTATAATAGTAGAGGCCTAGGCGGCGTTTCCGGCTACTTCGTGCGACCGCCGCGCCGGTGATTGCCGGCCTAACACACACTGGCGCTGGCCCTTCACTTAGACGTGTTCCGTATTAAGCATTTAGCGAGCTGAAGCTTAGTACGGTGCACAATGCGGGACCGGCGCGGATTCAATTTCGCTCCGCTTTTGAAATGGCGCGTACGCCGACCGGGCTTCCGGCCGCTACGGGTGTACATTTAACCGATACAAAATGTATTTCCTCCCATGAATATTGAGGGAGATATTATTATTGTAGCCAAATATAAGGTTTCGGTATTATGCCGTCTGAATCTTAATACACGGCCGTACTGCGTGACCCGACGTAACTTATATAATAGTTCGCTTCTAAAGTGTTCTCTAATTTAATTGGTATTTCTTAGTGTATTAGTTTCGACGAAATATCAATATAATAATTTTGGCCCAATATAGTCACTTGTTGCTTACAAATTCAAATATTCTGTCTACTAAAGAGAACCGACATCGCTCGGACAGAAATGCAAAAACTTTTAGTGAAACCTAGAATTCATTAATGAAAGTTTCATTAAATGAACCCGCCCACTGGTTAAAGAGAAATGCAAATACCTACCCCGGCCCAAAGGCTAGCGGACGAGACTACACTTAAAACTTTCTGAAAGGAAAAGTAAGTTAAATTTTGGTGTAAACCAGTACGACGCACTTACCTATGACCCGAAATGGGACGTACTTATTTGAAAACATTTGAAAATTAGCACAAACGGCGCTGCATACTTTTTTCAAACCCATCCACTTCGATCGATTGTTAGGATTACACATTGCTTGTGAATGGCTGTACTGTACACTAGGCCCATAGTGAAAGTGTTCTCACGGCCCGACACGTCACGTTATGACCGGTCACATTTGCCGGCGCCACGACTTTGTATAGGTGTCACGGGTATCAGAGAATACTAGATTGGCCAATCTATTTGCTTTATCTAGTTAGAACCAAGTATCACCGATATTCAGAAGGTGCATGTGCAGCGGGATTCACAATTTGGCACAATTTCAATGTAGTTATTTCAATCCAATGGGATCATTAGCACGACATGGTAAATATTGTTCAAGTAATTAGAGACAGAGTTTGTGAAATACCGTCGAATGAGAATGATAAATGCTAAAAATGTAAGAATCAAAAACCCGGAATCGACAAATAGTCGCGCAGCCAGAAAAAAATTACTTACGATAATTCTACAGTTGTTTTGTTTTTAGTGAGTGGATAGGTAAAGTGTATGATGAGCTACTGTCAAAAAGTTAAAAGTTTTAGGGCTGTGCTAAGGGTGTGACTAGGTATTTCTTAAAATTTCGTGTGACACAGTGTATATACAATTAAATTTTGAAATTTTGATTATTTCATAATTAGAACTATCTAAACCTCACGTTGTAAAATTTTTAGAAAGATTACATATGTTATACTACGAAAATTTAAAAATTAATAAGACAAAATATTTCAATTTTCTTTTAAAACTTCTGTAATTGTATTAAGTATTTGTGTTATAACACTGACTCATCTCCCAAGATACTTCAATCGAACAAATATTAGGTCGTTACGTTCTGACATAGATATTTGGCTACATGTCGCTTCCCAATCGGTCGGTGGGCGGTTGATAAAGTGAAGACATCCAACCATAAGGTACGTCTTTATCAATATTACTTTTCAGTCTGTTACAAAATTAGCTGTGGAAAAATGGAAGGAGCTAAATCTTAAGAAAGTTGTGTAGTGCCTTAAAAACGACGCATATCTAAAGACTTACTAATCCGAAACAGGAACTAGTTACCAGGTTCGATTCAATGCTAAGCAATTTATGGAGTTGAATCCAAACAAATATTCACATACATATTCATTACACCAGAAATAATTAATACATAAATAATTTAAACAATATTAGCAAATACGGTCAGGGCGACCACTATCAGCGATTTGCGGCGGCCGCCAGCGAAGCTCGTTCGGGTTCGGCCGTGCTTACTCGGAGTTGCTGTAATAAAACCCGCTTCGGCTTACTAATCGGTAATAGCCGGCTAGACTCGAACTCTAGTTAAGTTTAAATGTTAAATGTATGGCCGTTCTCCAAGAAATATACACAATCACCGACACTGCCCACTCTGGCACCATGCACCGTGGCCACTAAACGTTTATTGAATTACATGGTACGCGTAATTATCGACACACTCGCGTTGGACAAAATAAAATGAAGCGAAGCGATTATTACCCGATAGCAGGGTAGAACTCGCCGCGCAATTTCCACGTCTTTGTTATGGTAATGGCGGCCGACGAGAACGCTCCATTGTAACAAAACTGAAAACCAACTGAAAACGTAAAGTGACACCCGTCGCGTCGCCCTTTCATAACAATATTGTGCCAGGCACTCTCACAGAAATATAAATAAATAGGTATTAGAAATAACTAGCCTGGCAACACTATCGAGACTATGCATATGTAAATATGTATGTATATTTCTTTAATGCATTGACAGATCAGCCCGACGATCTCACCCTCGAAGTCGAACAGCTGATACAAACTAATGAGTCTTTCTCGGGCGACTCTTAAGTCGAACCTCAAGAGGGGGCGCTAGTGTGCCCCCCACCCCACCCCTGCTCACCTCATCTCAAATGAGTGAACAGTAAAACACTTTTCACGTTATATTAATAACGTAAATCTTAACCGGAAGCCCGCGTCAACCGAATTATTTCGCATCAAATAACTCTTAGGGGTTGACATGTTCGCGCCCGTGATACCCTAGTGTGCCTCCTGGCTGCTTCGATGAAGTCGTTGGAGGTTTCGGGCTAACGACACGCGTCCTTATTCTGCTTCAGGCGGTTGTTTAGTGGGTGCAACTCCCACATACCCTGCGCGGAAACAATAGAGTTTAATCCGCTTTCCCACCGCAAGAGTAAAATTAAAAAAAAAATATTTATATGATAGTATATTTTGATCAGACAAAAAAGCATAGCATGGTGCATTTTACGTTCTTCAAACTAAGTTCTATAAAATATAGCTTATATCTTTTCAGTTAATAACGCTTTTCTTTTTACTTAAGTGGAGTTTTTGTTTTTAGATTGTTTATTTTTTCTAGCTTTTAACAGTTCTGGGAGTATATATAATATATAAACGCCGTCAGTTTTCAGTCAGTCGGTTTAGTTCTAGCAGAAGACATATGTTCTATCACTTATTTATTTGGATTTTCTGAGTACTTGACCTCGACTTGCTTGGGTTGTGAGTATCGAGCCCGCCACCATTGGCACTATACTGGAAGTAAGCCTATTATACACTTCAGAACACGGAGACAATTCCATATCAGTCCAGAAATCGAATATTAATTATTCCTTATGTTAAGAATTAATTCTTCTTTTATATGTTAAGAACCGACGTGTTTTAAATAAACATGACGCAGAACAAAACGGTTAAAAACTTAAATTTTTTTAAGCAGACTGCATGAATTAGGCGGTCGAATAGTATAAGAAGAGCAAAATGCAGCTAGCCCTTGCATAATGCAAGTAGTTAAATTTTTAATCTTTAATTAAATTTTAAAAGATCATATAATTGGAATACCGCTCGAGATCGACGTTGATGGCTTGTGTCTGAAAAAAATAGATACATAACCTTTTCACGGTAGAACCTTTGTTCAATTCTTGAATAACAAAAATTTGGCAGAAGTATAATATTTTTACTTCCAACCAAAAATTATCGTGATATGTTTTATCTCGTTCATAGCTAGGCCATATTCACGTGCTATTGCCGTTAGCTATCGTATTAATTATGTGGCTTTAGGGAATACGAAGTTTATGACATAATTCAACAACAGATAGAAACATATTTTATAGCGACAGCTTTAGGCGACGACACAGGGGGACGAGGCGGGGCGTTTGGGCGCATTATGCGGCAGCGGGAGGTGCATTTGCAAGATGCGCCCTCTGGAAATAATAGCATTCGGGACGCTCCGGCCACGCAGCGATGGTTCAATACAAGCAGAATAATAGTGCTAGGAGGGATTAAGTGTCCCTGACGCTTCTGTATAAGAATGACGAACTCGGTATTTATTTTCTACTCCTCTCAACAATCTGTCGCTTCCGAGGGACACTGAACAATAAATATGACAGATGTACATATTTTGATAATATTTGCCATATATTGTTAGTTAATACACTTTATCATAGCTTACCTCGGGTCGGTGCCGGCGTTTAGAATATCTGTCGTTTATGAGCGTTTGGGTTTGAGTTACAGCCAGTCAAATTCAATTTCAAATTTAAAAAGTTTTCATAAAAGTTTCAAGATGTCGATTTTTACGGGACGTCCCGATTTTAGGGTTCCAATTAAATGTCCCGCAGAGAACGCCAGTAGTCTCGATTATTACGTGAAAGTACAATCGGAACCTAATAGAAATCTGCTTACAGCTGCCCTATGCACTGAACACAATGTAAACTGAATCGTGATACAATCTGAAATCGCTGTATTTTTGTACAATTCAATTTTAATTTCGAGTCATGAATGGACTTATAAATTTTTTTTTATAAAAATATTATGTTTATTATTTTTTTATGAATTATTGTGATATGTATGTTTGTGTTTTTTTATTACTACAAAAATTATTGTCATATTATAATTTAGAGTGATTACAAAACTAACAAGTAAATAATAAATTATTTGTATTTTTTTTCCTATTTTGTCCCGAATTCTTCAACGAAATCCCGCATTTTTTTAATTTATGCGTACTAATCCCGATTTACGCGAAAAAAATCTGGTAACACTAGTTACAACCAGTAATTATAGACCATCGAAAGATGCGCGAACGATCTCCCCGCAACTGGGTGTGTCTGTTCGAACATCGAAGTGTGTCTCGGAATCGTCGACGGTGACCATTCATCCGGCGTTTTGATTGTATGCACGTGACAAGAATGTACAAGGGTTTTAGTGTTGATATGCTTGAGTAAGAAACACATCGTTGTTCGAACACGGCATATAGGCTCACGACTACTAGAGGAGGCCATCGATATACTTAGGTGGTTTACGTTCCTATCTCTGTTTGAGTTGGTATGTCTTCTGCGTTACGTATCATCAGTCTATAAATTATAAATTGGATTAGAATGATCTCGTAAATGTATCCAGATAAGGGGGACAAGATTTGTGTCGAATACGCAAATCCGTAATAAATCGTCACTCTCCCCTGCCCCCACCTACCCGCGGACTGAGAGTGGCGTCCGCGTCAACCGCAGTCGACTGGGCCGTTATATGCCTTGTCCACCGTCTGCTCATACCTGAAACAAAACAGATTATATTGTTCACTGAAATTATTGGTGCTGAGCTTCGGGCTACTATAAACGCATATAAATGTATTCACCGTTCGCGCATTTGCAACTCCGCCAGTAGAAATGTTTAGTGAAGTACCCGTACTCTAACAAGATTCCTTTGAATGTTACACTAACTTGTCATCACCGGCAGTGATAATGAATGCAGCATACATGATTGCTCCGTTTACCTCCACAAACTGACTTGGCTCACTTTGCGTTCACGGTAGCATCGACATTGCACGGGTCGTTACTGAATCTATTCACTACTAGAGCAAATCAAATCAAACGTATTTATTGCATGCTGCAGGTAACAAGAAGATAACATAATCATAGATTTATACTAAAACATGCCATGGAATTATATTGGCTGACATGTTCAAACTACAAGAATGTATTTTTTCAATTCTTTATATATACAATAGACTCTCACCAATCCGGCACTTCGATAATCCGACACGTAATAATTTGGCACCCCTTAGTTTTTAATATCTAGTGTCGGATTAGTGAGAGTCTACTGTCTATACATGTATGTATGTGAGCATTTATTATTTTTGCACTTTTATCTTAGTAAATAAATATTCATTCATATTATTATAGCATTTAGAAACTTACTAGTTTCTATATATATACTATAGGTATATAATTTCAATTTCGTAATATTTTTCTTTAATGGAATCTGATAATTTATTGTAGAGTTTTGGAACCACGACAAAGTCGCAGATGCGCCAACCTAATGGATACCTCTTATCACATAGCCGAAATACACCAGATTGTCGTTTTCCTTATCGTCAGACATAAATACACCATTCAAGATGTAACTCGCGGCAGTTTTACTGTCTGCGACCATTTGCTACTCCACTTTGATCCGTCTGGGATAGGTTCGGGCGGCGTAAGCTCTGCGCGTCTGTTCAACTCTTTTTGTTTGAAACTTTTGCGGAGATTGATATCCGTGGCCCTTAGCGACCGCTCCTGAGGCGGCGCAAAACCAAAATCCACCTAAACTTTTTACACGCATAATGACTAACGATCTACGTATTTTCCTTTTTTCAATTCACAAATCTATTGTGAAATAAACGGTCAATGACTAGCAGAAATTACAAGTACAATTTTATATGTTAAAGTTTCAGAAGTGTTTCCTAACCACGAATTATCTGAGCGATGGCAGAAAATAAGTTTAGACTACGGTTGGAAAGTGCTTGGATCATACATAGCTTTTTAATAATAATGCTCTGTCTATAGGTAGGTACATATAAATTAAATTGTAGTGTCCATGTGTGACTTCGTAATAAAGATTTGTCTTTATGCTGATGTGTTTCTTTGCTCCTAACCATCCATGACCCAAACACAAGTTTAAATTTTTTTCTCTCTGTCTGTCTATTTGTTTGTCTAGGCTAATCTTCGAAACGTCTGAACCAATTTTGACGACCCTTCACTGATAAGTAAAAAAATTGTTTCAAGAATGTTATACGCTACTTTTTATTAGGTTTTAACCTATGAAGTTGCCGTTCATGAGTACTGGCCATTTGAAACAAAAACAATTTTGATTGGGTGTGCATTCTAAATTCAAATTAATTTTGTTATAAAAACATGACATTCTATTTACAAAGTCAGTCTTTTCTTTACTGATTAGTGAGTTTTCATTATATTTGAACATTTTCCGTCATAATGAACACTTTGAAAATTCGTGTAATTATAGAATATGAGTTCCGTCGTGGCACTGATGCGGCACAAACGGCACGTAACATCAACAACGTTTACGGAGAGAATTTAACAAACGAACGCACAACCCGTTGTTGGTTTGCCAGCTTCCGTTCTGGAAATTATGACTTGAATAATGAACCTCGTGGTCGTTCGGACACTCTTCTCAACAATGAGGAATTGAAGACGATTGTGAAAGCTGATGATACTCAAACTATAGCTGAACTAGCAGCAGCTTTTGATGTTAGCATCAAAACAATATTGAACCATTTGCGACCAATTGGCAAAGTAAAAAAGCTTGATAGACGGGTACCCCACGAACTTAACGATCGCCAGCGCAGCGCAACGTACGCGTCGAGACCTGCCTCGCGTTGCTCAACAGGCACAGAAAAGAAGAAATCTTGAACAGGATTGTTACCTGTGATGAAAAATGGATTCTGTTCGACAATCGAGAGCATTCAGGAAGTTGGTTAGATCCTGGTTCAGCACCGAAGCAATGTGTTAAGCGAAAAATAACCTCTAATAAGGTGATACTGTTTGGTAGTCTAGTGCTTGTGTGATTCATCACAGTTTTTTACAAAATGGCCTGAGGATTACTGCAGATGTTTACTGTGTAGAACTGATGATGATGGAGAAAATGATGGAGAAGCTCGCACGTCTGCGACCGGCTTTGGTCAATCGGTCGTCCCCCTTCACGACAACGCGCGACCGCATACTGCACAACAAACAGTCTCCAAGCTGCTAGAGTAGGAGTTGGAAGTTCTGTCTCATCCACCATACTCACTAGACCTTGCACCTACCGACTATTACTTTAGAAGATTATCAATAAACTGCCACTGCGTTGGCAAAGATGCATCGATTGCACGGATGATTACTTTGAATAACAGAAATAAAGATCTTTGAAAAAAATACTTTAACTTATTTCATACAAAACGACTACTTCATAGGTTAAGACCTAATATTTGGGAAGCATTCAAATTTTCTGCGTAAGCTTAAAACATCACGCAAACGAAGTTGGGAACGTTCTTATGCTCATATCTTTATTTACACTTTACCAGATGCGTTTTCTAAATTTTTGTTTGTTAGTCCGTGCTAATTTCCAAAACACCTGAACCGATGTTGATGAAATTTTCATTGGCAGATAAAGGACTTTTCGGAAAGTAATCTAAACTATTTTTATACTACAAATATTCATCAATTCTGCGCATATAAATTAAATATTAGTGATGGTCTGTGATTAAAAGAAAAGTTTTTTCTTAAAACTATTTATAGCCATATTATCACTTCAGTTTTGAAATGATAAGTGAAGATAAGCAGTTAAGTGGACAGTTTAAAATATAAGAGAGGAGAAAAAGAAATAGATGTTCTTTTCACACTATTAATAAGTGACAAGTTCAATTAAGATAAACCAATATATGATCCATGCAGATGCAGCTGCGGGCCTTAGCTAGAGTGTTATAAAATTGTGGCAGTTTGACGCAGGTTTTTTACTGCATTCACAAAACAGTAATAGACGGCAATATATAGACGTGTAACGATAATAATATGGACTGCATACAAGTTTTTTTTTTTGCTCTTAATGGCTATAACAATGTATTAACAGTTGACGGGGCACACGCTCGAGCCGTGTCAATCAGCGACAACAAAAGCAATAAAAGTTGTTGAAAAGCGATGAAAACTCAATTTGGCGAGTGGCGGCGGCTGAAACAATAATGTCGAACAAAGCTCGCGTAATCAGCTCGCTCGACCTGCGCTGCACTAACGCAATTTTCCTCGTCTTTTCATACAAAAAAAAATCAAACTGACCTATTCAATGATATTTACATGAACAAATTGACTAATGTAAAACCGGTCAAGTGCTAGTCGCAATCGCACATCGAGAGTTCCGTACCATATTATATTTGTGTTATAAATTTATGTGTTTTGTTACAGTCTATGTCACTAATTACATTAAGAATGAGCGTTTTCGGTATTTGTTGTTAAAATACAGTTTATGGTATATACATGATGTAATGGAATTACAAGTGTCGTGATAGCCCAGAGCGCAACGAACATGTCTCAAATTTATAAGGCCCAATAGGGCCATGGTTCGAATCCGGGCGTGTGCCAATGAGTATTTCTGACTTAAGTACACAATGTCACTGACACCGTGCTTCGGAGGGCACGTTAAGCAGTCGGTCCCGGACGCTGTCAATAGATGGCGGTCGTTACAGTTCCCAACCCGCAGTGGAGCAGCGTGGTGGACTTAAGTTCCAAGCCCCCTCCTCACCCTGGGGGAGGCCTAAGCCCCTGCAGTGGGGTGAAAATGGGCTGATGATGATGATGAATGGAATTACAAATTAATAACTACAAAGTTTAATTTTTGAGATAGACCCCGTGACAAAAACTAATTTAAACTTACAATTTTGACGGCCCCGACGGCCCGATTTGAAAATAATAGATATATTTAGTAACTTCTCGATAGACAATACCTCACACATGCCAGGGTAAGAAAAAAAATGTTTAGCTCTTTTTGTCCTATGTGTATGAATCCTTTCTCCTGAACAAGTAATAAATTAAATTTCTGACTTTGTTGACTCGAAACCGACTGAAATAGTCGGGTCAACATTTGACATAAAATAGTCAAACAACTCAGTCCGTTACAACCTTTTTAAGACCTGTGACAGACGGACAGACATACAGTGACAGCAATAGGGTATAGAACGCTAAAAACGGCATCGCAACACATTTTTAACACGATTTTATTTGCTTGCTTGACCTGTTTGTACGGGTATGAATGTGATATATTTTAAAAAAATTCACCTACTTCTCATTATCTTAAAACTTGGAAATCGTGTGTAGTTCTGATGACAATTCAATAAATTAAAAATCTAACATCCATAACGGAACAACGTATCCTAACCGTGTTTAGGCTTTTTGCAATTGTATCGACATGCACTCTGCCCTTTTATGATTTTCTTTCAGGGCCTCATGATGACGTCTAATATAATTTATTAAACGTATCCCAACCATATTTCGATTTATTGCAACTATCTTGAGATATACTGTGACCATGAATAGTTTTCAGGATCTCATGGTGGAGCCGCCTTCCGGCAAGTTCCTTCGACGATATAAAACTAGTTGCCGTTAGTGGCTGGATGAAAATGGCTGAGGATAGAGGAGTGTGGCGTGCCCTGGGAGAGGTCTATGTCCAGCAGTGGACGAATATGGGCTGATAGATGGATGGATGGAGGGGTTCCTTGTCGGACTACTTAACCCTAAAAATTGCACAGTGATATATAAAAGCACTAAAAGTTTTCTTCAAATGAAAAACATGAATGTTTTTCTAAACATGAATCAAAAACGGTTCTGTACTTAAAAATGACAGTGTTGCCATTGCTGACATTCCATTAATTATTTGGACTTATGGCTATTAAAAAATGCCATTTTTGAGCCATTTTTAATACAAAAAATAATGTCCATCATCGAATTTAAAATTTAAATTTAATTGTTCTATCAGAAAGCGTGTTATACAGCCGGCTCTTAAACTAATACGATGCAGTACCTCCACAAGTGTACACATCCGATCTGATGTTATTTACCCCATTTACTCCATTCCCTTATTTTCGTGTTTCGCCCGTTCTCTGATTATTCAAAGAAACGCTTTCAACAATGAGGTGGCAAATCCGATATGGATATTTTCTGACTCACACAAAGGCTTCGTTACTCGTTGAACGTTGATTTTGCCGGCCAAATTGCACCCAAAGATATCAACGCATCCAGTTGAGGTATTTCAACAAGCTTCAAAATAAAAAGACAAGCACTGAATCCAGCAGCCAGGTTTTACGTATAGGTCTCGAGAGGTACTTAATTTTAAAGTGAAGAAAGGTCAATTTCGAAATTGAAATTTCGAATATAAAATCGGTTATAAACAGTAGTGAAATATAAATTTAATTAATTTGCTGCTTGCTATATTTTGTATGTTAATATTTTTGTATAAGCTTATGAACGCCTTACAACTATTTGTTGTCTGAAAATCGCTATGTATGTTTTCATTTGGCTTTTTTAATGCCTCCACTGTCCGTCCTAAACAATGTGTTAAGAAGTTGAGACTATGAGCCCACAAACGCTCGCTCGGTATGACTCAGGGGATATAGACTTCCTCCGACCGAGTACAATAATTTATTGTTAGTAAAATATGAGACCTACTTTCCTGCATTTAGAACTTTTTGGACGTCTGTCTTCATATTTTGAAACTTGCTGAAATGGTTTAAATAAAACCGTCGATAGCTCTTCCTCTATTCGGAAGTGACCACGAGGTCTTTCCGAAAAGCATTTAAACAATAAATCTACACCATACGACTGTTAATTGGAAGAACCGCCGCAGGGATGTGGATCGTCCTGCACTAAAAACTATATTCAACCTTTACCCGTCATTGTATCGTACGTTATTACGTTTAAATCGTAGTGAAAAAAATCACAAATTTATAAACAACAAGTCCAGTGCTAGTGTAGTAAATAGATTGCATCCCGTACAATAAATTAAAACTACATTTCTTTATTCCAGTGCTCTGTGAAGTCGGGTGCCATCCGAGACGGTACACGATTCTAAGTTTTGTTTAAGAAAATGTTTGTCGTTTTTAATAAATACCATTTCTTTATTATTAAACTTTCTAAATACACGATACGCATATTGGACACGCGATCTACGAAGTGTTAATACTGACAACGAATAGACCGAATTGGTACTACTAAATGATATCAAAGTTGAAATGCGATGTCTAGTACGGTGCTCATTTCTCTTCAAATTTACCGTTTGTCCTTGAGCATGTAAATTTTTAACGCTTTGTGCAATTACGTCCTGATTATACTGAAGATTTTGATGCCGGTTTAGATGCGCCCTATCGAATTCGGCCTCGGGCTGTCGGCTGGTTCGACCTGAGTGCCGACATCGAGCTGATGATTTTAAATTTATGCTGTTCTATTTACATAGCTTTGTCGACTACGCAGTCCCGACCGACCCGGCAATTAGCGGCTCCCACCTGGCTGGCCAGGGTACAACGAACTCGCTGTCACTCGCAATACTTTAATCGTTTCACAGTGTATCATCCTTCGAAGTGATACTGTATTTTAAAAATTCCAACGTTATTTATTTTGATATACCTACTGTACATCGTGCTATGATATAAAATAATAAAAAAATAGTTTCGATGAAATAAATTGCCCTATTAACACTTCTAAGTGCATTCCAAATCGCTGGTCTAAGAACTTAATTTTATAATAGGGTTACATAGATAGCGGAAATAAGCGCTAAGGAAAGATTTAAAAAAAATTAAACCTCAGTGAATTAAAAAAAAGGGTGAAACTCTGTATGCAAAAGTGTAGGCAAATAAAGCTCATACTAACCTAAAACTTTAGGTATATAAAGTATAACATAAATGAGTAAACAATAAAAGTACGAATTGAGTACAAGCGTTCACAGTTTAATAACTCATACTCTAGCTAGCTGGCGCAAGATGGCGTGTTTCAGTCCGCGATCAATTTTTACGTATTTCCTTTCGATTTCTACGTAAAATTCTTCTTTAGATCTCAATAGATTCTCGAAAAAAAATTGCAAGTCCAAATTCAATGGGATCTAAAACATATAGACATTTTCGTTAATTATTTTTTTTAATGAAACACACTCTCGTAAAAGACCGCCTCACCTTCGCCTTCCTCTCCGAGAAAACGCCATCAGAAAATGCCAAAATAATTTTTGTTTCTCATTTAACGATTGCAGTGTAGTAGCAGCTTATGATGCTTGGCCGCTGACTGGTCGACATAATTATTGTAATGCAAATGTAAATGCCCGTAGCAAAGTATTAGGTTAAGATTCTATAAGTGGAACATCGCGATAAATAGGCGACACAAGTGGTAAGAAGCGGTGCGGTGGGACAGAGGACGCTTGCCGGCGATCACTACAGCGAGTGCCGGTAGAGCAGACAAAAAAGTTTAGTTTATTTTAAAAAAAAGGTATTAAAATGTCACAGAAGTACACGTGTGTCTAATAGATATGCGAAGCTATAAACAAAAAAGAAATTTGTTCGCAGCTACGTAGTTTTTGAAATTTCTCAAGGGAAGTACAAATCAATACTGTGGTCAGTCTATATTAAGGCTTTATTTATCACGAATAAAGGAGGCATTTCCTGTTATATACTATTTGATACTACTGGAAAGGCGCGGGTCGCCTCTAAAAGCTAAAATGTCAATTCTGTCGAACCCTCTCGCTAGATTGAAACTTTACAAGTTAGCTTTACCGAAAAGTTGACATTCATACTTATATAATAAATGCCAAAGTCAGTTCGTATGTTCGTTTGTTTTCATGTCTCGACAAAATGACGAAATAAAAGATTTCTCACATTGAGGCAGTTGAAGAAACATTTTTATGTTTATACAAACAATCAGCCGATTGATGCCTCTGTGCAAGGGGCATGCATAAGGCAGGCATAATGAATGCAAGGGCTTAGGCCCCCTCTCATCCCGAGGAAAGTACACACAGGACACAGACAACTGTTTAGCACCGTCGATTATTCTCATAAAATACAAAACTGAAAAGCGAATCGGACTTTATTGACAAATTGTGAACTTTTGATCAATTCTGATATCATGCCGACGCTATCACTACATATTATAAAATAAAGTCCCCCGCCGCGTCTGTCTGTCTGTCTGTCTGTTTGAACGCGATAAACTCAAAAACTACCAAACGGATTGGCATATGGTTGACACCAACGGCCGGAGTGACTCAAGAGGAAGGTTTACGTTTATAATTTATTAATGTTTTGTGGAAATTAGTTTAAATATGACGTTCGTTGTCGAAGAAATTGGAAAAAAATCAAGCTGGCTGGGAGCTTTCATCGAAAACGCTGCCTCATCCCTTTGATATATAACAAAATAATGTATGGAGGAATTGTGTCTTTTTTATAAGACTAAAGAATAGTCCACGATAGCATCTTGTGGCATGGCATGTCTATCTTTTATTGATAGCTTACTATACCTATTTTTATGTTTAAAAAAAAATGGTGTCATATGATGAGGTAATTGGAAAGCCATTTATACAGATACAGTATTAATCCTTATCAAATTAAATACGTTATTTAAGTTCAGCATTTCATGCAGATTATGATTGCCCTTTACATCATATAATTTAAATTAATATCTTAGGATAGCGGCCGGGCGCGGCGCATAGAAACATAGAAATATTACTATGAAACACACAACACGGATGGATGAACATACTATTAAATCAAATCGGATATGACACTACGACAGAAAAAACACTACGGCTTATATGCTCTGCTACCCGTGCGAAGCCGGGGCGGGTCGCTAGTATTATATAGACGGTGTATCTCCGATATATTAACTATTACATGTTTAAAATAATTGTATGTTAAATCAATCTTTATACAAATGTCGAACCATTCCAAATCAGTGTTAGAAACATGAAAAAATACCAAAGTTAAAATAGCTTCACAACACATGTTTCATTCTCCGTCCTGTACCTGCCTGAATACAAACTGAGTGAATAATTGTTGAATCGATTAGTCAAAGCTCTCTCGACCGCAAGGGGTCCGGGCGTAAGAACGGGGGGTGGCGAGGGTTGAGGAGAACGGCTAACTCGTTATTCTACCTCGAGGGATTAACCGTTCGCGGAGATTAGCCCGACCGAGACTCTTCAAACAGATCGCAACGGTCTGCGCTTCTTCTGCCAAAGGACAGACAGAGTGAGCACCGCTGCCGAGACTACCATTATCCGAATTAAACTGCGTCGAGCGCCACTCTCGAAAATACACTCTAACGACGAGAAAAAGCACTTCTCCGCTAATATTTTCCTGACACTTATAATACACTTCCGATTGAAGACACCCATTAGTGAATTGTTAGTTATATTTATTTATTTATTATTTCATTTCAAATAACAAAGATTCATTTGTTAGTAAAACATCTACGTTGCAACTTAAATGTTAGTAACATAAGAGTCAAAATTAAAACAAACTACAAATCACAAATCAACATCAAATTATAAAAATTAACTAAGTCATACAAAAGATGTGAATACTATATCTACCCTATATGAAATGGCAATCCGAGAAAGAACACGAGTCACAACAAGTCACGATTTTCACGAAATTTAGTAAGTGATGGTATTCTTTTCATGGACCCATGACCTCTCCCAAGCGACCAGTTCACACTATATGAAATTGTCTTTCTTAGATTAATAAATTACAAGACTTGGTTTAGTTTTAAAAACAAAGATTCCGAAAAATATTAATAATTACTACTCATAACTTTAGATTTGACGCAATTCCTTTAAAAAGATAAATACGTGTAGCACTGAATCAGTACTGTCTGCCCTAAATATTTCGCGAAATAGTGGCAATTTCATAGCGAGAAATGGCGGTGGAAACTGTTTCTTTTTAAATGGCATTTGAGCGATAATTATTCTTAAGCTTGGACGTGAAGAGTTCGCCATCGATCGCCACAGGATCCAAGCCACTCGATACGATCTCGGGTAGCGGAATTATTTTACATACAATTATCCGAAAGCGATTCCGATCGAACGTTAATTGATAGCTGTTTTTAAACGCTTCATTATAGAAAAGAGAGTACTTGTATCTCGTTTTGATTTCAGATAATGAATTCGCTCTAAAACCGTCCTGCAAAGGTCTGCTTCTTTTGGCTTAAGCACCCCGATTAAGATACAAAGAATATTTCTTATATTAAATTTATTCCAGTTTGTTCTCCGGTTGAAGTCTGTTTACATTAAGTAGGGAAGTTAACATACCAAAAGAACTGTTCTTATGACATAAAATAATTTATGATTCTCTGAACAAAGCAATAGTACAATCACTATTACCACTTATAAGTTTATGAATATTCATAAGGAATTGTTAGTATGTTTAATATTCAATAAAAAAAAATCTTTACTAGTATTTTATGATAACGGTAGAATCAAATTTCATGTCTTGTACGCACCAAAAATTGTGACGAGGTATGCAATGAAAGTGAAATTGAGTATTAATTACCAAAACGTGTTCCACGAAAACGCGTACGTCTCTTTACGTATGACACGTTCAGACGTAGTACATATATCATCCAAACAAGCAAAGTTGTCCAGTTACGGTACTAAAGGAAAAATTTAACTCGAAGTGATTCGCCATAGGTGCTGTGTGACATTGAATTTGAGTTATATCCTAGAGAATTTTTTCGGCTGTTCATCAATAATTTTTATTATCTCTGAAACTAGTCACGTTACGAACCTAAATAACATATCGCTAAAAAGGTGATAATAATTTTCTCGATGTTTCAACGTGTCATGCGTATTTCGAGTTTCCGCCGTTTTACATGAAGCACATTCGTAGATTTATTTTAGAATCTTGTCTCGATTTACTTAAGCACTTCTGATGTCAAAAGAAGAGTAATATAAAATGATTGAAAAACCCGATTGCATAAAATTAATTACCTTAATAAAAAAGAACAAAACGAACTCTAAGTCTATAAAATTCTGTTTAAGCAATTTGGAATACACCTTGTAATATTTTGTTACTCGATACTTGAGCAAAAAATAGTAATACAAATTTAATTTGAATTTTATAAGGTTTTGCAGACGGGATACATCAATAACAAAAATATGTTTAGAGGTGGTTTTAAAATGAAAATGTATTTTAGTTATCAGAACAAAATATATTATGTAATTATTGTTTGCCTGCAATACGTTTTAACATGCAAATATATTATATATTTTTTTACATATTTTATTTAACTTATTGTGTATACATTGCCAAACAAAGGAACAAAAAGATATATGTCGCAGCTTACCTGTTTTTGTATAAATCGTAAGAGTGCGACAAATATACGAAACCCGCGGCCAGAGGGCAGAGAGAGAGAGCTTCTATTCGTGTCGTGGCCAGGAAGGTCGTGCGTGTCTCGGGATCACTTACGCATATTAATTATTTCAATCGTATTAATAACTTAAATTGTATTTATAATTTGAATACTAAGGTCGTGAGTAACAGTTGAGTATACTAGTATCTAGTGTTCACATCAAAGTTTTTTATGACAGATTCATAAAAGTTTAGTGTTGTGTTATCTTGCATTATCACATTCAGATACGTAGACATATTACTTATTGTGTATAAAACTCAATTGTATAATAATTATTATTATATCAAAATGTCTAATGAAAGTTGTCATTGTGACCGTTCTTCAACATATTGTAGGCGTATATTGTAATAATAGTATATTTATATTACTAATTTCTAGATAGGTAGTAAAAAAAGTTCTCTAATGTTCAATTTAGCTTAGGGTCACATTACCCTGATTATTTCAAAGATACGACTACAACAAACCGATCGAGTGTTGTGTTGTTTTGTAGTATGTGGCGAAAAAGTAGCATAAAAGTATAATTTATAATGACACATGTATGTATATGTATATATATATAGATAATTGTAACACAATTCGGCGGATCTTCTGTTTCCATTTTTAACGAGGTGAACCCCGACCGGACAAAACAATACGAGCACAAAAATATTGTTCACTTTCCTTTTATATTTTCTTTCCGTTTCAAATAAATTATGGCTGTAAAAATGTTATATTATAATCTTGGTACTTTAGAGTTACATTAAAAGGTAGTGCAGGATTCCCTTTACCTTTGAGTTATAATACGTGTTTTCCTCCTTTTTTTTTGTTCCTACTAAATGTGCCGAGTTGGCGCGCCCTATACAGGTGCCGCGCCGGCTCCCCGCCATACTACATAATTTCAGTTTAATCTTTTAACTTTGAACGGTTTACGACAACGGCACCCACCTGTGGTCGAAGCCTCTATTTAGCCGCATGCTCCCCACTACTCTGCGTCGTACGCGAACCTTCACGGCCACAGATTACTTCCCCGCGTATAGATATGCCGTGATCGAACAACAAGCGTTTTCCTAACACATTCTACAACAAACACCACATCCGATATCTCCGAGAACTAATACTTGTGCTAAAATGAACGATCGATAAAATATCACCGTAGACGATTCCGTTCGCCCGCTATTTTCTGACCATCTATGGGCACAAACATATAAATTTGTAACACCTCACGATCTCCGTCATAGGCCATGGATATCTGTTACGGTAATCACTACATATAGATCGGTTATCACCATAGCTAGGTATTGGTCAAATTTAATTCAAATAAAAACAAAAAAAGCCCATGAACGAGACTACTAGAACTATGGAGTAATGCGATGCCACGTCACATATTTTCAAAAACTAACGGGATCATGTGCAATTATATCAATGTAATAATACATCATTTGTTATGGTACGTTCAATGGCAAAATAACTACAGACTAGACGTCACCACGTAGGACTCCTCTCGACTCCGGCGAGCGACACCATTTATTGAATAGCGTTAGAATCTATTAACGAGATCCAGAGAGCGATTAAGCGACCGGCGTCAGGCGCCGTCCCGAGTCGTCCCTCTGTGGGTAATTTAAAGCGGTAAAGTCGATTACCGAGATATTCGGGAGCGGGACCGATTCGCTCTAAGGGGTAATCGAGTGACTGCACGGAATCGAGTCCGTGGGCGGCGGCGACTTAACTCGATCTCGAGCTCGGTCCACGCCGGCGGTTAACTTAGAACTTAGAAGTGCAAAAACCGTTCGCCGCCGGACAAAAACTAACTCGACAGAGCAAAAACTTCGTACACGGAGCGGGTGGTCTCCGGCTTACTCTGTGAGACTGCACTGCGGTTTTAAATGCACTGAAAAACTATTCTAAAACGTAATTCCTAAACGGGTTCTCTTCTCGCCGACCCGTTTTGCCGGAACGAGGCCGACAAACTGAGTTAACTTACAACTTTGAAAAACTCCAAACGAACAAATCTCAGCTAACCCGAAAACGTCCACCACCCAAACGAGGTTAGTATTTTACTCCGCCTCCAAAAGAAGGAGTCCGAGATATTCCGAAAAAGGGATGGAAGTGTTTAGAAGCGATTTTGTAGGCGGTCAGGTGTCGCCGAAAAATTTACATACGCAAGTTAATGCTGTAGGTACAAAATACATATATTCGCACTTACCTTATAATAATAATAATAATAACACACACAATCACAACAACGCATAAGTCCCAAACTAAGCATTAGCTTATTTTTTGGGTACCAAGCGAAGACACCACATACATATAACAACCACAATACACAACTATATAAATAATTGATTTTACTGTTGAGTGGTGAAATTTTTACAACAAGAAATTTTTAAGCACTATCGGCTAAAAACCCTAATCTATAAACAATTCGTGTTACCAGATATGATCTCTCAATTTCGGTTTCGATAACAAGCTCAGAGCCGCACAATGCAGTATGGAAAAGCTATGCTTGGAGTCTCTCTGCGACATATAATTCAAGAACAGAAATAGGCAATAAAAATAACAAAGAAATCGGCAGAAGAATTGAAATAACCGACATAGTTCATAGAATCAGGGAATTGAAATGACAATAGGCAGGCCACATCATCGTAGAATTAGTAACAGTTAAGTAATAAAAGTTCTCAGTTGGCGCCCACGGACAAGATGCCGTAGCGTGAAGTGGCCCCTCACTAGGTGGATATGACGAACTGGCAAAAGTGACCCAAGACCGTTCATCGTGGAGGTGGAGTGCGGAAGCCTTGGTCTTGGAGAGCACGTCACTATCATGAACCGCGCAACAATTCACTTCGTACCCGTTCCGCGTGTCTTACCCATATATCAATTCTAACCTATTCCATGTGTTTTGTGGTTGGGTTGTACTTTATCTTGTCTCACTACTCCATCGACCTATAACTTCAAATAACATTTTCGCCGGTTTACAGTACTAATGTTACATATCAAAGGCTCTGTATAGAATTAAGGCCGACGTGACATCTCAGTCAATTCGTATGGTGGAAGTTTCAAACATTTCTAAGTGACCCATTTCGCTGAAAATCTTTGATGTTAAAGTTCTACACTCGAATTGAGTGGAGGAATATCGGCCGAACGTATACAAATCCGTTTAATATTATATCAAATATGTATCAATACCAAATTATACCTTCACTTACCACCATACTGTACCTTAAAATGTAAGTTCTACGAGTACCAGGTTCCTTCAAAATGAACGGTTTCTAACAAATATTCCGAAAATAATCATTTGGTTAATTTTTTTAGCTGAATATTCCAATCGACAGATATTTTGTAATTTAAAAACATACGAATTTTCGATATCAGGCATTCAGGCTTCATCGGGCATCACCGAGCTTTGTGTTCGTATTTGGCGGGACCATAGAGGGACATCGATTGTCGTGAAGGGCTATCGATCCACGTTGTTGAATCGCTTTTGATCATCGCACACTCGATCGTATATTTCTGCCGTTTAGTAGTTTGGTAGAATAAGCACATACTGATGTATTGTTCTAGCGACTCGGATGGAAACTGTCACACATCAATAGCAGTCCTTTGTCTGACGACAAATGGATTTCTCAGGATAGGATGGCAATACAAACTCGTGACCAAGGCGATGGTACAATGAATACACCGAATGTTAATGTATAATTTCAGGCGAAGCTCGAATCATTATAAAAAGACAAATATGCTTTGGTTTGACATTTTTGTTCGTAGGATATTCTTGTCATATTAAGAAAGCATAACACAAAGCACCATCTAATTCCGAACTAGACAGAGCTTGAGTTATTGGAATTAGGCACCGAGCTTTGAATTAGTTCAATAGAGGAATAATGTTGGCCATTTAGTTTAAGTACAAAAGTTATCACATTCAGGACATTAGAATGAAGACAAGGGACGGGCGGGACGCGTGTATGTTGCACGCGATTGGTTACCTAGACGCTTGTGTTATGTCCAGGACTTTGTGTATTATCTTTCACAACTAGTTAAATACTATTTATTGAAAGAAAGGCAGATACCAATATAAAAAAAATAATAATAATAAATAAAATCGACAAAATTTGTCGGTTTTGAGTTCTTGAGTTTAGCAAGCGTCCTCCTTCTATATAGTCTGCTACATTCAAAGTTAAGTGGTACTAGACAACTGAAATACATACTTAGATATTTTTTTATAATACACACATATATGAATATTTTACACTCACCCACTATAGAAATAGACATGTTCACGCACACAAATATTTGTCTCAAGACAGAAATCGAACCCGCCACCTTTAGGTCTGCAATCAGGGACTCTTACCACCCGATCAAGTCAAATTGACAAAATGAACAAATAAGAATTAATATGATTTACCCGTTTTCGTTTGAGATAAATAAACCAAGAGAACAAGCGCAACGTATAGGTACAATATTTAGTAAAATTATTTATTTAAAACTTGTTATTGAAAATAGATAAGGGAAAACAATAGGGATAACTGATCTCACGGAAGCGAACCTCCATGTTAATGAACATATTAAAATGCGCACGGCCAAACTATTGGGTGCCCACAAAACTAATCCAAGAGCGGGGACATACCTCTCAGGACCGGTGAGGGGGAGACAGTCGATCCTGAAAATCACACTAGTTCAAGGGTCGAAAAAAATAATTGTACGGTTGAGGTAGTTTCCTCGCACGTGGATTGTGCCCCTCGGCTCCGATATGAGGAGCTCCCTTAATTAAACGGCTAATGAATTCTTAACCGTGGGCTCTCATTAATTATACCCCGCCTTCAGGTTTTACGCAACAATTATATTTTAATGGGATTTCACAGAACACGCGTAATAATTAATTAAATAGGTTTATAATTTACCCGCTACACCTGAATTACGAGATAATTTAAGAAGTATTGGGTAACAGCGCGTCAAGATGGCGAATCCATCGGAAGGCGAACTTAATGAAGTTAAATATATTTTCGGAAATAGAAATCGCATTCCATACAAGCTTCTGTAGCCTATGCGGTTAGGATTGTAGGCTACTAGGCGCCAATAATTAGGTCATCCGTCAAAAGTTATTGTCGTGTATAGTCACGGTCAAGTATTTTTTTCTTAGACTCGAAACAAGTTTTATTATTTTAAATTTTGGCAGTCGTATTAGAATCAGTTCAAAAATGTTCTTCGATATTTAAGGTCTGATATTCGATATCACCGATTGGTCGATTCTATATCACTGCGACGTCACACCAAGTCGTAATCGCGTGTATACTATGCCCATTTTTGTATTGAAAAAGTACAATAATGAACCAATAATATCGAAGAATTTTAATCTCATAATTTTATTTCACTTCTAATAGAATTCGTTAAATGACATCCAGTTCTGTAAGGTTTAGAAATCTCCAGAAGGTCAAGACGTTTTTCATTTCTCTGCTACGCTAGGAATGGTTTTGAATGTTGTCCGTCAAAGATGAATTATTTTAGCCCGTCGTCGCCCGGGCTAATCCAGTTTCGCTTCGTCCACAATCCAATTAGCGCGATGCGAAGGTCGCACAATGTCTTTACCATTTTTTTAAGTCTTTCAAAAAAACTCCACTCATCAGATATAGAACTGAGCGACCCTTCAACGTAACAAGCTTAACTTTTTGTGTTTTTTTCCAAAAATGTGTACGAAGGTATTCGTACGACGCAATTTTCGGGAAGTCACTTCGTAGTGTGGTCGCATAAAAATTCTGAACTCAAAAAGATCGCATTTTTTTGCAGTTTCTGCCTATGAGCCGAAAAGGCGTGAACTGTCGTTTTTTTAGATATGAATTGAGATATTATAAAATTATAAAAAGTAAAAAAAACCTCATCTCGTTGCTCATCTTTAACGGTTGTAATTATTATGATTCTAATAATGACAAGAAATTGATTTTATGAAAAAAATAATTAATTCAGCTATTTTAATCCCAATGCAATGGATCATTATAATTTCAGCCGCCAACGTCCACTACTGGACAAAGGCCTCTACCCAGATCTTTACAATACGACATGGCTCACCTGTATCCAACAAAGGCCCGCCATATTTAGTAAGTCGTCAGTGCACCTATTGGAAGCTATCTCACGCTACGACGACGTCTGATCCGTGATCGCCACTCGACAACTTTGGTTCCCTAGCGGTTATCGATTCTGTTAGCGATGCGATGCGGCCTCCACTTCCTCTACAGAGTTCTTCGCTTCGAATTCTATCCCGCAGAGAAACTCGAAGCATATTTCTTTCCATAGCACGTAACTTCAATTTACAGATTACCTATACGTAATTTCTTTTTTTATAATCGGCAACACCTACCATTTCGCTTAACAGAACATTAAACGGTTTCTTTTATAACAAGTTAATAATTCCTTTTGACGGAGCGGCGTACTCTGATTGAATTATTCACTTCGGTTAATTAATTATTTTCGACTCAGATCGAGTTCAGTTTAAAATATTTGTACGTGGGCCACGGCAAAGAGCTTTATACCGCAAAAGTTCACCCATCCCTAGTATATTTGACGACAATATAAAAAACACAGACAATATTTATAATTCTAATTTAAACTAGATTTTTCCCACTAGTTTGCGTAGACTTACACGACGTCCCTATACATACGTTTTTCCATTCCCGTTCCCGATCCCACGGCCGCCGCATTTTCTACTTGAATTCTAGCGTTATACCTAAATAATGTTCCATCTCACACCTCGAAACATTGCTCATCATTCATTTCGATACTTAACTAGTTTTCTGCATATCGAATGGTAAATTTCAATGAAAATAAGTAGTGTATATTAATCTCCGTAGTTTCAACTATATCCGTGCGATATACGCGTATAAAATGCTCGAAGGGTCCCAATCTCAGCCTCCGATCCCATTTATCATGGCTTCAATTTAACGTTCATGCAAATCAAGCAGAAAGATTATGGGAGATTCAAGTTAAGGTTCTTTTAATATTCTGCATACTACAGATTTTGAATCTTTTCTTTTGAATGAATCTCTGAATAAAGTTTTACGGTGTAAAAGAGAGATAGCGTGGAACAATATTTAATAATTTTTACCGACTATCGACATTCATTTTGCACGTCACTAATTTTATGCCAGAATATTCTATGAAGAACTAATGAACTTTAAATTAAGTTTGAAGGTACTTTTCTCAAATGAAGGGACTATTAATCCGAAAACCAGATTAATAATATATTTTCATTCATCCGGCGACGAAATGCGGCGCTAGATTGATGGACTACCAAATTGAATATTATTTATTAAAAATATACAATAAATATAAAAGTTGCACACTTTATCACGTCGATCAATTTCAAATGATAAATCAAATATTACTATAGCATAAAAAACAATTTACCTAATTAAATAAATGTATATAATTAATTGAAAATGTCAGGAAAAAAAACCGACTACAAAAACATAAACTAAAAAGTTAAAAATAAAATTTTCATTTTAAAGAAAGGAGCAATCATAGGCGGCATATAGTTAATGAAGTCAGTGCCTACTCACTCAGACACTATAAATTGTGTTCTACATTTATTATTATAGTAAAGTAGTAAAAAGGAATATCATTGTTGTAATTGTTATTACCTGATAAGTACCCATTCAAAGTGTCTGATTTGGCACCGACTTCATTAACCATATGCAGCCTATTAATGCTCCTTTCTTTAAAGTGAAAATTTTATTTTTAACTTTTTAGTTCATGTTTTTGAATTCGGTTTACTATAAATAAGTCAAAGTGTCACTGTAATAAAATAAGTACCTAATAAAATTTTCTCTAGCTATCAGTGCACTCATGTTATTACTTTTTGGGTTAGCCAGAGAGTATCGAGTCCCTTCTAAATAAATAACGAAATAAAAATGAAATATATTTATACAATAATTTTTAAATCACATAATAATAATAATGAATAAGTTCGATTAACGTTGCGCTCGTTTTTTTTATATTGTATGGTGGACCGGAACCCTTCGTGTGCAAGTCTGATTCGCATTTGGCCGGTTTTTTTTCAAATGGCTTAAGCAAAAAAATTAATTTTGCCGTAATAAATTAGCAACAAATTCCTGCCTACTTCTAATTTGATTCCGCTATTTTGACACACATTAAGCTGGCGGTGTCCTCATTATTCATTTTTCATCATTTTTTCATCATTTATCAAATGGCTTGAGCAAAAAAAATTAAATTTGCCGTAACAAATTAGCAACAAATTCAGGACAGTTTTTTTTTCTCCCGGTTTACAATGTGACACTGACAATTTAACGTTTAGCTAGCGGTGTCCTAATTTTTTTAAAACGACTAGAACAACAAAATTAATTTTGCTATAACTAATTAGCAACAAATTCAATCCAGTTTTTTTTTTTATTCTCCTCCCGATTTACAATGTGACAAAGTGAAAACACCGCCAGCTTAAAGTTAAGCTGGCGATGTATTCTTATTAATTTAATTAATTAATTAAGCCTTTTCGGATTCGAGTAAAACAACCGAAGCCGCACGAGTAACAAAAGTAAAAGCTACGGGATGTCAGACAATCATTTCGTGGTTAATATATTTTCATTAGTATTTGTGCATCTGCAAAGAAGTGATTACGGCAACATGGACATTCGTTTCATAGAATAAATCGTCTACTTTAGCCAGGTAGGTCTTTTCTGACATGACATATTGCCCTCGTTTTACGCCCACACTGTCGATATATTGAAATACGATTTCACAATCGAAACATAGAATACGGGGCACATACAGGGGATGGGATATCGAATACGCGGAAAACTCGCGCCGGCCGCGAAAGGCCATAATTCAATTTTTAGCTGATACCCGCTCGTTGGTGCCACAAACATATACACGTACCACCGCCCTGCACGCCTCGTGTCATTCCCTTAAAGTAGACAAGAATAATCTCGGTAATTCATATAATGATCAAATAAAATCACATTATCGTGTGACTGCCTTATACAACGTACCCGAGGGATTTTAACAGAACCTTCTAATCAATATTACAAACAAATAATTTTAATAATTTTTTTGTGAGTCTGACATTTTGCTCACGTTTTCGATTATTTCGAAGTATGAAACACTATCCTGATCCTTATGCTAAGTCAATGATTTAACACACATAATACTTTAAAAAATTTAGTAATGCAGGGTAGAAGTGCAAAAAATGCACAAAGATTGGCAACACAGCCCCACACTAATTAGTCCTTGATGAAATTGACACATTTTATACGCATTTTTTTTACACAAATATATTTTCGGTTTCGAAGGGAATTTAAAAACTAAGAATTTTTGTTTAGGTTTCCTTGTAAACTATGAATGAGGCCCTATAAAATAAAAGCCGGATAGTTGCAACCACTTAAAAAAAACTCTATTAATAAAGGATACGTATTTACTAAGAATAATGCAACATGGGTACGGCTTTCCAAAACTACCACCCTAGACGTGTTAATAATAATTTAGGGGGTGGAAGGACGAGGACAGAAAACCAACTTTCAGAATTTTCAGAAATGCGGAAATGTAAAAAAAACCAAAAATAAAAACTGAAAACTACGCACTCGTTACCACCGACATGAATTTGCTCTTTATATTGACATAATCAAAGGGTCGACTATTGAAGGAGGGGATAGACTTCAACATTAAAATAAAATGAAAACAGTAAATACGTTAAGAATATCCTAACCTAACTTTAGTAACAATTGAAAATTCGATTTGCTTGGCGCTTGGCGGCCGCTGCCGCGGCACGCTCGCTTCGCTCGCTCGCCTCGCGCGTTTTTTATGTTCCTAGTGGATTGGAACCATCAATTGTTGGAACAGTAGTCGGAGTGCCCATATATTCGGTTTTATTGTATATTTTTTATTTAAACTAACCAAACCTACCTATTGATTGAGAAATGGCGGGAAAGCAACCTACCATAACTGAATTTCTTTTAAACGTTCTTTTATGTAATAAATCTAAATAGTTGAGACTTATTAGAAGAGAGGCTGGCCATTTAGTGTTAGTTTCAAGTGTTTTGAGTTTGAAGGTTATCAAAAATGTCTTAGTAGCAGGTATGTATTATTCATTTTTAATTCCGCCTTTTTTCGTATTTCCGCATTTCTAAAAATTCTAAAAGTGGGTTTATTCTTTTCACCTCGCTCCCTTCTTTCTTATTATTAATACCCTTAGGGTGGTAGTTTTGGAAAGCCAACCCGCAACATGTATATCAAAACATAGGCATTTGATCTTTTATAAGGCCTATTTTCACAAATACAATTAGTATTGGGTTTAAATAAATCCTGTTTTAATTGACCTTTTAAAAAATTGACAGTTGCCAATTGTAGCAGATGGCGGCTTAATATTAAAATCCTTCGGAAGGTACTTGCCTCACCTAGAATGAACGCATGAAAAAGCTACGTTGAATACAGAGCCAGCGCAGTGGAAAGCATGCTGGAAAAAGGTGGATGTGTCGGGTTGCAGTAGTGATGTAGGGCAACTTACCTTAGTCTCATTCGTCTTGCATGTAGACTTCTCGCGTCCACGCAGGCCAGCTCAAGTCTAAGCCAGATTGAGTCACCAGAATTGAACCAACGATGTCCGCGAGATTGTGTCCGTGTTCACTCCAAAACTTTCACACCGTGGCAAAGTCGTCTTAAGGCACCGAAATCAATCAAAGGTAGAGGCCAAACAGTATTAATAGTATATAGATCGAAACAAACAAGAGATCTTTCCAAAATTAGTTAGCGTGTATGCGCTGCGCGCCGGTCGACCGATTCTCAAATTTCTCAACGAGAGGTCGCGAAGTGTCAAACCACAGAGTAGTGTTGCCACAGACAAACGCGTCATAACACAGAACGCGTTTTGTATCCAACATTTATTTTATTGAAAATAAGTCATAGTCACAATAAATCAGAAAAAAGCCAAACGTTAAATATCGAACACTTAAAAAACCAAAAGAAACGTAAACGTAATGCACAGTGTTATGTAAACTTTAATGCATGCAAAGAAACAACACTTTGACTGAAACAACAATCTGTAATAAAAATATTCGATAGAAAGTACTTCGATATAAATTGGACGCCTGTCAAAGTTTCGTCGCAGAATATTTTTGCTCACACGGACAAAACGTGTATGGCCTACTCCGACGGCTTACGTGGCGCTGAAGTCTACGGAAGGGCTACTTCTAGTTATAGAAATACGCTAACGCCACCAAAATTCCCAACATAGTGTATTCAAAACCGGGGCATGTATTCGACTGAGGCAACTATCCGATCTTTGCCCTAATAAAAATTACGTTTAAAAAAAAAATCAAAATTTTGGGCTCCACGAATATATCTAAACAAAATGAGTCAGTAGCCAACCGGAGTTTTACACTGATTACCATTGTAAGTAAAAATTATCCAACACTCGATAGCAAGAAGAGAACTATCCCTATCCTACTATGTGCATAGTTAATGAGTTCAAGTATTCGCTTAAATCAGGGCATACACAGCATTAGAGTATTTTTATTAAAACGGGAGCTAGCGAGCGGTAGTTAAAGAATTTCAGCCACACATTCTTGCGATATTAAAACTTCTCGTGACGTGTTAAATCACGCTCGTCATAGCGGATAACGCCTTCTGGAAGCTGTTTCATACCTGGAACAAGAAATAATAAGTTTTTATATCAACGATAAACGGCGACACAAAATACAGTAGCTAATAATAATAGGTGGGACATTGCACTCGTTTAGCCCTAAAATAGGTAGGCATAGTTAGTACTTTAAGTGCCACAGAGATACATAATAATATACTTAAATTTTAATTGGGTGTAAAATATCTATATTTTATAAAATAAAATTTTATAACAGTATATCAGTTGGCTGGTCTCGCGCATAAATATTCTTGTGTATTCGATTTTTGCCTCAGTCGAGCATTGAACCCACGCCCTATAGTTTTGTTGTCGGAGTCTACGGCCAATCGACCAATTGATCAATCAATATATTGATCTAGTTATAATAAAAGTCAATATAGTACTCGTACAATAAATAAATCAAATTGCAGTGAATTCGAACCGAGTAGCGTCGTCGTAGTATAGAAAATTGATATCATAAAGTCGAGAGCAAACCCCACATCAGCACAAAACGCACCCGCGTTAACTTCAGAGTGAACAAGAAATTTGGCGCGAGCTGTACTGTGGGGTTTACGTGAAGATGTAGGCAACCACTGTCTAGGTAAAAGCCAAAATAACATCTATTCGTTTACAAGTAGTCGCAGGTGGATATTAATATTATACGTGTATAAAACTTTTCAAGAGTTGCGGACGTAGTTTTAGAAATTTCTGACAGCGGCGTTGGGTCATTAATCATGAAATCGTCAAGTATATCGTATGGGCAAAGTTGGCGAACTAACGAGTGATGAAATCGCGAATGCATTATCATACATTAGATTACTTTCGAGAGCAAAAGTTAGGAAACGCCGATCGTCGAGCGATTTCTACCGAGCTTTTGTAACACTCCATTAGCGGGTGAAGCTGGGACGAACCCAGCCACCGATAAATGGGATACTTAGGCTATTTAATCCCCGCTATACACGTGGGCGGGCGCCAAAGCTGTGTGTATCAGTGGAAGTGCGTGTAATTCGTCAGTTACACGATATTAGCGGCAAAGCCGACGACGCTCGAGTGTCGGGTCGGCGCGGAACATTACCCGCCGTCGGCAAATTGAAGAGGCGTAATTAAGACGGAGCGACGACGGAACGCCGTCAAGATAACGGATGAGTGGTCCCGCGGGACGTCATCCCCTCTCTTGCCACCTCTTGCCTCTCCGACCTAATATGCGACAAATGTAATCCAGGACGAAAGTCACCGCCCTGAAACACGTCTTGTGTGATTTAGCTTTTTCCTCGCCACTTATATACTGATACAATAATAGTCCATCGATCATAGACGTGACCTTCGACTTTTTTGTACAGACAGTCAGTCAAATATCTTTATTTCTAGTTATGTAACATAATCTTGAATTACGTCACAAAAGTGAATTTATTACTTTGTGCAAAAACCTCACCACAAAAACGCATTCAAAAAGTGCTGGTTCTTCTCAGAAGAATACGCAAAGAACTGAGGGACAGTCTTTTTTAACAAAATTATTAATCACACCGATAGGCGAGCGGCTTACACTCATGGACTTTTATCATCTAAGTAGTCAGATACTTTATAATAAACATTTGCATAAAGCTTTCGTTTTATTGTAGTTTTAAACGTGTTAAGGGGTAGATCTTCAATTTCAACTGGGATCTCACTGTAAAAGCGTATACATTGCCCTTTAAAAGATTTTGTGATTTTATTGAAACGGCTGACATGGTTAGCAAGTTTATCTATGTTTCTTGTATTAATATTATACCGATCACAATTTTTTTCAAATAATACAATAATTTTATATACGTACATTACGCTTTCAAATATATATTGAGACGGCAATGTTATTATATTAATTTCCTTAAATTTGTCTCTAAGTGATACTTGAGGTCGTAGATTACAAATTGGACTTTTACCTGTGTTACTTATTTTAATTGACATACAGGCATAAACTTACTTCTGATTCCCAGAGTTACATATTGTATATTGTAAATACATATTGTAGAGCTGGCTAGTTGTAAGCCAAGCGTTGACTTAAAATACATAATTTGAGTTTTAATAAAGTAGGATTATGTATGTGTTTGGAACATGAGCACGAGATGCTCGGTTTTTTGACAAAGATTAATGTGAGATTTCATGGCGTACGTATATAGAGTTTTCAATCGTGGTGTTCAGAAGGTGTGATTACGAAATAAACAACAGTTTAAAAAGGCATGGTCTTTTAATTTCAGCACACCTCCTAAGTTACGTCCTTGAACAAAATAAGTTCATAGAATAATAAAGGACCTTAAAACACAATAAAAAGGCATTACAATATTATATATAGATTATATATATATATAGATTAGATATATATAGATTAGTTTTTTGATAGGTTCTTTGATATCTCTTTCGCTCGATCAACATTTACCATACCATACCATCAATCCGTTGACGCCCCACTAAAGGGCTTAGGTTTTCCCTCAGGATGAGGGGATTCGAAGCTTAGTCCACCACACTGCTCTAGTGCGGATCGGTGGATTGTAACGACTGCCATCTATTGGTGCCAACCGGTACCGATTGCTTAACGTGCTCTCCGAGGCACTAAATCGGTACATACCCTGGGATCCGAACCACCACGTCGTTCTAAACAAAAAGCGGGTTCGCTGCCAGTCGGCTATCAACAATTAGATGCCGCTAATTTGGTCGTTTTTTATGGCGCCCCTTCCGACTCTTCCAGCACACATGTCCATGTTCCATGGGTTATCGATGTCTTCGTCGTTCTATTTTACTTCATCTCCAAATAAATTGTTCATCGCATACGTCTATTTCAAAGTGGAAATCGTACGTGTATCTACAACGCAGCACACTCACAATAGGACAGACTCCATTAGGAGAAAACAAATTCGTTGGATCTGCTGCCAATGTAGAAATCGTTAGGCAGTAAGTAGCACTGAGCTACGACTCAGTGCTCGCGGGGAGGTGGGGGGGGGGGGGGCAGAGGGATTTAGCGGCTCGATCGCTAAGCTTAGCATTCACGTTGCCATTTACGCGATGGATGTACTCGAATAGAGCTATCTATCGAGTAAAAGTAAAACGAACCCGATACACACACGTTGGTTTCCAGTGTTAATATACAGGTCGTGTGACATTCTTCAAGATGTTATTTCAGGCGCAAACAATGCAAAATATCACGCGCTATCCGATTATTGCTCGTCGCCGACAGATTCGCGTGCGAACGTAATATACTATTTGCATAAGAAAATATTAAGAAAATCCAATCGAATATCAAGCTTAGAATTTCGGAAATAAATCTACCGAGTTGGTAGATTCCAATGTTTGTACGGATCTTAATACCGCTTCGACTCGATACGTTCGTCTTCGTTGCCAACAAAGTATTCCGAAATGAAAATTCTATACCCAGATAACTCGGCCGTTTGACTGAAATAGGAACAGAGATATGTGTTTTGTTACTTTATAATAATAAGAGTAGCAAATTCCTGCAAGTTTCGAAGGTCACGAGTTGTATACTCGGCCAAGAGTCAACAATAAACTTGTGAAATATTCCCATTTATTTTCTACTAGCGTTTGCCAATGACTCCACCCGCCTGGATGTACGTATGCATATTTTATATTCTCGTAAATATGTCTTCCATCCCCATTTCAGCAGCCATACTATAATATTTCTTCTACTTCACTTCTCAAGTTCTAATCTATGCCACCTCACAACTCAACGTTTTCCTCATCGTTGATAAGCCTTGGAACCTTCTTCTAAAAGCGGTACTCACTACATATTCTTATTATTGTATTAATTATCTCTAAGACTTTATTGGAATAAATATTAAATGCGTTAGCTTGATAATATTAAAATAGCGAAAAAATCTGTACATTCTTAGAAAATTGCTTAGCGAAATGCGGATTAGTCACGCGTGCTATGACACCGAGAGGCGCTTTAATTAAACGTTAATTTATTTAAAAAAAAATTTTACATAGGACGGATTTGCGACTGTGGTGATATTTTATACAATTGCCATGTGTATTGAATACAGACACGACAATTACTCGGCTGTATTTCATAGCAGAAGTAAATATTCCATATTTTTTACACCTCAAGCCGCGCGGCGCCAAGAACAAATGCGCTTTTCTACTGTTCAGTGATTTAAAAGTAAATAAACTGTATACCAAAACAAAGATAATTTTAACATAAATAGATAATTCATTTTTGACCCAAAAGTCTGAACACCGGTCAGCGAAAAAAAAAACCGGTTACATTTCTTTTTTGGGTTGATAAGTTGATTTTTTGGGTTGATAAATCTGGATTTCCATAGATTTCTTTAAATAAATATTGTCATCTGCTGGAGAAAAAAGTGGTAAGTATGAACTTGTTGGGCTGATGACCTTGAACAAGTTATATTCTGACACCGAACCGCTGTTCATATTATTAAAACCGTTAATTTGATTTTAAGTGTAGTCACCGATTTTCAACTAAATAAAATAAAACCATCTAATATATTTCGTATACATGATATGAATTCAATAATAATAATAAGTTTTTAAGATTTTAAATTTTTATAATAATAAGATTTTAAGTTGCAAAAAAAGGATTCGCGGGATGGCAACCGACGGCGCGGAATCATGCAGGAACTTCAAATCTATCAACAGATGTAACTTGGTCAGAATTGTTTTATTGCATTGTTTAAGCTACATGTACGTATGAACTTTTGACATGACTGGTAAAACTTAATTTTTCGGTCATGGCAAAAAAGATGATTTCTAATCTAACACTAGTTCATAGTTAAATGTACGTATAAAAACATTTTAATTTTATCTAGTGTTAAATAAATTCTAAACAATAAATGGCAAACAATTTATAAATTTGTTTAGTTTGATGATTGTTCAAATTAATTCTCTTTGATATTAATGTATTAAAGTTAATTTAAACCAGTATATTTCTAATAAATAATCCCTTTATTTTGTTCAATTTTTGGTGAATTTTCACGATTGTATTACTAGTTTTAATAAAACTCAATATTTTATACGGACAATGCCGCCTTGCTTTATTATATCGCCCACCCCATTAGTATACGCGTGGACTACA
Source organism: Luffia ferchaultella (assembly GCA_949709985.1). Classification (NCBI taxonomy): domain Eukaryota; kingdom Metazoa; phylum Arthropoda; class Insecta; order Lepidoptera; family Psychidae; genus Luffia; species Luffia ferchaultella. The sequence continues at coordinate 380,496 of OX453252.1, forward strand.
CAGTTGTGCACAGATTTTTAAATTTTTTTCTTCTATACTAGAAAACTACATTATCAGCGAGTAACATGAGTGGATAGAAGTAGGGGTGGTGGTGGGAATGGGAAGAGGAACGATTCTGTAGTCCATGCGGATGAAGCCGGGTACGACCGCTAGTTGGTTCATAATTAGAAATATCTCAACCTCACGTTGTAAAATATTTAGAAAGATAACATATTTTACACTACGAATATTTAAAAATTTATATTTCTTTTTATAATAATAAAATTTTAAAACTTCTGAAATTGTATTTTAAGACTTTCGGTGGTTATTCAAATCTGTTGGATAAAGTTTAGAAACTCAAATTTCTACAAAATTCTACAAATTTTACGTCAGGTTAAGATAGTTCTAATTATAAACCAATTCAAATTTCTAACTTTAATTCTACACGCATATACACTGTGCTACAAGAAATTTTAAGAAATACCTAGCCATACCCTTAGCACAACCCTAAAACTTCTAACTTTTTGACAATAGGTCACAATACACTTTATCTATCCACTCACCAAAAACGAAGAACTTTAGAATTATCGTATTTTTTTTTCTGGCTACGCGACTAACCCTGCAAGTCACCATTTTAAAATAGAAATGACCGACTCGTTGTTCTCTTCTCGTGCGGGTGGACGCGTTCGCCTTGACAATGGCTTTGACGTTACGCCACTTTGCCAATGTCAACGGTTCAGTTGAAAATGTTCGGGACCTTGAATTCTGAACTCTGTCTCAATCTGTCTCATCCGCGTTATATTTTTCACTTAAATATAATCAGCTAACTATGACAGATTATAAATTTCCAACCGCCAAGTTGTGTTGCAATCACTCATGACGAGGTACCGGTCAGCGGTCGTCTGCAAAAGTCAGGCGTTACACAGCGACAGATTAATTCCTTCATGTCTAAGGTGCCGACCTATCTTGTGATCCCCTCATTCTTTTCCCAGGCGTGTTCGTATTCTACTAAATATATTAATAAACACTACTAAGGAGGGTTGCCACCATAAATTTGGTCCAGACAATTTTTTAAATATAATTATTAAAATAATTTTAACACATTAAAATTATACGAGAATAATAAATGAAATTAGATTTAAAAATTTATAAAAAAAAATTAAGAGTTCTGGTAAAAATCAAATACTTGTTTTGGTGTCGGAATATACCTTGGGAGTTACACATTATGGAGCATTAAATAACTTTTGGTACCATGAGTAAATTAATTTGACAGCAACGTTTGGTTTTGACAGAGTCACAAATGTCACTTTACTGTATCGAATTAGCAATAAGCAATTTTGCGGGGTTAAAGACCGGCGCACGAAAATTTCACGAGGGTGCGCCCGGCGCGCGGGGACTTCGCGTACTGAAACTCGCCATCTTGCACCAGCTAGCAAGAGTATGAGTTGTTAGACGGTAAACGCAGAAGAGTTTCTATTCAATTCGTACTTTTATGTTTGATACAAAAATGTATATGGGAAAAGAGTTGTTCTAATTATTAATAAAAAGTAACAATTTTATTTAAAAATAGCCTGAATCGAATTTAGGGTGCCTACCCTCTTTAGTAATGTTCATTAATATACTTTATAGTACATGAACAATATTTCGTCTGGGAAACGAATGAGTGGTTCACAAGATAAGTCGGGATATTGTACTAAGCATTACTAGATAATGGATCCCGTACAAGCGAAAAAACAACTTTCATGTTTGAAATGTATTGTCAGACTGTATTTTAACTCGTTCTAATACAGTGTCTAATACAATGTAGGTACGCTTTTCGACAAATTTTTGATATTTTTTACGTTACTTACTGAATGACATTATTATTTCGGCATTATTAAGCGGCAGTATTCGCTCGACAATACCTTAATGAGTGTAGAGGTATCGTCCTTGGCGGAGGCGTAGCATCACTTCTCATTTCAATGATTCACACTGGAAGAGACGCGCTGTCGTCGCGGCGGCAACCCTTTCTTCGAGTTATATCGTTATTTACAGCCCTTGTTCGCATCACGGCCTGTCGTCGGCATTGAGACAAACTACCTCAGAAATTATGATTTGTGCACTGCAATCTCCGGGGGCCAAAACGGCCCCCTAGCCCCCTTCTACCTTTCTACCCGTAGGAAGCTCCGACGAATACTCCATTACGTACATCTCGAGTGTTTCCACTTTCACCGCCCGTATATGATATTCTATCCTTAAAACGAGTATGTAAAGGCTTTCCGTGAGGAAATCCAAAAATTTGTATTTACCGTTAAGTGGGCCTTTTATTGAAACCGAATTTCACTGAATCCGAAACACAGATAAGTAAAATATTACAAAAAACGTCTTCTCAGAAATCAGACAATGCCGTGTGAATTAATCTTCGTGTTTGAAATATTTGTGCCTTCATTATGAGGCGAGACTTAGATTTTACTTTGATTCTGGTCGAGTCTCCACTTTTAATATTTCTAAATTTAAAGAGCATGAAGATCGCTTGGCCTAGTGGGTAGCGGCCCTGCCTACGAAGCTGGAGGTCCCGGGTTCGAATCTCAGGTTGGGTCAGTATTTATATGTTAAATATCGATACTAGTACTGGGTCTAGGTTTTTATATGTATGTGGTGTCTTCGCTTCGTACTCAAAACACAAGCTAATGCTTAGTTTGGGGCCTAGACGTGATGTATACATTATTATTATTATTTGTTTGAGTAACATAATCTAGAGTGGAAAAAAGTACGGCCATGTGGAAGGTATGAACAGAGAACAGAACTATTAAATACTAGCGTATGAATGAGTTGAACGTGACAAAAGAAATATAATGAGCAGACGTATGTAATGGAAGGACCGATTAGAGGCGATTTAAAAAATCGTGTGTCGACTAAATCGACAACATCTTAAAGAAGGGCTAATTAGTGTAAAAGGTGATGTTAGATTTAGCTGAAGTAGTTTATGTTTAACCTTTGCATAGATACACCCCTAGGGTGAGCTTTGTGTGCTTATATAAAGATTTTAGTAATACTTCCTGATCGGATATCGAATGAAATGAAAAAGTTTTACCTCGTATAATTTTTACCCAACTAAGGCGAACTCAAAAGGAAGGTAATGTATTTCTAGCACATTTATGTAATGCGTATGTGTTACCTTCTAGAGCCTACATCCTTAAACCAATTTTATGTCTCTGAGATAAGTGAGCAGTTTATACCTACTTGATCTGTGACGAAAAACAAATCAGAAGGGCACAATTCCCAAACAGGTCGGGGTCTAACCAGAACGCGCGCGATTGCCGTCGGCGGGACAGGTCGTATAGTCCAGAATCTCCTGACAGAAATTGTCACGGTTTTCTGAAGCTACATTTTAAATAAGCATAATACTTACAGTGCTCATTTCCAAACTACGTGCGCAAAAAACGCGTTTACACACGAGCCTTTACTTTTAATTCATGAGGCCGTAAGGCGAATTGTAAGACAACGGTCACAAGCCATAAACTGTTCAACACCATAGTTTGACAAGCCAAGGCAAGTCGAGTTGACCTTCCACTTGTCACCGCTTTGAGGAGCAGGTGTAGGAAATCTTTTCAAATCATGAATTTTTTGGATTTTGCATCACTGCTGAGTTAGCGAATACCAAGATATATAGTCAGCTGACTGGTACCACACTCATTTTTAGATTTACGTATCTCAAAGAATTGGAACCTTTGTAGAATATCAAGGAGTAGAGGTATGAAGTCGAAATCAAAATCAAATACTAAACCTGGAAAACACCTATTTATGTTTTAAAGTTTTGTTTTTTGTGTTTTTAGATTGATATGCGTTTTCATACCGCCTGGAAGTAAGTTGCTATAACTACGGTAAAACACATTAAAAAACAGTACCAAGCATTCAGGGCGAGAGTCCGACTCGTTTTTAAGAAATGTAGGTTAAAGAAATATTTTTTATAAAAAAAAATATTTTTACATAGTAGATTTACATAATCTTACCTAGCTGACTGACCGCAGTTTATGAAAGATTACGCCAGGTACTATATACATCAAATATACAGCTTTCGGAAAGTTGTCATCCTTTTCATCACGAGCACCCGGGCTAGTGTCCGGAGGTCGCGTAGGTCCAGCGACGAGAATTATTCTTACCGGTTCATGCGAACAGGGTCCCGCGGGCGCGTTTACCAAGGTCCGTTCGTAGCGAGGGGGTGTCTGGGGATCGGTCATGCAATCAGGGCGGGTGAACATTGACTTGAACAAACATACCACCTACAGGAGCCTCCGGGCTTAACGAAGGCGCGTATTGTTTATCTCAAACCATCCTAACCTATGTTGAAAATGCCAAAGTGTGTTCGTTTGTCCTTTTTTCACAACTTATCAAAGTGATTTCTTGCACGGAGAGAGTTGAAGAGACAGAAAGTCACGTATGCTACTGTTTATTCAGATCCAAGTATCCCATGGGATACAGAAGTCATCATAATTAGAAATGAATGACAAACAAGCATCCAATTGTGAAATGAAATAATATTGGAAGTAGAACTCAAGAAGTGGATAAGGTATGGCTGCAGGAACAGAAACGGCAAATATAGAAGTCAGTATGTCTTTAAAGGCGAACCTGGGTAAAATTTACTTTAAAAATACGAGTGAAATTCCAATGGCCTTTAGTGATGAAGTTACACTAAAAAATCGTTGTAGCGGTTCTATAGTGCAGTGCTACGGCGCGGCGGAAGGGATCCTGTTAAATTTTCACCACATATGACCAACATTGAATGCGTAATTTCATATGAATTGAACAACCAACACGGCACTTCAAACTGATTGTGCGGTGTGTCGCAATTATGCGCTAATCATGGGCGCAATTACCTAGGAACGCCGACGAGCGATCGACCACCCGTCGACTACGGCATATACATGCACCTCTCAATACAAACAACATCACCACACTATGGGTTAGCTTTATTTATCGAGCACAAAATGAATATGTGCATAATCTGATAACTATCGATTTTCCTTTTCCCATCACTAATTAACTGTCGAAAAGCTCCATGAAAAACGAATAGCTATTGAATTTTGATGAGACTTTTCTGAAAACTAATAGAACGACTGCATATTAAAAATATACAAAACCAAATTTAGACAGCAAATGTGAACATGGTCAATTCGTTACTTCAATGATTTAATCGAAAAATCACGTCCCATTGTTTGAACTGTGCTAAGTACGAGTTAATTGTTCACATCTATGAGTTCACAACATTTACACGTTCTCTTCTCGTTCATCAGCGATGAGTGATGAACTTGAAAAGGGAAAATATCTGAGTTGTTGGAATCATTCTGGAGTCATCTCTAAATTAATGATTCAAATCATGTTTGACTGACCTAATGGCCGAGTGGGTAGAGACCCTGACTGCGGAGCCGAAGGGCGCGGATTCGATTCCCACCCAGGACAAATATTTCTGTGCATGAGTATGTTTTTTTCGTTCTGTGTCTGGGTGTCAATTATTTATATATGTATATATTATAAAGAATATTTAAGTATGTATATCAGTTGTCTAGTAACCCATAACACAAGCATAATACTTGCTTACTTTGGCACTAGATGGCGTTGTGTGGAAAGTCCCGCATATTATATGTTTAGACGATTGATTTTCGATGCTTCATCAAACATTAAAGACAAAACTTAAACCGTTAGGTTCAGTTTTTATCACAACGACAATTAAGGGACAATTCAATCACTGAGGCACAACTAAAAAAAAAACTAATTTCGCCGGCATGTTTACGAGTTGTCCCACTGTTGATTCAGTATATAGTACGGTTGTGACTTGATTCTAGACCTGACTTCGCTTTCACCACCATCATTTGTAAACAAAAATTAAAAAATTGACGTGAAATGAAATGAAAAATGGTCAAATACTGAAGTACACGTGTCAAGGTAAGACAAAATGAAAATGGTCATTTCGTTTACACGAACTAAACAAGAAATTGGTGTCATGAATCGTGTCGTCGCACACGAAACCCGCGAGTTTGTAACAATATTATATTTATTAGACGCTGGTTTAAAGACGTCTCAATGATTAGCTATATTCACAGAGCTATATAGTAACTGAAGACGACACATTCCCGAGTGATCGTCTGGATTGTCGTATAAGTCGTCACAAGTGTCACAAGATAAAAAGTGTGTCGCGCGACTCGATGGCGAGATATCAGGCAATGAGTTCCTATGGAGTGATATTTAAGCACACATATTCTGAAATACTTTAAAAAACCTAAAAAAAAAGTGATCGTTCATCAATTCAACACGTTTAGCAGCGCAGCACCCCTATTATCTTGTTCGGAAATTGATGTATAGAAGAAAGAAAGAAAGAAAAAAATACCATTTACATATAAGTCAAACAGAAAAATAAAAAGTAGGTATGTCGGAACGTCGTCGTAAAACGAATACTATAGTGACAAGTTCAGCTTTGCCCGTCAACGACCCCGAATCAACCTGCACGCATAATTCATATCAGTTCACAATCCTAACGAGCCCGACCAAATTTCGTATCCAAAAAGAAGGCAGACACTCAAAGTATCTGTAAGGAACGAGATACGTCCACCTATCACATGACATGGACCAAATTAAATAACATTCATTTTATTTTAATTGAACTAAACGTCCGCGAACAAACAATGACACGAGATTCCTACAGCATAGCTTACAATTTTCTATGGTATGCACTAATTCTAATCCCCTTAACACTGTTTGAATGCATTTGGTATAGCGCGAAACACAATATATATATAGAAATACCTATATCATACCAATTACATTTGAAATTTTGATACACAAAAAGAAATCTCCTAGAATTTATCCATTATGGACGAATTACATTATCCGAATTGTAATAAAGGCTCATGTAATCCAAAGCAACCGTGCCCGCCATTCAACCGGAACCGGCGCAGGGCGTCGTGATGGCGTCGTGAATGTTCTTTTCCCAGAATAAGTAATCGTTCTAATGCACATTTGTTCTGAGAGGCATGTCGACATAGCAAAGAATCAGATTGAACAATTACCTCATATAATAATAATACCGACCTCATATAATAATAATAATAACTGGGACATCCCACACAGCGCCATCTAGCCCCAAAGTAAGCCAGTATTATGCTTGTATTATGGGGTACTATATAATTGATATACATACTTAAACATGCTTTGTTATACAATATATAGATATTTTTTACACCCAACACGGAACAAATAAATAAATAAATAATGACGTACACATCAGAACAACGTCTAGGCCCCAAACTAAGCACTACCTTGTATTTGGGTACCAAGCGAAGAGACCACATACATATAACAACCAAGACTCGGTACCAGTATCAATATTCATCATATAAATACTGGCCCGACCTGGGATTCCAACCCGGGACCTCCAGCTTTGTGGGCTGTCTGGAAATAGACATGTTCATGCAAATATTTTTCGCCGTACTTAATATAATGACTTCCTACACTATATGATTATATGACTCTAAGCTCACTCGTAAGGAACTAGTATAGAATAGGGAACGAGCACCGGCTCGTGTAATGTGTGTTAATTAAACATCACATTAAATTGTTTGTCTGCACTTGCATTTAGCAGATGTAAAAACAATTAATGTAATGATTAACTGCATTAGACGTTAGTCTGGTCTGGCTCTATAAAGCCGTTTACTAGCCCTATTTGGTTTCATTTCAAATCAAATCAAATGAAATATCTTCATATCGTAGTCGTGTAAAATAATCTTGAAATACGTCACAAGAGTGAATTTTTTACTTTGTGGAAAAATGTCACCACAAAAGCGCATTCAAAAATTGTTGGTCCCACTCAGAAGAATACGCAAGAAACTGAGGTACTCTTTTTTAACATAATTAAAAACATTTTTTTTTTACAATAAAAGTGCTTAAAGATTAATATTGAAGTAAAACTTCTTTAGGCGCGACTAGGGAGTAACTCATATTTTTTTTCTGACGGAAGTAACGCTTATTCTGACGGAAGTGACGTATATGTCATATACTCCACGCTTCTTGACTTATACGCCAGCTAGTGGCAAATATCATAATCAATTATGAATATTTATTTCCAAATTTTCTAACGGACCAATTGTGAAAAGCAAAGTGAATAAAAATTCAACAGTTTTAAGAAAAAAATTTAAATTGCAAAGTTTTTTTAAAAATCTCTAACAGCCAAACCCAATTACCTATCTATCGACGCTCTAACCATACTAGGGTAAGAAATTTTATCCATTGTATAGTTTTGTCGTCTCAATAACCTATCGACGGATAGACATATCTACCGTCGCATGCCATCTATCGACGGAAGGCCCCGGGAGGGTCGATAGCTTACCAGAGTCAGATTTTTATATGAAAATGACATTTCGTGCGTCCCAATATACTTCTGACAGCTGTTGAAGGATAGAATTTATTACTGAGGATAAACATGTGGCGATCGTCTGCTATCATCAAATAAAAATTCGCTAAATTACTTTTATCCTAATATTTTGAAACGAATATATATTTAGTTTAGTTGTAATTTTGTGTGAAAATGTCTACGTCCAGTGAAAGCGATTCTGATTTCGAACTTTTACAAGAATTGTCAGACTGGGATAGTAGCGAAGAATCATCTCATATTTGTTATTATAAAACGTACAAAAAAAACTTCAAAAGTTTTACTTCAATCTAACCGATAAGCGAGCGGTTAGGCGAGGCGGTTAACATGGTTAGCAAAGTTTTCTTTGTTCCTTGTATTAAAATTATGCAAATCACAATTTTTTTTAAACAATGCGATAACTTTTTTACATACATTATATTTTTGAAACATTATTGAGACGGCAATGCCATTATATTAATTTCCTTAAACTCGTCTCTAAATAATACTTTAGGCCCTAGTTTATAGATCGCTCGAACAGCTCGCTTCTGCAGCACGAAGATTGAGGGAGATTTTAAATCCCTAAGATTATTTTAGCGAACAAACGGCTCATCCAGTCATAGTTTGTCTGATGTTATTCAATGTGTATATAAGTATAATTCAAAATACAACCAAGAATTATAAATAATAAACACACATAAGTAATACCTTACCAATACTCATTAGGTTTGCAAATTATAACCAAAATATTAAATTACGAGTTAAACAAAAAGAACACTGGAATGTTGACACGGTTACCTCAATGCATTACAGACATTCTATAATATATTTTTTTTCACTCACCACTTATACCATCACGTCAAAATAAGGCGCGGCGGTTTTTAACACGTTAAACGCCGAGCGTAAATTAGTGGGTTCCCCATACAGGCCACGTCACCCACCGGTGGGTGACACGAGATGCTTCCATCACGCCGCGTCACCCACCGGTGACCGCAAACGATAGCTAACTTTAAGCTATTGTTTTTTCGAAATACGTTTGTAAATTGTCTAAAATAATTTCAAACTAGATTGATGTGACTCCAAAGAACAAAGTGCACATGGCAATATTTGAAAATAAAATTAAGATAACCATTTTTTTAACTGGAATAGAAATTCTTATCAGACTTCAACAGCGTAGACGAAATAAAACTAAAAAAAGTTGGTTTCAGAAACTATGACTTCCTGAAATTAAGTTTTTATACAACACCCACTTATTTATAAGTAAGATGCATTAAAAACTATAACTCGAAATTCGCAATAAATCGTAGCAAAAATACTTATCAAGGTATTAGGAAACATAAACAAATCAAATTAGAAAGAAAAGAAACAAATATTGAAAGAAGATCGGATATAGGTTAATAAAGAATTGGCAAAGTTTATTATTGTATTATATTATAACATATTCTTAGGCTTTTACAAGAGATCAACGATGCAAGAAATTAAAACAGTCTTGGCAAAAATATGGTGTACCAGGACAAATGTCACAAGTTGAAACTTTGCGACCCTGAACTCTGGCTGTTTATTATACCCATACCCCTAAAATATTTTTGAAAAATAGGTCTCAATATGTGGGTGACAGTGTGACCCGCGCGGCGCCTTAGCGTGATAAACGTGAGTTTTGCTCTATGGGGCCACGGCAGTCACCGGTGGGTGACAGCGATTTCTGCTCGAAATATTTAGTAATTTTTGTTTCTTCTAAATCTAAATACACTATTTTTATCTATTCTTTCGATATACACTAAAAAAACCACCGATGATTTTTGGACATTTTATTAAATTTCTCGTGGCCTGATGGGGTAGTCTATTGTCACCCACCGGTGGGTGCCACGGCGTTTAACGTGTTAAAGCTGCGATTTTTTAATCGCAGTGAGTCGTGCTTTCATGCATAGCAGTACCCATAGCTTCTAATACTCAACCAGCAACCAGTAGAAGGTTTTCCGCAAGTACAGAGCCGACCTAATAAAGTCCGGGCCTTAATAACATTTTTAAAAGTGGTCTTCTCGTCGATTTATACTTGCCGAAAAAGGCATGACGAAACTCGGGTTTGAACTTATTTATATTGTAATATTTAATAGCGAGTGTGGTATTGGAACAACTGCTCAAGCACGACTATCTCTAGCTCTTAAAGTATGAATCATATGAATATGTACAGATGTTGATACAACCACGAATCTAATACGACATCGTGTTTATTTCACTCTAACATTACCCTAGAGAAATAACTCTAAATATCTGTTTACAAAGTGTTTACAGCATATTTGCGAAATTATTCTGAGCAACGCGGCTAAGACGCGCCATAGTAATTTTAATTAGGACGTTATACGATATTCTTCGTGGCGTGGTCGACTATGTTTCTGAAGTATGTCAGTCATTCGGGTAAATAAATACTAATATTTTAGTATTACAACATCTTATCCGCCAGAAATTCACTGTTGAAATTTTTTACCTATTATAGATCTCCACGATAAACTGCTTTAGGTGACCTATAACCAACAATCGTCTGTCGCTTTCACCAGGTCGTCCGTCCTAGTGGGCGATCGCCCTACGCTACGACGGTTCGTGGTCGCCACTCGAGTAGAACTTCGTCATATAAATCCTAAGCTGTACGGCGGGTGCTAAATGTGCTAAATGAAAATTTCGGTCACTCTAGCGCTTTCCAAAAAAAATCTCACTAAATCAAAGCTTAGAGTAGGAGTGTAATTTGTTTTTATCCGAACTTTCTGGCATTAAATGGCATCGTAATAGGAGAATGTCGATAATCGACGTATTAAAATAAAAAAACATTATTTTGTCAATAATGAAAACTCATGGTCCGCACGTCGGCAGTGAGGCGGTATGGAAAAACCGATTAATATCGGTTCTCGTGGCTGCATTAAGCCATAAACCCGATTATTACCGGTAAACGAAAGGTGGTCAATTCTCGTGAACGCATATTTCCGGGATCACGCCGGCTTATTGCCGCTCGGCTTGGCACTAGATTGAATTTACCGTTTCAACTATACCACCATTTTATCGAATAATGCTAGATATTACTGCTTATGTTTCGACGAGAACTGAAATATTAAACTGGCTTTTTCCTTGGCTCCACTTGCACCGTGCAATACATATCTATCGCCTTTATCCTACCGTCGTCGTATCGGCGCCGGCGTCTAGCTCGACACAAGGGCAACGACGGACAGGACACATAGACGACCTATTATTATAAATAAAATGATCAAAGTTAGCTGGCTGTGTATATATTTGGAAAAGACATAGAGTAATTAATTTAACAGCAGCGTTTGGTTTTATCACGTTTTAATCGTCATAAGTGTAATTTCACAATATCGAAGTGACATTAATTTGACAGCAGATGGGAAAAGGTAAATAAAAGTTGACCTGAAGCACCATGTTGGGGATAGTTGGATGCGAAAGGCGAAAGACCCGGGCTGATGATTATGATGATGAAATAAAAGGTTCATCAAAAAAACCTCTAATTATAACTTCGACCCGACATCGTCGATTTACGGCTTATTGTATTAGATTATCAAAAGTAAAAACAAGACTGGTTTCTCTATAAGGCAGGCTACACCAATATAATTATGTTTTCCTTTTTTTCTTTCACCTAGCCGTAACTCTTCTCACACTACTATGCCGTCTTACAACTAGAAGCTTTGCCTGCAATAGACCAGAATGTTTCGCTCTTTCATTGCGATTGAAGAACAATGAGAAGAACAGACTTTCGCATTTATGATAATAATATTGATACATGTTTTAAGCTTTAAATTTACCGTTAGACGATAGACGTGCAGTTTTTGATACTGTGTTGACACAACTTTCGTTAATATTTACAGAGATCGTTGCCCGTTTCCAAATAACGTATAAAATACATATAACGTGTGCTAGTTCTCCTCTCTCGTCCCTCGCGTTTCTAAGTCAAACGAATACCGATAAGGTTAATCTCGAATCGAGTAAACGAATAATATATTATTCGTGGAATGACTCGCGATACATAACGATGAAAAGTGACATAATGGCGAAAACTTTTGGACGTCGAGTAGAGTTTTCAATATCGGCACGGGATGGCGTTTTAGCACGTGCCCACGTTACCATTAAAGTGAATGATGGAAGACCAGGCGTTCATATATATAGATCACTACATCTAGGTTGTCAACATAGCTAGGTATTCGCCGAATTCTTTTCAAACGAAAATAAAAGAATTGCGTGACGATTCGTCACATTACTCCAAAATGGCAATGCAATTGTTACCGAAAAGCCTCTCGCTGTTCACGTGTCTGATAGCCAGTTTAGTACTAGATATCGTGGATCATACAAATAACTAGTGTAGTTCCGTAACTATTATATGCAAACACATTCGCTGTTTTAATCTCAGAATGATATCACCGAAAGCTGTTGTTCAAAGTGGTCGGTAAAGACGTTTGTATCTTTCAAAACAACGAACGTAATGGAAAGACGACAATCAAATGGTCCACGTATATACTGCTTTAAGTAAATTATTTTGTTGTTTATGTGATCTCATGTAGATACGAACGGTACGTCTGTCGCCCCATTAAGAACGGAAGGTGGGAGACGGTCCAGCATTGTCCGCGGCACAGGACAAAAGACCGACGGCGCGTGTAAAGGGCCCATTATCTCCTACTAATTGATAACTAGCTACGAACTGCCGAGCACGCAATTTTAGCCACCCGGGTGTGTGCATTACAAATACCCATTTATGTTACAAACGACTTGAGTTATTAAGTAAACAGTGACTATACACCGTGTTCTTAGAGCACCTTCCAAATTAAATGATCCAAAATCGTTTGCCAAAAAGAAAAATCCAGTATTTGAATCCACAAATTAAGCCTTCTTTAACGGCAACCTCATACTGTTAGCTTTTCGTGGCTGACTCTTTGGTGTAAACTTTTCGTCAAGTGATGCAAGCTCATTCCGTTGCTCACTAAAGTATACATTTAAAAACCGATGTCAGCGATCGGCACAGTTTTGAAATAATTTAAATTGAGACTGATGTAGGAAAAATAATATTAAAAATAAGTTACCGATGTTAACTACTAGCATAAGTTCAAAAATGGTGTTAGCAACACGTTATAGCGGATTTGATAATCTCTTCGAAGTGCGTCAAGAGTAAGAGCGTCATCCGAATCATCGCATGATGCCTGTCCTCCTTAATAATACTGACCAAATAACGTGTTATGTCTCGTTTACACCTGGATTTAGTGCCAATTAAAAAGAGCCAAATTTCCATACCAAAGGCGTTTACGGTTGTACCTCGTTAACCCTTAACCGATCGACCCCAAAAAAATTATATAGTATTCAGGCCAACAAAAACTAAGTTTATACGTTTTTAATTTTTAAATAGTTTGATACATCATAAAGAAAGAAAATTAAATACGCGGGATTTTTTTTTCGAAGTTGTTTCATTTTTCACAACAGGCATTTAAGTTTTTTTTTTGATGTATCAAAATATTTAAAAAATCAAAAACGTATGAACCTAGTATTTGGTGATCTAAATACCATGTAATTTTCTTTGCGTGAATCGCTTAAGGTTTAATAGGGTGCAACCGCTAACGCCTTTTGTATGGAAATTTGCTACTTACTACACATTCCTCTTAAGGCGATAAATTAACACTTAATACGTTAACGAAACCAAGTCCCGCCCGTAAACACACGCGAGGTCGTCGTTCGCCGTCAACGTCGATTACGTACGGGTTCCGATCAAAGGTGATCCGATACACTACGTGAAAATATTAGTAACTAATATTTCCCAGAAATTATTTTGGAATTTCAGTAATAATTACTGTGCGCAACGAACCGAATTTCCGTTTACAGTGAGAACCGAAAATATCTACGAAGGCGCGCTAATTCGTCACCCAAATAATTTCTCTATTTCTGTCATTTCGTCCGCTTACATGTCATTTTCGAAAAAAACAAGTTTCATCAAAATGTTCAATGCAGGTAGTCTGTGCAATATTTATTCGTAGATGTTCTATATACGATGACAAGAATTTTCCGAAAGTTATGTAGTCTACATAGTCTAGGAAAACTGTTTGTTAGTCTTAGATAGTATATTAATCAAGATAGGGCCTCTCATATTCCAAAATTATCAAAAATGCGAGTAATTTTTTGTTGAAATAAGACGGACCGTTCGTCGTTATCATTCTTTTAATTGAATTACACATAAAATTCAATTTCAGGATCTTTATTTTCCTTTTCAATGCGAATTTTACATGTGGGTCTGTATAGTAAACCTAACATACGGATGTGCTACCTCACTATTGGTCGGTTTCGGGCTGTCACTATGGCAACGGTCGAGAGTGCCAATCAGAAGCGAGATTGCCAGAAACCGAATTTCCGAGTTGTGAAAGCAAGTTAACTTCATTGATTGTCCTCTACCTGTCCTGTGAATCGCATCGTTTTGTCAAGCTCAAAAGTGTCACACCAAGAGTCGCGAGTTTCACGTTTTTCGAACTACATAGTGACGTGAACATTGTATTAGTAATTGTGAATCGTATACACGGTTACAACAGTGATACTCCGTCGTGGTAAAACAAAACAATCCATCCAGGACTAATACATATATATGTATATTAATAGAAGATCTTCCAGTGCCAGTATCATCCCGTAGAGGAGTTGGCATCGCACCCGGCTCACTAGGCTTCGGCAATAGTGACCTCAAGTAAATGCACCTGTTCCGACTAATTGTGTGGGGCACTCCGGAAAACTACGTTTGGGGGTTTGTCCTGGACTCCCTAGCCCTTCACCACACGTATATCGATCCAATCCATACCTCGATCATATACAACATTAACTCAAGACAGGGTCACAAAAAATGATATTTTTTAAAACCCCAACTGATTTATTTGGTATATTTTTTGCTCACATTTTTATTGTTACAACGCAGTATCTCTATGAACATCCACGATGTCAATATTACGATATTTTATTATATTGTACATATTGCCAACATAACCCAGAGAAGTTAGACATGTGCAGACATCACACATTTTTTAATATTATATTATATTGTGACTAACCGATGGGTTTAGATATTTAGATACACTTTAGATAAATTCGATATAATGAGTCATACTGGACAGCTCTATCATTTCTTTCTTTTTTAATCACTTATTGTCACTCAAAGCTATCACCATCATATCGCAATTTTACAACCTATAATGATTCAGTGAGGAGAAACGTGAACCGAGAATGGGACACATCGACAATCGCTATTGATGGCGTATACGTGACAATATATACTAAGGTATTCCGAAAACAATGGACTATATACTCCATTTAAATTCATACCTATATTCACTTTTTAACTTTGTCGAATTTCGCTATTTTTAATAGCAGATTTCATACTTATCCGACTATCTTGTCCGACATTCCATAGAATAATGTATTAGATATATTCATTTGATTGAATATAACGTCTGGAATGTACCTAATGCCTATAAAATCTTTACCCATAATCATTTACGACAGGCCATGGATAAAGATTTACCCTAATATTATATACATTCTACTTTTATGAAGCACACCTTTTACTACGTCATAGTATTGCATTGAAGCTGAGTTCTTTATTCGCATTGTGTCGTCTGCATTTTGTGTGTAGATATTTCGGTTTATGTGAATATTTAAGACAATATGAGATGATCCGTGGTTACATTCATGTGGACAGACATAACCGCGTTTACTACTTATTTTCTACTTAATTCCTTCCGCTACTGTTTTATTACATAACTAAAGGTCGCTCTTCATTGATTTCGAATGATTCGAATGATTAACTTGTATCCCATGGGAATCTTTGACCAGAATAAAAAATTACCTGTTTACATCTCTTCGACTGTCTCTGTGAAAAAAATCACATCGTTACGTTACTCCTTTGCAACGTTAAAAAATAGACAAAAATGTCACAAAATAATCAATAAAAATTTGGAAATGCTCAAACAATGATGAAATAACCAGATTAAATCAACTTAAAAAGCAAAATTCAAAATGTATCATAACATAACAAAACTACAAAAGATCTATGTATGCAAAAACAATCCACTAATCGGTAGAATAGCAATACAAAAGCAAGTATAATTTCAAATTTAAAAATTGTATAATTAAACACTCCAGATTGTTTTTACGGCTATAGGAATGAGAAAATATTTTTAACAATATATAAAACGTACAGGTGAAGAGCCTATTGACAATATAATAGATTTTTTTTTGTATATTTTGGGCGAAAATGTTTTCAAGCCCCGTTATCCAAAAAAATTATATGGGGCCTCCAAAAACTGTAGAAGCCAAAAGATAGAGCTCCAAAATTCGGTCCGAAACAGGCCAAACTCGAGGGTGCTACTCCCTCAGGGACCCGAGATACGCTCTTCGGGGTTGGGGAGTGTGGGGAGGTCTTTTCGTCCGGCGTACTTATGGGAGTGGGGGAAGGGTGGCAAGTGGTGGGATAAGGGATCTGAAGGTTCAAGGAGAAAAAAAAAACTATTTATAAGGAGTAAACTCCAAAAATAACATACAAACATACCATCACGTATGTAATATTGGTTAGGATTTTTTCTAATTCAAAATAAATTTAAAAGAATTGTATAGGTACTAAAACGTGTTCAGCACATGTTAGTGTATAATTACTCCCGATACGGTTATCAATTGCGATAGCTGCCTGTTAATTAAATGATGAGGTTTGATCTATTTAAAGTAAAGGTGAAACATGCGAAACCTGTCGCCACTGATGAGACAATTAGTGGGTCGCCGCTTTCAAAGACCCACCTCTATTATTAATTAATGCAATACAAAATATTTGTTACGGCAGGTTCTTCAGCCGATCCGCTATACAAGGAATTTGATAATTCCAAAACAATTTTATGCTGTGCATGGACTAAAATAAAAAAAAAATTATGTAAAGGATGGTCAAATTAAGATTTTTCTTTTAATCTATACTATAGATTATTATACTTATTATAAAGCTGAAGAGTTTGTTTGTTTGAATGCGCTAATCACTGAAATTATTAGTCGAATTTGAAAAATTCTTTTTGCCTTTGATAGCCTGAATCTAGCGGAGGTTTATAGGCTATATATATATGAAAACGAACTGTCTGTCTATTCGAGCAAATCGGCTTCGGCCAAAACGGCTTAACTGATTTTGATGAAACTTTACACATATGGAAAGATGTACTCAAAAGTGACATACAGAACTTTTTGTATGTCTGTCTGTACGGCCATCTATCTAAACCGATTTTAATGAAACATCACAAGTATGAAAAGAAGGTCGTCAACGCTAACAAATGTTACTTTTGTCCGTATGTCTGTCTGTACGTGTATCTGTCTATTTGAGCTAATCTCCAAAAAAGCGAAACAGATTTTAAGGAAACTTTGCAGACGGGAAAAAAGGTTGTCAAGAGATTTGACATTAGCTACTTTTTGTCCGTCTGTTTGTCCGTACGTCTATGTGTCTATTCAATTCAATTTTATCTATTCGAGCTGATTTCCAACAATACGGCTGAACATATTTTAATGAAACTTTGCAGACGTGAAAGAAGGTTGTCAAGAGTGTCATAAGCTATCTTTTGTGTTTGTTTGTCTGTCTATCTGTCTGCCATTTGTCCACACTGATCTATCAACGTACAACCAAAACTACTAAGTCTAGGAAGCTTAAATTTGGAATAGAGGTTTATTTTATAACGTGAACATTAAATTAAGAAAGGCCTTTTTAGAAATTTCAAACTTAAGGATGGGAATGGAGGGACCTAAATAATGACGTGTTTCTGGGTTTTTAGATTACCACCTTTTAAGGGTGGAAAACGGGAAATGAAAAATTGTATCGGTTTTTTTAAAGAGTGGAAAAGGAATAAAGATTGAAAGTTTGAATGGGTGTAACCAAAATTAGTACCAGCAAAAAGTACGTATAAACCATGTCGAACGTTAATAGTACCTATAACAGGAATTTGTAGTCTACGCAAGCGAAGCAGCGGGCGGTCGCTAGTGTAACATAATCTTGAACTACGTCACAAGAGTGAATTTTATTACTTTGTGGAAGAACGTCACCACAAAAGCGCATTCAAAAATGCTGGTTCCTCTCAGAAGAACACGCAAGAAACTGAGGGACGCTCTTTTTAACAAAATTATAAGCAATTTTTTGACAATGATTGCATAAAGATCAATATTATTGAAACAAATTGATAGGCGAGCGGCTTACACCCATGGATTTTTTTCTCATGTTAATCAATAGTTTAAATTGAATGCCTTAACGACAGTTTAATTCATTTTTGTCACCTCTATTACTCAATAATTTGGTTTTTACCAATTAACATAAAAAATAAAACATGGAAATTACGCTAAGAACGATTTGTCGAAGTACCCTAATAATGGTTTCAATTATTGATTCCAATTGTTATTCCCGAAGATGTTACAAGAGATAAGTGCGTACTTAGGGAGAATAATTGCTTTACCGAATGGCCTATGAATAACGGCAATTTCTGCCAGTTAAGCAAAACGAGTTAGTTAATGGAGATCGGTCAGAACTAGCCAGTGAGCTCGTTAGTTCATCCAATAGCGGCATTTGCGTCGACAGAGCGGTGGGACAGGCAAACATCATGGAAAATAGAAGCGTGACGTGCTATTGAATTAATTCGGACACAAAGTCTCATTTAACTGTCCCGGAATAATTCGATGTTGCGGCCTAGCAGCAAAGCACGATATGGTTAATAGTAATGTTAATACGATACGAGCTTTCTCTATGACTACTTTTATTTCATTAAATTTTTTTGAGAAAGCTTTGCTCCGCATTCATTTCGAATATTAACCGGTTTCGTATCCCATAGGAATCTTCGAGCAGGATAAACAGTAGCCTATGTTAGTAGCCTACGTCGGTCTTTTCAACTATATGCGATGGGTCGGGCCGCAGCCGGGGTGCGTATTGTCAAATGATATAATATGGATCACGTTCACATATTATGATTTACAAAGTGTCCCAAAAGTCAACGTCAGCTCTTACATTTTTCTCCTATCTCTAAGATTTTTTTAAACTGAATTTACTTAAGAGAGAAAGCAACCCAATAAATAACCTAAATGGACTCCTACACCGTGTCAACGAATACACACATCAAACATCTTTTATAAAAAGATGCTGCGCTGATATTCGACTTGGTGGTGAACAATTTGAACATTATTTGTTATATTTAGCTTTAAAATAAATACCTTTACTTTAAAAAGTGTTTTAAATAAAATTCCTGATCATAGGCACATTATTTCTATATTCTAAAATAACTTGCCATACTCGTATCAGTGCCGAACATTTTGTTACAGTATGAAGAGTCGTAAAAAACCTACAAAATAATAGTATAACTCATGAATCATAGATTATTTTTTACCCAAAGGTATAAGGGATATTAGTTTTATTTTAGACTCATCATCGAACCGCATGGTTATTAAAAGTTGTATGAAAAAAAAAATATTAGAAGAACAAATCTTGTTGTTATGGCACTCAAAAAACTAATGTAAGCAGATGATTTTCGGGAAATTCTTAAAAATGCCACTGTCTCAAAAAAGGAAATACTTTTACTAAAATTACGTTTAGTTACTCTGACTAGTTAAAAGCTGACGTATCGTCCAATGTTTTACAATGGACGATAGTTCCGTTGAATTTTGCGAACGCCTCTAAATAATATTCTGATTCCAATGAAGCGATAAGTACATTCTCATGCTAAATTCCCATGGCCTGCAAATTTCTAAAAAGAAAAAAACCACTAAGGCTCATCAAACGCCACAAACTTCAAACCTAATTTAATAAGGGTCCGATTTGAATTTGTCCAAATTCGAACGAAGTCAATGCTGAGTAAAATATATTATTCGGCAGAGATTAGCATGACTGTCAACTGCTGATTGATGGCTATTTTGGATCAGGGCTTAATACATCATCCGGTAATACGCAGCCTTCCCGTGACAGTAAGCTTATTCCTGCGTAGGTACAATATACGTCATAACGAGCCGCAGAATCAACCGCGCCGTTATAAGAGGTACGTGACACGTGTACGAATTACCGATCGGCGGTCTCGGAACGCCGGCAAACTTGTACCGCCCTTTATTATATTTAAGTAAAAGCTATATTGAATCGAGTCCCCGGGGCGCCTTCGTGCCAAAACTGACGAAACGGTATCGCCGAAGCGATACTTTGTCACAATAGAACGTCGACAGCTCCGATTAAGCTGGCTCGGCAACGATCGCTTTCAATCGAGACGCAGCTGTCACTAAAAATTTACGCCATTATTTTGCCAACATCGTTCCACTTTTAAATCCACATCTTTATTTCATGGTCTAAACCATGAAGGGCTCCGGGTGGAAGAGGCGTACAGGGTCCTGAGGGCGATCGAAATGACGCAGCAATTGGCACAGGCGCTGACGGGGCACGGCGGGTTCGCGCATTACCTACATAGGTTTAAGTTGAGGGGCTCGCCGTGCTGCGTCTGCGATCCTGCTTGTGAGCAAACCATATTGCACTTTATAGCAAGTTCTAATATGTTTTCGAAGGAAAGAATGGAGCTGGAGGCAAGGATAGGATTAAAGATAGAGAAGGACACTTTAAAGGATATTTGGACGGATAGGGACAGTACTAGGCACCTTATGGATTATATGATCATGATTGTAAAAAGAGTGAATAAATTAAATAAATCATAGTGGGAAATGTAAATGAATTGTAAGATAATTATTGGAAAATTTGAATCAATTGTCATGAATATTATTGTTGTTAATGTAAAATGAATGTTAAGTAAGATTATTTATGGGAAGTGTAAATGTTAAGTAGGGTAATGTATTGATATTGTGAATTATTAGTAAGGTTATATGAAAATTGTAAATAGAGCGAATAATGTAAAGTGTAAATAGGATTATTTGTAGGAATTGTAAATAAAGTGATTAACAAAAAATTAAGATTATAAATAGCTGATAAAACTAATAAGATTGTAAATAGGTGATGAGTTGATAAATAGAAATTGACTAAATAAAATTAAATGAATATTAATGAGAAGGATAACGAAATGTAATTGTTAGGGTTACAAAAGAATAAAATAGAAATTCAAACCCTATCCCTTAGATTAAGGTATAGGGCAACTATTAGGGTTTTAATAAAAAAAAACCATAAATTGATAAACACTGCAGTGTATGCAATAAAATGCTCTCTTCTAACTACGAAAGCAAACGATTCAATTCAACGGGTTGAGACAACTGCCGGGATTACGACTCGCCACAGTAAGAACGGGACTGCAAGTGTATGGGATACGGATCTGACTGCCATACCGTCGTAATAGTTGACAACAGCCATCATCTCGGCCTCACCCGGCAAGTCATTCATACGTTTTTAAATCATGTATAAATGGAAGACACGAACAAGCGATGTGATGCTCTATCAAAGAGCGCGCGATCCATACACTTACAAATTTTGTGATCTACACATTTTTTATATGAAATTGGTTCTCCGATCAATAAAACTGAAATTAATACTTTAATATCGCTATATACCGAAAAGAGGGCATCGCAAACAATAAGAGTCGCGGACGCAATGCGCGAGCGCTCGAGCGGTCAGCGGCTATAGTTTCAGTACTACGAGTTCTATCGAACCTTACCTAAACATTTCGCGTCTTCTCTATTACTGGGACTCTTTACGCACTTCAATAGAGCTACGAGTGAAAAACGTCAATGGACCTGCAAATAACATGTTACAAGTCACTACGGGCGTGTCTGCATGCGGTAACATGATAGCGAACGAGGACGCCATTACTAGTAAGTTGAAGGACTGCACAGTTCTCTGACTGCACGGAGTGACGGCCGGTACCTATCGCTTTATAGGTATTTTATTACGTTTTTTATGTTTGATTGTGGCGATTTTAATGTTACTTTCAAATTGAATACTAAAAATCAGAAAAGATTATTTGTTCTGTAAAACCACTTTCGTTAAATTGCATTTTTGCTCACAACCAGTTAAGTGATGACGTAATTATCATTATTCCTATATAATATTTTTCTGCTCTCGTTGCCACACACGCACCGCCTTCTGCTCATATCTAGCTTCGGTTCCCTTCAACATCCAGAGCTTTAATCGGGCTTTGCTCTATGCGATTCGTTCGATTTAGCATCATGGTTGGTTCTATTCGTATACCATAGGAACCTTTGCTTCGGACGGCTTAAATAGGCTTTTAGAGGAGTAACACAGGTTAGATTTACGTATCTAAGATTTTTGGGAACTGGAAAAATATAGTTAAAGAAACGTTATAATATCCACACAAACGAAGCCGCGAGGGGAAACTATAATAAACTACATATATGTCTCCATGTTACGCGACACTTTTAATTTGTTCTTTTAGTGAACACGAGGCAAATTACTGGTTTAGTTGCCAACCTCTACGTAACACTGTGAGAACCTAGCATTGTTACCCCGATGTATAATTTATTCCACCCACAGTTGCTGATGTAATCATTAGAGAAATCTCTTCTAGCTGATCAGCGACCGCCGCGCGTCGGCGCACAAGTCACTGTCTGACTCAGAAACGTTTAAGATATGTTTTGTGTTTATCTTTGAGTGCGACACATAAATTTGAAAGAAAGAGACAAAACACGTTTTGACAGGACAAATTCTATATAAACATTAGTTAATTAAACAGAACTCTACATGGCTGTATAGAATATTGGGCAAAGAGCCAATGGCGTGAATAGCCGAATTCCATCCCTAGCCCTAAAATAGATAAATATATTATTATATAGTAGGTATTTAAATACCAAAAAAAACAATAAAAAATTTGAAAAAATTCGAGTATAAATAATTGTTCTTTACGAAAAATTTGATTTTATACACCATAGTTTGAACAAAAGTGGCATATTCTTTATAATTATTTACACCAAAACTGGTGTCGTTTGGCTCAATGCACCCGCGAATATTGGACGCAATAATGTTTCATTTTTATACATACGCTGTAAAACACAAAAACTGATTCCTTAAAGATGTTCTAATTGGGACGTTTGCTCTAGCTAATGAATATTATTCCCAAAGTATTTACATCCGTAGCTCAATGAATGTACCTAGATTATATATTTTTTAGTAAAATCTTAAGGTTATTTATTAATCTCACAATTTTACGACCTCAATTTTCAAACCTATCTTATATGAAAATTACCAAATCGCTCTTTTGGTTCCGGGTCGACGCGAGCGGAGTCAACGACCGTCGCCGGCGCAGCCTCCGACACGACGCGCCACAAATCGGAGCCCGGACGAATGTCACTCTAATTAATTATTCGTTCATCATCGACATTACCCGATGAATGAAATGAGTCCACCGATCGAAATCCGCGAAGGGAAGTGGTAAAATGAGTCGCGTTTGGATCTTGGTTATAAATTCAAAGAAACGTTCAACCTTACCGCTTTTTTTGAGTTCGCTCACGCTCTCACTAAGTTCAGGAATCTTTTGTGCATTCGACACGAGCCATGTTACAGTTATGAAAAAATATTGTGAGTTTGCTGCAAAATATGGAGAAGCCATGGATAAACGTTAAAATTAAAAAAAAGTTATTTGAGCATCGAAAAAAAAATTATATAAAAACTGCTTTTATTGTTATTTTAACAGTAATATCGCTACAACGTATTATTTTGCGTAAAAGAATCTAATAGTTTTGTCATTTTTCCTCCAAATTAATCGATATTGGATATAAAATTTACAGATTTCGCAGCTTCTCGCAAATAACGGAGGACATTGAAAATGAAACTTATATGTATAACCGACGTCTATAACACATTTTTGTCAAACAATTCTATTACATTTTTCGACAAAAGTTATGGATCATTTTTCAAAAATTTGTTACCATACGATTCCTCGCAAGATCCTGCATCTTTTGACAGTACTGCCTTTCGTCTACCTTAATAAATTTCGAAAATATAGCCGAAACACGCTTCTTCACGAAAACAATCTGATAAACATTTTCAATATTAAAAAAGCTTATTTTAAATGCACAAAAGCAAAGGACATATATTTGACAGTATTATTGGTCTCTTTTTTCTTTTGGATAACACCGCGTAGACTCTCTCTGTAATTTCAGCGAAACCTGTGCCTTAAATCTACAGCCTTATGGGCTTTACTAGTAGCGAGCAATTACAAAAACGGCAACAAACTACAAATGATTAATTATTGTAGCCCTTCCTCCGTGTTTTGTTATATATAAATATATAAATACTGAAATACACAAAAGCCGTCCTAAAATTATATTAGCCTAACACGAAATTGTATAACAGTAACATAACGAGAGAGAAAAACATATATAAAAAACCAAATCTGTAGCAAGTCGTCATTACAATGACGAATGTGATGTGACTTTGATCTACGACCCAGATAAACTGTCGTTCAAAAAAATTGACCCTGTTACCACAAATAAAACGAGAAGCCTCGCCGCATAACGGTGTGGCCTAACGGGACAAGGCGCACGCAGCACAACCGCGGCGTGATATCGCCGTCCTGCTCGCACGTACGCGCTCGCCCATTAGCTCGACGGAGAGGCTGGACCTACAAAACTGTCACCGTCCTCTTCGGGACACTCTCAACAATACAATGGGGACTGCATCAAAAGCTTACTTCTGGAAGTACTGTATCACACACCAATTCGACAGATTATATGATGGCTTTCATAGATTTCCCTTTCAAATATCCCGCCATAATACCACATTTTGACTCCCAGGATGCCGAGATCGATCAGATTTCACAACCAAGTGATGGATGTATCAAAACTCATAATAGACAGAAAAGGCAATCATTCTGTGACAATACCGCAATACTGCAAGGTGGCGTCATCCAGTATACGTTTTGTAGCTTACGTAAGTTCTTTATGTATTTGTCAACTTATGTTGGATCGGTTCTTAGGTTTCGTTATCGTGATAAGTCTATTTTTATATTTTCTTAAGGGCTGCCTAACCGATTGCCCGAGTGGATAGGCAGCCTAACAAAACATCTACCTACATAAAGACCTATCTGCAGAACCATAGGTCGCGGGTTCGATTCCAGCCAGGGGCAAACGTATGTGTAAATGAAAATGTTCATTTGTTCCGTATCTAGGTGTTAAATATCTATATTATGTATATATTATAAAAAAACATTTGAGTACCCATAGTACTTACACAAGCTCTAGAAATAACAATACCTGGGACATCCCACGTCTAGTCCTAAAGTAAGCTTTAGGACTAGATGTTTTTGTTTGATGATTTTGTTTTTTTAATTTCAACAAATAGAATTAACACAAAAGAACTCCCGGGCCAAAAACGTGACGACATTAACGCACAAAAACCGTCCCGAACGACGTCGCGTCGACGTCGTCGTACGGTTGAATGTTAACCAAGATTAATTATGGCGTCTCGAGAAAATCAAGTATTCATAGAGAGAGAAAGGAAAGCGAACTGCCTGCCGCGGCGCCTCTCGTCACGCCGCAATATTAATGGCTATGTAGATCTGATATTTGGACACATTGCTTTATTTCACAGTTAGTGATGTAGGCACAAGAATGAAAACAAATTAGCCGTGCCGAGTTATCGATGGCAAAAAGAAGGTCTTTTGTGAGGCAATATATATGTTACCGTGAATATCCGATTTTGGAGAATATCAAAATCCACCGGTATATGTTGACAATCACCG
The DNA here is from genome assembly GCA_949709985.1 of Luffia ferchaultella. Lineage (NCBI taxonomy): Eukaryota > Metazoa > Arthropoda > Insecta > Lepidoptera > Psychidae > Luffia > Luffia ferchaultella. The sequence goes on from OX453252.1 coordinate 406,551, forward strand.
ATTGTATTATTTTATTAAATTACGTATTTTTATTATATTCGGATTTAATTATAAACCTAATTCAAAAATCATGTCAGTGTTACACTGTCCAGTGCTTGTTTGGAAATCATACTAATAATAAGACATCATTAATTTAATTAATTAATTAAAACTACTTTATTAACTTTTAAGTCGAAAAGCTTCTGTGTCACTCCTCGCTTCGCTCCTCACATTGACATGACATAACCTAATCTAACCTAACCTAATTAATATCATCAAGTCATCAACCTGCCTTAGTACAATTAAAATTGATCAAAAGGATTTCTATGTAATTCGTCACTGTTGTTGTTATTGACATAAACCTAAGTTAACCTACCTATCAATGACCGACCGACCCTAACTTATTCTCACCCGGGACAAATATTTGTGTGCATGAACATGTCTATTCGTTCCGTGTCTGGGTGTAAAAGTATCTATATATTTATATATCATATAGGTACAAAAAAATATATTTAAGTATTTATATCATTTATCTAGTACGCCATAATACAAGCATAATACTTGCTTACTTTGGGACTAGATGACGCTGTGTGGGACGTCCCAAGTTTATTATTATACATTTCCAAATTATTTCTTATCTAAAGATTAACCAAGCCGTTGCGTTGTGGTGTAAGCCGAACGCCTTTCCCTGTTACATCAGTGCAGTGCAGTGGTCGCTCCTTTCTCGTGCTTAGTATTTATTTTGGACTTAGTAACTATGATGAAAAATATTTTTGTGTCAATTTTTTTTTTAATGGAATGTTTAGATAAAACATAATTCTTCTTTTAATCACTTTATAGTAAACAAATATATTTTTTTACAAAAACCATAATTTTACCAATCTTATTATGGTACCTAATTCCCTATTTAAAACAATTATTTTAATTACTTCCATTCGTTCTAATGAATGGGAATAGGGACACGATAGTAATATGTTCACTGTGACACCTTATACATATAAAAGTGGAAGTTTTGGACTTCAATGAAAATGTTAAGGCTGACATAATCAGATTATAATCGCGCTTAATAGGTACGGAAGGGTTCTTACTCGACTCCGACTTGCACGTGAGCGATGTTTACATACTATTAGTAGGTAAGTAGTAGACTATCGAGCCACAACGCTTGCAAGTCGCAATGTGGTAAACACTATGTCAGTATGCACCACAGGCCTAGCGCAGCGGCTGGCAAGAAGCCAGGCACCATGCGGAGCGGTGCATCTTATACAAATGATAGAATATTATTCTAAAGACCGTTTCTTACATGTACAGCCTGTACGGCCAAAAAATATGCCACACAATACGAGTCAACCGACTCGTCTTCGTTAGTGTCGCCAGGAGCCGAGAATGAACGAATTGTGCGTAGTTATCTGTTCAGTTTGATTATATTAACAAAAACTTTTTAATAAAAAATAAAAACCGTCTTCGAGAAAATATGAATACTATTACCACCACCACTACTACGAAACCACTACTAAGTAACAAATAAAAAATTTGTAGGTATACTAGTATTGCACTAACGTTTTATACAAAAAGATTTTTTAACAAGAAAACATTTATTTTTCAGCATCATCATCATCAGCCCGTGTCTCTCCACTGCAGGATATAGGCCTCTCCCAAGGCTCGCCACCACACACGGTCCTCCGCCTTTCGCATCCAACTACCCCCGGTATGGCGCTTCAGGTCATCTGTCCACCTGGCCGGGGGGCGTCCAACGCTTCGCTTTCCGGTACGTGGCCACCATTCGAGAACTCGTCTACCCCATCGGTTATCCCTTCTACGGCAAATATGACCGGCCCATTTATTTTTCGCTTTTTAGTAATTCACAAATGTAGGCTCTTTGGTGGATTTTTATAAATTTATTTATTTGTAATCAATTTACTTTACTTAAGTTGTAAAACCACAATTTCTCCTGATAAATATAATTTTATATTATGCTGTTATTCGACAGAAAATCCATGAAAAGCGTTCATCGATGATATTTTATTACCATGATTTTTCCGATTTTCAAAAAAATGGTCTGAATATTATTTTTTATGGTACCACCCAGAGATCTACATTACTTGTTCTGCACATTAGGCATTAAAAAACCATTTAAACTCGTCAAAATGCTAACAATAAAACCCAGCCCTTCGTAATAGTATCCAATAAGTGGATAAATAACTTGTGTGTGTCACCCATTTTTTCTTCAGTGAAGTATGAAGGTCTAAACACAAAACATCTACATAAATACATCATTGTATTTTAACCCGTCCAATATTTTATCTGACGTTTGAATGTAACCTTTCTTTAACTAAATGTTAAAATCGATTCCCGTTCAAAATGCGCACAAATCGACTTGGACGCCATTTCGATGCTACGATAATATGTCTAGAAATACAAACATTCCATCCAATTACGTAATAGTCCTGGACGTGTTCTACGGCACAAATAAATTTTCAAAATGGCGGTTAGGTATTAACACCGATGCATTTTTGTTTTAAATACAAAACAAAAGTTATCAGACATAAAAAATAAATGAGCCCTTTGATTTATGGGTGGCGAAACGTAATCTTCATTTTGGTCTGCCATATTGGTGCGCATAGTGACAAGTCTGCTGTTCAACGTAAATTTTTATTCATTTTTAATGCTTTCAATACACTTTTCTTCTATGAGGCGATATAATTTTTTAGTTTATACATTATGTAATAGTCACAAAATTAACTTTATTAAAATACCTAACCTAAGAAGTCGTTATATGATATTTTGAGAAAAGTGATCACCTGGCTCTCGGTCGGTCTGTCGGGAAAAGATAGAAGTAAAAACTATACAAACATACAATAATATACCTGCGCGTAATTTATTAATTTTAGTTTTTTATTAGTTTTTATTTTCATATTAAACCAATGAATTTATGTATTGTAAATTGAATAGATTATAATAAAATATTCGAACTTGTCGGAAAGCAAAGTAATGTTGATACGAGAGTAAGAATCAAAGTCCAGGCGAAAAATTCAGCCAACCGATGAGTAATTAAGCACAGTATATCCCGTAGGTATATAACTACCTAGCAGCAAATTAATATTTGACACTTTTCTTACGATATTTATTTCTTTTTATTTTTGTCTGTGTAATGCTTTTATTTTGCACAACCGACATTCTTGATACACTAAACGAACATTAAACTATTGATATGTGTACAAGGCATACTATGATGCAGCGGAGGAAAAGAATCGCAGGCGTTAAATACATCCACGTGGACTAATTCATACATACTCTGATCTGTATTGTCTTTGTACAAATGTTATCTATTGAACTATGTACAGATCGCTATGGCGTGTACGACCTTTCTTAATAAAACGAATGGATTATAATCGCTTTAATATCTATCATATCTGGGATCATAACAAACGGTACTGCAGGCTGCGTCATTGGCCAGACGAGTGGTGGCCGGTGGTTCCCTCCCTACCCTACCGAAGGGTGCTTCGTGCGAGGCCGCTTCGGCTCAAGAAATAAAACCGGTAAGTATCGTTTAAATCTCATTCGGCGCAGACGTCATATTGGTTTTTACTGCAGGGTCGCCGTAAAACTGCCCAAACGAAGCCTTTTATGGCGGATACCTACTATCACAGGAAATCCGTTCTTGATACGTTTTTGTTTGTCTGTAATTGCCGACTTTCATAGAATCTGTAATAAAGTGCACCGTCTCAGGTCGATACCTTACCGTTACTGCGGCCGCTTGTCTTTCGTGGCTAATAACTACGTAGAAAAGACACTGACGTCATATTATCTTGTCTTGTCGTCTTTTCGGAGTATAAAACTCCGAACGCTTAATCGTATTTCATTTTTAAGTAAACGAACAAAGCGTTCATGGCTGTCGTTTTTAGTCGGTTATGCATGTCACCATGACATGCGTCAAATGCAACCTCTAAGTAAAGTTTATCTGCTCTTATACTTGTGTACGTAGCAACGCGAGTAAGAGCGCTGCAAGTATTGGATTCTCCATCAGAACTATTGTATACGTACGACTACGGCGAACAAAATTAGTTTGAACATACGAACTTCGGACATTCTTAAAAACAAACTTTTCTGCCGAATCGAAGGAATGCGATGAGATGACGGCGTATAACTAAAGTGATTCAATTGTATTTTAACATTTTATAGTCTGCACGTTAGAAACGTGTAGAGGAGTGTAATGGCGGCGGTCGTGAAAGTTGCGTTTTGTATAATAATTCTGAGACTCATTAATCAAAATAGGACTGCGTAGGGACGCAGTCGGGTAAAAATAATTACAAGCACATCTATTGGTCATTGTGTACATAAACAAAGTACAGTTGATGTTCGAAAAATCAGTAGTAATGCATGTAATAAACGCAAGCCGTGAAACGGTTTAATACAAGCTGTAAAGCTTGCATTGACCAAACAAATATTTTGATATTACATTTGAATACTTATTTATGGAAGTATCGTTTTAAGCTACGTATTGCACTTGTTTGTGTGACCGTCGACCTCTGCATATAATAGTGACATAACGTTATTTTACGTTTTCTTTTTAGATCTCTGTTATTCCACGTCGAAAAAAATATTTTTTGTTTTTTAATAATAACAGCACCTTTTCCTATAAATATAATTTTTTCAGACCATATTACAAAAACTTTAACAATGCTCATTATACCTATTTTTTTCTTGTTTTTATAATTGTTCCATAGTATTGGCGCACTTTAACGCATCCATATCTAGATATCTGATAGCAATCTGTAAATGAGCCAACTATCACTTACTACGCAACTTTTAAAAGTCGTACTCATTTTCGGTCGTGGACTCCCGGACTATCGAGGTAATTATCGCATTAAGTTTATGGATACACTTGCATTCATCTGTACGCACACAAGCAATGCAAATTTATAACTTCGCCTTCAATGGTAGCTATTTTAACAAAACTGAAATCGCAATATTTTAAAATCAACATGATTGTGAAACGCTCAGAGAAAAGCGGTGGTTGTGGATGAACTCGATGCTCGCCGATCTAAATTAAATCAATCCAAGCAACGCTCTATCCTCATTCAGTGTCCACAGGGGCTGCAGTTCGCAAGCGCAGGAGAGGGGAAGAGGGTGGCTTGGCGCGAGCTGTGCTCACTAAATTAATTAACCGCTGCAGACACTAACTGGGATGTAATGGCAGACCAATATGTGCGCCGGCTCTTCAGATAAACGAGCTAGCCTCTCTACGTGGATTACCTACCAGGTTCGATTCCACCTCGCACGAGGGCGTAACACGCAACATTTGTAACCGTGCGCTGGACGTGCTAATCTTGATCCGTTGATTGTCGGTTTTTTTATTTTTAAGTACTAACACATAAGCGCTCGCAATGATGTTAAAAATAAATGAATATAACTAAACTTACACTACTGCAGTTATGTTGTACGTTATACAAATTACATGGCATACAATTTCCGTATCCGTCAAATTACATGTTATGCTGTCGTGTTCCGTCAATTTCCGTCTCGTTTTAAAGACTTGCCATACGAGGGTGAACGTAACGGAAGTGGGCACATGTGATGGACATCATATCTGTGTGTTATATGGGTAAGTCGGGCCGGATGCGCGGGGTGCGGGAGATGGCCGGTGAGCGCGCTTCATTTGCTTGACGCAGGGCGGATTAAGTCCCCTCTGACAGATGGCCGGAGCCCTCTCGGCCCTCCCGCCCCTCAGTTCGCGCCGAGCGAGTTCGAAGTGGCTTTTTGTAGCTAATTGAAACCAGTCGTTAGAGGTCGTGATTAAGGAGTTCGCCGGAAATGCGTTCGTGCAAATTAATTTTTGGGGTTTAATAGTTAATTTGATGAAAGATAACGCGGTAAGACAAACGCGTGTTTTGATGAAGATTAAAGAAGTTTCATTCTGTTAAGTCGAATGGTAGCAATCATGGGATAGATAAAAAAAATGGTTTTAATCAAAAGACACTAGAGACGAAGCGCTTTTACCGCCGAGCTTTTATTTCATATAGACAGCAAACTAGAGATCGTTCCAACGTGAAACCCCGCCCCTGGAAAAATACTTTAAATCTTTAGCACGACAGTTGTCATAGCCAAGCGCCACTATATGTATAGCAACAAATTACGATAGTTATGTTTTTATGAGTTGTGATATTAAATTTTATAGAAATTAATAATTTTCGATATTTTGTACTCTAGCACTACGTAAAAACGCAAACTCGAACATGATAAGGTAATATAAGCTTATGGTTCCATACGCTCTCTATTCTTTTATAATTTACAAGCACGGTGTCACTTATACTGATATTGTTTTAAAATCATTTAAATTTATGTACATACATGTTAAGATATTAATAACAATTTGATCGTGTAACCTGCAAAAGACTAACGTTCGGCCAATGCAAGTCACACTCGGATCGGTTTGTGACTCAGCCCGAACAAAACCTAGAAAGCGTTACTTTAGTTCCTGGACAAATATTTGCGGCCGCGGTCCATTAGCGTGTCGGTACGAAAGAGTGACCGACCTCAATGGCCGCCCGAAGCGTTATGCCTTTGGGGAGAGAGCATAGACCTTTGCCTGAAGTTAGCGATAAGTTCAGAGGTTACGGGGAGTGACAAGAATAGATTAGTTATATCAATACATACCTACTTACTCATACACTATACTTCAATGACTTTCACACACATGCTCAACACACATCCATACACATACAATAGCACGTACCCACAAACTGTCCCCTACACACACTTTTTTTTTTGTGTTTTCATAGTTTCTATTTGCAATATCATCTCATGAATATGTAATTTAAGTAAACTTGTCATTGGCTTTACAAAATGTAATTTTCCTAGTTTTTAAGTTTCTTAAACTATTTATAGACGTGAATTTACTTTGTAACAATAAATACATAAATAATTAAACATAGTTTCAAAAAGTGTAGAATTTTAGAAACGTTTCACCTAAATTCATGTCCATACTAGGATTATAAAAGTGAAAGAGTCCCCGTCTGTGTCTTTTCATCCCGTGTTCGCTTGACTGACCTTCATCAAATAGGGGATATGTGAAGTGAAAATTGTTGAAATATTTTTCATGATCTAATTCGGTACTTAATTATAATAAAATGATCTATTTTTTATTTTATTCCTTGCGAAATATTTAATTTCATTAATTAAAAATGCCAAACAGGGCATATTCAAATGGACAGAAGTGGAACAGACGTTTGTTACAGTATAAAGTGACGCCAAAGAGCAACCGAGGACCAGCAACTAATATAATGTAAGCTAAAACCAATTTTTTATTTATTTTTTTCTTATGAAATCCAACAGCTGCACAATACTTATAGTAAACATTAATAAAAACAGGAAGCCAATTAGTAGTTCTCACAGGTTGTGACAAAACTATGAAATTACCTAGCCCAGCGCCACAACAGCAAGAATATCTTCTTATATATATATATATATATATAGAATATAATATAAACTATATTATATTATATAAATATATATATATAGAATATAAACTTCACGTCTGTGCTATGCGAATGAAGGCGCGGGCGGTCGCTAGTGTTGTTGAGCGTGCTCAGTAATATTGTATGTGTAATAATTTGTGAATTGCCACAGATATTTCGGAGCGGAAAAATACGTTTAATATTGGTATAGTTCCAATCAAACTTTATGGCGGATCGAATACAACGCTTTATGCGTGCTTGCGCAGGTTCAATCATATGCCCCTCGCTCCACTGCGTCCCGCTACACCTAAAACTGGTTACTGCGACGCGACTTGTGCCTATGTTCACATCCGCCATAAAGTTTGATTGGAACTGTATAAGTTATTGAGGTACTGACCTATTAATGGATGTGGATGTTTGCCCGTCAATCACGCAGCAGCGGAACAACGGGTCGACGTGATTTTTTGCATGAATGAAAAATACGGTTCTTGTGGAATAGCTGTTCTTCATGTTAAAGTTGTTAAACGGATTTTGATGTTTGTTATAAAAATTTTTTAGATAGTTAGGATTCAAGATTTTCTAGAAAATCTCATGATGTCCTGAAGCGTCGATTCTCTTTAGCTGTTCCGGTAACAACTGTGGAATCAACGCAGGTGAAGCCGCGGGGAAAGCTTGTTAGGTATATTTTTATATTATTATTGTTTCATTGACTATAATAGTTTAAATGACATATAATGACAAAATGTTTGATAAAGAAATTAACTTCATAAAAAATGTGTATAAAACAAATTTTAGTTACGCGCAAATAAACGAGGAAAGATTTTCAATTGCTTTTTTACACACACACACACACACACACACACACACACATACACACACACACACACACACACACACACACACACACACACACACACACACACACACATACACACACACACACACACACACACACACACACACACACATACACACACACACACACACACAGAGAGAGAGAGAGAGAGACGTAAAAAATGCAATGCATAAAAAGTGTTTTATGAAATTATAATTTTCGTACGTTGCCTAAATGGCGTTAAATTCACATTTCAAAGCTTGCCATGCCGCGGCAGCTATCGCTTTGATTTATATTCCGTTTCGCGTTTGATAGTGAACTTTGTTGTCGCGACTAGAAAGTTCTTCTACACACTCAGAAATAGTCGCATCAGAACCTGCAACTACCTATTGAGGCCAAATGCCAAATATGTCTCCGTGGGCGATCAGAAATTACAACGAAGTCTTTTTTGAATGTAAAGGACTTGAAAATCAATAGATGACTTTAGAAATTAATAGTTTTTTATGTAATTTAAAAAAGAAGTAATTCTATATAAATACAATAAAATTAGTGTATAGTAATTTACAACAACTTTTGAGTGTTGGGTCGGTCACTTTTTCTAAAATAAAGTCCTTCTAAGTTGTAAAGAACTTTTATTCAAAATTTTAGTAAAATCCGACCAGTCTCAAAGATTCTTTTCTGAGTAAGAATAACAATCAAATAATTACGTTCACGTAGTCCAAAAGTTAGTGGATGGTGCAAACTATCGGTTACCGAGAAAAACATAATTAAAGTTGTACTACATACAGCCGAAAATCCCATGTGTACCGCGTGTTTGGCTGAACGTAATCCAAATTTATAGACCATGTAAAGCTTACCGAACTAAACAAAAAGTGTAGATTGAGTAGATGACGCAAACTAACGGTTGTTGAGAAAACAGGTGTAAAATTTAATTTTTTTCTATCATTTATCTTTTTTTTAATTTTTTTGTTAGTTCGGTAAGCTCTACATGTTCTATAAGTGTGGAAGTTCTTTAAGTGTGCTATAAGTTCTATAAGTGTGTTCTATAAGTGTTCTATAAGGTGTTCAGGGGAACACCAAGTATATTTTAATACATTTTTACGGCCTTAATACGGCACCTCGGCGATATTCGGTAATACACGAAAACAATAAATCTACTGTGAGTTGATCATAGGCACTAACTAAATTTCTTTCGCTCGCATTTCGTGAATGCGAGCTTACCTGAACTGCCATATTAAAAATGTAGTATTTTCCAACTTACAGGCTAATGCTACTCCTTCCCCTCGGAAATTATTTTTAAATTTTATTACAAAATATTAGTAAAATCTGTGTCTAATTGCTGTCTGCCTTTTATCAGATATATATTTATATTCTAGATAAATGTTACTGTTAATCTCCCATATATCACTTCGATAAATCGCATGTAGTTTTTGTGGAAATTCAATTTCCGTGCACGCGGAGTCATTTTCCGACTTGTTGCATTATTGGCAAGGAAACGCTTGATGTATATTTCATTGAAACACACTGAACTTTTCTCGAGTTTAGCGGTCAGTAGACATACGAACACTTTCTTTTATACTAACAGAGTTCATTTACTATTTGTCGTCAGTCAGCTGGCGTTGCAGATTTCTATTTTTTAATTTTAAATTGGTCAATGGCTTTTTATATATAGTTATTTATTACACAAACAAAAAGAGTAGTACAAAATGAACTAGCTTTTAGGAAATCGTTTAAAGCCCTGTCTTTTATTTTATTTTATTTTATTTTAGCATCGCTGCTGACGCGTCGAATGCTGCCAAGATATGATTGACTGACTAGTACGACTATGTACTACATACACTCTTTGCTTATGTACGAATTGGCAGTATAAAAAAAATTTTGTTTTTAAACAATTTTTTCTGTGTTCTTTATTTTTCTACTGACGGACGACAAGTAAGTTAAAGAGTTCTGTAAGTACTCTCATCTGCCAAAAATCATTTTTTAGAAACTCGTAACCGCTCTCGGCGGTGTGCTCTCGGACTACGAGTGTTGCCACATACGTATACGACAGCAGTAAAAATATATACATTAGAAAAGGCCGTTTATCGTACTTAACGGTGTCCTTTGACTTGGACAAAAGGCGAGACACAGACCTGAGAAACTGTGCGTGAGCAGAAAACGGATTAGCGTGGTGACGTCAGCGGTCACCGCACCGCGATGTACTCATTGTATGTAAATGACCCTGGTGCCCCCCGCTACACATGCCCCGGTACTCTCCTGGAGATATTTAGTATACCTTCTGTGAGTTTTGTATGTTGGCCTCGTCCACAAATTCAGAATCACTCAACCTGCGGGAAGAACTACCTATCTAGTTTCTCTGTATGATAAAGATCGTAAAAAAAATGTGTAAAAGAACGGCAGTGACCGATATAAACACAGAATTAGTATGAGCAAGTTGAAGTGGCAATGGGCAGGCTACGTCGTTCACAAAAGTAATAACCAGTGGAGGAAGAAATTCTGAAAAGAACCACGAACCTGGTGGGGTCGTAGTGAAGAACGACCTGATAAAGGTCGCCTGCCACCACGTTGTTGGTTACAGGTAACCCAAGATTGTCTGGTGGAAATCTAGAGTCCTAACTATGTCCTATGTATAAAAACGAAACGAACCACTCGAATCTGAGCATAGACTACGGACAGCAAAGATTTAATTAAGTATTAATTATACTGTCATCAATTTATAAATTTTATAAACGTAACACTTCCATTTTGATATCCTACAGAAATGCCTACCCGTGACTTTAAATTGCGTTTTCGTCGCTAGGTACTAGTCTTTAAAATAATCACGTATAATTACAACTAACTACTATGAATCCGACCCTAATATACACGGCTATAGATGAAATATGTGTCGTAATTTAAAGTTTTCGAGCATTTACTCGTCTCAGTACTCAAAAACGAGCTTTGTCTATCCAAGGTAATAAAATAATAGACAATTTCAGAACTGTGTGGTGAAGTAAAGTTTGCCGAGGGTTAACGATTTTAGAGTTTAGGCTTTAGGATGTTCTGGGTTAAAATATGACATTGTAAAATACGTTCATATTTAGTATTGGTTCTTAATATTGAACAATTCATAATTATTAAATTTTGTTATAAAATTGAAATCACTTTGTAGACAATAATCTAACATTCCTTACAATCATACTTGTATTAATAAATGATTTATTAGATTCTTATTATACTCTCACTCGGCTAAAGGATCAAACAGATACAATACTTGTTCGAACAACTTGTAGTTAATTTTAAAATGATAGTGGTCCGTAGCCATGCCAAAAACAAAAACATATCATACAACTACTTATCAAATTGATCGGCTATCACTGGTGGATCAGTTAACTCTAGACAGCCATGACAATTTTCATTGTAAGTTTATCAGATATTTCGGAAATCTTATTTAACAGTTAGATGAAAGATATGTTTATTACTCAGCCTATAGAAAAGGTTCCCCTTTTAAATTTTGAAAAACCATCAAAAAAAAGCTTATAATAATTTAAAAATCATTTATTCCAGTCGACACTATCAGCCGCACTACAAATTGCTATTCAACAATACTCCACAAGAGAGGATAACTAAAAATATTTCTCGCCCTCACTTTGTATTTGCGTGCATGGGACAATCTTTCGAAATTATTGTTCAATATTTAAATACACATATATGTACCTGTTATAAATATCGCATTTTATAGCATTCATATTCTGCGAATAAAAGGGCTGTGACATTCGAACAAACAGACAGATTGGCATAGAAATACGATTCCTTGTCGAATTACCAAACCCTGAAAACGGACCAAACGTGCGTCAGATTCTGGCGTAGTGCGGAAATTTCTATACGTTCATTGTTATCTTGATCCGCCACGGCTGCAAGTTTTAAATAATTTTTAAAAATTATTTCACTATTTTGTGAATTTTCCAACTCTCTACCTTCAACTAAATTATGATTTTATATAATTAGCCGCGTTAAGAAGTTAGACGTCTGTGACAGATATACGGATGGCGAAATGAGCCAATCTATTCTATTTCACTTTCCACTTTTCCTTTGACGAACGGAAAAATGAAAATTAAAATAAATACACTAAAATATACATCTACTAATATGAATTCGATCGTCATAACGAAAGTACAAAACGATGAGATTTTTCACAAAATTAGTTGAAGGGACAGAGAGTAACCCTGGCTAATCTACTCACTGTTTATCCCGGTTGAAAATTTTCATGGGATAAAAATCTAATCTACAAAGCTTGGAAAAAGACGATGAAAAAAGCTTCGAGTAATGCGATGGAATAGCTGTGGAAGAACTCACGATATGATGTGGTATAACAGTTACTGGTCCACGCGGGCGTAGTCATGGACGAATAGTATTAATGTGGGAACCGTGTCCAGCCGTACGTCATGGTTACAGCGCAACCATGTGTCAAGTTGACAAGGAGACAAAAATAAAACGCTTTCGGACGTACACGCTTTACACCCCCGGGACGTGAAGAGGGTGCTATCAAAATTGACAGGATAGAATTCATAATTGCTGGATAAAGTTATATTTTTCTTTTGAGATATAAATATATAAAAAGATATATTGAGTCATATTAGCTAGTACGGTCTGTTTGCACCCAACCGCATGTCTATGCATAATTGTTTATATTGATTTTAACATTAAATAACAAAAAAATAACCTATTTGTGATCTGCTATAGCAAAATTTTATAGCAATTTTCATTTTCACCACTTAAATTAGATAAAAATGACTGGTTGTTAACTATCAATTTTAAGTACTTAGCTAACGATTTGGTGGGACCGTAGACAGCGCTGCAGCTTAGAGCTGTACAATGGTTGTATAGCCAGATATATAATTCTTGCAACTCCAAAAAGGGCCTCAATGAACACTGGACACCTACTGCACAGACAAATTTCCTATAATATTTGTAAGCTGCATAAAAAAGTTAGTACTATCTCAACTGCTTGTGATCGGTCGACAGGTCATGCTGGACCCTGTGTTGGACACCACGTCAATATGTCGTTTATCTCGGTAGTCAATACGCGACTTTGACAAGAGGCGTCAACACTAATTAGCTGAAGGGGTGTTCGGTCAGCGTTCCATCCCCCCCAAAACCCCCAGACGCTCTCACTTTGATTAGACCGCTTCCACGGCTCATTATTCAGATTCCCGTCGTTTTTCTCGAGCTCCAGTTTTAGAGGTTAATAGTATGTCTGCGTCGCTTTAACGGTGGCTTAACAGCTCTCGCGGCAGTAAACTTACTTTGTAGCGAAGATCTCGCTGAAAGTGTAAAGTTTACAGCGCCGCCGCCAGATTGCATTGCGAGTGTCTCTATATTGCTGCCGAGTTTCGATTTGTTATATCACCCAGTTTATCACGTCTAGAGTAAGGGAGCTAATGAGTTAACCCTAGTACGTTTAAGACTTTTTATGTTTCTGATAAGGGCTATCGATGAGATTTTGACGTATTTTTATAAATCTATAGTCCAAGAGCCGGCTGTCTGAAAACTCTCTGCTAAAGAAAGATTTTGTTCAAACAGATACTTAGCATTTCTAGTGTTATAAATTGCACTAAGATTTACAAGTGTTGAAAACTGAGCGGAATATTGAAAAGCGAAAAGCATATGCAGCTTTTTAATAGCTCAAATATTTGCGGTCACGTGTCAGCTATGACATTGGTTTTTATAAATGAATTTCCTTCGCCAGTTTCAGCCGCTGAATCCTATTCAGCGTTCCAAGCGCAGAGATCTACGGACAAGATTTTCCCTTTAAACTCGACGGTAATTATCCGTTTTGTCATTGAAAATGACTATCATATCCATTTCACGGGAGACGCATTTTTGGCCATAACTCCGAGAGCATGAGGTCTAGCCAAGATTTTAAGGTTTTAAAAGATTAAGAATTTAGTTGTGCATTATATGACATAAAAATTTTGGAAATCGGTTAAGTAGTTTTTGAAAAAAACTGGAAAATGTAAAAAAATCGGGATCTTTTCGGAATTTTTTTTTTACTAAATCCAAAATATTTCAAGAACGGGGACCGATATCGAAAATAAAAAAAATAGTATCTCAACCATCAACGTAGCTACGATTTGAGACCAAGTTTTTGGAAATCGGTTGGTAATTGTAACAGAAATTATTTCCGAAAGATGAGATTTTTTGGTCGATCGCTTGTGTTTGTGGATATAAGTTACTATATTTCAGAGGGTATTCGTCGGATCGCTTCAAAGTGTTTTACCAAAGGTTAGAAGGCATCGGTATCTACAGTTTGAGACCAAAATTTTGGAAATCGGTTGGAAGTCGAACAAGAAATTTGACATCACATGTTAGATTTTATGGACGTTAGGGAACTTGTTAACATTACGGTCATCGACTTTCGGCCTGTATTCGTTCGAATGCGTAATTATCGAGTTCAGAACGTTTAAGGAAATGTTTCAAATATGTTGAACTAGCGACCCGCCCCGGCTTCGCACGGGTAGCAGAGAATTTTTTCGTTGATTTATTTCTGAGTTTAAAGAGTTGAAAAAAATAGTGCCACGTTGTCGTGGCAATAAAATAAAATAATCTGTGAAAATCGGGTTTGGGTAGGTTCATTTTCAATGAAACCGATGGTTGCGGGGACTGCAAGATCTGTGGATTTTTTTCTGTCAGTGTACAAACTTTAAAGTATTATGGGTAGCAATAACTGTGCGATTGAGAAACGGCCGACAGAGGACGAGCGTAAATTATTCGCTTTACACAAAACATTAAAATTTATATTTTGCAACGGGACTAAATTAGAAAAGAACTATGATTTCTAGGTTGCAACCATCTTTCCTGTCAAGACATAAAGTAACAGCATACAATTTTACTAAGACACCACAGAATATCCTTTATAAATTTATTAATTATATTATATTAATTCTTTATAAAGCCGGAGGTCCCGAGGTCGAATCCCAATCGGATCAGTATTTATATGATGAATATTGACACTGATACCGGGTCTTGGTTGTTATATGTATGTGGTGTCTTCGCTTGGTACCCAAAACACAAGCTAATGCTTAGTTTGGGGCCTAGACGTTGTTGTTCATGCATACACAAAAAAATTGTTAAAATTAAATTTTTTTTTAAACCATTTATTTTACGAGCAACTTTCAGCACTTAGAAGTCCCTAATTCACTGTCAAAGCTAAAAAGCAATCTATAAAAAAAATGTTCTAACGGACAGGCTTTCGTGCAGCCGGTTACCATACTAAAATAATATGAAAAGTCAATACATGTGATAGTGTATGTTGAGAGTTATTAAATTACGCACATGACTGCAGATACGCAATAAGAAAGCGAAGATCGAAGGACTCCATTGCAGGTAGCATAGTAGGTATATGTAAGGCGACGAGCGGGAGCGGGGTCGATGCATGACGAAAGCATTACATAGTAGATGAAAGTGGGCTCATCATCGCGGCCGAGCGGGGAAAGCGACGCGAATCGCTCGCTCGTACACCAATTATTGCCGGCGATCATTGTAATCATCGCGGCCGCTGAATTGGCCGTCAATCCTCCTCGCTAGTTGACGAGAAATGACGTCAGTTAAGTACCGAGTGAATTATCATCAGCTTCCGGCGCACAAGAGGCGCCGGATGTCGACCATTAGCCACCCGCCCCTGCACCCCTCGACGCACCGGCATCCCCACGAAAATATGGAAACTATTTTGAGACCTTAGAGATATCAAAATATTCAGAATGGTACTATAGTGTTGCCAATCAAAGTAAATTACGCTGTGAAATCATCTGAATATAAATTAAAAAACACGGAACAAAATATCGCAAGTTAGAATTGACTGGTAAGTTAATTTGTTTTTTGCGAATACACCACGCTGAATCAGTATCCAGTCTATTTATTTTTGATATCTACTTCATCTGATCAATTTGAAAGTTTGTGTGTATGGATGTTTGGCAGCCAATCACACAGCGACGGGGCTACGGATCAACAGAATTGTTTGCATAAACATATTTAATGAGCTGGAGAGTGACATAAGCAACCTTTTGTGTCAGAAAAGGCATGGTACCTGTGGGATAACTATTTTTATGCTAAAACGACTAAACGGATTTTCATGAAATTTAGTACGAAGGGCTTGGAATAACACTCAAGTTAAAAAAATTCGTATTCATTCATGATATATTGCTATTTCTATTAATGTTTCTGGAAAAGTACCTATCAATAGTCACACGTGCTCCATGTTAGCTAAAATTATGAAATATCATCGTTAACACGGTTCCACATTATATTCGGTAGGTATTACCCGTTGACCTAAAATAATCAATTTTGGCAAAAAAGAAATTCTTACAGAACAAGTAAAGCAAGCAATCCATAAATTGTTAATTAGTAGTTATATCACATAAAATAAAAAAAATTCCGGTTATTTCCTATTTCAAATTCACGTGAATTTTCGTGTAATGTGACGATGAATAGCGCTAAATACGTTAAAACACGTTGTATAACAGAACGGAACCATGAGGGCGCACGTACGACTCCCACTTGACCCATTTTTTACACTAGTAACTATTTCGTTCACACGTATATTACTGTTCGATATTATCGATCGGACTTTCACTAGAGGAGCTTAGATTTACAACAAAACATAAAGTCATCTGCGTCAGACGGTGCCGCCGTGTAGTAGAAAACGCGACTACTTCAATTTCATAATTTATCGGAAATTGATAAAGTAAATATTTCATCAAGCAATATTCGTAAATGTTTGAACCCAGATAAACTCGTTTCCAATGAAAATAATTACAAAAAGGGAAATCGATTATAAAATATACTTAAAATTAGGATTAGGGAAATTGGAAATTGATAGGATGTTGAAAGTTGTTGTTAAAGTGTTATTGTTGATGAACCTAGTTTGCTTGAGCAAAAAGTCTGATTTTTTAAAATGTACCTTTTTTGTAGGCTTTATTTTACACCTATAATTAATTAGAATGGCTGGTCCACCAAAATAAGGAATCTACACACATACATGACTCGCATTTAACTGGTTTATATTAATTTTAAATTAGATACGCCACCGTGCTTTCCTCGGTCGCGTGGGCAACGCTTCATTTAAAATTCTTCGTTTAAATATTAGTTAAAACTTTCGAAACTCGATAAAGTTTGAAAACTTAGCTGCCCAAAGACACGACATCTGCTGAAAATGACCCCCCGTCTAACTTGTTCCTTGCGACGTTTTACAAAGCACTTTTATAAAATTATAGCTGATCTGTTTTTAAATAAGTAATGGAGTTTCCTTAAAAATGTTTCTGAATTATTAAAAGAAAGAAAATAAAGTACGAGACCCTCGTTAGTGAGCAAAGTTTGTTCGCCGCTAGTTCGTTTACTCCGGAATGTAAGGCGACCTCTCCCGTTATGGCAAAAGCTCTCGACTGTAATGGTGGTCCATGGAGGTACAAATAGCAATTAGACTAGGCATTCTTACGACCGACGGCGCAATTTCCGTCCTCACACTTATAATCAGTCTTGAATGCCTACACATTGGAATTAACTGGCACTCGTAATTATCACCTATGTTCCTTAAAAAAATTTATATTAAGTTCCTTAAATTCTTGGTAAAAAATTCTAAAAGTACCACCTACTGCGAACTACAGAATGTATCGCGACCGTACTTTGTTAACAAATATTTACAAATACTTGGGGCACACCGAAATGATCGGGAATGAAAAAAAAAGAAACAAAATGCAGGATATTACTGAACTATTATTTGATGATTTTCGAGGTATTCTCTGTTACAATTTACACACTTTTACATTCGATGAAACCAATCATTTAGAATTGATATAAGCTTCTACTGCTGCTATTGCGCCTTCAAATCGAATCGCTGATCAAGTAATAAATTAACTTAAATCTAGTTCCAGCAAATGCAAAGAAATCGTTGTGGCTCAGGTCAGGACAGGGGATAGGACAGAGGAGAGGTCGTCAACTCAACGTCTTCTTGCTTACTTCAAAAAATCCTTATTGTTTTGTGTGGTGTGATGCTCGCATGATAATGATGTAAGATGATGCGACGCTTCGGGTACCTTTACGGAGTGCAGCCATCATTCCTGGCAAAGAAATTGTGGCAATATGTCTTTTTTTTTGGGACAAACGAAGTAGTCATTTTCTTCGTTATACACAACTTTTCTTGGCTCGATCTCTTTTTCGAAGACACAAACTGCCATTTGGTGTTTTTGTTTTCCAGTTCAAGTAAATACATTTGTGATTTTTCATTTGAAGTAATGTTATAAACAGCTTCTGACTTTCCTCTGTTGAAGCGTTGCAGAGTGAAGCGACACCAATTTGCTCTTCAAACTATGAGCTTTCTGACATCCAATTCATTATTCAAAATAGTTTGGATTACAGTCATCCCAATACTCATAGTTGCTCGAATCTGTTCTTATGTCATATGCCGATGTCAGTTATCTTGTATAGTTTCTTCATCGATAAGTTGTTTACAGTAGCGATGTTTTTTGATTGACCTGAAAGGAGGAATGGTGGAACTCCACATACCATCAATAATCATTATATTGTCATTTAATTAGGTGCTTCAGCTGTCAGTAAAAATTATGATAAATTATGGCATGGAAATTTTCACTCCTTTTCCGGTGCCTTTTCCATTTCTCCATTATTTCCTCATCGATTCACATCCTGTGCTCCCATCGACTTGCGACTTGTCAAATTTCAACCAAAATCAAAATATATAAATTTAAATAGTTTTTATTAATTGTGTAAACGTCATCACCATTCCAAATGGTCAATATTCATTTAACGAAAAAGGTTTTATTCTAACTCAGTCAAAAGTACTCGACTCCCGATCATTTCGATGTGCTCTACGTACTCTCTGACTTTGCAATATCATAATTTTCATCAGAACATACATATGGAAATGGAAACATAACTTGTTGTCCTATTTAACAAAGTGTCTTGCTCTACGTACGAGTAATATAAGTACGTGCCGACGGCCGACCTCCCGACGCGATGCGGTGGAGTGACGTCTCTCGAAAGGAGGATAAAAGTAGATGGGCGGAGGGTCACACTCTAACATCTCGTTAAGCAAATGGAAATTTCGAGGTGAGGGTGCACCCGAGCGACTGCGCGTATTTGCAACGAATATCTCTGGGCAACGAGGTTATAATATAATGCACTAGAGTTCGCATCCCAAACCATTTGTTATTCGAACTTTAGGAATCCAATAAAAATATAACTTTATACCTTATCTGTGAATGCATCATTATAATGAACAGTTTCAATAAATCGTAATTATTTAACTTAAATGTAAATGAAACGACTACTTTTTTTACCTTCTTTCACGGAATGTGAATATAATACACTATCATATAAATATGACTTAAATTTTATATATCGGATGTTCCAAAATCAACGTCAAGCCGGAAACAGATGATGAGGCAAATGGTGACAGGTATCAGATAAATATTTAAAACAATCTTAGTCTTACATTTTACAATTATAGGCTCCAAAAAATAACGAAAAAACTGACACTCTGTGTTAATTTTTCAAGTACTGTGACTGCAAATCTTTAGTTTTCTTCGATTTTTTTAGCGATGTAACACTAAATAACCTTTCCATAAATTATAGTCTAAAATGAAAACATAGTTACCGCAAACCATCACAAAGTGTCTATTTTCCCGAATTTTCTTGGTGCCTGTAATTTTGAAAGTGCTTGAATAAGATTATATTTTTATAATTTTCTAATAACTGTCAGTAGGTACTTTCCTCATCACCCGTTTCTGGCTTGACGTTGATTTCTGGGACAACCTATATAAGATATTGCAGACGGTGAAACGATTACCAAAATAAAATATATTTTATACATACATTGGAAATACATTATTCTCCGCAATCTAGTTAAAACGAAATAGTTTTAAAAGAAAAAGGTTTTAGTTTCCAAGAAAATTATTTTATTCCTTCAACTTCGAGCAGCGCTTGTTTTTTTTTAAGGTTCAAATTTATTTTTATTATTTGTCGTTATTTTGTGGTTTTCTTATAGTTTAATACGCGGAATATATGTACTAACATATTGGGCATGACATCCCATACAAGTGAAGACTATATTTCTGGATTTTATGTATAAAATCGAGAACCATCAGTTAGACGTTAGGAACTTCGAAGTGAAATTATAAAATCCACATCATGGAATTGTAATAAAATCTCTATAATAAAAGGTCGCGTTTATTCATTATTTAAGATACCTTGTCATTGCTCTGTGTTTATTAGCATCCTCAATGTAAGATACAAGAATTCAGCGAAGCGAAATGAGCATACCTGTAACAAACGAAAATTACTTAAATTAATAACACGTTTAATAGTACTTACCAAACTTAAAATATATTATAAAGGACTCGGAACCTCATGAAACAATAAACACACCTTACTGACAAAGTAAGATTCTATAAGTAGAACATCTTCGCGACAAATAGGCAACACAAGTGAGAAGAAGCGGTGTGGTAGGGCAGAGGACGCTTGCCGGCGATCACTACCGCAAGCACCAGCAGAGCAGACAAAAAAGGTTTAGTTAATTAAAAAAAAATATATTAAAATATCACAAAAGTTTACGTGTATCTAATAGATTTGATATACTGTATGCGAAGCTATGAACAAAAAAATTTATTTATTCGTAACTATGCGATCTCGACATCCCTACACGTGTGTCGCGCTATAAATATTCGTAAACCGACGCTACTACCGAAATTGACTTACTTACTCGAGCCGCGCGTTCCAAGTACTTTGCTACTGGATTTATAATTTTTAAGTGGTGGGGAATAAGCAGACCTTATGGTATATAATTATAAAGTAACTACCTGCCAAATATTGAAAGTAATTGATTATCAGCAATTGATTCACCTATATCCTGTAATGTAGACACTGGACAGCACAATCGTGTATGGTGGCCTCTAGTCAGTTGTTTTGTATAAGCTCGGTGATACTACTCTTCTAAGAAAATTGTTATTAGGAGAGAAAATAGATAATACGTATACTAAAGGTGGATAATTCTGATTTCTATTTTATTTGTGTATACAGTAATTCTTGTTAAACAACTTTTCTGGTAACGACAATGTGCGAATTGCCGATAGATATTATGTCAAAGCAAAGGACGTTTCCCTCGGTGGCGAGATTAACTTCGCTGAAATCACGCCTTATGGAAAACCACACAATCCGCGGATCCCACTCATTGTTTTGTTACTTATTTTCATATCTTTCGGGGCTGTTTGAAAAAAATTCAAATTTATTTATGAGTTTACGCTACCGAATCTAAGCTCGGTAAAAATAATGTTTGCTCGCCAAAAAAAAAATAACAGAGCACCTGTTCATTCCCCCATTTCTCGGTATCTTTACGAGTCGTGTTTCGAAAACGCCGGAAGCCACCAGGGAAGAGTGTGAGTGACGGGTGACTCTGTAAAGTGATTAACAGCTAACATGAAAAGTGGGCCGGTGCCGGCACCGCCCAGCTCCGTTCCCGGCTGCACTTTACGCTATTATAAAACGATCAACATCCCTGCCTGCCCACGACCAGAGCAATTCTACGATAAAGCGTTTGTTTATTAGGTGTCATAGGCACGGACTAGAAAAGATGTATGCCACGTCACGATCGGGCGTATATTTGTGAAGGCTACGGATAATGGGAAGGTGGCGAAAATTTCGCAATCACCGTCTTAGAAATTTTCAACATGTTTGCACCGATGTTTTTATTCGGATCGAGCATCACAATACCGCCGCTATGTAAAATTTCGACTGCATTAAAAAGTTTCTGTCATATAGATATCTCACGAATCACTCACAAATACGTCGAGGAATGCTTTATTTTCGATTGAGCGCCGCGTAGTTCATATTTTTTCAAGCTCATGGTCACAGTCTGATGTTAGTGACATAGCTTCAATTTAGGTATATGTTAAAAAATATAGGCTTAAATCAATATACAATTATGCAAGTAGCTTTGCGTGAGTATTTTTGAATTGTTAAGATTGACAATTACAGTTACTTTTTTATTTTTTAAGTTACAATCAGTTCTGAATGTGGTTTCTTCTGATAAGAACCGACAAGTAACTCAGCAATTACTCTTTCCAAAATATTATAAATAGGGAGCAAATATAATGACCACCAAAAAATACTTTAATACCCTAAACTCTTTTACCAAAAAAAATACAATAAACATCAAAAAAATTAAGTCTAAAATTACAATAGTTTTAGCAATTTTAGTCAAGACTGCACTTCAAATTGTATTCAAAGACCAAATGTAGTAAATGATCACCAAAATTTAGCGAGCAAATTAATGCGCTATTTCTGCCAAGATAAACCACTACAATTGCCATAAAATGTTGGCACATTACCAAACAAGATATAAGGATGCCCAATTATGTCTCCAGCTCAAAAGCTCCTTGCGGCCTCTCCTGCGACACCGCACCGCATGCGCCGTGGCGTATATGGAAACCCTTCCAGTATTCAGAACCTCAGTAGTTCTGAGTTGTGGAAGAGTTTACGAGCATTAATTCACAGAAAGTTACCTAAAACCATTCGGCTACTCAGCGTTGCCAACGATCTGGATTCGGGTATGGTTTCTTTTTTACTTTTTGTAACTTTTCACTCCTTTTTGTGTTACACATGTCATTTATCAATGGTCTATTTATGAGTTTGTTAATCAATTGCAAATTAGGTTAATTTAGCTTAATGGCCTATTTTTTGAAATCATTGGGTTAGGTTAGGTTGGTTTATGTCAATGTGGAAGTGAAGCGGAGCGACGAGCCATTTAGAATCCTATTCATCAATTTCGAATTAGTTTTGTTTAGGTTAATGATCTATTTAAAAGTCTGTTGATTAATTTCGAAAACTACATCGAAATTGATGAATAAGCTTCTGAATTGACATTTTAAATTAAAATGTTGTTAATATTTTGGTGGACATTAATTATTTTTGGGTTAACAATGATTTGTTTGGAATCATTTGCTTTAATAGAATAGAAAGATGTAAAAACTTTGGTTATAATTTCACATTAAAATGCGATTTAAATTTTGGTGGTTATTTGCTATTTTTGACGTAATATTTTACTACATCAGGTGATAAGTTAAACATAAGCCTTATAAATATTAACAATAAGTACCTACCTACATATTAGAAGAACACAACAATACATAAAGCAAAAGAAAATCAAAATATGCACATTGCTTAGGTTGACGTCCCAACATCTCGGTCACTAAAATAATCATCTATGATTTAAAATATTTTTAAATTTATGTAATAGTAAACTCTTAATTTCTTTATGCGATTTATTATGACCACATGAACCTTGCCTCATAAAACTCTTGTGGATTTCATTCAACCGATATGATAGAACCACAAACTTTTGTGAACGTTACTGTGTTTATTAAATTAATTCATATTTTGATACAAGAATATTATATCCTTATAAATATATTGAGATGTCACAGTCAAGATCCTAAAGTCCCAGCCTGAGCTTCCAAGTTGTATAGTGCTCACACGTCGCTTTTTTATATCCAAAAAAATCGTGTCTATATCAGCGGGTTTATAAAAAAGAAAGAAAAAGAAAAGAAAACCCTACCTACAAACCCTACAAAACTCTACAAAAGAAAACCATAGGACACTGTGAAAATAACTAAAATAGACTAACCGAGCTGTATTTATATTCGTATGCTATTATTTTTCTAACAGCATAAGCAGCTGAACTTAGTTTCCCAGCAAGATACGACCTATGAGTGTCCTATTGCAGCTACGAATCCAAGGTGATCCTCGACAAATCGGTCGCAACTTCTTTGACATTTGAAAGAGTGAATTTAATGTATATAGTTTTATTTTATGCATTTAGTTACAGATTATTTGTATTAAACTATTGCCATATCTGCTCAAATGCACTATTTAGAATTAAGTATATTCACCCCGAGAACTTGCAGGTGTACACGAGGCAAACGCGGTCAGAAATCATGACCTAAAAGAGGTATTCGAAGCGCGTGAGTACCATTCGGCACGAAAAGAGGCCGCGGGCGGTCCTATTAGCCGATAGTGCGGCATGCCCGTCCTGTTGACTGCGGCGTCCTCAGAGATTACCAAATTACGCTCTATAACAACGCGCAGGTATTACCATTTTCGGTGAATGCCTCCCCGGACGATAACCGGTGGGTGCTATTAAAAACCCGTCGGGGGCGAAAGGGTTAAAGACACGCAATTTGCTGTGTAGGTTTTAGCTAATACGATCTGCCCGACTGCTGAGAACGATGCTCTCTCTGTACTTACCTGTGCCACTTGATTAGATTTCTAGTTCTAGCCCTCAATAAAGATAACGTTCTAAACTTTATGATATCTCAAATTCAAGAACTATTAAAAAGATTAAAAATTTTCACCTATTTGATATGTTGAACTCATCGTGCGAGTAGGTATGTTATGTACAGTCTTGTCAAAATAACACATTTGTAAAATTAAACTGAATAAAATTAATTACACCTAGATCGAGGAAGTCAATTGATATATGTTCATTTTAATAATGAAAACGAATTATAGAAATAAAAATCGATAAGAAACCTGTAAGAATGAATTACGACGAACGTAGTGTACCAAATCCAGCAATTGTACACTCAGGCAGGGTGTAGTGGTGTTAAATGAGGCGCGGGCCGGATACGGAAGGCCGCCCGATAACGCGCCGCATTATTCCCGCCCTACGCTACCTGTAGGTACTTACGTCTGTTATTCACATTAAATTATACTAACTTTCTACCTTTACTGGACAGAAGCATCGTGTTTTTACGAATAAAATACCCCTCGTATCGATAATGATCTTTATATGTTATTCTACGAGTGAAAATAACATTTGTAACAAGATTTGAATAAATTAACGCCGACTGGACGAAATTAGGAGAACTGTAGCTGCCTGTACGTATATAACGGCATAGTTCAAAATATTCATTTAATATATGTAACCAGTTCTTAAACCACTAAATTGAGGATTAATACTCTTAAATTTATATTCTCAAATTTATATTGCAATATTTTGAATTACATATAATCATTTATATATGTACCAATTGTAGTTACTATAAAATAATAAAAAGTATATCTTTGCATATGTTATTTAATAAGTCAAATTGAGTCATGTATATTTAGCGAATTTTCGATGTCATGCGTGTAGGTGGTATCGAAAAATTACCCTTAAATATTATTATTAATAATTAATTAGAATCCCTTTATATCACGAGTGACTGCCGGAATTTATTTACCGATAAAGGATCCCAACATACCACACAAAGCTTATATCGTGAAAACTTCTACAGGACACCCTTATGATGATGTCGCCACTGAGTGCGCCACAGTACAAACATGTGGAACTTTAAAACCGTTTCCAGTCGACACAGTCGCTTATCGTACATCATATTCATGAGAAGATGGCGTGCACTTCCGAGTCACGTCACGCGCCACCACGGGACCGACGCGAAAAGACGCTCTCTGCAAACTAGCAGCATCGGTAAGCAGTTAACCCAACTGCAGCCATACTTAATAATCGTTCTGGCCCTCTTAAAAAAAACGCTTCACCCTTAAATAAAGCTGAACCGGCGACGCGAAATCAAGCAATAATGGACTTAACGAAATTCGATCTTTGTCGGCCGCAATGTCGTCGTTGTGGGCGCGGTGGCAAATATTTGCTCTCATAAAAATGTAAAAACGTGCGACGCCACGAACGAGGGTCGCGGCGCCGGCGCCGTCCGGCTGCTCTCGACGCATGTCGACAAGTATTTTTTGGAAACATCGCAAAGATCTCTCCACTCCTTAAGAAAATAATTAACACCCCACTAGGCGCTCGATCGTAATTATACAGTTACTCAATAAGTGTTTTTATATTATTAAAATTTAAATGAAGCCCGATCATAATCTAGCTTATACATAATAGGTTGGGCAGAAAGTCTTCTCATATTTTGTTTCTATAAAGTCGTAATTCGGTCTCTTTTTTTGTACTGTTTCTAACTGGTTGGTTATAATACTATTACAAAACTAACATTTGAAAATAAGTAACAATATAAATAACTGTTTCCCGCCATTACTCAACTGTTTTTTTAAGACAATAAGTGAATGCAACGAAGAAATTCCATATATTTCGAAATTTTATTACAAATAAGGAAAAATGTGTCACAAGCCGTGTAAATTTTTAGTCCCGTTTATGGATCTAATGCTGTGTCAGCAAAATTAGCACAAAATTGGTTTAAGCGTTGTCAATTTGAAAATTTTTATTTTAAAAATGCAGTTCGCACTGGTTGCCCAGCTATGGATAAAGTTGATGCCATTTATGAAAAATTGGAGCGAGATCGTATATTAGTAGTTACGACATTGTTGAAGAACTGGACAATTACCGTAAAACAGTTCTGTCTCATTTGAAAAAGCCTAAGAATATAAAAATTTTCGTATTTGGGTGCCACGCATGTTCACTGAAAGAAAATTAATGAACCGCGTACTCATTTGTGTGTGATTCTCTATTAAAACGTAATGAAGGCGTACTTCATTTTTTTAAATATTGATCACTGACGTGGACTATTTGCGATAAGGACGTACGTAAAATGTGATGGTCAAAATGCAGCTAAGCTCCACACGCTGTTACAAAACCTAAATTAAAGCGCAATAAAGTATTGTTGAGTGTATAGTGGGATTGGAAGAGCATCGTTCTTTATAAGCTTTAACCCCAGACACAACCATCGATTTGGATATTAACTGCCAATAGCTGATAAGATTAAAGCATTCACTTGAGAAAAAACGATCAGAATTGATTAACAGAAAGGGTGTACTTTCAGCGTGATACCACCAGACCATACAAATTTTTAGCCAATCAGGAAAAATGTAAAGAGTTTGGTTGGGAAGCACTAATGTATTCTTCATATAGCTTTAGTTTTGCACCCTCATATTTCGACCTGTTTCGGTCTCTTCAGAATTCCTTAGGCAGATTTAAAGTTACCATCAAGAGAGAATTGTCAAAACTACTTGTCGCATATTTTTAACCATAAACTCCAAAATTTTTACAGCAACGGGATCATGTCACTACTTACAAGATGGCAACAAGTTATTGAATAAAACGACTCATATATACTTTAATTAACATAAATTAAACTATAAAAAAAAAACGCTTTAAGTATATAAATAAAATACGAAAATACTTTCTCCACAACCCATTATACTAAAATTATTTTCAACGAAAACAGTTATAGCTAAAAGTTATTGATCTCAGAAACTAGTTGATTTTAAGCGTGTTTGACACAGCTTAAGAGGATTATGTGTGTAGTTGCCATGTATACTGGCAAATTCCCATACAAACGGTGTTAACGGTTGCACTCCATCAAACCTTAACCGATTAGCATAAAGAAATGATATGGTATTCAGATCAGCAAAAAGTAGGTTTATATGTTTTTAATTTTTTAAATATTTTGATACATCATAAAAAAAAACCTTTTTTCCAAATTGTTTCTTTTTTCACACAGCAAGATAAAAAAATTTAAAAATTTCGATCAGATGTTGTGAAAAATGAAACGATTTGAAAAAAAAATCCCGCGCATTTAATTTTTTTTTGTATGATGTATCAAAATATTTTACAAAAATTAATAACGTATAAACCTAGTTTTTGTTGATCTGAATACTATATAGATTTTTCGTGCCGATCGGTTAAGGTTTAATGGGGTACAACCGTTAAGAATATGACATTGAAAGTTTATAATAATCATATTTTTATTCCAGCATAATGACGCAAATAATTGTATGTAGATTTTAAATAATTTTACTAAGGCTTCCCATACTCTTTTCATAACATTGCAAAAGCTAAAACCCGTTTCGTTAGTTTGGCGACATCTATTTTGCGACATATCATACATGGGTGATCGCACGTTATGTTCTTTGTGTCAAATTATTGCTGTTTATTCGCATATATTTCGCTGAATGATAACAATGATTATGTCATATGAGAGAATATGCATTTAAGCCACGCCAGCGACGACGGCGCGACGTTAGGCGTCATATGAAAGGTCTTTGTACCGACAAGATCTATGGTGAAAAAATTAAACAATTCGTCAACACAGAAAGTATTTTAATAAGGAATCGGCGATTCCTTTGAGGCGCCCCCAGCACGGCACACCCAGAAGCCTATTATAGAGAGGATCCGCAACCGGGGTCCCTATAACGAGACGCTCGCCGACCTATCACCGTCTCTGCCGTAATTTCTTTTTACAGCTTAAATCGTGAAAAAGTGGCCACGTGCCATTTCGTATCATTATATTACACAACTTATATTTATTATTTCTTATAATTACTTATTTTGCTTGTGATCACAGAAAAAAGAATCAATGTCCGAGATTATCTATTACAGAAAAACACACGATAATATAGAAGCTACTTATAATCTTCAGTACATATGGGCATCGGTGGGGCCTTCTAACAATAAATTAATAGGTAAATCCCTAAGTTTATCCTTACTCATCGCAACTGGGCATGATAAAACTTATTTATCAAATAATTATTTAAAATTCACTCAAATTGAAATTTTCAGATTTCTCCGTATTCGAGACTTTCTTTTATGCTACTGAATTCTAGGTCGACGGAAAGTATCATGTCGGTTTTGGTGACGCGCCATTTGCTATAAAAACACGTATGTGTGTGAAAGGCCATTTCTTTTTATGACATTGACTTTGACACTTCATGTTTTACAGGATTATGCGACTACAGACCTGGCTACCTCTACCTATTTCGAGAAAAGGGGTCTTCACGGCCAGCTGTGCAATCGCACCGGGCACCATTATAAGCGGCTGCTATAACTACAAATATATTTTTCCCGATTTGTTTATTTACAATCCCTCCTAATTATAATCTATAAAGATGTACAAGTGTAATGACCCCTTATGAGATCAAATTAACGACCTTCATTCAACGATAGAATTTTTCGGTCACGTACACATTATTTTACACAATCGACAAATTATGAAACAAACATGCTTTCTATTGATATTCGAGTACATCAAGCCAACAGCCTAAATTCTGAGTGAGCTGCTTTGGTACGCACAAATCAATCAATCGAAACACTTTCATTCAAGTATACTTGTGTAGGTACTTGTGAATCATGTGCTTGTGAACCGTCAAGAAGTTACGACTATTTTTTATTTTGTTTTTTAGTTACTATCAGTGCAGAATGTAACTTCCATTGAGAACAACCGACGAAAAATTCAGCAGTAACTGTTTTCGCAATATTATAAGTATTTACAATAAGTATATACAAAAAGCAAAACTTTGAGACTTCGACAAATTAAAAAGCAATATATAAAGCAAAAAAAAAAACTATACTTGTTTATACAATTGGTTACTTTAAAGTCCAGACGTCTCGGAAAAAAATTTCTACTATGTAATAACTCCTCTCAGTTTGAATTTATTTTACAATAATTTTAAAGTTATATAATGGCAAAAATTCTGCAGGAAATCTATTATAAATTTAATGTACACCTTGCACCTTGCCCTATGAAACAGTTAGGGACTTTTTCAGGCGAGATAATAGTATCAATAGCTTACATATCAATAGCTTCGTGTATTGACATTATGAACGTAACTGTGTTTATTAAATTTATTTGTATTTTGATGCACAAATATCATATTATTAGAAATAGGTATTTCCCCAAGTCTAAAAATCGCTGTCGAAAAGAAACCAAATTGTAAATTGCTCACGGAGCTCTTTTCTGTATTCAAATAATTGTGTCTATTTCAGCGGCTCTACCCCACAAAAGATTACCGTAGAACATAACATTGTAATAAAAATAACTAAAATAGACTAACCGAGCTGTACTCATATCCGTAATCTGTTATTTTTTTAACAGCATAAGCAGCTGAACTTAGCTTCCCAGCAAAATACGATCTATGAGTTCCCCACTGCAGCTTCGAATCCAAGGCGATTTCCAAAAAAATGCTTTCTGATTGGCCCAACGCACACACGTCATTATTTGTCAAATCAATCATATGTTAACTTTCCTGTATAGGAAGTCAAGTAAACTATAGACATTGACTATAGATCCATTGACAGATCAGTCGTCCTTTATAGATGTAACGTTTTCTGTCTCTCAGAATGTTGAATGCATAAAATCACGGACAACCAGCTGCATAGAACTAATTTGTGGGGTGAGGGTTTCAAAAGGAAATTTTTCACCACCTAGCAAATGATCTAGAGTAGCCACTGGACCAAACGGACAACAAAATGATCCTTTCTAGGTACAGATTTTACCTTCCGAGGTACAGAATCCTAAATATACTAATGTATATAATAAAAATAATATAACAGGCCTGATATCCGAGGGCTTCGGAGGGACGATTATAGGATTCGCTGTCGGTAATCGAAGGATTTGAGTCGCGTAATTAGGCCCCTCCACG
The DNA here is from genome assembly GCA_949709985.1 of Luffia ferchaultella. NCBI lineage: Eukaryota > Metazoa > Arthropoda > Insecta > Lepidoptera > Psychidae > Luffia > Luffia ferchaultella. The sequence continues at coordinate 437,244 of OX453252.1, forward strand.
GCGCCGTGAGACCATCTTACGCCCCTGACATAGTACGTGTCCGTCAACGGCGGCGAAGGATCGATCGAACCCCAAATAATGAAATGTTCTTAGAAACCCAATCAAATTAGTTTATTTTAGACGAGCAAATAAATTGCTATTCCATAAGGTAAGTAAATCCCATCCGCTATGCTTCCGGGAGATGATAAAAAAGAGATTTTACTAGGGGTTATTTTAATATGGTGAAATGTATTAAATATCATTTTTATTCTATAAACGTTAAAAAATTTATTATTTTAATTAAAAAATATTATGAGCTTAGCGTGGACTTAACTAAATCCACAGTGCAGAGAAATGAGAGCGTAAAAAGTGGCATGACATGTTAAAAAAACACACATACACAATATAGAGTACGCGGACTAATTCCACGAAAAATTAAAAATAAATTTCACGACGAACCACCGCCTGTTAAAGTCTTTCATTTGTGAAAACTCTTCTAAGAAAAATAATTGTATTATCTCAAAGTATATAATACCTTTAATTTTTAAATGCTATTATTGAATAAAATCGGATATATCGTGATTAGACATGAAATAAGCGACACCTAGTTTAAGCTCGGTACTCGGCGTGAAATATTGTATAGTGTGGTTTAAAGAGTGCAGTGTCTGTTTTGACGATGGAACCAGAGCAGCTAGATTCTGCGGGTGTGGTGTAGATACGCGCGGGATTGCATCAGTATTAACTCGGCTGCAGATTGTCATATAAAAATTAGACAATGATGTCGCGAGACAATCCTGGCTGCCATTCAATAGTGACATCTGCCGTCCGCTTCTCCTGGCAAATTATACATGAAAAATTATTTATAAGTGGTAGGGACGGCGAGCGATATGATACTTTTATGAAAAACGGGCGTGCGAACACAGGGTTCGTCATTCTGTTCATAAAACCGTCTCACTCAGTCGATGGTCTCATGTTTCCACTGAGTTAGTACGTAATTATGTCGCGTAGTATGTATCATATAAGTCGTTACGTCCAACCACTCATGCAGCGAGATCAGACACTTTCAACTCGTCAACTTATTCCTATATTCACGTTTCTAATTATGCAAATTGACATAGTTCGTACGAGGAATATGTATCGATCGTCGTAAAAATGCCTAGTCGACATGGTGGGCTACAGACGACCGCTGTCACGATACGTATCGCAGATTGAAGTGATCTTTCGCCGGCCATAACATCAGCGCAACTGCCGACGAGACTGATTGGCTCGACCAACAAAACATAAACGAACCTATAGACTAAACATCTGAATTCTTCATCTGTACTAGATGAAATTCTTCTTGACTTTACGGACCTTTTGCTAGGGATTCATTATTATTTTTATTTTATTTTTATTCAAAACGCACGTTTTTTTAGCTATTAAATTCATTATCATTCTGCAAGAAATATATGGTATTCTGTATACCATATATTTCTGGTATATAGTTCTTTGACCAAGTCTCTCGGTCATTAAAACATGATTATCAGAACGATTTAATTTTCAGTGACATGGCTGAGTTTATGGCAATTTAAAATCAGTATTATACTAACCACAATAATTAAAAATTACAAATTTATCTATAGATAAATTACTGAATAAATCGCATTATTCGATCTAATAATTCCGGAAGTCAAGGCAACATTTGACATCCCACTTATTGCTTATCTCGGACGTCCCGGGTGTGAACGAGCGTGAATCGGCCGAATTAGATTTGTGTTACGTACTACCCTTCTATAAATAATAAAGTGACGATAAATACTTACCTATACGTTGAACCACAATTTTACTACTTCAATGTGAAAGTGTCATTAAAATCGGTTTGGTAGTTGTTGAATTCTAAGGATTCGAATAGACAGACAAAAAATTGAAAATCAGGGATAACTAAGTAGTCTATTACAATTTTGCCAACAATACCTTCCTTTCTGTAAAAGTGATATCATTTGGTAATAGTTTCACACATAGTAGAGTTATTTTTACATTGACGTGAAATATTTTATAGTTTTGGACCATTAGGAAAAAAATCCTTCGAGTACAACGAGTTGAAAATTTCATTTGGACCACGGGGAAGAACTCATTCGACAAAAAAAATTTTAAAGACAATCCAAAAGGTGAAGCTTATATGATTAAATGGTCAGCAGTTAATTTTTTTATCAAATTCCTGGATACGCACAATTTCCTAAAAAATTCAACACTCAATTTTTTGCCTTTTCTTTCCCCTAAATTCAACAGAATCAAAAGACAGTCTTTCCAGTCAAATTATCACCAGTGTCCATTCAAAGTAGCTTTCATTCTCGAGCAAGTTTTATTACAATCGCATTATACAGTACTACACCATGTCAATGAACCTCCGGCATATGCTAACATATTGCGACGTTGCCAAATTATGTATTCAGCATACAATTGTTGAAAAGAATTGTAATAAAGGCAACACCGGCGTGTGAAATTGCGACTCACATGAATAAAGGACAACGTATCTAATATCGCCGAGGTCACGTCTAAAAACGTACACAGTGAATGTAAGGGAACCAACAGACATATCAAAATGAGTCAATCGGTGTGTCTGTCTGTGGCATCGTGGCTCCTAAATAGATAGATTAATTTTAATGCGGTTTCTTTCGATCGAAAGCGGTTTTAACCGGCACGGTTGTTAGCTGTATTTCTTTTTTCTGTTACTCTCTACCTTATCGTAACTCTATCAAATGGATGAATCGATTTCAATGCAGTTATTGTTTGGGTTCTGAAGTTAGTTTAATCTAGTGTTTAATAAGAAAATATTAAAAGACCGGCCAAGTGCGAGTCGGACTAACTTTATATTATTTTTATTAATTATTGATATAGTAGCCATGGTAATAGACACTCCATGAAAATTTCAAAAGTAAGCAATGATCTCACACTTCACCAACCACCGAAAACGCTAAATAAAAAAAACGTTTGTCAGTAAAACACACTGTGAAAATAATTACGGTTCAGATGATACAGTCCTGTGACAGACGGACGGACGGACGGGAGAGCCTTAGGTTCCCATTGATACCCTTTGGGTACGGGACCTAAAAACCAAAACCATCAAATATCTCCAATTAAGTTTTAAAAACTTGTAATAAGAAGCGGGTGCAAACAAACTAACATATAAAAAGTTTGTGTAATACAGGTTGGTTCTATTAATTTATTCTTACCTTAGCACCTATATTTTGTTGTAATGTAAAAAAAATAAAAAATAGGAACTTTACTTAGCTTTTGATAATGCCTTCAGGATCGATATTTAATAAACCTCTATTATTTAAATTTTTTTAATTGTTAGTTTTTTTGTGACAGAGGTTTAAAATTTTATATTTTTGTCCTAATTAGTATTTAAAATTTCCATTTGTCCTTTCTTCACGTCGTAACGGAGCAAACAAACTACGTGATCGTATCACGACGCACAGGAATAGTTGAAGGGACGAAGAGTAAGCTAGGCCATTGTTTTTTCAGTCGAAGAAAATGCATCGCAAACAGTTTGGTTTCACCCGGGGCCGTTCAACAACCGATGCTGGTGTTGAACTGATTCAGCACATCTTTGAGGCCTGGGAAGACTCTGGAGATGCTATAGGTATGTTCTGTGATCTTTCCAATGCTTTTGATTGTGTCCAACATGATACATTGGTCGGGAAATTGTGTCATTATGGTGTTAAAGACCGTGCGCTCGACCTTCTGAGATCGTACTTAAGTAACAGAGTTCAGAGGGTTGATATAAGCGGAGAGAGGTCACCTGGATCCCCAATGTCGATGGGCGTCCCACAGGGTACAATTCTTGGTTCATTTCTATTTTTAGATTATGTTAACGAATTGCCTTACCTTGTAAAAAATAATAACTAGATAGTAATGTTTGCTGATGATACTTCTTTAGTATTCAAAGTTAATAGAAAGAAATTTACCTACGACGATGTAAACAATGCTATCTCCGAAATAGTAGAATGGTTCATGGCTAATAATTTATTACTAAATGAAAAAATTCAAATATATATGATGCTCGCTACCGAACGTCAAACAAGCACCTACCAATATTATTATTAAAAGCGAGAAATTGGACCTTGTGGATTCTACTGTATTTTTAGGAATCACATTGGACGCGAATTTTAATGGAATCTTTATATCACTAACTTGGCTCGGTTCTGCAGCTTACGCTGTAAAAAGGATTCGTTTCCTTTCGGACATAGAAACCGCGAGGTTGGTGCATTTCAGTGGTTTCCATAGTTTAATGACTTATGGCATTCTGCTGTGGGGACACGCTGCCAACGTTAGTACAATCTTCGTGCTGCAGAAGCGAGCTGTTCGAGCAATTTATAAACTGGGACCAAAAGTATCACTTAGAGAAAAGTTTAAGGAAATTAATATAATGACGTTGCCATCTCAATATATATTTGAAAACGTACGTAAAAAAAATATTACATTATTTCAAAAAAATAGTGATCGGCAGAATGTTAATACAAGAAACAAAGATAAACTTGCTAATCATGTCAGCCGCCTCAATAAAATCACGAAATCTTTTAAAGGGCAATGTAAGGGCAATGTTTTTACAATAAGATCTCAGCTGACATTCGAGATCTACCCCTTAACAAGTTTAAAACTACAATAAAACGAAAGCTTTATGCAAAAGCTTATTATAAAGTATCAGACTACTTAGATGATAAAAATCCATGGGTTCAATTTAAACTATTGATTTACATGAGAAAAAAATCCATGGGCTCGCCTATCAGTTTGTTTCAGTAATATTATTCTTTAAGCACTTATTGTTAATTTTTTTTAATAATTTTGTTAAAAAAGAGCGTCCCTCAGTTTCTTGCGTATTCTTCTGAGAGTAACCAGCATTTTTGAATGCGCCTTTGTGGTGACGTTCTTCCACAAAGTAATAACATTCACTCTTATGACGTATTTCAAGATTATGTTACATAACTACGAAATAAAGATATTTTCATTTGATTTGATTTGATTTGGAGGTTTTCATGCGATACAAAACCAATTTAGATTTGAAAAGAATTACGAACGTGGCTTCGAATTGTGAAAGTCGCACATGAGAGATTGATTCAAATTAAAAATTGTGTTCCGGTCAATAGAATATATGAACACAATTTTTAAAATGAATGTTTGTATGTGACTCAGTCACTCCAATTGAAGTGCTTATCTGAATGGGATAATACTTTTATTGCGAGGTTCATATTATCTCGTGAGTTTGGTACATAGTTAACATCATTACGATTTAGCAAAATAAGAGCTAGAAGTAAAGGGTAAAAAAGGGTAAAAAAGAAATTGAAGAAAAATGGTCTTTTTTTGTCATTTGTGTTAGCTAAATATACACCGAAATATTGTTGACTTAAAAATATCGATGCCTAAAAGGTAAAAAAGGTTCAGGGAAGCATATGCCTATTTTATTGAGAATTTTTATAAGTAATTTGCAATAAGAATTAATTTACGGACGGCATAGAGTACAAACCGAATAAAGATAGCAATGTCCGTTTTAAGTATGGAACGAGATCGACTCATTTTAATGCAAATGAAAGCGGGTGCACGGTATCGCAACACGACCCTAGCCTCAGAGACGTTTACGACAACTGCCGTCATCTCGCCCATATCCAGCAATTTACCCATAAATATACCATGCATGAGTGGTTGGGCTTTACGACCATTACGATGCCTTTGTGAAGAACCGAGCATCGCATAGAATTACGAATTACTCAATGACAAACAGTTACTTGATACCAACTAGCTACGTCCTCGACTTTGCGTGGATTCATCTATTGCAGCCGGATAAAAAAGCAGCGTGGCGGCGCTGCATCGTGGTGCTATGAGGTTTCTAACTAAACTTAAAAATTGAATAACTTATGATTTTGTGGCTCGATTTTGATAAAATAAACACTTAGTATTACTCAGAATAAATCTTCATATTTCACAATATTTAGATTTTGAATCCAATAAGTGATCCAAACTAACAAAAACTGATTTGTTCTTTTTTGCATGAATCGTCAATGGACACGGAAATCTTACGATTTTATTATGTGTACCTATAGATATAAAATCTTTATTCATATATAGGGCTAAATAACTACAATGACAATAATAGGTGGTTTTCGATAGTGAACGAAACAAAGCGCAGGTCATTAATTGCTATGATTGTCTATGTGCGAACACAGTAACGGAATAAATGAATTAATATGTGAATAACAAATAGACTAAGATTCAGACATAAATAATTTCTCAAATGTACAGTCACCGATGTAAATAGACACAAGGCGGCCGATACCACCTGCGTATATTTACACAGCGCGTTGTCGACAGAGATGTCACACATAAATGACAACCGTTTACATTTTGAATTTCTTTGAATACTTCGAGTTACAGGACTGACATCAGCCAGCGTGATTATGGTACTGTAGTGAGTACGATTTTACTCTGAATGACGGATGTGAAGACGGCACGCGGGTGTCTGCAGGACGGTCATTACTAGTTGGAAGTAACAACACTGTGACAAAACACTGTTCTATCAATTTGTTACTTTAAGATTTAATACGTCAGTTTTATATTAATTTCTAGAGAAATAAGAATACGTTAGAAATGGTATGGAAGCGTGGCACGCGTGTTCGTAAATGCGACCAGATGTGTCTATTCGAAGTTCAACAGTTGTTTCCGTGCAAATATACCAAAACAAGAAAAATAGTTTGCAAAACTTACCGTGTCTCACATAGTTTGCATTGGTATGAAACCGGAGACGTTCGTTTTCAATTCATAAAAATCAACATAAAACCGACGAAACTAGTAACTGAAAAACGAAAATAAGCCTTTTCGAAATAATAATATCTGGGACATCCTACACAGCGCCAACTAGTCCCTAAGTAAGCAAGTATTATGCATATATTATGGGGCACTAGACAACTGATATACGTACTTAAATATTCTTTTTTTAAGTAATATATACATATATAGATACTTTTATACACAGAAATGTAAATGAAATAAGCTCAAGCACGAGGTAGCTGCTGTGAACTGTTGAGAAGTTTTCTCGGCTGTTTTCCGTTTTCACCGTGAAATCAATTTCAAGTTTCTGTGATTTTGTAGTGTCATTAGAAGTACATATATGTATGTAATTTTATAGGGTCGAAATCAATCATCTCTGGGATGGATTAGGAATTGGTTTTATTTTAAATTTTAATTTCTACCAACTTGTAAGTATGGCCTATCTAATAAAAAAATATTGTCGTGTTTATCGTTACTCGCGGCCGAAATGCCAACTAAAAACATATTTCAGTTTAAAAATATTTATTTATATATAACAAATACCTTTTTATGTAGCTACAAAACAACTATTTTCGGATTAAATGCGTTGCTTCTGCTATGAGACCTTGCTTCTTGTCAAGTTTCATGATTCTTGGTCTACGGCCAAATTACCTTATAGGATTTAATTTACTTGCGCACGCGCATATACGCGTAAATTGCGCAACATAATAGCAGTATTTTTTGATTGCGTTGACTTAAATTCTTGATTTTTTACGGCTTTAATGAATCATAGACTTAAGTATTTGATTTTAATTTTAACTTTATAACTTCACGCGTTCCTGGGAAAAGAGGTCTTGACAGACAGACAGACAGATATTCAGACGGAAACCGAAGCGAAAGAACCATCCGAATCGGACCACTCTGAAAAAGATTCTTTATTTTTAAATCTTTAAGGGGTATTTATTCTTTTATTTAAATGAACCAACTTGGAAGGAACAACTTTATGCAATAGAAAAAAATCATCTAAATCGGATTACACAGTAAAAAGTTATCTCTGAACCTCTGAACACACTTTTAAAAAAAATGTGTTTGCACATGAATCGATACCATCCTCGTTTTTATTCGGTTAAAAATTAAGAATGAATTTATTCTAATTTCATTAGTTAGCCTGAATTATATGTATGCCTTCATTTGTTAAAATACATCATAAAAATGATGATTCAATTCAATTTAATGTTTATTGCATTCCACAATTTTTAGTATACGTTTACATGACATGGGAAATATAGTAATAGACATGCTGCGACATTATCGCATACTCTGTCATAAAGGCCACAGCAAAACAAAAATGGATAAAAGTGAGGGTACCTTTACGCTACGAGGAATATAAATTCTTATGCAAGGTGTCTTCTAAATATTCAGTACAAGTGTAATAATTCTTTGCATAGATATATTAAATTCTTTAATAATGTTACAATTTTTTTTTATCAGTTTATTTTTTATAGTTTAGGGTAATTTATTATATATTTTAATACACATATGCGCTTGAAGAGTGAAGTGTGATATGATATGTACAGTTGTGTTATGATAGTAGATTTTACTTTGAAACAATTCCATCCGTCTATCTTCCCTTGTTTTCCCACCCTAACGAGATTAACGAGCCACTTCAATACATTTCAAACCACTTACAACATCAGTAATTTTGTAAACGTTAAATAGCTATTTTCTTAGAAGTACCTCCAAGTTCCAGGTACAATATAAAGAACAAACTTTAAATTGAATCACTCAAACCTTTCTAGAACCTCTCCATCTCTCGGTAAACAATATAGCGTTAGTCGAGGATTTCATTTCGGAATATTTAATTAATAATCCGCCCACACCGATCGACTCTATTTTTATATTTGACGTTGTTATCATGAAACTTGTAAGGAAACTTGTTGAGCACTCGGTTTGACTAGGCCAGGAGCCCGTTGCCAAAAATGGTTAATGGTTATATTTTCTTTAAGCAGAAATTTTGATAAATGATAGGTACAGTACTAGTCAGCTATGTATGAGCATACAAGTACCTACAAATTTTATGGGTTTGTTAAGACGTAGCACACTTAATATTATGTGAAAACTTAAATAAAATAACAATATTCTAAAAGCAAATTTTTTATTTACTTTTGTTTTTACATAAACAAAAATTATGGTACTAACCTTACCATATCAAACACTATGTTTTTATACCATCATCCTTGCAATGCGTGTAACTTGTTGATCACCAAGATGTGATTCACTAACTGATACCACACTTTTGTAATGAAAAAATCACAATTTTTCAATTTATTTATGACAACCACGCACCGTAACAATTTAACACATTAATACGAGTGTCATAATTAACAAAAAATGAGGCGTTATAACGTACACTGAAAAATAAGTCGAAATGAGAAACCAGATTGAGTAAAAAATAATAAACTGAAAAGGGAAAAACAAGTTCTATAATCATTTTTAGTCACGAGTCCCCAACCTAAAAATCCTGTCTAGCCACCAGCTACGAAATGTCGTCAAGGGGCGAATCAAGCCGAAAACAAATATAGTCGGTACATATACGCATTCTGCCTACTTATTTATTTAAACGCATGACCGAATACCGTTTGTTTCGATGGATATTTATCCAGACAATAAGTGAAGTAGACATCGCATCGTTACGAACTCGCTTCCAACGAACAATCGAAAAGCACTCGTCGGGGACGAGATCGCCGTAGCCGAGAGGCTGTTCTCCGAAAAGTTTGAACGATGTTCACGAGACATTCCATAGAAACGAGTCGACGACTGGCTTATCACAAATATGCCGTTATCAGATTAACGTTAAGGACGAATATCCGTCGTCCAACGACGGATATTCCGTTTTCTCAAGCGTAAATATACCTACATCTCAAGATGTTCGTATCATACGATATATTTAGTAAATTCGATGCTAAAACTAAATATGTCGCCGCACACAGTCAAGAACGACGAATCGTACACGAGAATTCGTTCAGAAGTAAATTCTTAATGACCTCACTTAACGAATAAAGCTCGGTACAGTGTTACAGAGTCTTCACTCTTGTCGATTGCTAAAACCATAGAAGTAGCAAAACGCGCTCGCTCCTCTCCCCACTAGAACCACAGCACGCTATCGACAGGACGACCGTTCATACATGCCGCTAGTGGTGTACGTCCCGGTAGTGTATGCCACTACCGGGCGTCAAGTCGGAAAAAGCTCCTTATCAAAGTATTTCATCGCGAAAACGCTGAATCCTGCAGTAAAGTATGTTGTAAAAACACGTCCAAAAACAAAAAAAAACATAGTTGAGTGGTGTAACTTTTCATAGAAAGGGGAGGACGCTTCCCCTCAACGCTCTGCTTGTGCAGTAAATGTCTTAACGTGTCTCTAATGGGGAGGCGGCTGCGGGGAGCTTCGCTATTTTTATGACTAAAACCCTACTCTAGCGATACATCATTTGACATCATTTGGTTACCTTACTAGAAATTGCGTGTAATTATTTAATTTAATTTATGGAATCTAAGGTCAAAGCCAAAGTTTTGAAAAACATTTGTAGATACACTCTTGACAAAGTAGTTTAAGTAAAAAAAGTATATTCGCATCGCTTTTATTTTGAGTATATTCAGCTTCCAAATTTTCAAAACAATATTTCTCGTGAATTAAAAAACAAACAGTTCCAAATTTTATAAACTTATTGTTGGGTTACTTTTCTGTTTAGGGCTTTTTTTAAGTTTTAGGTTTCCGTACTTCAAAAGGATAAAAGAATCTTCTATAGGACCACTTCGTTGTTCGTATGTCTGTCTGTCTGTCTGTCGAGTGCCTTTTTTCAGGAATGCGTAGAGGTGTAAAGTTGAAACTAATATCAAATAGTTAGGTCTACGATCATTAAAAGCTGTGTAAAAATCGAGGTTCTAAGTCAATGCAATCAAGAAATATGGCAGACGTCGGAAAAAATAAAGCCGACTGAGCGCTTTCATCGAAAACAATGTATGGTGTTCCTTTTTTATAGGTCTAAAGAAAAGTCCGCGATGACCTATGTCTATCGTTTAAGGGTAGGTCACTATGTGTATTTTTATATTTAACAAAATGGTCACATGTTATGTGGAAATTGAAAAATCATTGACACGGATACGAAATCAATCCCTATTAAAACTATCGCACAACAAAAGAAATTCAAGCGCTCGCACAAGTTTAGTTATCAATGTTGTATACAAATAAATATTTTAGTTTGTTTTTATCTATATATTCTTTGCTTTTTCAAATATTTGTAGAATTAGAAATAAATAAATACATTGTAAATACTCCAAGTAGGAAGAACATAATTATATTACATTTAAATCTAACCCAAATGCTCGACGCAACAAGCTGATACGACACTATGACAGATAAAAATTTAGGTTACCTATATCCTCTGCTACCCGTGCGAAGTCAGGACCGATCGTTAGTTGTTTATAAATTAAAAACTCATCGATGAATAAATCCATGGCGGAAATCGAACCCACTACCTTTGTGTCGTGTATAAACATAATGGTAGAGTATAAAGTTAGACTTAAATAGCGACGAAACCCGGTTGGTATGTAAATATCAAGAAATCAATTATATACAGATGTCGTGGCGATTCGTGACACCGCATCCAATAATACATAAAACATTGTTCACGTCTCGCGACCGAACGTATTCACAATATAGAAAAATACCGCACCGATAATAATAACATGTCCAGTACTTTCCGCGTTTTTACCAAACGTAGAAAAAACTTTGTGTATGAATAGAGCGCGCGTCGTAACGCGTTGTTGTCGCAGAAGTGGCCATTTGAATGGTTATGCGAGAGACTGGCACGGGCTGGCACGGCACGGCTCTAACGGTTCAAGGTTACCGATGCAGACGCAATTCACTCGATCCTGTTTCTTTGCTGACGAACGTGAGAAGCCAACCTTTCGATTCCAATCGATCCGAGTATTGTATTTCACAGATGTCTGTCTGAGACACGAAACGAAAGCTTTTTACCTACTTTGATCACAAACTACTACCGTGATGACAGGGATGGAAAATTATGGAATAAAATTATTTTCTTTATTTGGTACTTATTTTAAATAAGCAGATATACCAACCTATTCGTCAAATCTACCAACGATGACGCTGCAGAAAATCAATATTGTTGAAAAGAAACGCCAAGAAACTCAACAGTTTTTCACAGAAATTTTTTGTCAGTGTCAGTTAGTGCGGTAGTTCCATCGACGGTATAATAAGCTTTTTTAACAAGTCATTTATATCGTTCACTAGCATAATCTGAATCGTAACTAAATTGTTCGAACGGTTATTTAACTCAGAATTTTCTCAATAATCCAATCATACAAGATAACCATAATTATATATTTAATTATCCCAACGATCATAACTTGTTCTTATTTATATCATAATATTTTCTTTGTAAATAAAGATGTTTATAAGCATACATAATGTTCTCATAGAAGTACTTACACTTACGAAAGCTATAATATTGTAATAATTATATACCATCTATAACATTTTCATTATCAGCCGGGTGATGTCTTCACTATTCCCTACTAATACCGGTTTATAGGTATTTTATAAAGAATTCAATCGGCGCAGTGGTTATAGGCAGAGCGCTGTAGCGAGAGGTGGCCTCGCATAGCACCATTGTAGCCACGCGACGTCGCGGTCGTCGCTAGAAAAACCCAAGGTCGCATAGACAATTAAATACGAGAGTAATCAAGGTAGCCTTGGTAACCTTTCGATCATTGTTTATTTTAACACTCGACCTTTTGTACCCGCTTCGCATCTCGTCACCAATTTTTAAGTGTACAAAATTCTAGACGAAATTATCGTGTACTGTCAGCGACAAAAGCGTAGGTATTTGTTTTTATTATACAATAATTTTGTGAGTTAGTTGTTAGACAAAAATTTTTCGTAACCTGTATGAAACGGCAAGTGGGCAGATAGCCCTTATAAGTCCGGGAGCCTGTCATCATAATTCCGCAACCTAAAAGTTGATTTCTTTATAAATGATAGTACTTATAATACCCATTCACATACTGCAGTCTGTCTATTAGATATGGATGTGTTAGAGCTCAACTATACACGGCGCAAACGCGCCCGTGGCTTGTTCAATTCAAATATACTACGCAATACTGAGTCGCACTTTACTAATAACTAAATAAGTTGTGAAGCTCAAACACAATAACGTGCAGGTAGACCCAAGCGCTTGCGCCTGCGCCCATGTCCGCGCGCTCGCTGTGGCTGAGCGCTCGACTGGGCGCGACACCCTTACGAGTAGGGCTACCTACGGTACGTCAGCAACGATGCAAATACGCTTGCTTGGGTTGAAAAGATTTCTCAAAAGTTAGTTATACTGGTACTACCCTTTTTGTGTGCTTTTGTAAAAACTATACAATATAATTTTTCTTCGATGTCTTCTTTTATATTGTAAGTGCGCAATGGCACCGGCCGCGAGCGATCGCCCTCATTCTTGTCCTAGATCACAAATTCAGCATTTAAAAAGTCAGGGCCATTTTTGTTCACTCTCTCCTGAAATATTAACAGAAAATATTGCAAAATAATCTTCTTCATCAGCCTATTTTTTATCCCACTGCAGGGGCTTAGGCCTCCCCGCAATGAGGGGGGCTTGGAGCTTAAATCCACCACGCTGCTCCACTGCGGGTTGAGGATTGTAACGACCGCCATCTATTGACAGCGCCGAGACCGACTGCTTAACGTGCTCTCCGAGGCACGGAGTCAGTGATAGTTATGTACTTAAGTCAGAAAAACTCATTGGTACACGCCCGGATTGGAACCATGGCCCTATGGCCTTATAAATTTGAGACAGGTTTGTTGCGCTTTGGGCTATCACGACACTCAAATGATCTTGGCGACCGTAAATTTTTCTTGAAGATGAGCAGTTACTAGATTCACTTCCTCAGTATTACGGATTCGTCATTGGGTCGGTCGGTTGCTTGCTTAATAACATTACATGGTTTTCCATTTAGAGTGGTGATATAAGTCAGTGTATAAAGTTCTAGAAACACAATGCTTTGATAATATTTTACTTTATTATTATATTCAGCGTTAACAATGACTTGGATTTCTAGGAATTCAATATTATGGATGACACGAGTTGTGCAGATAGTCACGCGGCCCGGTACGTGTTCTGCGTGTTTTTGTTGTAACTTTGTACTAACAATCGTGACAATCTCTAACATACCTTTTCGCTCGCGGTTAATAATCGTTACGCACACCTTATCACACGTCGGACCATCGTTGCTTGGTTAACAATGATAACAATATCTAGGACAACTCACACATGGTCACCTACTTTAAAACTAAACAGAGCCTGTGCTATGTATACCAGACAAACTGAAATTGAAACTGAAATTATCTTTCGTATCCAGGATTAGGTACAATATACCTAGATTTGTAGCGTTTACTTTTTTGCGAAACAGAATCAAACTAAAATGAGCGACGTAGGCTATTTTTTTATTTTTAACGACTAAAACGCCGCATTTTCGGCCGCATTGTCTCATTTCAAGTTAAAATCAAGTTTTAAATTGACGCAAATCTGTATACTTATGTCTATTTTCAGAATTACAAATAAAAACAAAACGACGATCATTGAACAAGAATTGTCAAAAAATTATGTTTTACGAGCATGGATAGGATTTCTTTTTGAAATGTGTATAATCGATACTAAATGGCAGGTCCGTCTAGCACGAATAGTATGCGAAACGGGGCACATAATATGTCACGAACTCAACTGGAAAATTTTCCAGACCTCAAGGCCAATCTTAAAAAAAAATAGCAGCATTTAAAAAAATATATATAAAAACATCAACACATCACCAAATTCATCAAAACGGTTTTTAGGTGTTTTTTAAAATTTACATATTTAATTTGGCTCCCTGACATGGAGCATCGTCATCTGGTTAAAAATCCTAGAATATTTTTACGTGGATGTGGTATCACCGCAGTTGCACTTATTTGTGACGAATCAGTAACTTATAGTCTTAACAGTCTTTTTCATATCCTTTTTTTTGTACTTTCTTGATAAAAAATTAAAAAAAGAAGCACAAAACGTATTCATAAGCATGGTCGTGAGTACATTATGGACCTGCTTCTGCTGTTCGGAAGCACGAGACTATACTCTTGAGCTCTTTTTGATCAGCTTATGTTATATTTATTTATGTATTGTGGGAAAACCAATAGCTATTAAATTACAATATTAATTGAAAATAAAATCAAACTTTAGCCTATTACAGGTTTCCACTTATATATAACTTTTTACACGTATGCTCGTGGTGTTCGGGAGCACGGGACTGTAAGCAAGCGTAGACCGAAACCCATTGTAATATTAAAACTTTCTTTGTAATGGCAGACTTAATATAGAAAAATCGGCCAAGTGCGAATCGGACTCGCACGCGAAGGGTTCCGTACCACCATATAATATAAAAAAAACGAGCGCGACGTTAACCGAACTTAACCCTTAATCGTTATTATTATGTAATTTAAGAATTATTGTATAAATATATTTCATTTTTATTTCGTTAGTTATTTAGAAGGCGTTCGATCTTCTCTGGCTAATCCGAAAAGTAATAACATGAGTGCACTGATAACTTGAGACAATTTTTATTACTTTACCTACAAAATTTTTAACCTATTACTCGTCAAATAATACAGACCCTGCCTGCGAAGCTGGAGGTCCCGGGTTCGAATCCCAGGTCGGGTCAATATTAATATGATGAATATTAATACTGGCACCGGGTCTTGGTTGTTATATATATGTGTTGTCTTCGCTTGGTACCCAAAATACAAGCTAATGCTTAGTTTGGGACCTAGACGTTGTTGTGATTGTGTGTGTTTATTATTATTATAGTTTTCCTTTTAACTACGTTATATATACTCCTGTCATAAATTTTTTCCACATAACCAAAAACAGCAGCTTAGCTGGTAGAGAGGGGGGGGGGGACAACGCATGAATCCAACAAAAATTAGGAATTTTGGAGTGCATATCTCAACAACTGTTGGCCTATTATTAAAAAAAATATTTAAACCTTGATATCATTTTTTATGACGTATCGTTTGGTACCTTTCGGGTTAATATACGATGAATTATTTTTTTCGTACTTCAGTCACAAAATGGGGGACCTATCATTTGAGTATGTATGTGATAAATTGAGGAACAATAAACGCAAAACTATGTATGATAAAAAATAAGGTTCCTTACCAAATATTGTGAAGACTTTATGTGTCATTGGCTGAGTCAGTAATCTCCTATGGGCTGAGCAACTATGGAAGAACTTTTAGTATATGCCTTGACCGTATTTATTCTCTTCAGTTGAGGATCCCTAAATTGATTGTACCCCAAAAAATATTAAAGTTATACTGTAACAATTACCATAATGTGTTCAAGTTTTGTAAATTGATACCTATACACCTTAAAATTAAATTGACAATTTTAAATGAACAGTTCTTTCGGAAAGACATACAGACACAGACTTACCATGAAATTGAAACCAGAAGTTTGTCAAATAAAAAACTGAATGTGCCTAGTTTTGTAAATAATTATGGCAAAAGAACATCTCACTACTTAGTACCTAATCTAAGCAATGATTTGCCCACGGACATTAGGGACTCCATTCGTGATACAAATATAAAAATAGATCTGAAAAATTATTTTTTGAGTATAATATAATATATAAAATTTTATTTGAATCACCTTTTGTAACGTACTGCAACATTTTGTACCTACCCACTATTACACCTTTAGTTTTGTAATAAGACATTTCTTGTTGTTTTTGCGTTTTTTTTACAGTGTATTTCACATGATTTCTTTTGACGTTAAGATAATTATTTACGATCCACATGTTGTCATCGCAAACTCACAACCACAGACAAACCACCAAATGGTTTTTGAGGGTTGTGTTGGTATATGGTTGCTGTAATCTTTTGTAATTTGATAAGTAAATAAATAAATAAAATAAAATATCCCAAAAAAAAATTTTTTTCTTAATTTCACTATGTCGTTGTGTAGCGGTCCATAGATTACACCTACCTTCCAAGTTTCATCTATATATTGCCAATAGTTTCCGAGAAAAACCACAGACAGACAGATAGACAGACGGACGACGGACGGACATGGTGAAACTATAAGGGTTCCTTTTTTGCCATTTGGGTATGGAACCCTAAAAATAAGAGATTTTGCAATTTGTCTCTTTCTTCGAATCGACTCCAAAATTGTACTTGCAAACCTAGAGAGAATTCAAAAAAATCCATTGGAAAGGAATTACATTACAGCAAGAGCGGACGGACTGACAAACTGTAATACCAATATGATAACTTTCATTAAACCTTTGGGCCAGAGAACTATTATTTGAGCTCTATTATATTCCGTTGTTCTCCTGAAGGTTAAAAGAACACATTCTCGTCGTGTTATCGGTCATTAGTTATCTCCGTGCAATGAAGTGAGGCGGGAGGACGTTGTTTTGTTACTAAATATTTGCCCTTCCGACAACTTTTGTTTGAGAGTATTCTATTCTAATCATTTTCGTTGTGAGTGGCCCTCCATTATTAATGACTTCTCCTCCGATCGCGTATAACGTAACATTTCGCGTCGGTAAATTGAAACAAGCCGGGCCGCCCTGGCGACGGGCAATTACGGGACTCGCTAATGAAGGCTCGTTTGCACTTTTTGTTGACTCCAACAACTCAAACACGGCTTCGTCAAAACATTTAGTTTTCCTTAATACAAGAGCCTCATTCGCAATGAAGGAGTTAATCAAAACACACGGATACAGTCCACAAATGGCGCGGGCCTCAGACTTTTACGCATTTAGCGAAGTGCTCGATGACAACTATATATAAATATGGATGTGCGCCGCTAATTAAAAAATTGTCACAATCCGGTTAAGTGATTTCACTTAACGTCTATGGTAAACTACAAGCTAAAACGAATCACTTGTGACGATGAGGACCCTACAGTGCCATCCATCACAGCTAGTCCCTGGGAGCTTCAAGGGCTAAACGTAGACTGGAGAGGGAAATAGGTACTAAAATGTAGTACGTGTAACTATAACGTACATCTCTTACTGCTGTATGCTGTCACGTGGTTAAAGTGAACATATCGGAATTTCGTTATTAACTTCCACCGCGCGTTGGACCTGACTCTTTTATTTGTTCACAAAACCTAATCTACAGATTTATATCGTCGCTCGACGCAGTTAAACTCGGAGTGGCCCTTATATACCTAATTGCTTCGATCCATCACATGGACGAAGCTGCGACAGCTGGTCAGAATTAACGAAATATTTCTTGTTGTTTTCTCAGTTTGCATTACAGATGTGTTAATACTAGACGGCAGCCACGGCTTCGTTCGCGTTCGCTTTAATAATGCCATTTATCTTTGCCCCTCCAACCCATCCGGTAGCCATCGCTTTCCCCCTGGCCGTATTTTTAAAGCCCCCCTAGCCTGATTCTCGACCACCGGTTTTGTGTTTCCTTAACAGCCTATTTATGCTAATTGGGTAACATTGATAATGAAATCCGATATAATGAGTCAACCGCTTGAGTCAAAGTTTTAACTTTTCAAAATTAGACAAAGTGAAACATTGAGAGCAATGAATAATATGCACATCAAAGGCAAATCCGACATACCGTCGGGAATATTATTAAGTATGTATGTACTTACATGACTATTTCATAAATGGAAATTCTTACGCGCACAGAAGGTGTATTTGTAGGATACTGATTTTTGTAAGTCATTATGTACCGGGTTCTAATGGCAAGCCTAACATTTATTTTTATGGAATCAATGCATTGTCACGGCTATTGGAAAGGCTGCCGGAAGCGTTTCGCGGTCAAGTAACCTTGCCTGTAACTTTAGACATTGCGAGCGTCGTTAAGTGATTCCAATGGATGGAGTTTTAATACAATCAATAATAAAAAAACATTTTTCATCCGAATGAATCAAAAAGCCGATAAAAATGTGTTTCACAAAGAGAAATTTTATTCTTATTAATTTGACAGAAGTTAAAACAACACTTTTAATTTATAATATTTTCATGGCTATAACACTTGTATAAAGCTACAGTAACAACAAAAAAAGACGGATTCCATCTTCTCGAGCTTCACGGGATCGAACCTCATTATACTAATACAAAAGTAAAAGGGAAATGAGTTGCAATGAGGGTTTGCACGAGAGTTCAGAGTAAACGATACCACCCCCAAGGGGAGCGTTACAAGTAAAAAATGAGAAGGGCGAATTTCATTGCTGCGCTGTTTGCCTCTTTTAAAACGGGATTGTTACAAAATGTTTAATTTATGTCTGCGTCCGTAAAAAGGATTGCATACGGCCGATTTCGTATTATATACCACAGCAAAACACAGATTAATGAAAGGGAATTTCAAAGGAAGCGGGTAACACGGCATTTCGTTCGTCTAATAATATTTCTAGGAATATCGTACAAGGCACATAAAAAAAACATAATTATATCCATACATTTATGTACCTACACACAAGGGCCGATGCACGTAACGCTTTTAGGGTTACGTACCCAAAGGGTACCAACGGGGACCCTAGTACTAAGGCTTCGCTGTTCGTCCGTCCGTCTGTCATAGGACTGTACCCTCTGAACCGTAGTAAATAATATATAATAAATAAATAAATAATAACCGACACTTGAAATTTTCGCAGAATTCATATTACTATGGCAACTATGATAACAAACAGTATGAATAAAATATAGCTAAAAATTAAAGGGGGTCGCCATACGTGTTTAATTTTTGGTGACTGGTGGTTGTGAGATTACTGCTTACACTTTAAACTTTCATGGACTATGTACTACTATCGCCATTTTAACAATAAATAATAAAAATAAAATAAAGTTACAAATTAAAAAGGTCGCCTTTCAAGATACGTATTTTTTTATCACTCTCTATCATGAGATAAAGTTTTGCCGATAACTTCTGATTTGTAACAGGTATTGCAACAGTATTTACAAAGTTGCACACCTGATTTTAAACCCTCTCCTTCAGGCAGTTATGCAATTGAAAGGGATCAATCCCGATATAACGAAGGGTGTTTGGTTATAAAAAGGAGTTTAGGTCTTTGGTGAAAAAACAGAGGATTTTTCATCCGATCGGTTTGTATGCAATCTGAATAATTGCGGAGTGCCAGGATTCGAACCCAGAGGTTTGCGCTTGACCGACCAGCGTTAGATCATGACGCTAAAATAAAGAAATAATAATAATAACTAGAGTAATTTCTATTTAATTTTCGTCAGTAAAATAATTATAAATTATAAAATGCAAATCCTGTAACCGCAAGACGTACTTATGTGCTCTAAGCAAGCAAGAAAAGCGAATTTCGTAATAATAATGTATGATTTTCCCGCGCGTTTGTCAAATATGATATCAAACGGAGCTTACCTTCAGGTCTGGCGTCTAATTTTCGCTTCGGTGACGTAAATTAAGACGTATTACGACTTTTCCTATTTTGTACCGAAACGTGGGCACACGCGATGTTATGAAGGGTAGGTAGGTATTCGTAATAGTCCAGAAGCCTGAGGCAAACTTTAATACAACTTTCTAAAAGTTTAATTTGTAACTAACTGTGTTTACATTGTTGATTTACAGACTGCCGTAAGATAGACAGGAATGTGTTGGAGCATGTGGCCTTTACTGAAAAAAATAAAAAACAGTTTTGCAATCCGTCTCGACCCAACTCGATGCTACTCGATCCTACTCAGGCGGTTCTCAACAAAGAACGGATTCGCCAGCATACGGCTATCACGTCCTAGAATTAGCAGTATAGGTACTTTAATTTATTTAAGAATTCCTAACCCTAACGCTGGATTTCATTAACGAAAAGGTCATGATAATTTTCGGTTACTAGCTCCTAGACTATACCTAGTAAGTTTCGTCGACATTTCCACCAGTGGCAAATATCAGCTGGCTCTGAGCACTTGCCACTCCAGTTAGCTGAACGAGCAAGCCGGTCCCCGATGTTTCATTTAGTGTAAGTGCGTCAATCCCCTTTCCGCCGCTATCTCGCCTCGACAGGCGTCACTCTTATCAAATATTGACATTATTTAATTATTCCTTACTAATGAACTGATCTGCAATCTCACGCGTATATGCCTTAAGGCTTTACGTTATCTCTTTCTAAATTTTCATTATATTGTAGTCATACGTTACACATAGATGCCTTTATTTATATACTAGCAATTATGGAATCGCGTATCGGACAAAAATGCAGAATGACTTTACTGTGTTATTATGTAATAATGAGTACATGACGTTTCATAACTTCTAACCGCATTACATTATAAATTGCAAGTACCGAGTTGCAATAGCGTTGTCTAGCATTAAAAAAATGGTGTTGGAATGTTAGCGTTTTAGGAATCTAAGGACGAGTCCAATAACATGGCCGTTGTATTAGCAATATGATAAAAATTCCTGAAGAAATAAGGAAAAAATACGTGTTCTACCGGCGCATATTTTTAGTACCTAATGTCGTATTTCCAAACACTTAAAGGCAATGAATTCAATGGGCTTGGGCCAAAATGTTAAAGTTGATAAATGAATATTAAAATTTAAAGGAATACTATTTTATAAATACGTCTTAAAATACCTATTTTATATTTTTACGAATTTGCCAGATACTTAAAAAAATCATCTGATGTTGAAGTTGTTCCTGTGGTTTCATCTAGACAGTTGTAAAATAAGTACTGATTATTTAGATTAGTCACTATATCAAGTCAAACTGTAATCTTCATGAATTAATCAATATACGACTGTCTTATTAATCAATTTTTTTTTTAAATTACTAAAAAAATGCAGATTAAATTTTTTTCTTATTTCTGTAAAAAAATATAAATATATTATGAATTTTAGGCCAAACCCATTAAATTTGTATTATACCTATAATTATATTTATATAAGTACATTAAACTTCCTCCTTTTTTGAAGTCGGTTAAAAATACTTTTTGTGAGCACATATTCAACAAAATTATGGTTCTTTACAATTTTTTGCACTGCCAGCGTCAATTTCACAATTTTTAATTTACTTTGATGTCTCGATGGAATTGAAAGTTTTGAGAGCGACTCGTGGCGGACATTGATCTCACGTAATTCTGAAATTGACACAAAAAATATTTGTCGCGAAAAAACTGAAACAGGAATTGCATTGCGAATGCATCGTGCATTGTGCTGTATATGTTCGGTCGCACTGGATTGGGACTATGGATTGCCCAATCGGTTACTCGATCGCTGTATACGACTCTGCCATACACTTTACATGATACGAATACCCGATGGGGAAAAGTTTATTGACCTAAAACAATCTAATTTTATTTATAAATATATAGATTTGCAGTTGCGGAAAAGAAATTCTAAGATGTTAACTGTGATCCTAAATACTATCTAGGTTCTAAATTTAAATTTATCTAAAACTAATAATAAGATAGATGGGACATCCCGCACAGCGCTATCTAGTCCCAAAGTATTATGCTTGTGTTATGGGTTATTGGACAACTGGTATACACACTTAAATATTCTTTATAATATATATATATATTAAAAATTATATTATATATATATAATATAACAATTTTACGCCCAGACATGAAACAAATAGACCTGTTTATGCACACAAATATTTGTCCAAGGTAGGAATCGAACTCGCGACCTTTGGTTCTGCGGTTGGGGTCTTTAACCACTCGGCATTCCGTCTGACTGACCGATTTATCGAGTGGTTAGAAATCTTAAGGAGGTCTTTTCATAGAAAAAAGAGGGTTCGGCCTTGTCTAATCCTCGCAATATTTTTGTATACTTGCAGAAAAAGGCGGTATGTTTCTGTTTTTTGGATATTTAGTTTGGATGTTTAGTTGTTTTAAAATAAATTCCTGAAAAACATGATTTCCATCGGTTTTTCGTTTTTGAAAATAATGAGCCATAAGTTTCATATTTATGCGAATTTCAAAAAAGCAAAACGTACCACCCTAGGTACGTTTATCGTACATCCTCTCTTAATGACCCTCCAAATTTCGATACCAATTCATACTCATTTCAGAAGTGGAAACAGTCACGGCCTGTAAGCTGTTTCGACGGGTATTATATAGGTATTTTTAGGAATTCGCTCTTGTCGTCTCGGTCACTCAGGAACAAATCGGGTAAGAACGATTGAAACGGAGATAGCGATGACAATTCGAATCGGTGGAGATAAAGACTATCCCCTTAACAGCGGAGCCAAGGGTCGCGGGTTCGGTTCTAACCCGGGACAGATATTTGTGTACATGAATATATCTATTTGTACCGTGTCTGGGTGTGAAATATCTATTAATGTATAAATTATAAAGAATATTTAAATATATATATATCTGTTTTCTGGTACCCCATATATACAAGTTTTGCTTAGTTTGTGACTAGATGGCGCTGTGTGGGATGTCCCAGGTATCAATATTATCTAGACGTTTTAAATCATTGACCACCAATTTTAACCTTAAATTTCAAAACTTTTTATTACAAATACGAATTATAGCTATCGAATAGCGACACCTATTCCAATAAATATAACAAAAGTGAACCATGTTACAAAATTTTGCACAATTCCCATCAGTTTTTTTGGTAACCTTAATTCACCTGAAAAAAAAAATTATTCCTCGATAGATCGTGCCAAAACATTTTGTTCCCTCTAAAGTTGACGCGGGTACGGTTTTACTGCTCGCTTTCACTTCACAGAAAATCAAAAGTTTGGCGAGAGCTGTACATAACAAGCCTCATACATAGAAAGATTCGAAAAGGGTTCGAAATAGTTCATGTAAATATTGCACGGTACGATTATACGATATGTGACTAATAAATGGGTATACGTTACATTTACACGCTACAACTCAGCTCATCTTTCAGGGTTTGGTGAATTCACTCAACCGGATTACGAATTTCGATTTGAAGTGGCGCATCCATTCCACAGTTGCGAATACAGTGGATAACTTATACAGATTTCGAAAACAAAAACGATTTAAACGATTTAAACGAAACGATTAAACACGATTAATTTTCATTTAATTTCACAACAAACTCGACACCTACGTAAAAACTTCATTTTTTTTCTCAACTTTATCACTTCACTATAGTCTTGATTTTTCTATTCTTGATATAATCAACGGCTGTTAAACGTTCTGCTTTGAATTAATTTCATACTGGGCATTCGGTTGTTTTACATAAAAGTTGCATATTATGGGAAAAGGATTGTCGATAATTGCTACCGAAACAAACATGTAAGAATAAGTTTACATGTTCGTTCTAATATCACGCGGAAATTCTTTCTTCGGCTCTTTAGCTAAATCTTTTAGTATCTCATCATATGAAATCATAAACGATCACATATTTTGTAATAAAAAAACTACACGTCAGCGACACCATCCCTCGCCTCTTTTTTTACCTTTAGGTACTAGGTGAGTCCCGAGCGTAAGTGAGCTCGGTACCAACGAAGGACCTCGCCTTAAATACCCTAAGCGTGCAGGAAAAACTGTCGGGAGGGAGTTTTCAATAGGCGCAAAACGAGGGTTCCCACTGACGTCACCGCTTCGACCAGACCCGTCCGTCACATCGGCCGCAAAACGACGGATTTAGGAACAAAAACGATCATTATAAAACTCTTCACATTAATCACATACTTGTAACTATTCCACGGCAAAAACATAAATTAATCTGTCTCACACATGTTTAAACTTCGCGAGCGAGCGTTTCCCTTCTCCCCTCTCGCCCCGCAGACGTCGTCGCTTCGCACAAGTTGTATTAGCTCCCCGCGGTATCGACATGTCCAACTCTTTACGTAGAGTTGTGGATGGGGCGAGTTCCTCTCACATCACACGCTTCTGTAAATGAATGACTCGATACTGAATCTATCCATCCGTTGTATAGAAGCCATTATTGTCGTTCATACTAAACTTGCTTTATTATAGTAATCCATCAAGTCAAAACATTACACAACACAAAAAACAATAACAAAAGTAGTTACAACACAATAAAATTTCGTTCAGAAAAATATTGCCATAGTCATTCGTAACCTCAATCGGAAATTCGCAGAAAACCTGGAATTATCGACATAGCTCACACAATTAGGAAGCAGAAGAGACAACAACGGTCAGGCCGCTTGGCAAAACTGATCACCGCTAGGGAAGAAAAGTCCTCCAACGGCGAACACGAATCGGACATCATAGCGTGGGGTGATCCCCCACTAGGTGGACTGAGTAAAGTGGCGAGGTTTCGTGGATTTAGGACCGTGTGTTGTGATCCACGGTGAAAGTTTGACAACTGGTGGCTGAGACTACGTCGTTTACGACTCGTAATAGAATACGTAAGCATAGCCACCATCGCAATAAAGATGAAACAATGTTAGTAACCTGTGGAACTTCGAATGCAATGTTTATCGTCTTTAACCATGTAAGTGATATTTTAGTGACTACCCGAGCGACCTACAAATTCTACTGAATACAGTTAGTGGATTTTGTCAAGTTAACGCATTTACTACATATATGTGACCAACCGACCTATTTAAATATGAATGTCAGTTGTCCAGTACCCCATAATACGAGCATAATACTTGCTTGCTTTGGGACTAGATGGCGCTGTGTGGAAGTCCCAAGTATTATTATTTAAATATCTCGAAATGGAAGGGTGTCGTTTAACTGAAGGATAGTTTCACACTATGCACCCTAATAAAAAGAACATTTAGGTTCAAAGTACGTATATGAAAATTCAAGAAGTCTACTGCTGTAAAGTGGTGTAAAGGCTTCCATTATTAAATACTGAGGTACGAGCTAAATCTAATAGATACCACAAGCTCCGCTGACATCGTCACGATGGAGGTCAATAGTCTCCAACCCACACCAGACAGCGTTCAAACTCTTTAACCCTATGTTGAGGAATGGCTACTCTCCAGTAGTGAAGGCTTACAAGCCTGATGTTCAACGTATGCTTAAGAAAGTAACATATTTATCAAGATAAAGATTAATATTGTGCTCTTCTAAAAATCTTCACAAGTCGACCCCCGTTTTCAATCAAATTTTAAAATACTAAAATTATTATAGTGGGTCATCCTTTTTGCAATTAAAGCATTAGTTACATATTTAAAATTTCAAAAAATTTCTGTAAAATATGATGAAAACCGAATCAAAATCAAAGGCTCGCGGCCGGAAGATATAACATTATAGCTGTGTATTATAGGTACTATTTAGAGATTAGAGGTTTGTTTCTCGCAAATTGAATTTAAAAATAGAAATAGTAGATCGTTACTTCGTTTTCGTTTGAGTCGGCCAGCAGCGTCAAGATGACGCACGGCTTAGTCGTTCCGTAAAATTCAGTTTAGGTTTTTGGAGAATGTAACTCTCGAAAGTGAAACGAAAAACCGTTCCAATGCGGCTGTTTGCAAAAAATCTGTTATTTACTTATTAACTCTCCGAACGACGGCGCGACCACAGGAGCGTGACGATAACCAAAATTATTATGATTGCAAAGATAACTTTAAATGAAACGCGATCCATTACTGATACATCTCTCTTCACTTTCAGTCATAGCGTGCACAAAGTGCAATGTAATTCGAATAGGAGAGAGTATAAGGCTTCGACGCTACGCGGTTAAGACGACGACTGGTATATACTTCCGCTCGCTCAGCCAGAAAGTTACGATCGTGAAAGAAACTCGAATAGCGGGTAATGTACGAATTTATCAAGAATATTCATCGATCCGTAGAAAAGTTTAAAGTTTCACACCGTGCTCGAACAATGAACGCTCGGAAGAGATTCCACATTCAAAAGAAAATCGAACGGAAAACTTTTATTATTTAAGAACTAGCTATTTAAGAGCTCTTATAAGAGTACTTTTACCATTGATTCCGAATTTGCTCTTTATGATGGCGAATTCCTAAGAACTATCGGCAATAAAAAACCTATTTGATGGTCTCACACTCGCTACGGCCGCGATACAAAACTAGTCACCGAAGCGAGTTCGCGGTGTCCCTGGCAAGTCATTGACCCACCTAACATTTACTGCGATGTCTCTATGTTCCTGCAAAATTACAAATATTCGCGGATCCATTTCTCGTTCGCGTAGAAACAGCATAAGAGAATACAAAAGTAGAGAAGCAATGGACTATATAAATGCTACAAGATTAAGCAACACGGCGAGGTGGAGGTCTCCTAGTTGACATTCTGTAAGCGCGACGTCCACCTCACTTGCATAGCTATTTTTGCGACATTGGCATTGAGTGTTCAACGTCACACCGCAACTGAATGTCGTCAAGTCATCGCTTATTAGAACAACTAATTTCCTTGAGGATAATTGAAAACAAAAGATTTCCACAGGGTTTTTCCGGCACATATTAGTTCTAAACGATTAAGCGATCGTTTATACACATTTACAATTTCATAATGAAGGTAAATATTTATGTGATAATAAAAACGGGGTACTTAAATGGAAGTATCTCAATCTGTCTGCTAGCAATGTGGTTTAAAGTCCAAATTACTATGAAATTACTGAAAAACAGCCGTAAACAACCAGTTTTCCAAAAAATACAAATGAATAGACTGATTCTCATGGAAGATGTAAGGTATAAAAGTCAGAGGTATATCTTACTTCTATATTCTACATAAAATATAATCGGCGTTTTCGTACAGCATTTTTTGCGACTCTGAAACACTGTCACAACGTTGTATCGTCTCAACCGTAATATGTAGATAGGTGAAAAAGTTAGGTATAGGTATAGGTGTACCGCAATAGGTAGAAACTTGAAATTTTCACAGAGTGTCTATTGCTATGGCTGCTATAACAAAAAATAATACACATAAAATAAAGTAAAAAATATAAAGGGGATCCCCATACAAGAAACGTGGTATTTTATATTGTACGGTGGTACGGAACCCTTCATGTGCGAATCCCATTCGCACTTGGCCAGTTTTTTAAACACTAATATGTATTGTATTTTGATTTTTCAATAACGTTTCCTAAAGATTATGACGCACGTTTTATAGTAGGTAGGTACTTAATTAAATTAGTATTGTTAATATTTTGAATTTCTAAAGTTCGTCATAGTTCCTCGAATACCTATTATCTTTGCATTAATTCTCGCCAAATCATTTATTGATAATTAAATCAATACACGATTAACAAATACCTCATTAATTCGAAATTAGTTTCGATCGAATTTGAACTACTTAAAGACGATGATAAGTCACTGGCACGCCATTCAGGCATACTTAGGTAATTAACGCTGATTCCAAGAAAACCGCTTTTTAGATGTTAACGATATTGTGGCACAGAGGTAACAATATCTAAAATACCTACGTTACATTAACTAAATTTTTTAACAGATGCTCTATGAAATATGGTTAAATTCTCTTTTCGCATATAAGTTATTTTGAACTGTACTGTACTGTAATTTTTGAAATGTAAGCTACGATCGAAACATAGATAAAAATCTAAAAGGTACAAGTAATGTTAGAGTCTTTATGTAAAATTATTTTGCCCAACTGTATTGTAAAAAAAACGGAAGTTCCATACCACCGAAGAACATAAAAAACATGTTTCTTGTATGCGGACCCCCTTTAATTTTTAATTTTATTTTTATTATTTGTTGTCATAGCGGTCATTATGAAAATTCAAGTGTCTACCTATTACGGTTCAGACGATACAGCCCAGTGACAGCCGGATAGACGGATGGATAACAAAGGCTTAGTAATAGGGTTTTCGTTGTTACCCTTTAGGTACGGAACCTAAAAAAAAATGATCCAATTGCATTT
Organism: Luffia ferchaultella; assembly: GCA_949709985.1. Lineage (NCBI taxonomy): Eukaryota > Metazoa > Arthropoda > Insecta > Lepidoptera > Psychidae > Luffia > Luffia ferchaultella. The sequence continues at coordinate 465,846 of OX453252.1, forward strand.
CAAAGAATTTGTGGGATAGGCTCAACCGATAAATTAACAGCTAAACGGAGAACAAATTGCATAGAGATTCCTAAAATCATAGCTACATGAATATGCAATGTTTCTCAATAGCTTTAAAAGAAAATCTGTTAGGAATGTTTTCCTTAATATAAGGACTAAATATTTGACTTTGTTATATGAATAACATAATATGAATAATTGACTTGTTTCTAAAAATTGCCAAATTTCTGGAGAAAACTTAACACGTTACATAACTCGAAAACTTTGTGGATACACACCTGTCCTAAACTAAGAAACCCACACGAATGAAACTACAGTGAAAATCTGAGTAATGTTAGTGTATGTATCCATAAAGTCCTGATCGGCATGGCGTGCTGTCCGCCGGTCTGCGTGTCCGACAGAGCATGACGCGGTTTCACTGGCGGGCTGCCACGGCCCGCCGGACAATGGCGCCTATTAACATAATGAACTACCTAACTTGCTATCATTATTTGCACTCCACAATCACGTATTAATGAATACGATATAATAAACTGCAATATCACGATTGAAATTAGTACAATGCAACGATAAATGTATGCTACCTATGTTTGTGTAAAGGTTGGTGCTATTCATTAAACATACCTGCTTATATGCACCTATGCTTGTAACTTTATCATAGCTAAAACGAAGAACCGATTTTGATATTTGATATAGATATAGCTTGAACTCTGAGGATGGACATAGTTACTTTTCACCTCCAAATACGTGTCTCTGTGTTTGTTATCCTTATTTTCAGCTAAACAGGAATATTTCCTTGACGATCCCGTTACAAACGTGAGGTCCCGAGTAAAGCTGCGGGCGGAAAGCTAGTACTTCAAAAAATATATAGCCATATTTTAAAGAAATTATAATGTACTAAAACTAATTCTATAAGTACATATATTTCTACAGTAATTTTATATGTCTGAAATCTATACACCGAAATATACTGAATCAATTTCAAAACTCTACTACAGACCTATAAGAACGTATACAAAAAATTTACACCATAATGTCATAGTATGCATACAAGTAAGTGGGTCATGTCGATATAAATAGTTATTCTATGGATGATTTTTATTTCTTCCGTTTAAAAAAATATTTTTAATTAAAAGAAGTATTAATTTAAATATATTTATCGATCATACGACCGGTATCGATGTCAGGTAATATCCCTTTACTACTTTAGATATTTTGAGGAAGTCACGTTGAGTACAATATCCATCGTTCGTTTTTGTACGCTTATATAATTTATCACAATAAAACTGTAATTAAAATCTTTCCCGTATACCTCATAGAACAAAAACAGAATGCGTTCATATATACAGAACAAAAAAAGCTGTACTTATATACGATATGTCGAGTTCTACGAACACGTCAATAAATACTTATTATCCTAAATACACGACTTAGAAATTGTACGGTTAACAGAAAACAACTCACCGAGCATTCATATGAGGTAAACTTTTAAGCGAACGCTATTCCGTTTTCCCATTTCGTTTTGTTTCAACGTGAACATTATAACATTGAATTGAATACAGTGAAAACCCGCAACGGTTCGCCGCTCGGCCCTCGCTGATACCGACGGCCAATTGGAAAACTGCACCACCGAACTAATTTGAACCGTGTTCTTAGAGACTGTAAGGTGCACGTTTGGTACTGGAGACGGATTGTCCAGCGCGACCGGAAGATACAATTTGTCGAAGTATTCCGTACACCCTACTCGTGTCCACAAATAAGCCGGAATGAGGTCCGCCACACGAAATTGTCTCCGAGTCGTCTGTCGACACTTGACAAGTACCTGCCTTCGTGTTCACTAGTTCAATAACTAGCAGGTTGCATCAAAAGTCTTGACATTTTAATTTTACAATATAAACAAACTAGTTTATACCCATAAAAACGAATATTATTTTAAAAAGAAATGTGAATAAAACGAAGAAAAACTGAAAATTAATGTAGCAAAAACTATTTGTGACACTGAAAGTAAAACATAACAAATGGACGAACGGACCGAATGGTCCTTACAGACAAAACTATTATTTACGAAATTTAAACTGACTACCATCACTTAATGTATATTAGTAAAACAAATAAAAATCATTACAATGATTGAAATTCAAAATTTTAATGTTGGTTTCAGTAGTGGACATTATTTTAAACAAATGGTTCAAAATATACTTAATGTGTTCCCTGATTCCTTGGTTTACTTTCTATTATTTCAGTTTCAATTAAATACGATTACGTATTTCAAGAAAGTTCCGATAATACTTCAACGCCCACGGGTAGTCAAACTCCATGAAAAAATAAAATCTATCTTTGATCACCATAATTCTACAGATATGTTTACAACTAGGCATCGCTCTTAGGATGAAGTTCATAAAATCCAGAAATCACCCTGAAGTAGATAAAAACTATCAATCACGCATGTACATCGCTTGTAGGTTGCCAATTTTCATTGAATAAGTTGAATGATCGTCTTGATACTTTGCTTCTAAAAATAAACAATAAATCAAATCAAATAACAAAAATATGCAATTTAAGATTTTTACACACACATATTGAAAGTCAAAATGAATTGATTAGGTACCGGTCCGGAAAACTAGAAAAAAAAGTAACGGCAAGAAACTTCTCCTTATTTACTACATTGAATATATACGTTTTTCTTAACTCCTTCCATGGTAATAATGAAGTAACATCTAACAAAATATAAAGTATATAAAAGGTAATATAACGTATATGCGGCTTCTATATATTTGAACAAACATGCGTAGTGCTTATGAAAGGACCTCCAGTGAAACCTGCGTAAACACAACGCCCAACTCAGCATTGCTGCCTGAGCTGAACTACAAACAGGTGACGATGGAATCTGCTCAACTAGCGAATAGTCACGTAGTTATCAATGCTTAAATCTGAGCTTGTACCTAGCGAGGCATTCGTACCCGGCTTTACCACCTAACTTAAATGATAGATCAGGCGCTAATCAAATCCATGTTTTTGGTTATATTCGTCGTGTAATACACAAATTGATAAAGAGGTTCACAAAATATCCACATAATTTATTTTCGGCATCAAACTCAATGAGATCGACACTAAAATTAGTCTTTTTAGCCATGGTTTAATCCAACGCTTCGCTTCTATTGACGCTTTTCCTTGACGCGATCCGTACTATTATTGCAGCACGAGCTTTTTGTTCTGTATCCATTGTTTTGTAAGACACGTTATCTTACCAGTGCGCTTCTCGAGCATACCTGTTGACATAATTCTCAATTCTCATTGCTTACGTAAGTCAATCAGCATCAAAAAATCTGGATTCAAGATCACGGATTGGACTGATGCATACGCTTAGATTGCGGATCCTATAAATTACTAAAATTCACAGCAGCGCATCGCATAATAGAGACTTATGTGTCTGTTTCAATCCTTTAAGTATATAGAGCGAGACGCATTTGAATTGAAGGAGTAAAAGTGAGCGTGCAAAAATCGCAATATACTTTAGAGCCATGATTACAGTTGCTATCATTTCGGCCACGCCCTTCAAAGTCAAAGTCAAAGATTTATTTAATTCCATTGAGAACACACACATGTATAGTATATATACGGTTCTATAGAATATGTCAACATAAAAAACAAACAAAGTTTTTACACAACCACACACGCTATAAATTCGCAACATATTTACAATAATTGTCATGAAGACACCAATTTCACAACCAACTTATATATGTACAAGTCAATAAGTCATGCAAGAGAGGTTGGACCAAGTGACCAATTTGCTGACGTCGGACGAAGCTATCATATTGGTCACGTCCATGGAATTAAAAGAACTCTTTGCCGACCTTTAATTAATCACTTTTTGGTGGGAATCAGACAAACACGGGGGTGTCGTACACTCGATTTCAAGCACAATTACAAGCTACGCATTCCGCAAAGTGCCATTTAACGCACACCGCGGATGAATGCCTATAATACCGCAAAAATATTTTTTGTGTCGTATGGAGCGTGCGGGTGCCGTGTAAACGCCTGTAATGAGGCACTCATGTTGCCTACAATGTTATTAGGGTACGCCGTGAGCCCCTTGTGCATTATATGCCTATTTTCCTTTTATTCGATGGGCTGCAAAGCAAAACATTACATCGCATGAGAATTACGAAATGTTTAATACCATATATATTCTGTAGTACACCGATGCGACGGTGGTGTTGTGTTACCCACTTATTTCAGTTAATTTTTTGAAACTATATTCTTATTAAAAATGATATATCAAATTTTATATTGAAAGTAAAGATGTAACAAAATCATCAAAATCAAAAAGTTTTTATTCAATATAAGATGTTTACACACACTTATTGAAAGTCAGAATGAATTGATTAGGTACCGCTTCAAAAACTAGAAGGAGAAGAATCGGCAAGAAACTCCTCCCTGTTAATTTTATTTAAATATATGTTTTTCTTAGTTGTTTTTTTTATGTCCTGACATCTGTCATCTATTACAATTATGTCCATGCGTACTTATCATATAAATACTCGCTAACACAACAGTAATAATAATAGTAATAATAATAAATAAATTAGTAGATTTTTTCATGAGTTTGACTTTAACTCGCTTTATAAAATGATTAGAATCCAAGTCTAACATTTCTTTAGGAACTTTATTATAAAAACGGGTGGAATTTCCCATGAAAGAATTATTAACCTTTGAGAGTCTGACCTCGGACCTCAAACCTGGAAATCGATAACATATGCTTATGTCTTGTATTTAAATTGTGGCCATCACCCATCCTAGAGAAAGCATTTAAGTTTTATGTACATAAATATATTTTCATAAATGTAACTGTCAAGGGACTGTCAAAATGTTGCTTTCTCTATAGTGAGCTTTCACACTATCTCCAGATTTTAATTTACATACAGCTCGAATAGCGCTTTTTTGCAGAACAAATATTATTTGAATGTCAGCAGCCTTTACCCAGAGCAGAATGCTATATGACATTATGCTATGAAAGTAACTAAAATAAACCAGCCTCGCTGTAGGCACATCGGTTAGTCTTCTTATTTGCCTGATTGCAAAAACAGCAGAGCTCAGTTTATCAGCCACTCTCATAACATGAGGACCCCATTGTAAATTTGCATCTATAGTAATGCCCAAGAACACAGTTTCATTAACCAAACTTAATGAATCCCCACCAAGTCTCAAATTGGCATAAACTTGCCTAACATCGGGCAATGTAAATTTTAAACATTGTGTTTTATTTGCGTTAAATAATAGGTTATTAACGTTGAACCAATTTAAGACCTGCAAAAGTGAAGAGTTTACTATTGAAAATTCCTCTTTATTTCTATTAATTTTAAATACGAGAGGAGTGTCATCAGCAAACAACACTATCTCGGCAGATTTTTCTACCAAATAAAGTAAGTCATTAATATACACTAAAAACAGAAAAGGATCCAATATAGATCTTTAAAGAACTCCCATTTTCACAATAGAACACTTTGATTTTACTCTATTAATACCAACTTTTTTACTTCTATTACAGAGACATGATTCTATTAGATTGTTAGCACCACCACCAACAACGTTCGATGATCAACACAATCAAATGCCTTTGATAAATCACAGAAGACACCTATAGCATTTTTAGAATTTTTCCATGCATCAAAAACATGTTATAAAAGTAAAATGCCAGCGTCTGTTGTGGATCTTCCTTTGGTAAAACCCAATTGTTTTGAATGAAGTAAATTGTGGGACATAAAATAAAGCATTTGATGGAGCATTATTTTTTTCGAAAATCTTACTTGAACTGGGCAATACTGCTATTGGTCTATAATTAGTGGGGTCCTTTTTATCACAATATTTAAACAAAGGTATTATTTTGCTATATTTCATTAAATCAGGAAATATGCCCACTTTAATACATTCATTAAATATAATAATAAAACCTATCACTTTCACCGAGACCCGCCATAAATCCTTAGTCTTCTTCATTTTTAAAGATTTAAAAGTTTTAATAATATTGTAAGGATTTACTTTTCTAAACCTGAAATCCGTCCTCTGAGTCGGTACGTTTTTCTTTAACAAAGTTACAGCACGGGCAGGAGATGAATCCAAATGTTCCGTGATTTTAATGGTTATATTTTCGAAAAAAGAATAAAATTCGCGAGCGACGTCGATTGCTGAAGTGACAGTTTTGTCATCCAGCCGCAAGGCATATTCGTTATCGGGAGGCTTCATTTTGTATGTCATCTACGTTCTATTCAGCATATTATTATATTGAATGTCGAATACCCGTACAAAATGGATATTTTACTTACCTACATGTTTAAATTAAAAATTATGTGTTTGTTAAAAAATGTGATACAAATTAACCATATGATATCGTAATTGTAAGAGCTGATAAGTCGAAATGAACATATGTTTGTGTACAATTACAAGTTTTTGTCAAAGTACAAATTTCTCTTTGAAAAAAATCTACCAAAATTAAGGAACGAACTCAAAATCAATTTTAACTGCCGGATTGGTCGAGTGGTTAGGAACCCTAAACTCAAAAGTAGCGGATTCGATTACTGCTCGGGACAATTTTTTTGGTGCATACTCATGTTTCCTTGTTTAGTGTCCAGGTCTAAAATATCTATGATATGTATGTATTATTAAATATAAGTATGTAAATCAGTTAGTTGTCCAGTACCCATGATACGGGCTCTACTTTATTTGGGACGAGATGCGCGGGGTAATGTCTAAGATATTGTATTATTATTAATAGACATGTTGTAGTCCAGTTGTGAAATTAGTAATATTTTAATTTTACTTGAAAGTTTGTCGTAATTTTTATAATTATATGGCACAGCTTTATCAATCGATTTTAATAATTTTACAACTTTATTAAACTTTAGTCGCAGTGCTATTGTATGATTGGTTAAATTGTTAAAAAAATAATTACGAAAGTTGTGGGTAAGATATATTTAACCTGACCACGTACGATTTCTATTCTATTTGCTTATACAGTAACTGCAATTACCAGTTAGAAAATCATTACATATAAAAATTTTAAGTGAAAATCTTGAGTATATTATAATTTTACTAACCTGGGTATATATATGAGTTAATAAAATTATAATATTACTTAAATTGATTTGAATCGCTATTTCGTTAATGTTATAGGTTTACTGCGATATATATATATATTTCAAATTGAAATGAATTCTAACATTGAGTCCGTTTACAAATATACATCAATTCGGCGACCACTTCTTTCGTTTTCTCTCACGCGAATCTTAGCGACGAGTTTTTTATGCGAGAGCATTTATTTTGTTTTGGAGCGGTTTAGAAAGTGACGGCCGAGAACCAATCGCTTTGACCTTTGCGCTTATGACAATCGGAAATGTTCCAATTGACTCGGCTGAGAGCCCCGATGCTGTGGCCGGCACAATGGTTGTTGTAGAAAAAGTTCGATTCATACAATAGAACTACTGTCTCTCTCTCTCTCTCTCTCTCTAATTACGAGTATATGGATTTTGCTGTTTTATTACGCGAACATATTTTGCCTCAAAAGAAATGGTAAATGAAGTGTAGAAAGTAAAAAGTTAGAGTACATGACCATTGTAGTGCCATTTATTTATATTAACACTATTTTTTATAAACAAAAATCAAATTTATAAGACGGTACTCGAAGACTACATATTTACCGCTGAGTAATTAAGTTTTCTTTTTGTTGTCAGTGAGAACTCCTAATTTTGATTAAAATATATTTAAATTTTAGAAATACTAATTTTGCACCTATTTTGTACGTAGTTAAATCTATTTTAGTAGTAAAACGCTTACTAGTAGTAGTAGTAAATCGTTTACTGCTAATAATTAGTCAATTCAACATAACAGTATCGAAAAATATTTAAATAAGAAGACAGTTAACGCGGTAACAATTAACAAGTACTATGCGCCCGTTAAAGTCTTTTGTATGGGCCAAGTCGTCTGCAAAAGTTGAGCCAACAAACACGGCCAACACCCCCCGCCTTTTCCCGGGTGTTGACGGCCGTACGACGTGTCATTCAGTCCATAATTTTTTCTAGTTTACGATTCGGCAAAAAGGGAAATCTATACACACGGAGGTGACGTCGAAGTTTTACTTCAGCGATAACGGAAAACTTTTTTGATCGCCCGAGGCTTCGACGGGCGACGCGAGACCAAACTCGGTATTCGGGTCGGCGACCGGGCGTGCGCGACAGTAAAGCAATAGTTAGAAAGCTCATGTGACCTGCATAGTGCGCGGAATAGCCGGCGTGCGCTATCACAGCCGCCGTCAGCAGCGCCGCCGCAAACCACATCCTACACCAGGGCACTCATCAACACTGCACTGGACATGCGATGCACTGCTTCACGCGTATAGATTGTCGTTCCTTTTCAAAGTTTTGTTCTACGTGGCGGGCGGGCGTAAAAAACACGTGTATTCGCGGCGACAGTGCCCGGCTAACTGAGTTCCGCTAAACGTGAGTGGCGATCCGCGCTAGGGAGGCCGCACTTTGGAGCGCCGTTCGCCTGCTCGGAAAATATTCTGTCTATTCACCTGATCGCTTTTGTTTGCGCCGTATCGTTACACAAATTAGGTTTCACCAGAATAACGATAATAACGTTGATTGTATATATCGGAAAAAACTTGTATTGATCTTGTAAAAACAATCGTTTCCAACTCATGGACACGGATTATATAAAAGCAATTATACGATAAATAAATGTATTTTTTTTTACCGTCGAGACGATAGCAAAATAATAAAAGATTTTTATGTAATTACAATACCACAGTTTTTTAGAACAAGATCCTTCGGATATGTGTTGCCGTCCTGATCAAAAGTGCAAAACCCGGTATACAGACCTAACAGACTTGTATTCCTTATCGTGTTGATCAAAACGAGCTCTATATTTTCTTCTTATGTAGTATTTACGTATCTATCACCAATTCGGTTATTTCACTAAGCATAACCGCAATGTTTAGGGCCTTTTTTATAATTTAATTATCAAAATTGGAATAATTTGAGTTATTAAAAAATACTAATTTTATGTAATATTACTAACGGCAACTGCAATGAGTATTGTTAATTTATTACTTATTAGCATATTCCTAAATTTTAAGCTTCATTTACTAGTCTGAAATTCATTTGAGTTATCGCAGTTATGTTAAGGAATGTTATCATTTAAATTTAAAGCTGCAGTAATATATTGGGGAACTATTGCGCATGTGTTAGGTATACGTCCAGTTTTGGATCTATCACGCGTATGAGGGAGGGGGCGCGAGGAAACGAAGTTGTACTACTCCCGCGCCAGCTAGCTAGTGCGCGGCGAACTACCAAATTGGACGACAGTATGTCCTCATGCACGTGCAACAAAATTCACGCAATAAGTATCTTTCACTGTAGCTACCTGTTGTAAGGGCTTACGAATTGATTTAAAATCTATACTATATAATACAATAAAGCTGAATTAATTGTTTATTTGTTTGAACACGTTAATCTTTGGAACTACCAGTCGTATTTGAAAAAAAAAGTTAAAATCGAAATTTTGCGCTTTATAGTGCAGTTATGGGTTTTATATAAAAAGTCGTAGCGTCTGTGTCTGTCTGTTTGTATCAGTGTTTTAAAGGTATAGACTTGAAAATTGGAATTGTAACCACTTATCATAAATTAATTATGACGTGTTTCAGGGTTTTTGGATTTCTACATGTGAAGGGTGGAAAACAGGGGTGAAATTTTGTATGAGAGTATCGGTTGTCTAAAGTTAGGAGCTTCAAAATTAGGATTTGTAGCTATTTAGCTTACATAAATAATGTCGTGTTTCAAGGTTTTTGAATTTTCATATTTTAAATTAGGGAATTAGGGGGCTGAAAGTTTGTATGAGAGTAATCAAAATTGGTTTCAGAAAAACTACGCAGAAACCATATCCGCTGACCCAAATCCCGAAGCGTTGGCAACCACGGACAATGTTGACGACATGGCAAGCAATGTGATCGACGTTGTCACAAACGTGCAAGATAAGTTTAAACTCTCCAACAAGACTCTAGATTCCATGCGAGAAAGACGTGAGAAGTCGCTGCGAGGAGCATCGTCAGACTTGGCTCTAAACAGAAAAATCAAGAAGCTGAAACGACAGGGCTTGTGTCTTGTCAATACAAAACGTATCAAAGAGGCGATTGAGCAAAACAAAGGTTTGAAATTGTTCGTTCAGTAACTTGGTAGAAGCCAACTGACCAAGTTAAAGACCAAACAAAACCGTCTTCTCAGAATCAGAGATACTCGTTAAGATAGAGATATTTTACAAAAGAGTCCACGACAATGACTGTCCAGATCCAGGACCAGCGAACGGAACCCATCCAATTGCAAAGAGGAAAGCGACAGCAATGTGATATCCCCAAAACTGTTTACCAACGCATTGGAATATATTTTTGTGACGCTGGCCTGGAAATATCGCGGCATTAATGTCAATGGTGAATATATCTTTCACCTCTACTTTGCTGACAACATAGTAATTTTAGCAGAATCGCCAGAGATCTGAGCAGAAGGGTAAATGGCCTCAATTTCATCTTTTGGTGGGTGGAATTCGCGATGAGTTTGGGCAAGACGAAAGTTATGTTCAAGGAGCATATTCTCCCGAGAACGGTGACGGTAAAGAGTGCAATTCTTGAAATTGTGCAGGATTATGTCTATTTAGTACCGACTGTTCAATTAGGCAAATACAGCTATTACAAAGAGGCCGACCAAAGAATTCAGCTGGGCTGGGCTGCTTTCGAGAAGCTTCATCATGTGTTCACGTCGCCACTACCACAATGTTTGAAGACCAAGGTTTTCAACTAATGCGTCGTGCCTACTACCATGCCCACAAATTTAAAATTGCTCAGCGCGCTATGGAACGGTTCATACTTGGTATTTCTTTGATGAATGAAATCAGAAATTCAGAAATCCGTGGAAGAATTAAAGTTGTCGACATAGCCGAAGCGATTAGCAAGCTGAAGTGCCAATGGGCCGGTCACATTTGTCATAGAAGCGACAAATGATGGAGTAAACCAAGTCTCGAGGAGGGGGGCCACGTCTCGTAAAGCTAAGCGTTTGACGTCCTCCGGCTAGGTGTACAGATGACCTAAAGCACCATACTGACGGTACTTGGATGCGAAAGGCGAAGAACTGTGTATGGTGGCGAGCTTTAGGAGAAGCCTATATTCTGTAGTGGAGAGACACGGGCTAATGGTGATGATTGTGATGATGATTATGGTGGTGATGATGATGAATGCATAATCAACGTTAACGCTTTTCTCAAAGACCAGTTGAGTAACCCTCCAGTAAACTCCAGTTCGATAAACATTTTTCAACCTGTTTTTAGAGTTAATTTTTTTTCAACCTGATTAAAACATTGATCTCGTTATGCATGTCAACTTTTGAAAATACTACCATTACATAGAACTCTTAGATAGTTTAACTGATTATTAATTAAAGAAATTTATTAAAAGTGAACATTTTCTTACGTACCAAGTCATTTTAATTCTACAGGATTCATTTTACTTATGATTCACTTAATACTTTAATAAGTACCTACTTTCTTGTCTAAGACTAGCTTATCTTACTAATGAAAACTGCAACAAGTCAGCTACTTATTGCAGCTACGGTTAGAACATACTACAGTTCATACAGTAAATACTTCCTTCTTTAAACTACAATTTTTAATTTAATATCAATAAGTGCAATAACTACATTACTTATAGCGGTTATGACCAGTAAACATTCTCTCTGTATGAGAAATAGTTGTAAACATCAGAACAATATCATGATTTTAATAGGTTAATTAACAAATTTACAAACTTTTAAATAAGACGTAGTATTCTATATATTTTTATCCATATTTTAGTGAAAGTTTTAAGTCAATTTTTTTTATAGGCATGACACAAACAAAACAAAAATAGAATCTTTACCCCACGTTTTTTTTTAAATAACTTAGTCCCAGTAATTGCGCTTTAGATTTACACGGCAGCGTGAGTTAATAAACAGAACGCATCGTAACCAGTTACCCGTTAATATATTTGTCTAAGTGCTAAAATATTCCAAATATTTAATTAATAATGACGTTCATTGATTTAATGTACATTCCAAATCATTATTACATTTTTATATTTAATAAAAACGTAATAAAATTTTAACAATCCTATTTATAATATTCATTTACTATTGTTAATATTCCTTATGTACTACGTTCTAATCGTATGAATTTTTAACGTGTATATTAAATCTAAAATTAAACCACACCAAAAAAAAAACTTCTCACGCGTGTGCATAAGTACATACGCGTGCAATTTCGTTTCATCTATTACGTCAGGCTGGTTTCCATATCTGACCTAGCTCGATATTTTGGTACATTATTCGTTATAGACCCGGGAGAGTCTCAGTTTCCCCCAATTTAGGGCATTTATCGCGGTGTGTCTCACCAAAGCGCTTACAGGTGGCGGTGGCACCACGCGCTACCTGCTACCCCGCACCTCTCCCTTCTCTCGCCCTCCTCGGACCTCAGTACGCGGATACTTAAAGTAAATACGCTACTGTCATCGATTTAAATACATATATATATTTTTTTTTAAACCTGTTCCATGGTTTCGAAGTCAATAGTATAAGTTATACACGCACGGAAAAATATTCATTACAAAATTATACATTTGTAAACTAACAGCGATTATTAAGAAGAACTTAGATTATTGATTTGAAATGATGCACCTATACTATGGACGGAATATTATCTACTTAGTCCGGGATTAGGGAAAACGGGAATAATAAAACTCGTTTTGACAATAATTAACATCGTCATGAATCAAAACACAGCAAAATTAAATTGTTACTTTTCTTTTACAAACAACATGCCTTTTAATTGAAAATGGATTAACGCAATTAAATAATTATTTTCAATAGCTACTAGATATGGAAGATAGTGATTAAACTAGTCACGAGGGAAGTACCAGCAGACGCTAAACGATGGCTAAACAAAAATTTGTTCTTAGAAAAATGCAAATTCCCTCGTCATATTGGAAGGATATTTTTATTTATATCATAATATAAATAAAAATACATTTATTGCAAGAAACATAAGAAAACATTCATTGCATAAAAGCTTGCGGTTTAAGGATTCCGTAATTAGGAACTACTAATATAGTTTCTTACTTTCATTTTATTTGTTATTGTTGTGAGTACTTCTTTGAGGAAGTTTTTTTTAATGCACTTTAAAATGCGGTGTAAAATCGATGTAACACAATTTTGTCGGTCGGTCAGCACATCGGGTCGTCTCGGTAGACTTCGGTCAAGTTTTTAATTAAAGAAATAAAATTTGGAAAGAGTGCAGATTTAATCACACAGCTTTTTAATTAGCAGACGAGCCAGATAACTAAGTTATTTGGGTAATAGGCATCATATGCAAAATACTTAAATACCTCCTGAAAATAAATTCAAGTTTTCATATTAAATGTGAATTATCTTTTAGAGTTGGATACTTAAAAAAAACAGACAAGTGCGTGTCGCATTCAGAACGAGGCTTTTTGATACTATGATATCTAAGTAATTTTCCATGGAGTTTTACGATGTTTTTACTTATATTATGAGTACCAACACACACACCAACCACCACCACCAACACAACAGTACAAGTATTTATAAGTTGGTCGACTGTTACTCATTAATTTGCATGTACAGCCTAGTTAACTGTGATGGTTCCTTTTTTAACTTCCCTTTATATACAACTGTCGTAAATACTTTTCACATATATAAAAAGACGGTTCAGCTTGTAAGGGAGGTGTACTCTAATTCTAATCCTTGTACTCTAGCAAAAATTACCACTTCAAAGTTAAATATTTCGCAAACGGATCCATGTAATCCAGGGGTTCACAACCGGTGGGTACGCGTACTTTTGGTGGTACTCGCGTGCACCACTGATGGTACGCGCGTCACTTGATTTGTACGTTTTTTGGCTGTTTATTTGTACCAATCGTATACTATGTTTATGTTTAGATATGACTATTAAATAAAACTAATGTGCATAATTGTTTTATTTTTCTTTTATTGTCGTCATGTTATGTATAACTCATGGAAAAGCGAATGAATAATCAAATATAAAGTTTTATTACTTATTTAATAAAAATGAAATAATTAATGGATATGTTTCTAATAGAAAATGTTTTTCTAACTAAAAAATTAGGGTCAGATGGGTTTTCTTCCGATCTACACACCCAGACCCTCTGATGATGGTAGTACACCAAAATCTTCAAAAACCTTCAAGTGGTACGCAGTTGCTAGAACGTTGGGAACCCCTACTATAATCGAAAAATTTTACATTTCAATATTATTGAAAGACCTCTCCGAGGACACCCCACACAAAGGAATACACAGGTAAAAAAATCGTCCCCGCTTTACGTGTAAGGGAGGTACCCTAAAAAACATTTTCTCAAGACGACTGTATAGAAGTGATCGATACAGCTTTTTAACACTAAGAGGTCGTCCGTCCGTATGTCCGCGGTTTAAATCCTCTGAGCTAAATCGCGAACAGACGGACGGACAGACGGATGGACATACGTACTTGACGAAAGTATAAGAGTTCGTCGTTAGTTACTACAACCAAAGCCAAATACCAAAGTGAACCTATAAATGTCTACTTTGGTATCTGTCCGTCTGTCACAACCTATTTTCTCCGAACCTACGCAGAAGAAAGGGATTCTTATGTCAATGCAACTTGCATTGGTCCAAATATTCTTGATTCAAAACAACTTTCATATTCTTCATTCAAAACTATATAATACTTAATACTTATTTTCATAGTCCAAGAAAAAAAAATTTTTTAATTGAAAATTTTATTTATTTTCACAGGCCAAGAAAAAAGTATTATTCTAAATTGAAGACTTTTGTTTAATTCTTAGTCCAAAAAAAAATTATTTTTGTTTTTTGTTTAAGTTGTTAATTGAAATTACTGAACACTGTATTAAAATGACCAGACACTTCCCATCCGCGCCGTGCCGCGCCGTGCTGCGCCTGCCCGAACGCTGTAGGATAAATTCGTATGGGTGGCGGGGATTATCGCATGAATATTCGCGCGCCGTTATTTTGTATTTAAGAATTTTATATTCTGCATTGGAGACATATGACATATGGAGAAATATGTTCTTGAAGTTGGGCACGGAGGTCCAGCGGCAGCACCCTGGAGAGGATCAGCGAGGAATGCAAAGAGACGGTTCTATAGGCCCGGCAGGCCTTCTGAGCGACGCTTCTCTGCAGACCATCGAGTATACTCCTGACACCGAACCTCTAGTAGTGGTAGTGGTATTCCTATGTAAAACTTCAATCTTAATTAGGTATTACACACATCAAAAAAGTTTAAGCGACATATACTTTCAATTTGACAATGTGTTTTCGCATTAAATCCTTAGTATTTTCTTATTTATATTATTTTTAATGCTTTTTTGATATTAAACAATTGTTTTTTTTATATTTATTTTTTAATAATCTTAATTAACAATAATTACGAGTAAGTACCTACTGTATGTACCTACGTAGTACAAAGTAATGTGCCTAATCAACTAAACTTAAACTAAAATTAAATGGTTGTACAAAAATTGCAGAAATTAATACAAAATGTGGCCTCCTCTGTTATGGAGAACTTGCTGGCACTGATTATTCATAGAATCGATGAGACTGTTAATGTTACCTAATAGTACCTACTACGTAGGTACAGGACAGTGCACTCTGGAAATTGTATAATACAAAAATGAAACCTTTGCGCAACGCATAAAGTTCACTTTAAATTGTAAGCCGTAAGGAGACAAAATGAGTTTGTAGGAGATAGCTAACGGAGAGTCCATTTGTCCCTTTCTAACACTTGCCATTAGAAAAAAATATTTCATCTAGGAGGTACATTATCGATTTTTATAAATACGAATACTCATTTAATATCTATTTTCTATGACTTCTGGTTTTTGATATGACTTGGTATTCGGATGATATAGTATTCTTGAAAGTTATTCCGGTACATTTTACAAATTTATTAAAATTTTCATATATTTTTAAAAAGGATGTCTTAATTTATGGTCTTATACTGGCAACTAAAACGAGAATTTGGGGAATTTTACGTGTATATTGTCAAAGTTGAAGTTTTTGACGTCATATTACTAAGGTGACCATAACATTTTCTAAAGTCAGTAGAATTTTTTTATAAAAATTTAAAAAAAAAACAGATAATGGGTTTAAAATTTCCAGTTTTTTTTTTTGCAGTGCGAATTTAAAATATTTACTATGTTAAACAAAAAAAAATTCTGATATAGTAAAAAATGTTTTTTTATAGACGTTATAGACGTCATTTGTACATACGTACAAGTACCAATGGAGCATCAGACGGAAAATCTAAAATGCCCAACTACATGCGTGCGAAAAGGATGAGAACATAAAAGTCTTCGGCTGTCTTATGGGTGGGTATTTTTGGCAGGAATCAATCCAGCGTAGGCAAATGTTTCAACGTAAGATGATATAGGAACACATAGATAATAAAAATTTTAAAGCAACATTCATTTTTATATAATGTAGTTAGATGACCCACCGTATACAGGACAATGATCGTTTGAACGATCGTGGCATGTAGTACGATTTGTTTGCCATCACGAAATTGATTACGATTGTTACATATATAGGTACGCGATTCGTCTTATTATATGGATATCGTATGATGACGATGATGGATCAAAACGTTCACCGTACCAAATGTGACCTAAAACGTTATCACTTGAGTACAGTTACAAATTTTATGGTGGATGCGAACATAGGCACAATTCGCAGTAACCAGTTTTAGGTGTAGCGGGACGCAATGGAGCGAGGGGTACATGACTGCACCTGCGCAAACACGCTTAAAGCACTGTATTTCGATCTGCCATTAAGTTTGAGGCAAGCTATACTAGTATTAAAAGTGTTACTTTCGGTTTTATTAGCAAGCACAGAATAGAGAACAAACCAGAAGTAGCGTTCAATTATGATTACACATACCGCGTTGTGTCCAAAAACATTACGTACGTCCCGCTCCTGCCCCACTTCCCGCCCGCGTAGTGTTGCTAGCTCGGGAGAGGTTTCCTACTGTTTTTGGGATAATCATATAAAATAAAAAAAAGGTGTTTAATAATAGTTATTTAAGATACACGTGCGGAAACTAAGGTTTTCAGGCACGCATTCGGATAAAACCTTTTACGCTCAAGTATCTTACAACATTTTTCAATGCATTTTGCGAGGAAATATAACAAAAAAATAAGTATAATAAAGAAAATTTATTGTATTTCACGAAAGCCTATTTACAACGAAATGGCGAGCTTTCTTTACAGAGCGCGCGTTTCATACAGTTTTTTTTCTTGAGACAAAGGTACAGTATACGTACAGCCAATAATGTGAAAAATATTTTTGTTTGCCGAAACAAAACACGTATTTTTAAATGAGATAATCAAGAATCTTATGTTATAGCGTTTATCATCATTTAATTATTGCTAGAGCGCGCATACTTATAAATAATTTTTTTTTTTCGAATATCGAAACCTCCTTGCATCTTTGTAATTTTTTAAATTTTGTGACTTGCACCATGCACCATAGAGTCAAAAAAATTACTTTATTTCAGGCGTGAAATAAAGGATTTCAGTACTGTTTTATTTCACGCGTGAAACAAAGAGTCGGTTTCCGCAAAATTTTGTTACACAAAAAAGAAAACTTTATGAGCAACTGCATTGAAAAAATATTAACAGTTAGGTATATTTAGGCCGCGTTTATATAACACAAATTATTTCTTTCGGGGCAGCCGTACGGTCGCCGCGTACTTGTGTTCATTCATAGTAAGTTTTAACTATATTAGGTACTAGGCCAAAACTCACAACATTCAAATTTCCTTCAGGCGCCAGGTGTTTACTTGAGTTCAATGAGTTTTTTAGTACAATACGAGTATAATTATAGAAAGGAAGTAGCATGACCTTCTGACACAAGTGTTCTTCATTTAATAGAAAATTACTCACTACAACATGAAATGCATACATACCTTTTTAGTTAAATAAAGGAAATAAACATTGAATTTTTTATACCTATTACAATTAATAAAACCCGGCTTCAATAAGGTAAGTTTTTAAAGGTAAGGTAAGGGAAGTAAAGTTTTTATTAGGTACCCTTTTGTTGAGTAAGCTTTTTATAATATTTTCTTTTAGAATTTGAACTGATTTGCAGAATTTTACGTTTAAATAAATCATGTAGGCACCTAATTTTATATCTAAATCTTTTTCAATAACCGCCGTTTCTATGACCTTCACCATTTATGTGGTCATCATTTACAAGGAATATATTATTTTTTCAATGAATTTCTTGAAAATTGAAAGAACGATTGCTAAACGTTCGATATTTGAACTTATAACAAAATCTCCATTTGAAATTTTTCGGGCATGTGCTTCTCAAATACGACATTCATGTAATTAAGATTTTGAGAAGGGAAATAAAGTCTGCCTTTATTTTTCAATCCATATCACAATCCATACCACACCTGAGGCCAATTGCTTCTACACAAAACGAACATTTTATTTATTTCGACAGGTAATAAGCAACAGTTCCCGATATTAACCTACGATATATTTTGACAGATAATGAAGCTGAGGCAATTCTAAGACAATAATTTTGCAATGCTATTACTATTTTCACTATTATAAATCATTATTGAGTAGCTTGCTCGTTGTATCACATAGAAAGTCCAAATCAGAAATATGGATATCACCAATTTCTGAGTTTGATCCTGTTGGCGATTTCGGCTGTGTATCCTGAAATGAAATACTTTAGGTCTATCATAAAATGAAAAAGCAAAATGCTTAATCAAAAACAGAAAATCAAATGTAATCAATTAAACATAAAAATTTTCGGTAGGTAAGTAGGTACGCAAATTTTCCGAAATCGAAGGTCCAGATGTTTCTATATGTGACTCAGACAATTGTGATGTCAATACCAAATGCCGAAATAGCATGCCATTATTAGATAATTCATATACGAGTATTACTCCATTCACCAAAATTTAATTTTAATCGGAATGCATAGGAGATTCATTAACACGTATACAATGTATTCATAAAGGTATATCCTTTGTATTTTCTAGGAAAAAATGAAATTTTTGGTATATTAGCCACCGAATTTCCAGTCACTAGTTGTGAATGAATTCCGCATTTATCAGTACGGTATTGGATTACCCACCAACCACCTACCCGCCATCAACCCGCTTTAAAGCAGCGTGGTGGATTAAGCTCCAAGCCTCCTTATCCCGAGGGGAGGCCTAAGCCCCTGTAGTGGGGTATTAATGAGATGATGGAATTGAATGAAATTGGATTATTTAATAATATAATTATGACCTACATAATGAACAGGAAAGGTGCAATATGAATAATATTTAACTAATATATCTTGACTAATTCTACCTTAGTCGAAATAGCTGATTCCTTTGGTTTTTTTAAACCACATTTCGTGTCACAAAAATATGTGTGTTCCGCTCTGATGATCTCAAACACTTATCTAGCCGTGCTCTTTGTATGACTTTCATCCAATTCAATTTTCTTTGTTGTTTGTTGTTCACACAGGTGCTTTATTACTCAAACAATAGAGTATTCTAAACAGGTATTAAATAAAAAGTAGATAAAATTTTCGATGGAACTGGCAACACTCACAAAATGAACGCGCCATTTTTTAAGTCAATCACAATATGTAAAACAAATTCAATAATTAAATAAATCCACTTTTGAATACGTTACTTACAGATGAAATGTGATCCCATCTGATTTCTTCGTAAGCCCAGCAGCATTTTTGCATGTAGGAACGACATAAGACGACATTTTAAAATTAAAATTGATACTTGTGCTGTACATTATAACTCGGTAAGTGCAACGGAGTGACTAATCGCAACAAAGTGAAACCACTCTATTTAAGAGTGGTTTTTGTTTCTTCAGTTTCACACTCGCAGGCGGTTTCTTGTTTGTTCTGTATTCTGAGTTAGCAAGTAAGCTAAAATCAACTTGTCAATTGAAATTACTGGCAGGCAAGAAATCTCAATTCAATATGTCATTAGTTTGTGAAAATTTCTGCTGCATCGGTTTTTTGGTGTAAATTTTTAATATATTCTTAATATTTTCATGGGAAAATGGTTAAAAAATGTTGTATAACATATTGTAGAAGAGAATCAGTGGGTCGCTGTGACATATTTTTTCACAGGTAACTTCAAATATACTTTTTAAAAAACTGGTCAGTAGTAAATCTTACTTTGTGGAATTGAAAGCAGTCCCGAGAAGAGAACTAAGAACAAGTTTTTTGACAGGTTCCTAATGATAAATTACGATTTGCTTCTAGTTTATAAAAAAAAGTGTTAACGTCATTACGGAAACTATATTCTCCCTTAGATGAATACAAACTAAGTAATAGATTTATCTTATATGTAAATAAAATCGTAGTGTATGTTTGTCTCTGTGTTCCGGCTAATCTCTGCGGTTGATCCGAATAAAATGAAATTTTGCAGACACGAAGACGACGTTGTCAAAAGTGACATAGGTTGCTTATTAATTTTAAATTACTGTTAAGTTGGTTTGTCTGGTGTACGAGTATCTTCCGTCATTTCTGAAATAGTAACAGTTGGTGCTGGTTTTACTGAAATGAAAGTACAAATCGCGCGGCGAGAGTTTGGCTTTGACCTTCGGGGTGGAGGGGATTACTGCGCATGGGTACTGTCACGCACACAATACTTTTCCTTTTTTATGTACCAGGTTGGATATTTGAGTGGGTCAAAATTCATGTACTGTGGTAATATTGCTAGAAAATAATACGAAATAGATAAACTTCTTCATTTATTAAAACTATTGATAGTTATTTTACTTATATAAAATGTTTATTTCCTTTTAAAGTTTACAGAGACAGCGATGAAAATTCTAAATAATTGTTTTTTAATAAAATCATCATCATCTTCATAACCATCATCAGAATCATCGTCTTCGGAACTATCATCGAAGCGAATTATAAATTGCTCGGTAAGTAAATCAACTACACGGTCACTCTTGGCGTACTCTTCTTCTATATCTTTTACCTTTTTACATATTTTTTCCCATTCCTGGGCACCCATTAAGGATACTTTTTCTTTGATAAGTTTGGTACATTCTTGTAAATTCCATTTAACATTTTTGCTAGCTACATATTGTTTAATAGTAGCCCATGCCTACTATAACTCAACAAATAATAACAATCGACAACAATAAACAATTAACGAATATAGCAATTCACTTGTGAATGTGATTGTACAACAGGAGTGCGCGGGGCATGCGAGAGGCAGGGAACGACTGGAGCGCCAATCAGAGCACCGCGTGCGCCTACACACCCGCCCCGCACCCCGCTAATTGCCCGTTGATACCCAATTTTCAAATTTCTGCGCAATAACGGTCAAAGCCAAACTCTCGCCGCGCGATCTGTAACGTATGTCACGAAATATCACGGGCTTGCACGAAATGTCATGAAATGTTACGAAATATTACGAAACGTCACGAATGTCGTAATTAAATGTTATTGAAAGCTGACCGTTAAATAAATACCAAGTAAATTTAAGAATATTTTTAATGAAAATAAGTGTTAAGAAAGTAATATAATACTATAATATTATATAATTTAATTTATTTAACCCAAAACAACTAAAGGAAAAATTGTAAATAAAATTTTATCTTATTTTGACAGAACCCTGTTGGAGGATAATTAAATTGTTTCATACAGGTTTCCTGACGTATTGTTTTTGATGTGAAACATATATTGGCGAGGGTATAAAACAGAGTGTGGTCGTCGCTATGCATGCCGTGGCGACGCGTCGCCATGTTGTTATTTAGAGGAAAAAGAATCTTATGTCTTTAGAGTAGGGTATCAATTTCTAAGTTCCTTTTATTAATACTTTTTATTTATTTAAGTATTTTTTACTAAGTGAATTATTTAATATTACGTTTTTTTTACATTCGTATTAAATCGAATCAACTGACCGACTGCTGGCCAGTAACTAAACGTTAGTATATGCCTCTCTAACGCAAGCACCTTACGCGGAGCTATAGTGAAGGGCGCCGTCGTGAAATAGTTCGTCTATTTTACGATGGCGCGCTCCACTATAGCTCCGCGTAAGTGCCTCCATTCACGAGCGCGCCATTCGGAGCTGCGCTAAATGGAGCGGTGCCATTTGGATGGACGGTTTTTTTCATGTCAACTCACGACCGCTCCGCGCCAGTCGCACCGCTCTGTGCTTTCGAGCGTGTATGTGAACGTTTACTGTGATTGCAGTCTGTGAAAATGGATTCGGAAGAGGAATATTTATTAGTTTCATAGAGTTTTCATAGAAAATGCGAAGTGATTTTTCCCCGACCCAATATAATTTTTTAATAACTTGAGTATTTAATCCACATACCTACTATATTATAATAAAAATGTTAATATAATACATTCCTTAATATGTTATTTTTAAACTACTTCGTATTTAAGAAATTTTTTTTTGACTGTTTATTTATTAGCATTTATGTCTAAGGTTTTCAAGAATAGAACTAATTGTTCCAACGCCTCTGATCGTTTATTTTTGTCATGATAATCGAAATGTGTTGTCATCCACAGACAAGGAAACTCTGTATCTTTTAATGACATCTAAAACAAAATCTCTACCACTTCTCATTTTAATGTTAGAGCGTCCGTGAACGTGTCCACTCTGTTTAACAACCCGCGAGCGACTGGCAAATATTTGGAGCGCGATTTCCCCATTCACTGGGAGAGTTTGGCGTGGCGCGGTCGGCGTGGCCGACGATATTCCCATTCACGACAAGCGTGAAGCGGCTCCGAGCCGTGGCGCGGCACCGCGCCAGCTTGGATTTTGGCGTGGTTGGATATCCAACCCGGTCGACCGCGCCACGCGTATCGCGTAGGGTTTGCCATTCATGGACGGATGTTGGTGTGCTGCCGTGCTATTTTGACGTTTGGCGCACTCGTGAATGGGGGCACTAACTTTCGCAGGGTGGGGCGCACCGTCGTGAAATAGACGATCTCTAGTCTATCTAAAACTACTGCTGAAGTCATAGATTAAAAGAATTGAGTTGTTGCAACTTGAAATAAATTTTTAATATTTGTATTTAATAAAACAAATGTTTATTAAATAAATAGACATGATTTTCTGTAAAAAAAATCGTAATATTTAATTTTTCATTATGCCATATTTAGTTCCTGTCGTAATCTTGTCTTTTATTCATGTTACTTGTACAAACTCGATCTTTCACAACTGCCAGGCGTCCCGTGATGCCTCACAATTTTTTAATCTACATACCTACTTACGGATAGTTACACATATTTAATTTGTTTGTACTGCGTGGTAAAAATTAATGATTCAAATGGATTATTTCTTTTTTTTTCAACGAAAGAAAATTATTGTTACCCTACAAAAAAAGGGACAAACGGACTCTGACCCCGCCATCTCATTTCCTCGTTTCACAGAGCAAAGTGCACTGTCCTGTATCTAGTATTACGTCCATGCGTGTTGAAAACAATACCAAGATGACATTTTGGGAATTTCACACCGTATTTTTATAATTATTTAAGCTGGATGCAAATTCTTAAGCTACTTCATTATAATTTTCTTTTGTTTAATATAGTATTTGATATTAACACGTATTCTATAATTAATTACGATGAATTATATAACTAATTTACGAGAAATTACGTGTTCCTTGTTTTTTTTCTATGCTGATAAATCGATTATATTTTGAGATTCAATGATTGATATTTGGTATTCATTGTGATTGACATTTGGCCGCATGAGCGTAACATAAACCAACTTATACAATCTGTGACTTTTAAGTACCTACTTGTTCTGTGCTGTTCTGTGGCTCTGTGCTGGTAGTCCAGTCCATGTCCAGTCTGGTATTAAACAAACTGAAACAAACCTTTGCAAACCTATATTACTGTATTATTTATGAAACAAATTATCAAGAGTAAAAGTGGTAAAAAATTTTAACTATATGCACTTTTCAAGCACGTAAGACTCAGATGTAAGAAATTAACGAAAATATTGTCAGCGTAAACATTGTGAATAATATGTCGGTGTGCAATCAGCCAGATTTATTGTTTTTCGACACATTCTCTCATGAAAGCAGCGAGGTAACCATAAATTAATTTACTACCATTTTAAAACCGATATATTTAGCTGAAGTATTGATTATATATTTCAGGAGTTAAATTTAGACTTGGTACAATTCCCAAAGTCTGTGTATGTGACAGAGATTCGTATAATACCGCTGGGAGCGCGAGTGCAAGGTGACTTCCCAGGTGGCGTAAGACTTGGTGCCACCAATCCAACACAATTTCACATAGATTTCTTTGTGAATGACCTCAGCAAACCTGGTGCTTCTACTTTTGAATCGTTAGGTAGCCTTGACTACTGCCAGAATGGTCAAATACATATGGAATGTGACAACAACTCAGATCAAAATAGAATCCCCACAGACGGCTTGGTTTTGAAAGGTAAAATGTCATACTTATATTTTGTAGGTTTACAATTTCATAAAAACCGTTTTAGATTGGTAGGGCTGTAGAGTATGATGCATTTAATTCACGGTTTGTATTTTGGCTGTAAGAAACTTACTAAAGCCTGGCATTCATAATTGCTCTGTTTAGACCACATCCAGTGCAATCAAAATTTTGTCTACATGCACAAGTGTGCCACGCTACACCTAGCCAGTAGTTTGCCAACTTAAAGGAATTTATACCACCCGGATGCGATGGATCTCAAAATCTTATTGTCTTCAGTATGTAAAAACTGTCCAAACTCAAGAATAAATGGACCAGAAAATGGCTCCTATAGAGAAAATGTCAATGAAATTTTGATGATTTCACTACCATGTTTGCTCCTCTACAAACATCCTTCTAGCAAAGCCTTGTAACTCTTAGGCTGGTATTAATAAATGACACTCAAGACCTACTTGAGAATGGTAACAGCTGAGTCCATGTTCAAACATGATAACGATCTTAACAGACGTCAACTAACACACAGACTAACTAACTCGCAAATTGTTTACTCAAGATGCATTTATCAATCAGCACTGACTTGAGATGGTCTTAAGATTGATCTGAAGCTAGATTGTGATTTATTAGTAATGACCCTAAATTTCAAAAGATATTTCCAATCTGCATTGACCAAACCATAGACATGTGGATTCAAAATTCTTGTTACAACTCATTTGATGTCTAAAATATGGCTTGTTCTCTAAAAGCCTCTATACAAATCCTCCAGGGACCACACAACACTCAATGTCCATGACGATGCCCTATGCTTGGGATTCTGTGAGTACTAATAAATGCTATTCCTTCACAATCCCCTCTAAATGAAAAGCCACTTACAAATTATCTATACTAATATTATAAAGCTGAAGAGTTTGTTTGTTTGTTTGTTTAAACGCGCAAATCTCAGGAACTACTGGTTCAAATTGAAAAATTATTTTTGTGTTGGATAGTCCATTTATCGAGAAAGGCTATAGGCTATACTACATCACGCTACGACTAATAGGAGTGGAGCATCAATGAAAAATGTTGCAAAAACGGGAAAAATTATTCCTTTTGAGAGCTTCCGTCGCGCGCGCTGCGTAAACGGTTGATGTTAACCAAAAATCATGTATTACGGAATTGTTCCCCTTTAAAAGTTTTAACCAAAAGTCCACAACACCATATGTGTATCTTTTAAAGTTACCTAACTTACTATAACCTTTTTTATGACAATCAAATTTGTTCTAACATAATGTACTATTTGCGAAGATGTTTTTTTAAATGTGATATTAATTCTTATCAAATTAAATATGTTAGTTGTCTTAAGCATTTCATGCATATTATAATTATCTTTTACAACACACAATTTAAATTAATATCTTAGCAGTTTTTATCGAAATATGAAAACTAAAGCGGGAGAAAATAAATTCGCTGTCTGCCTCTGTTCATTAACTTTTTACTTCCAAACCACGCAATAGACTGTTATACGGTTTTTAGTATTATCTTATAATCTATTTATCTATATAATAGAAATACTTATAAAGCTGAAGAGTTTGTTTGTTTGTTTGAATGCGCTAATCTCTGAAACTACCAGTCGGATTTGAAAAATTCTTTTTGTCTTTGATAGCCTAAATCTAGCGGAGGGTCATAGGCTATATATATGAAAACGAACTGTCTGTCTATTCAAGCAAATTGGCTTTGGCGAAAACGTCAACCGATTTTGATGAAACTTTACACATATGGAAAGGATGTATTCAAAAGTGACATACAGAACTTTTTGTATGTCTGTCTGTACGTCCATCTTTCTAAACCGATTTTGATGAAACATCACAAGTATGAAAAGAAGGTCGTCAAAACTAACAAATGTTACTTTTTGTCCGTCTGTTTGTCTGTACGTCTATGTGTCTATTCAATTCAATTTTATCTATTTGAGCTAATTTTCAATACGGCTGAACAGATTTTAATGAAACTTTGCAGACGTGAAAGAAGGTTGTCAAGAGTGTCATAAGCTACTTTTTGTGTTTGTTTGTCTGTCTATCTGTCTGTCGTTTGTCCACACTGATCTATCAACGAACAGCCGAAACTACTAAGTCTAGGAAACTTAAATTTGGAACATAGGTTTATTTTATAACGTGAGCATTAAGTTTAGAAAGGTTTTTTTAGAAATTTCAAACTTAAGTATGGGAATGGAGGGACTTAAATAATGACGTGTTTCAGGGTTTTTAGATTTTCACATTTTAAGGATGGGAAACGGGAGATGAAAATTTGTATCGGTTTTTTTAAAGGGTGGAAGGGGAATGAAGATTTTGAATGGGTGTAACCAAAATTGGTTTCATCAAAAAGTACGTATAAACCATCTCAAACGTTAATAGTACCCATAACAGGAATTTGTAGTCTACGCAAGCGAAGCTGCGGGCGGTCGCTAGTAACAATATGTAATACATGCAAGGTGTCCCAAAACTCAACGATAAGCTGAAACGGGATGATAGGATAGATGGTAGTCATCAACAGAAAAATATTAAAAAATCCATGCCATGATCCCTGTTAATTAGAGGCAATTAAAAAAGACATGAAATTTATCCTTAATGTAACCTTTTTTCGTTTACTGTAGTTAATGTGTGTAGTTTTTATCCATTCAAACATTTTTACCATAACCTTAAATATTATATCCATAACCACAATCAAAAATAATAACATAATTGCCCCAAATTTTCTAAAAATAACTCTTGTTTCCGAACTAAGAACTCAACATTTTTTAAATTGTCTACTTTGACAGGGCCTCCTTTAAAAAAACTGTACTAGAGCATTTTGGCAAGTGTTATGAAAAGTTTGGCGCCTTTAATCAGGATTCCAAAATGGTACAACACTTGTAGGTTTAATACTAAAAAATTTTTAGAAAAAAAAATAAAAACTTAAAGTAACCCGATTTTACACAAATTTAGTTGACTTGGTTAAAATGTTTTTGATCCGCGTAAGCTATTCGGAGGTCTTTAATTTGATGGATAGTGAGATATTTTGTATGAGACTGAGTGACACAGATAGTGACGCCACTCAGTGAGCCAGAGATAACACCCTTTTAACTAGTGTGAATGAAACAGATAGTGACGCCACCCAAAGCGAAGTAAGCACATACATATTGTAAGTATAGTTTCAATGTGTAAAAGCATGACAGTTAAAACTCCAAATACTACACAGCGGTAACAGAAAGAAACTTTTGCTAACCAATAATGTAAGATTTCGGTGAGAAACCCGATGGAGAAACCTTACATATTAGGTAGGTAGGTTATGATTACGACGAAAAACAAAATGAAGGATAAAAAGTATTGTAAAAACAAGCTTTTATTGCTAATTTAAAAAAAGTTAATAATAATTTTATTCCTAGTATTGTTATTATTTAGTATTTATGACATAAAACGAAATTATTTAATACTAAAAAGCTAGAACTTGATCTGATTATTATCAACACATAATAGGTACAAGTGTACCTATAAGTCGGTGGTTATTATATACATTTATTGTGTAGGTACCTATTTATTTTTATGATAGTTTACCAACACCCAAAAACCAAAGTACTTGTTAAGACGAATCAAACAAGCTCAAACACCGGACAGATGAAACTATATTAAAAAAAAACTGGACAAGTGCAAATCGAACTTGCCTACCAAGGGTTCCGTACAAATTTGTAGGTACATCTGACCGCGTATACCATTGCTTAACCTCGATGATTGATTACGTACATATGATTAACTAATAATCAATCATCGAAGTTAAGCAACGGTATGCGCGGCCGAACCCTCGGTGGGCAAGTCCGACTCGCATTTGTCCAGTTTTTTTTTAATAAAGTTTCATCTGACTGAAGTTTGGGCGTGTTTGATTCGTTTTAACAAGTACTCTGGTTTTAGGGTGTTAGTAAACTATTATAAAAATAAATAGGTACACAAATGTCTATAATAAAATTTTTGCTTTTTAGCTTTGAATAATTTGCTTTAAGACTATATTTTTTTATGATTTAATTACAAATGTATAGTTTTCAAATTTTCCCCTTACTTGTAGACTTATAAGACGTTATTACTTGCCAAATTTCATAGTTCTAGGTCAACGGAAAGTATCCTATAAATTTTGATTCCTTTGAGTGTGTCGAAATATACGTTTTTTGCGGCTTAAACGGCCGTATCTTTTTACTTTAACTTAGAAGTTTGATTTTTTCACAGCTTCAAGGGAATATTGACCTGCATATATAGTTTTAATTTCAACTCTATACCTCCACGCAATCCTGAGAAAAAGGTCTTCACAAATAAATGAACGGAGGGAGAGACGGACAGGGATGGATGACTTATAAGGGTCCCGTTTTTTCCTATTGAAATACGGAACCCTAAAAACCAGGCTTTTGATAATTAGGCAGGTAGATACGTACTTGAAAAGTTTAACACTTTTTATTTCAGCACTAACATAAGACAGATTTGATGAAATCAATTTTGGGCAAATTATCACTTTGTCCTTTTACAAAACTTTGTTTCATTATAATCAAATAAAAACATCAATAAGGAACTTAGTTCGTAAAATAATAACAGTGAGGAAGGCATAATTTGTGGTGCACTGAGACGAAACGAAACGCGGCATTTGAGTGAGCGGTGTGACGTCACGGGCAGTGAAAAGCCACAGTCAAAAGCCGCACGAAAATACGTAAATTTTAATAATTTATTTCTCAGTCATTTATTGATGGATTTCCAAAAAATAATTCATTGTCTTATTAGTTTTAGTCTATATTTCAATTCTATCGAGTTAAATATATTTTGAACATCATGAAACTTCTCCATTATCCGTTATCGTTACAAATTACAATGAAGGCTTTTAATATTTTCTTCCAAGGTAAACATTTTTATTGAAAATCTATACCTATGTTTTTCAGGGTGGTACACCACTATCACTCTCGCTGTTTATGGCAACCTAACTCAAGTGGTGGGTTGTACCAATGATGCTCCTGTGGTTTCTAACCAGTCACAAAATGGACCACGGCCACCAATACCTATTGAAGTCACATCAGGGCCCAACACCAATGTACCACAAAGCTCAGACTGGAATCAAGATATTCCCAATCCTATACCTACTTATACAGGTAACATGGTATCCACTAACCCTGAAATATATGGAGCTAACACCTACCCACCAGACAACTATGAAAATCAGATGTATCGAAATGATTACTATGATAACGAACAACCAAAAGACCCTCGGACATATCACCACTTGGAGGACAACGATTGGGAGAAAGACAGGAGAGACTTGAGTTGCGAGCGCGACAGACGAAGCCCTAGGCCCTCTGTCGATAGGGACAGAGAACGAAGGGACGGTCGGAGCCGTAGGCGTTCGCTCGACCGCGGAAGGAGCAGCGAATCTTCTCGGCATCGCGACCGCAGTAGAGACCTCGACCGACTGCATTCACGTTCAAGGAGTAGAGATAGAGACTATGTCAAAAGCGATTACCGTCCTGCGACCAGGTCGCGTTCGCGCAGCTTGGAGCGTCCCCGCCCTAGAGGTGTATCCGGTGACCGCGACTGGGACGCTACATCGTACAAGAAGGATGAGTACCGGCGGCGTCGTAGCGACTCTTATGACCGTTCCAGAGCCGGTTCCTACGATAAGCGCTCTGGCTCGTACGAACGCCGTCTTTCACCTTACGACAAACGCGCGCCCTCCTATGAAAGAAAGCTATCTTATGAAAAAAGGGGCCCCTCTTATGAGAAGAGATTGTCACCTTACGAAAAACGCGCTCCTTCTTACGAAAGGAGAGCGCCATCATATGACAAGCAAACTTCTTACGACAAAAAACGACACTCGCCATATGGGAGGCTTAGAACCTCTAGCTATGGAAGTAGGTCACCCAGCCGTGACGAACCCCGAAAAAGGCCCAGAACGCCTCCGGGTGAAAACTCTCGTAGACCGCTCTCTCCGAGAGAGATTGAAGCTGATAGCCCAATCAATTCCGTCCGATCTGAAGATGGAGTTGTGGAATATGACAGAAATGGAAAACCAATACCACGAGTTGATTTTTACCACCAGAGCTACAGGCACAAGAGTTCGATTAGGAGCCCTTCACAAGAGGCAGAGCCCCCATTACATAGCTATTCAGAGTCACAGCATTCAAGTTTGGTAACAGTTCAGATAATAGATAATGCTTCCAACCAAAAGCTACCTGCTTCAGATTCACCTAAACGAGAGCAAGAAGAAGAAAAGTCTATAGATGCTGAACCGTTTGAACCTATTTTATCTGATGAAGAAATTTGTGATGACTTAGAAGGACCTTCTTATATGGACATTGATTATGACGATTATGGTGTTGAAGATATCATCAAATACTACAATCCGTTCAAATCTGATTGGAAAAAATATAATAATATAAATAAAATTTATTTGATTGCTAATGAAGAAACAGAAAACTCTAGAAATGTATTAAATTCAAGTTTTGAAGAACTATTGAATACACTTCCTGATTTAAGAAAAGTTTTTGAAATAACCAAATCAGTGCAAAAAAAAGAGTACAAACTTTCTTCAAAAACATTTGAAGAACTAGATAATAATATAAGAGAGCACTGGGTGGTGCAGTGCGATGAACTTATTATATTATTTGCTAATCTGTGTAAGACTAGTGATATTATTCTTCGAATATTTAGCAACATCGAGAAGAATGACCAAGGCTCTGATCCTTTCAATGAGATTTTGGAAGTTTTATTGACATTTTGTAAAATTGGTCTAAGTTTTGAATGTGCACTAGCACAACTTCAGCCCACATTTAAAATACGACACATGAAATGTGGCATTAGGCTAGCTGAAGTATTGGTTGCTCACAAGCACAATGGAATTGTTATGCAGAGTCTTCTTGATTTGGGGCTTCAAATTCCTATCTTACTCTTAGAATTATATTCCAAGGAACACATGTCCTTAAGTGTTCGCTTGATGATACTGAAAGCACTAAGTGGATGTCTTTCTTCGAAAGTAGCCATCGAGCATTTTATGAAAATTGCAGTTTTTCCAAAATTTGGTTCAACAGATAATGTTGAAATCCCAAAAAATGGATACCAGGCACTAATATATATAATGCAGACAAATCCCTTGGTTAGAATTAAATTCTCTATTAGTGCTTTGATCAAAAAACTTAACCTCTATGAATTATTGGAAAAACTTGCAGCACTTATTGTTAATTTTAATAAATCTGCAACAGAAAAAGATCATGCAGAGGATGTGGAATTGTCCAATATGGACACTGATTTTATTGTAAATTCGTTTAAGGAGATTCTTGACATGTACAAATTACAATGTTTCCATATCTCGCAACCAAAGCGGTTCCTTCCTGTAATGGCCCAATTTGAAATCAGTAAAGATTGTTGCAATGAACCATTACTAGAATTCTTCAAGATACATAATTTTTTGGAAGTATGCGTGTACTTGCTAACATGTCCGACCACCTGCAACAACCTGGTTCTGACCAGTCCCATACATGATTTACTCCATGAGTTCCTCCACACACATAGTGGATTGAAGTTCCTTTATTCAGAAATGGACATCAGCGATTTGTTGTTTCGAGCTCTTATGCAACCATACAGACAGAACAATGCAGAAGAATTTCTATATCCCCAAGATCTGAGCAATTATTCCGATCTTCAAATTTTAGGGTTGGAGTTGGCATATCGGCTTAAAACTATTTACTATCTAGACGCTATCTCCGATTTGCAAGTTGGAACTGGGGATGAGAATGAATTGATTGACCTTCTCAAATCTCTATACTGGTTAACATTCGGCAATATCGGTAAGGTGGCCGTTCCTGACGTCATAGCCATGGACGACAATGCTGAATGTCTACTAGAGGTGATCGAGGATGTCAAGGTCAAAGGCAGAAACGACTCCTCGTCGAAACTAAAGTCGCCAGCAAAAGGGTATGCCATAGATTTAATAGTAGCGACGATAAAATTCTCGGCTAATGTGCAGTTTTTAAAAAATTATGGCTCGCGATTGCTGTCGATCGCAAAAGATCACGAGAAATTTGAGCCAAGTGTATCGAGCGCCCTACAGGAGGCACTTCCATATCTGAAGCCACTCGAAAGCCCCGGCTTACTCGCAGGCGAAAATCTGGCACAGTGCGTCGAAATCATAAAGGGTTGCCTCGACGTCGCGCCCTCCTTGCCCGGCGAAACGTTGACCTGCTTGCGCGTATTGCGTCACCACTGCGTGCCCGACTATGACGCAGACGTGTCGCCTGCTCCTGATTCCACGACCATCGAGAAGTACGTGGAACTCAAGTATCAGTACCATTTGTTGCAAGTATATTCACAGGACGGAACTGCGCAACTTGTGGCGCTGTTGGAGCGATTATGCGCTCACTTCGAGCAACCCGCCGTACATGCCCCACTTCTCGCGTCAACGCGAGGCTTAATGTTGGCACACATGCTACTGCCGGCGCTGTGTCTGCTCGACCAGGTGCTGGCGCGGCTAGTGCGAACGCTTGGGCCCGACTACCGCGATCGCACTGCTATCATAGTATTGCTACGCGTATTCGGCCTCGCGCGCGCCTTTCCACCCACCGCACTTGGTCACCGTTTGGCTACACGCGCCGCCCACGCCGCCGTCCGCGCGCTACTCGCATACGCCCAGCCGGCTGCCGACGACGCAGCCGACGGCGACTCGATTCGGCGCGGGCCATGGACAAGCCTTTGCGCTGAGGTTCTCGCCTACACGACAACAGCACCGTACACATTTCTACCGGGGCTGCTCGCTCTGTCAGAGCTGCTGCCACTACCGTTACCGATGCAGACGCGTGCCACGCTCACTTCAAGGGAGCTCGCCGACGCGGCCAACGAGCGGCGATTGTGGTCGGCACATCTGCATGTGCTCTCCGGGGACCTCGTCGATACTATTCAATTGATTTGCACGTCCGCGTACCGACCCGTCATGCATGTGCTCCGCCGTGTGTGCGTGCAGCTCGCTGACCTCGCACCCAACACTGCCGCCACAGTGGCACGCGCCGCACTCGGAGCGCTCGGCCGCGAACTGCGTCCCGGTGAACCTGCCTCGGCATGCGCGGCACGAGTGCTCGCATTTCTCGCTTGCCTCCTGTCGCACGCACCGGTGAAGTGCACCGTGCTCCACGCGATGACAGCGGCCGGCCCTCGTACACATGATCTACAGAACGCGATTTGCGCCGTACTTAGCCTGTCGCATTCGTCTCCAGAACACGCGGCCGCACAAGAGTGTGCCGCTCACGCACTCAGTGCTCTCTGCGATGCCGAAGTTACGCTATCGCCGCCGGGCGCGCTGCCGGACACGTTGCTCGGCAACTCGCTACCGGCTCGTGAACCGCTCGCCGCATTGCTAGCCTCGACCGCTGACTGCCTGGAGGCGCCAATCAAATCGTGCACTGTAGTCTCCGTGGTACTGCGAACGTACTTCGTGCTAACTGAACACGAGTATGGATTCCAGCAGTTTCGACGCCTGATCGCGAAGAGAAAGGAGTCATTCGGAAAGTTTTTCAAGTGGGCGGCGGAAGGTGCGAACGAGGGCAGCGGTGGTGAGGAACGCGCCGAGGTGCTGGCTCTGTACGTGGCGTTGGCGCGGGTACTGCGCGCTGAAGAAGGCGAAGGACCGCTGCGCCGGCGCTCCGTACTGGCGCTGCCCGAGCTAGCTCAGCTTTTCGACTACTCGCCTACCGACACACAACACCCCGTACTTACCCTAGAACAATTACTAAAAGTAAGTATTTTTTCAATATCAAACCAATAATTATTTATTAAATACACTATAGAAAACATTTGACCTTAATTTATATAACGCTCGCTTTCCACCTGCGAGAACAAACATGCGGACACGTTTCCCGCAGTGAAATGTAGCGTAATGTCCTTCCTCAGGGTTCAAGCTATCTCTATATCAATTAACGAAATCTGTTCTACGGTTTAGCTGCGAAAAGTAATAAACGTAGACGCCACGGTACCAGGGACTTCCACGGCATAAAGTTGCCTATGTCCATCTTTAAGATGCAAGCTATCCTCCTACCAAATTTTGTCCAGACCGGTTTAGCTTAGACATATTTCAGCGTTAAGAAGTAATCTTTGTCAGGGTTTAAGCTATTATATACCAAATTTAATCAAAATCGGTTCAGCGGTTTAGCCTTGAAAACACAAGACAGAGAGAGACATTTTAGCATTTATAATATTAGTATGGATGGTTTCAGGAAAAAAATGCAGACGAAGACGCGATCGGTAACGCGAGTTTTTTGTCGAGCGCGTTGACCAAGTTGCAGGAGAGTCAGGAAGTGACGCCGGCGCTGGTAGATGGCCCTACACCGCCTGCACCGGAGCCTTTGGCTGCGCAGTGGGCGGCGCGCATAGTGCACGGCGGTTCGGCGGAGGCAGCCGACGCCCGGCTTAGCGGGACCTATTGGCTTACTGTTCCTCCACAGGAAGACGAACCTCAGGACACTGATCTGGTGCGCATATCTGGTTTTGGGGATAGTGCAATAAAGCGACATGTGCCTTAAGGAAGGATAAGCGATAATGTCTACTTCGTTCCTCGCATTGGCACAAGGAAAACCTAAATCATCCCTTAAATTGCTTAATGTCCATTTAAAATCAAACGACCGTTTACTTGGCGTCTAGTTTACTCTTTTGACGGCTTTTGTCCATTCACTTCGTATCTCTGTATCTAAAGAATAACTACAACAAAAATTTGCTAAGCATTGTGATGTAGGGCACAAACTTTTAACCGCCGTAATCGGAAACTGAAGACATTGAAATAAATTGCATTTAATATAAAGTGAGGAATACCCACTCTATTTTTAAGCATGAAGGAACATAAACTAAAATAATCCGGGAGATAAATGTTAGAGATTGTGGGCACATTACAGAGGAATGAAGCGGTATATTTGGAAAAAAATTCTATACATAATTTTATAGTTTCTCATGCGGAACCGTGTTTATACGAGTCGGACTTGCCTTTGATCGGTTTTTATTATTTGAAGATTATTAGACCGATTTGGTACATTAATAAGATGTCGATATAAAATACCAATAAAAACAACCATATGGTGTCAATCTCTATAACAAACGTAAAAATGAAATTATTTTTTTCTTCTTTTAAGCTGTTTTATCACAGTTTTAGTAATTTTAATATTTTCAGTGTAATGTAGCCTATTGTTTAAAAATACGTAATTATAAAATTGTTCATTCCTTAGTGTTTAAAAGCAAAATGAAGGCATTTTGTACTTACCGATGGAACGAAATTCTTTCATTTTCTTTTGATTTTGGAACTATGATTGTGGCAATTTACTGCAACACAAGCCATTTTTGTTGCGAATTTATTTCGCACCAATTTATTTAATAATTTACTCTTATATTATCAAAATTTTTAATAATTTGATGCAAACGTCAGTCTGACGTTCGTCTGACTAGTCAGACTAATGTAACTGAGAAAGCAAGCAAGCAAACCGCATATATATACTTATATCTTCGCTTGTGTCTTCGCTTGGTACCCAAAATACAAGCTAATGCTTAGTTTGGGACCTAGACGTTGTTGTGATTGTGTGTGTTATTATTATTATTATCTTTTTCACGTACACTGAAATTCATCATGCGGAAAACATGTGAAAAATGAAACAAATATATGTAAATACAAGACTGCCTTCTATAACTTCCGTAAATGTTCTGAGGACGATTTTCTATCATTGCCATCATATCCTGCCATTTCCACCATGTTTTATCCATTTTTGTCATTTTCTACCATTCCATTTTTAGGGTAGTAGGGTAGTTTTTATTTTTCCGTAACCAAATGGCAAAAAAGGAACCCTTATAGTTTACCTTATGGACCCTTATGTCCGTCCGTCCGTCCGTCTGTATGTCTGTATGTCTGTCTGGGGTTTTCCTCGGAAACTATTGGCAATATATAGATGATATTTAGAAGGAAGGAAATTTTTTTTGGGTAGGTCGCCATACATGTACTAAAGTACGAAAAAAAAAAATTCAATTTTAACGCGAGATGTACCAAACGAAAGGTCTTAATCAAGGTTTCAAACATTTTTTTAAAATTTTAGTCAAAACATATGACAGGAACATATATAACATAATTAAAAGGAAAACTATCACAGTTAATTAGACTGTATTATTTAACGAGTAATAGAGTAACTTATAAAATTTACTTTTATAATTAAAAATTTTGTAAAAATTCCATATATAATGACAGATAGCGTGTTATTTGCATTCCTTGGCAGAGCTTATTTTCTTCACAATCGATACTAAAAGTCAAAGGTTCACTGTAATAAAATAAGTAATAAAAATTGTCTCTAGCTGCACTCATGTTATTACTTTTCTGATTAGCCAGAGAGGATCGAGCGCCTTCTAAATAATTAACAAAATAAAAATGAAATATGTTTATACAATAAATCTTAAATTACATAATAGCGATTAATGGTTAAGTTTGATTAACATCGCGCTCGTTTTTTTATATTGTATGGTGGTACGGAACCCTTCGTGTGCGAGTCCAATTCGCACTTGGCCGGTTTTTTACCCCTAGCTTTCGTGGCTAACTCCCGATACCATTTTGACGTTCCCATTTCTTAGATATTGCGTTTTCAAATGTTGAAACATTTGAGTATTATATACTGCGTTCCCGAAGGTTGTTTAAATCGTAATCTCTTTCATAACACTAAATTTTTATGGAAAATTTTACCCGCAACGTACCTAAAGAAGATAACTACTTGAAAACAATATTTCATGTCCTCTTTTCTTTTGATAATAATATGTTTTGAATGCGGCCCTGGTCCCTGATCTTTCAAAATTTGTGTCTGAACCGTTGAACAAAATTGCGAAAAAGGAAGGTGATGAGAACGTGTACAGCTATGTAATAGATTGAATAGAGATGAAAAGACTATTATCGTTGAGCTTACAAAATAATTCAATTTATGTGCAACTGTCAAATTGTAATTGTCAAAAATTTAAATATTAAAAACTAAATTAATAAAATATTATGAGCTTATGTGTGATAAGTAATCTCACTTGCCTTTTTGGAGTACCGGATATTGTTTGTGCACTGTTTGAAAGCATAGCACGGCATTTCCTTTAGATAATTTTTCAAGATACGTGCAAGATATAAATTAATTTCAATTTACTAAACTGACACAAGGTCTACAAGCGACTATTTTGACTTTAGTCCCCGCACCACGATGGGACTAACTTTCATGTGCAGTTTCATTCTGTGATACTTACAGTCTAGTACCTTGGTACATATATGTCGGTGCTTACAATTACATAGTATAATAATAGTAATATGTACCTAAGTCACATTAACATTTTCTCATCTTCTATTTACAAATTTAAACAAGATTTAAACACAATATTCTGTCAAAACGATCTTGTGTGAGATTTGTAATGATTACTACTTCATATAAAACACAGGCATGTATGTCAAAATAAACAGAGTTTATTACTTTATGTCAATTCATTTATGGACCTCTAGGTCTATTTGTTACTAGTATTAAGAAAATAATTTTGTACAAGGATATTTGTTTTCCTGAATAAATAAATAAATAATGAATAAAACAATATTTCATTGTAGAAAATCTGTGTCCAGGTGTCGTGCGATATCGCGGACGTCGCGAACGCGGAACTCGGCGGCGGCGCAGGAGGCGCGGGGGCTTTGACGTTAGCCCTGCGCACTCTGCTAGGGTCGCCAAGGGCCGACCCTCCGCCCTTGGACTCCGCACATCCGCGGCCCTCTGGTAATTGACCTTTAATTTTTTGCGTTTTCACTCAGATCTGAATTTCTACTGAAACAGTAAGATATACAACGAAATTAAACTATCCTAGATATTTCTTCGGCACGCCCCGTGGCCTAAACAGTTTGATGAATTTGAAGATAATGAGGTGTCGTTAGATTCATTTTAATTGATACAGGGTATATCATATTTCGATATGGCGTTTGCGAATCAAAAAAGAGAGGGGGAATAAATTATTTTTCTAATTACCATAATATGGGTATCAAATGAAAGCTAGTAAATATCCAATTCCATATTATGGTACCATTTTGCCATAAACTAAAAAATAATGTGTTCAATGCATAGAAAGTGTGTTACATCTCTGTTGGGCTGTAACCAAAACGAAAGTGAATGCGTGGCAATTAATAAAACAAAAAGTATTTAAGTAACTGTATTATTAAAAAAAAACATAAATCCGACTACAAAACCACTTGTCTGAAAAGAGAAAAACAAGCTATATTTGGCTATAGAATTAGGTTTGAACAAAATAGAATGCACTATGCAATGTTTTTTGTCTGATACCTACTTAAGCAGATATTAAAATGTAAACTATCATATAAATATGACTTGAATTATACCTATCTATAAGATATTGTAGGTGGGGACAAACAAAAACTACAAAACATATTTGTTGCAAAAATCTTTATTTTCACCTAAAGATCACCACTAAACAAATTTTGTGGTTTGTTTATACCCGCCTGCAGTACTACCTTATACCGATCAAATATTATATAAGGTAACATTGTTATGGTTTCATGTGGGTACATTTGCGAAATTATAAAAATATAGAAGCTCTCTAAGATGGCCGAAGCGACGACGGCCACAAAGCAATTATAGCTAAGCATATGCTTACAATTCCTAGATTCACAATTTACAAAGCAAACAATTCTTGCATTGGCGACTGTGTTCAGCTCATAAAAAAGGTATTATTCTATCAAATACTTACTATAGTAAAAAATACTGGACAGTCTTGACTTTCCATAAGTGCGTGTAATAAATACATCTGATATTAAATAAAAAAATTAAAATTTTAACCGCATAGTTCCTACAGGGAAGGCCGAGGCTAAGCGTCATACCTTTGACTAGTTATCCCTGAACCCAATTTGGCATTTCAAATTTTTTGTCTAATTGTCTATGTCTTTGGCACGCGCTGTAGCTTTAACGGGTTGATGCATTTTAATGGCTTAGTGGTAAATGGGTGTTATAATAAAATTGTAACTCATGGATTTTTCTTCAAAAGGGTATTATTAATTAGCATTATTAAAATTTGGATTATTTAGTATGCTTAGGACCGGTTAGTTCCCAAAGGGGCTGATTCGATTGGAAAAGTTCTGGTCTCAATTTACACGTAAATATGTAATCAAAAATGATACATAATAACACACATAGTGACTTTCCAGCTAATAACCATTAGCTTTGCAAAAATAGTAAAAAAGTTGGAATTAGAAAAAACTGCTCGACAAAATAAATCGGACATTGTATAAAGAAAAACTCGATATCTTAACTGGACTAACCTTCCCATTGTTAACCAGTACAAGTTAGGCGAAAAGTACACTGGTGATATTAAAAACATGTTTATATCATCAGTGTATTTTGCCTTTTTGCTCGATAAGACAAATCTAACAATTAAAGGTTCTTCAACTACCTTCATTCCTAGATTTTTGACGTGGATTGCTTGAATTGCATGCAAATGCAATCATGCTTTCTTTGTAAAAGCTTGTTTTTTATGCACAGGGTAAGCGCTGTGTGCAAAAGCGTTTTGTCAAAACATATTTTAGTTTTGAGAAATTGTAACATGCGTTCGCAGTATCAGTAACGCGCATGCGCGTGGACGGCGGCAGCGTAGGCGTGGGCGCGCCCTGCGACACTTTCCGGTCACGACCACCCAATACGTCGCGGCCACCTTCGTTACACGTGGACGACTTCACTGCACTCGAGGGTCGCCACGCGCCACCACACTATGGCAAGCCGCAGACGCCCAGGTAGGTCTTGACTTTAATAAAACCCTCTTTTCGGCTTTATTATATGATTACTATGAACTATGCAACCTGTGCAGTTATTAAAGCAAATAGTTGTTAAAACTAGTCAAGTGCGAGTTGAAATCGCGTCAAGGGTGAGCCATACTATACTGCTGTTTATTTTTATTTTTCTTATTTTAGGTGTGCAATTTGTCAGACATCTTTAGACCATCTAGTATTGTTTTGATAAATATTTGGAATACCCATGCATACGATGCTTTCTTTGATAACTAACTTTTTTTTTGTACTCCATTCAATATTTATATAAACTTTTTAAATTTCCTGGTCATTAGTTAAATAATAATGGATATCGTTTCAGATGAAGTTGTAACACCTTTCACTAAACCTTTAGTGTCACATCTCATAAATCGGGATTCGGAGATTTTTTAAATATTCTTATTTTGATCACCAACACTAGTCGCGATGAGATTTTTACTATTTGATGATGAGATGTGCTGAGAATGAAATTCCATCTATATAGAAAATTACACTTTTCTGGGTCTGGTCCTTTGAAAATAAATAAATTGTGGTGATAAACATAACATAGACAAAAAACCAACCATATGAAGGTCATTTTTTTTTTTTTTTAGTACGGAGTCCTAATGCAGATAGTTCAATCGCTAAGGGGTGGGATATGCTCAAATGTAATAACTGTTTTTCATTTATTGTTTTAACCGTTCATTGTAAAAATCGAGCGACCGAGCTCTACTCGGAATTTTTTTTTATATTATCGTGTTTGCACATTTAAACTTGCTCTTACTTTTAAGTGATACTTATGTAACGCGAAAAACCGCGTCAAGATCCTAGCACCCGTTTTAGAGAAACGTATTATTGCAGCGCCCCCTGATGGCCCATAATTGCACAACTTATTTAATTATTTACTCGTAGATGATACCAATTTATTGCAAAAAACCGTATCAAAATCGGTCCTGTCGTTTCGAAGATACACATCTACTGCAGCGCTCCCTAGTGGTTAATAACCATGAAACTTTTTAAGAAACCAGTTTTGAGATGAAACTTATCTAAATACAAAATTTTATCCAAAT
The DNA here is from genome assembly GCA_949709985.1 of Luffia ferchaultella. NCBI lineage: Eukaryota > Metazoa > Arthropoda > Insecta > Lepidoptera > Psychidae > Luffia > Luffia ferchaultella. The sequence goes on from OX453252.1 coordinate 507,289, forward strand.
CGTTAGAGCCGTTTCCGAGATAGCTGAAACATATATAAATACAAGAATTGCTCATATATAGTATAAGTTAACATATAAATTACATGGCATTTCAGAGGAATGCGTCGCGGCATCGCAGTGGCGGACCGCGGCCGGTTCGCGTCGGCCACTCCGCAGACGCACTTCCGGCATCAGTGAGTTTTTAATCTTTACCTACTTATCAATAATTACTGGTGTATGAATACGTTTCTATTTAATTGCACTCGGTCCACCAAACTTGTGTCCAATTGACATGAGATTCCCGACGACACCGACCGTGACCGAAGCCTAATAACCAGCTACGATGGCAACATATTTATTTATTTGCTGTCAATTATTAATGTAAATATACACTAAATTTTACATTTGATACACCATTTCATCGAGCGAGTTAGGCTACCACTGGTGTACACAATTTGCATCAAGTCCTTGCTTTCCTTCAGATGTTTGGATTGACCAGTCGATACTAATAAACTATCATGATGATAGAGAAACTTAGTGATGGCGTCACCAGTGGTTTTTAACCGACTTGTAAAATTCGTACCGAATATGTTACAGAACGAACGAGCATTCGACGCGCAATGGGCTTGGATCAGAATTTTCAATAGCTTCCACTTAAAATAAAAATAATAATAATGTAATGTTCTTAGTTATTTCTTTTCCAAAATTGTTTAAAAAATAATCCGTGTAATGTCAACTGGACAGGTGGTTACTATTTACATTATTTTGGACCACAGACCAGTCAACCTATAGACCACGCTTTAATAAACGTCAGTATGAAAACGAAATCGCCAAAAAGTGGCGGGGTGCGGGGAGAAGTCGGCTAGTTTTCATTGGCTCGTTCAAAATTGACAATTTAATGGCTTCCGACGTGCTTACAACTGACGGCTCACTAGTGACGTAGTTATGTAGTGTCACTACTTAGCCTTGGCGAATGCTACTCCCTGTCAAAGCGTGGTCTATAAGGTTGACTTGTCTGTGTTTTGGACTAAATAAAGTCATAACCTTTTAATTTATTCATGAGGATTACAATTTCATTTGACATAGTGGCTTTACCTCAATATTTTTTATTTACTTAGCTTTAGCTTTGGTTTTTTACTGTGAACAGCAGCGGAATAAGCACAAACGCCCAGCAGGCCAATTATGCTTACTGAAAACTATGCTGTTTTAATGTCAATTCAACATCATAAGCGTATTTCGTATTATGCTCATCAAATGCGATACAGAAATATGACATCAACTTGACATTGGTGTTTTAAGCGTATTATGCTTTTATTTTTGACAGATAACCATATCGTATAACTGCCAAATAAATGATACAGACAAGATCCTGACGCGACATAGACTTATCAAGTCGCGAGGTCGTTTTTCTGTATCTCATTGGGGGTTTTTGTACCTTTTTAATAATTACAATTATTTTAATGACTCCTTTCGGTCTCCTTATAGATTATTTAGAGCGTCGTTACGCTCAAGACATGCACAATTTAAAGAGAAAACGATAAATTTAAAAAAGATGTGCAATGCATTTGACCTTCCCGACAAAGGCATTCGAGGATTGATATCTCCTTAGTAAACCGCATGTGCATAATTTAATAATAATACCATTAATAAAATAAAAAGTTTGTTGTATTACTCATTAACTAATTTTATATTAATTGGCAAACGGAATCGGCTCGGCATGCTGATAGCCTGCCTCGAACGGACATGATCATTGCTGGGATTCTGTCGATCCAGAAAAATATGTTTATATACATATAATTTTCTTCTCTACATTTCTACTCTCCACTACTTATTTCCCATTCCCTCCTTTCTTAATTTTTCAATTCTCTGCACCCGTTTCCTTGCTCCTCCCTCTCCACTTTCCTTCAGTAGTTCTCCTAATTCCCAAACTTTCTTCTACCCTATATGTACCATCAAGTGCTCCAAACCTCACTTTCCCCCGCATATTAATTACGATTTAATGAGGGAATTAGAACCTTTCAATAGAACCTTCACTAAGAGTGTCACGCAGAAGAGACATAATTAGTGTTCAGACAAAGGTATGTATGACAATATAATGTAGCCTACCTAACGTATACACCTTATGTTTTAGTTAATTTAGGTACTCACTGCATTAGTATTTTATGCAAACGGTTCTTATCAGAGGATTGTCGGTGAAGGTGCACACACATCAGTAGCCCAACCTACGGTTTTTCATATAATTCGGGAAGTATCTGACACATTAACTACCTACTCCCGAAATCACTGCGTATTATAAAATAAAGTCCCCCGCCGCGTCTGTCTGTCTACTGATCTGAACGCGATAAACTCAAAAACTGCCGAACGGATTGGCATATTATTGACACCAATAGAAAAAATGATTTAAGAGGAAGGTTTATGTGTATAATTTATTAATGTTTTGTGAAATTTGTTGAAATATGACGATTATTGTTGAAGAAGTCGGAAAAAAATGAAACCGGCTGGGAGCTTTCGTCGAAAACGCTGCCTTATCCTTTTGAGATATAACAAAATAATGTATGGAGGAATTGTTTTTCTTTTATAGGACTAAAGAAAAGTCCACGACGGTATATGTCTATCTTTTATGGACAGCTTACTATACCCATTTTCATGTTTAAATAAATGGTGTCGTATGATGAAGTAATTGGAAAGCAATTTATACGGATACAGTAATAATCCTTATCAAATTAAATACGTTGTTTACTCTTAGCATTTCATGTACATTATGGTTGCCTTATACCATACATTTTAAATTAATATCTTAGGAGCCATCGCGAAATATAAATATCGCGTGACAAGCAGCTAGGCACCACGCGCCGCGCAGGCCGACCATACCGAACAACGTGATACGCGTACCACGCGTGGTTAGGCTGAAGCTATGAACGTTGTATACAAAAAAATATTGTAGTTTGTTTTTATGTATTTATTCTTTACTTTTTCAAATATTTATAGAATTGAAAATAAAATACTTTAAAAATACTCCAAGTAAGATGAATTTAGGTTGCATTTAAATCTAATTCGATCTAATCCACATGTTCGACGCAACAAGCTGATACGACATTACGACAGAAAAAACGTTATGGCTTATATGCTGTGCTACCCGTGCGAAGCTGGGGCGAGTCGCTAGTACTATATAAAGACATAAAATTCCGTGTTACACCTGAAGAAAGGAATAAATTTATTAAAATCTAAAACCGACCAAGAGCTAGTCGTCAATTTAATACAATATTGGCTTTATTATTTTTCTTCACCCTTTTTTTTCAAATACATAGATAAGCAAAGGTATCATCACAGTATCATACAGCCCGGGTTGTTTTATTCACCATAAAAGTTACATTATATAACACAAATAAGCCTTATGTTCATTATTTCGATATTTTTACGTTACGTTACGTTTGTTACGTGTGAAAATATTTGTGAAAATACTTTGAATACGTTAAATAAAATTCGCGCGATTCTATCGTGCAAATTGAGATAAACAAAATGGCAATACTTAATACGCGATACAGATCACCTTGGCGATATGATGTTGATATGATCGTAACGTAATTGATTATATATGATATCATAACACCAATTAAAAACAATGTCAATTTGAAGTTAAAATCACATTTATATCACATTGACATTTCAATGTGAAAGCATAATTGGCCTGCAGATGACGTCACGGGGACATTTCAGCGTCAGATATTTTTTTATAAATATCTGGCAAAATAAATTTAAAAAAAATTGGGTATTTGGAGACGTTATTCTAAAACCCTATACCTTTTAATTTGAATGACCATCAACGCGCAACTTCAAAATTGTAGTCCAAGTCCATTATGCCGCGTGTACACCTCCGTCATTCGCGCATCGGCTTATAACATAACTCAATGCAATCCATACGTATTATTTTCATCTCTTTAATTGCGTTTCACTCACATTTGGTGCCGATTGACATTGACCATAAATTTTGACATTACAATTTTATGTATGAATTTTCAAGGAATAATCGATTGTAAAAAATTTATAGCTGAAAAAGTCTCTACTACCAATTATAGCTACAATGTTCTTTTACGCACTTGTGCATAAATCTGTCATTGATGCACGACAGTACAGCGACATGCTAAAGAATCGAATTATTAAAATGCCTTCATCAAAACTTCGTTTGTACTGAATTCTTTTCGAAATAAACGATTTTCATAAACTTGTCTGTGTGGCCGTCGACCGCGCATGTAGCAGTGACGTCACATTAATATTTTACGTTTACTTTTTATATATCCTTTATTAAGCCTCCAAAAAATATCTTTTTTTTTTTAATAAGGACATCCATTCCTATAACTATGATGAAAAGTTTTGGACCGTGTTGCAAAATTTTGAACAATGCCCATTGTCATTTTTATCATTGTGAAGCTGTATAAAAATGGTTTAACATTTGACGTGTATTTATTGTGCCAGACGCGGCCGCGGCGCATGGGAGCTGGCGGCACAGCACTTTGGCCACTATTCACCCTCACACTACATGATGAGTGAGTTTGCACATCGCTTAATTTGTTTGATCTCTGAATCACCAAAGGAAATTCAAGTTCGTATCGTAAACATTATAAACTAAAGATGAAACGATATATCTAAAACTGTAGCTAAAATGCAGTCATAAATTTTGTCGGGGATGGTATTGAAGCGCAGTTTAATTGTTATGAGAGGTCAATCTTAGGAACCCATCAGTAAACCGACTCAATCTATCGAAAAGAGAACACGAAATGTCGGGCAACTTCTCAACTTAATTTTATAAAGATAGAATTTTTTTGAGCTTATATGCAAGCTCTTGAATTGAATGTGTTCAAAAGTGTTGTTGTGTTGCTGCATCAGTACATCGACACACATTATATTTATTTAAATTTATTGTAAACAATACTGACAAGGGTTCTCTTTTGTAAACGATTTCAAGAAAGAAGGAGGTTTTTCAGTTCGATCGTATATGTTTTTTATTTTTAAGTTAATATCTGCATTAGGAGAGACCCAGAGAGAAAACACAAATACAGATCGAGTTTTCTTTTCACATGTTGCATCCTTTAGGAATCAAATTATTGAATTCGTTTAACCAAACAACTAAATTTAAAAGTTTTGAAATAAAAATTAAATTTAATATTAAAAAAAACCCCCGACACCAAAAAAAACTAACCTTTAAAAAGTGTGAAATAATATAAGTTTGTTCATTGTCTAATGATTTTTGATCCTTAAAGGCGTCTGGGACGGCTAATTAGCGGTCGGGGTTTTTTTTTAAATTTTATAATAAAAAAATATAATTATGAAATTCTTGGTTGTGTTTCACAGGCGGCATGGGATGGGGTGGCGCACGCGCGGCCCGCGGTCCGCGTTCACGCAGTTTTCTGCGATGAATTTTTTTTGTCCAGTCACCAGATAAGTGGAAAATTTAGAAATTAATATATGACGTGATTCCCCTAATTGGAAACTATAACTTCATATAAAAATAAACTGTATACTGAATTACGAGATATTTTAATGAGATCTTCCCAATGATAATATCCATAATCCATACACCATCCATCCGCGCTTGTAAGTTGGCGCTCGTGACAGGTGACGTCACTTTACGGAACCCAAATTGGGTTGGGTTGGATTCCCAGTCGCAGGTAAGGGAATATAGAATTGAAAGAGGCTCATTTGACGCGAGCGCCAACTGATAGTGGTCGACTAGTAGTGCATAATGACCTGTACTTCATTAACCCCTCAAATCTAGCTAGTTTATAAGCTGATTCGGGACGTCGGGCTGTCTCTTCACTGTCCAGTGCATATTGATTGTCTGCCTGCGATTTGCGACAGAAAATGCATTGTCACGATTCCACGATAACGTAATACAACAGACGAGTAACTTCTTTGATTTAATCTAAAATAATAAATCTGTGACTGAATGATAACCGACATTTTGGAAAAAAACATTAGGATCGACTAATTACACCTCTCTGAACCAAAAAATAGCAGTTTTAATTTTATTTTGATAAACTTAATGATTGATGATGAAATTAAGATTCAACATATTATAGGGTACATCATCCCATTGCAATTTTTGGAATCGGACCTTTTTTCCAACATTTACGTTTCATTTTTTTACGCGTGCATTTATATTGCATGTATTCATAAAAAAATACGAACAATTGAATAAATTTAATTTCAATATTGTTAGAAAGGAATGTTAAAGCTCATAGCTTTGGGAATATATCGAAAAAAAAAGCGTTAATTAGAAACAAATCAACTTTATTATCAAGATGAAAAAGATCAAATCATATAATATAGATATATATAAGCTTATGAAACAGATATGTAAAACCGCTAGGATAGATCACAGTGGCGGCCCCGACGACGTGACTGCGCCGGCGCGGCTCTCGCCAATACTATACAACATAACCATACAAAACAGCGTCCACTTATCTTACCTTAAAGCAAATCAATTCAGACGAATTCCACTAAAAACGAAAACTAAAATATTTTTTTTAACATTTCGACAACTAAAATAAGGTTCGACATTGTAAAATGTACAGCGACCACTGAGAATTTCCCGTTAGGTACAATAATCGTCTTTACATTACGTTAAATGGTAAACATCTCACTAATATTATGCTATATTTACAAGGCCACGAGGCCACAGTCCGTTCATTGTATAAAAGTATCACTCGCGACATGGCACGTGGGGCTTGGGGCGCCCCTAATCGCCGGGGTGCTCCGGGCACGACCGGTTCACCTCGAACCACTGGTCTATGCACCTGCAACACAAACATACTATATGAGATGAGAATGACACGATCTAAACGATATCGCTACCACCATAATGTCGCGACGCTTTTTATAAACTCAGTCTGTTATTTTATTGAGCTTTTAAGTAATCTATTGGATTAAGAATACGTTTTATCGTGCACTGCGTAAGGTTCATTTTCAATTGTAGCATCTTATGTAACGATCATATAGTTTTATTCCGATGACAATGAAAAACATAACATTAAAAATAATTGAAATGAATTCCGTATGAGTTCTAGATAATTCTGTTACAAATGTAGTGTCTGTCTGTTCGGGCTAACCTTTGAAACGTCTGAACCGATTTTAATGAAACTTCGCAGATATGAAAAGGAGGTTGTCAAGATTGCCATTGGCTACATTTTGTTCGTTTTTATTCCGTTTACTATATATATTATTTTATTATAAATATTTACGATTTCTGTAAACCTTCTAAAATGCAGAAACTGTAGTAGACATGAAAACCACGCGACCGAAATTTAGAAATGGACCGACTCATATACAGGTCAAAGGTTTAGAATCTGGAAAGGATTGTTCGCACTCACCCCTTGTGGTAGATGCAAAGACAGGGCAGCCGCGCAATAGTGTCGCCGGCGGAGAGCTCCTCCAAACAAATAACGCACTCGCCCTTGCAATCGCTCAACACGTCCTCTGCAATGTCCAACACGTCTCATCACAATTTATGTTTATAACAAGTGAAAATTCGTAAATTATTTTCATTCGGCGCATACAACTTGAGTGCAAACATTGAATTTGAGAGATATAGTCACTCATCAATGAGGGGGAGTTGTACCCAAGGACTTTACTCATTTATTCTTAATAATAATAGTTCTGCTTTATATATCTATTATGATAAGTACTGACCGTTGTATGAGAGACGAGGCCTGGTGAGACACATCACGAGGTGGCACTCGATGTCATCGGGCAGCACGAACTTGCTGCACACCGGACATTTGATACCTGTAACACAAGACACGTCCAGTTGTAATGTGTCCCGATATTAGAATACTTTTTCACTAAAAGTTTACGGATTTTAAAACTAGTGATGTGGTTGACATTCGTATTCGCGGAAATCCGGTGGAAATAAAAGCGCGTATCGTTTTTGTGCTGCGTATCACGAACGAATCTTTTCATTAGTAGGTATAAGTTGCGTTGAAATCTCCAATGCGACCACAACCGCTTCACACACTACATTTTGTCATATTATGTAGGTACTGAAATCAAAATCCATATCCGCGCGGTGCAGTGTAAGTAACCTGTTTTTACGAAGAGTGCGACGAGCCTAAAACTATCGCATTGCGATCTTGGGCTTCTATTAATATACGTGAAAAACCTGTATTCGGATCTGCATCCACAGATTTTGGTTTCAACGATCCGGATCCGACACATTACTGATAGAACGGTTCGTACCATTTCCCTGCATGGAATCAAAAATGCTTCGCTTTCTACTTAAGTAGTATTCATTATTGTATTTAGAGGGATAAATATTTCGTGAGAACGGTATTGTATAGAGCCAAGTAGTCACTTCAAGGCTAACAATGACAATTCTATCATCAATATAGATTTTTTAACGGCCGGTGGAGCTAGCTGTATCTGGTCAGTTTTAGTGCGTCCAAAATGGTCAAGGGGACAAAACGACACGTAGCAATGACACAATGGTTGGTAACACCTTATGAGCTATAACGATTCATTCGTTTGCAGTCGACGACGGCGTGATATCTTGTAATCGACGTATCTCACTAATAGTATCAGACCAAAAATAAGGAAAGACAGGGTCCGCGGAAAGGGACAAAAGTAATTCCATCTAACTTTTTGTAGCGTCGAGTTTTTCTTACACCAATCACGATGGTGTACTATACACTTGTTGACTCCAGTGGTTCGGGCACTGAATGACACGATTTTTGAAGGTTCCCTTTGTTTGTTTTGAGCTGATGGTATTTCAAAAAAATATAAAAACGTTAAGCATTTCAACATCTATTTACGGCCTAACTCACAAGTCAATTTAATAGATCAAAATCAACCAGAACCAATACTATTGACTCTTCCCGACGTTGCCCCACAACAAATCCGTGCAGATGTAAAATTCGGTCAGAATACAGTATTTAGTATTCAATGCGTGATATGGTTGTAGTAGATTAATTTGCTGAGGCCCACTGCTCACTTATTGTGTGCACGTACACCGGTCGAGGACATCTCGGACGTTCTCAACATTATAATGTATCAGCTTCTTGACGATCTTTAACCTTTTCATAGCCAACTACTGATATATTAGTCTTAGGAGCGTCTGATTCTACACTTTATTTTTCCATAAAGTGCACGTTTTGCGTTATGTTTATATACATTTAAACCAAGAGTAGACTTACAATAAATATTAAGTATAAGTAACAGATAGGAACAAGAGGACAGAAAATGTATTTGAGTCAACTATGTTTAAGTAAACATAGTATTAATTAGGGCCTTGTAAAGAATTTTCGACATTATAAATGGTAATTTTCGTGTTCGACATCTATAACGTGATTGAGAAATTAAACTGAACATAAGTATGTATCATCTTCGCTGTAATTATTACAACACTTTATGCATACAACAATTAATACCTACATATTTCATTGTGCATAAAGTTTATGGTAATATTTTTATTATTCACGTTTTTACATTAGTATGTACATTAAAGAGATCTTGATTCAATCGATGGCAGTTACAGCACTAAAAGTTGAGGTAGGTCAACTTAAAATTAGATCGAGTTGCATGCGCAGTGGTTCATCTCAGGATCTGTTAGACAGTAAGCAGTGAGGTCATTAGAAACTAATAGCGTGATAAGACTTCTTCCTCCGCCCGTCGCACCTCACTCTCTATCGCCAAACAGAAATTAAATAATCCATTGCACAAGTGAAGGCCGGTAATCTTAACTTGTGCCGCTCATTCCAATAGTAGTATAGTCATAATAAAGAAGCATACTTTTTCTTATTCTACCAGTTTCGGGATAGTTTATTAGTTTACACACGCAATTGAAAATCAAAACAGCGATAAACATGAATCGTAGCGATTCTCTCGTCAACAAATCTAGAATGAAATAATTTCCGACATGTCGTTGGCGTTTGGCGTAGATATTTTAACATGTGGGCATTCTACGTATTCCCAAGTGAGACATAAATTATCGTAAGCACGTTACGAGTGAGACAGACGATAAATGCACTAGTAGGTAGAGTATTTAGCGGTGATGGGAGAAGGTGATAGTAAAATTACTATATGTATTAAAATCTACGCCCAAAAAATGGTGAGCTCTTAGCTTCCAAAAGTGCCACCTATCAGACCACGGCGTGATTCTATTACAACCTGAAACACCCAAGAGTTAGTAGGAGAGATGGTAGTGTGACAGTGCAATACGATTTTTGATATTTTCGGTGGTCAACGGTCTAGAACTGAAAGTGAAATCCGGGAGGTATTGGGACCTAGGCTAATTAGCATTTAACTAACCGGCTATCTCGATTTAGAACTGTTTTTTTTTTAATCTTATTTATAAGACAGTACAAACTACTAATAAACGAATTAGATTAATAGAGGAATGGTTGCACGCGACATAAGCCGAAGGTCAGGGACGGAGAAACTGTCGACGCATACCTAACGTAGAGCGACCGAGATAGAGTTGAAGAAAACGCCGCATAATTGACAGGAAACTACGGACTCGTTATTGCAATTGTGAAAGGATTCGAATATCTTAATTGTCGGCTCTGAACACCAATCAATCTAATTATTGTTCACTGCAGTGTGACAATGGAAACGGAGACAAGAGTGGTCCGAAGAGAGAGCTGGGAGTGAAGAAATATGGACCACCCGGAGCGACAGGGACGTTGTAGTCATCGAGATGACTACAAGGCCGTCAAATTCCGTGCCGCTGCCGAAGTAAGAATTCTCCGTGTCGACGTGTACCCTACACATCGCAAAATAACAGGCCCGTTCGTTTCATAATCATGCGTATCTATTCTAAACCATTTCAATCAATAGAAGGGTTATCCATTATTGTAATTATAGGCCAAGCACCTCACGCCTAGGCATCATCTAAAACTACTCGTCTGCGTAGACCTAGGCTAAAAGAAAGCGCGCGAACAGGTAGACCTGACTATCGGCCAATGCGCAAGTATGACAATCTCAACTTTACATTTCATGTATTAAATTAATTATTTTACTGTTATCCTGAGGTTTTATTCGTGTGAGAGGTTACAGCTGGAACGACACCTTAAAACACAGAAGAATCCAAGTACTCCAAAAGTTCCTTGCATCTCCTTCTGGGGGACATCTAAGCATATAATGTTATTTTAATATATGTAACATGCCACAGTCTACCTTCATTCAATGCTTCACTATAGTATTTCTGTTTACATGAGCGTGGTGATAAAGACAGTTAGTCGACTTTACTCCTAACACGGATAATGTGAACTACGTCTAACAACGGATAGCGTTCTCTCTTGTAAATATTATATGGTAATTGTATTGTAATTTATAATATGGAACCGGTGAAAAGAAATCGTATTGATAACGCTAGCCGCAATAAATAACGACCGGCGACGACGGTGATACGCGCGGAAACCGCTTCTATTGATTGGACACTTTTATACGAGTCAATCGCTCCAGTTAAAGAAACTACAAGTCACTGTGTATATTCGTCCCGCTAATACAATTATAACTATGAATATTGACGTATTGAAAATGTCAATAAAACGATCATAAAGTTTATTAAAGAAATACAAAGCAATGCTAAATCAAAATATCTTTGCCAACACTTCCCTGTGATTCCGAACTATGTATTTTGGGCATATTCTTGTTCACGATACGTCGAAAAACATTTACGCGCTTATGATGAGAACGGGTTTCATAAATATCATTCGTAGCACTGTCAGGTGTTCGTATGTGAACAATTCTCACGAGAGATATTCACGTTGATACACTTACCCACGTACGTGGCGTGGATAAAAAGTAGCGAAGCAGTGCCATCATGCTATACATCCTCAATAGAAAACTGAATTTATTAACTAAAGTAGTCATGGTACTCGTTTTCTTGATTCTTGAGGATTTAGATTAAGAAAATAATGTTATTTCCCAAAATATTGCGTGTTAAAATAGAAGTTTATTTATTTACACAGTGTGGTATTTATTTAAGAAATGTTAGTGTAATCTGAAACAAGTTAATGTTGCGATTTGTATTAGTGCTACGTGTCTAAGTTGCAATAGCAAGTATTGTAAATGTCTAAAGGAAAAATAATTAGACCGTCGTCGGCCGAGGCCGTATTTCACATAACACAGATTTGAAAGCTCTCATCGTCGTTTTTATCTTCGTTTATAAAAATTTAGGAACTTACACCATTTCAAAAATGAAATCCTTGAAAAACTATCATTTAATAGATAACTCTTTCACTCTTACTCCATGAACCAAAATTCGAAATCTAAAACGAATGGATCCCTATTTTCCCTCAAACGTCTGTGTTCTGACCACGGCTTTTTCCAAACTATGTCAAACGTATATACATATTATATAAACAACTATTAAATCAATAAGAAAACAAAATTAAATTTAGTATCTCTAATTGACTATAAAAAAAAAACTAAAATTCAAATGAAAACATAAACTAAAAATTAAAAAAAATAATACTATAACTAATTCTTAAGAATGGTGATCCAATAAAACTAATCTAATAATCCACCCCTCGTTGCCCCCGACGCAAATTATCAAGAGAATATATTATATATATTTAAATTTATAATTTGTTACTTCGCGGGAGAACATCTCCATAAAGGCCTATTGAAAGAAGTGCAGTGAATAAAAACATATGAACAATATTATTGAAACACACTAATAGGCGAGCGGTCTACCCCCCACGGATGTTTATCATCTAAGTAGTCCGATACTTTATAATAAGCTTTCGTGTAAAGCTTTTGTTTTATTGTAATCTTAAACTTGTTAAGGGGTAAATCTTGGAGATGTCATTTTGGAGATGGGTGTAACTTCCTAAATATTTCTAGGTGAATAGATTTGGTAGTAGCGAGGCTTTTCAACTCTGCCGACGAATATTACTAGGCGCGATGCTATAATTCAGAAAAACGGCTTCGGTTGACGATTGAAACGGGACCTTAAAGATCCCGCCTAAGAAAGCTTAAATTCGTCGTTTTGATTGACAGTATGGTTTACTCATTCACCATAGAGCAGCCTCCTTGACGGGCGCGCGCCGTACGCCGCCGCGTCCGGCTCCGCGTCCGGTACGCACGTCCCGATGATGATGCCCATCGCACCATGCCCCGACAAACCACTCACACACTTTATACCTTTATATTACCGCACCGACTACATATAACCGGATAGTAACTAGAAACTGACGCGCACTCCAAACTGGTCTGTATACGTAAAAATTGCTCCACCATACATGTACATATATGAAGTAACTATTGGCTTGTGAACACCTTTGCAAGCGAGACGCGCGACCGGCATGTCTAAGTGAACGCGAATGACATGAAGCGTGATTTGATGAGGCCGAGACGACTGACGAGGTACTAAAACAATACCTTGTTAGGCTAAGTAATTACATTGACATTGAAACACCAAAACAGGTATGTCATAAGAGGATTAGGCCAATGCGTCACAATGGGTACTAAAGGTGCTGAAACAGCAGTTCAGGCGACGGACGGGTTTGTCACGCGATCCGTGACGTTACAGAGACTTTCTCGTGCGTCACAGTTGCGAAGCACGATACGTGTCTACAATCTATATAGTGCTTCTGCACAGACCGCGATATATGACCGACGGACTGTATTACAAGTCAACAAGATCGAAATCACAGTCTTGTTGGCAACTAAATGCAGTCCTACAGAGAAAAAACTTTATAAAGCACTTAAAGCCCAATAAAGGAGAAAAAACCATTAAATTAGAAGAAACGCCGTAAGAAACTCAACAGTTTGTCTTTTCTCATTTTGAGAAAACGACAGTTATCATCACTTAGTTATGTGAATATTCTGTACTGTGATCGCTATTAACTTTTGGTAGGACATTTCTTACCAAAAGTTAATAGCAACCAAAATCCAGACCCAAAGGGAAGTCCTTAACGTTTAATTTTATTCACTTTATCGCATCGTATTCGTCACAAAACCATTCTAAGAACTCTGATTTTCACCCGATAAAAGGCACAACTAATAAATCTCCAAATAAACTCAAATACGGAACTCGCGTGCACACGATATCGTGTGGTTTTATAGTGACTGGTCACTCGCAACGAGTCCTTGAATGAATTTATCCAGCACCTCTTTTGTCGTAATATATATTGAGCTGTTCCGTTGGCAAGTGATACTTTAAAAAATACTGGCTTCGCCCTTAGACAATTCACTATAGTTATGTATTTATGGTGAAACAATATTTAAAATTTGCACCCTTTACATATAATGAAAACCAAATATATTTTTCAAGTCATTGCCGTCGACAAAATTACTGAGATTGCATTCAGTCATGAAACTTTGGCTTAACTCGTTTTTTTACTGAAATGGAATTTCCCAATAAATGTGGCTTTGATATTTATTATTAGGAATTAAAAATTTATGAAATTGCCGTTGTATAAAGGAAAAAATTAAATTAATAAGCTTTTCTGCCATCTAATAAGGAGATCATGAATGCCTTTGCGATAGAACTTTGGGGAGCAGGACTCGACAAGGATCGCAAAGGCAATTTCTACAGCTTTTCGGTAACTAAATTTATTTTTATGGCGAAAGTTATCCGAAGTGGGAAAAAATTACATTTGGTCAAATTCTGATAGTACAGAGGATGACGGAAGGTTTCTAAGTGTAATTCCTGTAGCGTTTAAATGGTTTCTTGTGTAGTGCAGTATGAGGTCTTGCGTTATCGTGAAGCAATAATGGATCTATCGACCAGTTGGTGCAGCTTTCTTTCTATCTTTCTTTCCAATTTAGCGCAAAGTGGTGATATTATTGGTATGCCAACGGATCAGCTTTCACCATGACTTGCAATTCTTCATTCAATATACTTCAGTAGCTAGCCTACCACTTGGTTTATTTCGCAAAATGAATAAATCAGCACATGGTGCGGTCATTAGTCATGTTTCCTCCAAACATATGATGATACAAGCTGTATCTGCTGCGTCAATTTAAAGCTGGGTCAACGACGATACCCTTATTTAAAAATTATTCGAATTTTGGACGTGTCCATGTTTGAGTGCAGACGCGAGAGATTGGGAAGGCAATTATTAAATTATTTTATAATTTTTTTTAAATAGAACTAAATAGTATTTATTTGAAAAAGGACCCCAAATTGACAACCGTCATCGTAAAAATTTATAACAGTATTATAAAAAGTATGGCATATTTTGTGTAGTTTCGCGCATTTTGGTGGCCCCTTTGTGCTACCACATTGGCCACCCAGCCCTAGTAAATATTCTGAAACGCTCTACATTGTTTGTGATCGAATTCGAAAGTTCATTCCTCTTCGTTCCAAGGAGCCCGGGGTCGATGTTTTTATGAAATTCCACTTGTCGTATAGTAAAATACAAATACGATACAGATTCGCGCCGACGACGCCGAACGCGAAGACGCCCAGGAGGCTGGAAAGGCAAACCAAACGGCATTGTTTCGTATTCATTTGGCATTTCGCCACCATATCGGTCCAGAGATTACTCTCTCAGTATCGGACGCTATGTCTTTAAAGCTCTTAATGTCTGTCGGGTAATAAAATGGTGAAATAGAAAAATTGAGCTGCACCACCTATGCTATAAGTGATGAATGAAGTAAATGGTCAAATTTTATGTACCAATACTTTTTGTTGTCGGTTTGATTTTTCATTTATTAAAAAAAAATGTGACTTGGTTGATGTCGCCTTAAATTGTAGTATAAATAAGTAAAAGAAATGTAAAATCCTAATTGGCTATCAGATGTATTTCTAAGTTATGTTAATTTACTTTCTTAAGAGCTGTGGTTGTTATTAAATAAATAAATAGATTAATTAATGATTTTCGCGAAAAACTTAAACAAAATTTCGACGAAAAACTATATTTAACATGTTAAATAGAACATAATGAGATTGTAAATGAATAATTATTCATAAGCGTTATCGTTAAACATAAACTAACAGTTTAGTATAATGATTCGGCCACATCTAACAACGAATCACACAGACCTAGATGAAATTCGTTTCCCGAAGTATGATCTCAATCACATAGCAAACGGTCTTTTCGGCGCGTAGATCCATTGTCAGTCGGTTAGCGTCGTCCATATTTCACATCATGATCCGTGTCTGGTACCCCCCGGGGAGTGATGGGAGTGAGGGGCGCCGAGATTCACAGTCGCCACCTAATGACCACGATTTCGTTATCAACAGAAAGACGTCACGATACAGATTAAGGGCGTACTAGGGCGAAAGGGAGGACTGTACGATTCGCGAAAAACAAGTTACAAAGTGTCCCAAACTCGGCATCCGGGCGTTTTCACATGTATGTAATCGATATTCCTCTGCGTCTATTTACCTTACAAATGGAAAAAAGTTGTTTATTAAATCATTCAAGAACTCTATTTTTCTTTCAAAGTATCTATCTATCGTGCCTCCTCAGTGCATCACGTTTGTAATGATCCTGAGAAAACATTTTCGGTCTTGTTTTCGTCAGATCAATCATTAAATATTTTTCAGTTTACATTCGCAAGGCGGATTCGCCGTGAAAAGCTGGAGATCAATGGAGAGAATCAATGTCGGCTTCATCGTTAACAAAAAAACTCAGAGTCGGCCAACGTGTTATGAAAAGATCATTATTGCTGTCCCTCTGCGAGATACCATTCGTAGCGAGAAAATCCGCAAAAGAATTAAAAGAAAATTGAAGTGACAATGGGCAGGCCACACGAACAAACCAGACGTGGTAGTGCGGGACGACCCCCCGTGGATTGACGACGTAAAGGTAGAAGCCCGCCTAAGATCTACCATACGGGGGATGGGGGAATCTATGACCATCAGTGGATGTGCGCTTAAAATAATAATTAGCTTTCGTCGCATGGATAATCACATTAAAGCCCTAAATTAATTTTACAGTCGCGACCGCATTGGAAATCTTAATATTCTTAAGATGTCAACACTTCTGCATCAAACGAAAACGTCTCGCAAGATTTATCTCAGTCGCCTCGATTTTATGAATTTTAACACGATAATAGACTGCGTTGTCGTTTCCAAATTCCATTTCTACTCTACGAATAATTTTATTGTATGCATTGCCGTTTATGATCGAAACAATAGAAATATTATATTGCAAAAAAAGAGAGTATTTCAATCATAAATTAAATCTTTTATGGCCTCTATATTATGAAAATTTAGAGCATAACTATTACTAAAAACGAAAAAATACATGATGTTGTATGACCTTATATTAAAAAAGGCCGTAAGGGCGAAGGATCTCTCTTACAAAGAGCGTAGGTATAAAGCGAATCCCCACCAAGTTCCGCAAACAAGATGGCGAGCGGCGGCTCACGAGCTTTTATATAAAATATAAAATCTATTGTCACAACTATAAAATTTAAATGGTGCCACTTTATTGAGCCATTGTTTGAAATCGTTCTATGTGGAAATCACAAGTGTTATGAAAACGGTAGCCTCTATTGTTCTGCAATAGAGACGAATGTGTTACTAATGAACAGATGAAAACAAATTCACATGGACACGAAATGTGGGCGATATGATATGACAAGAAAAGATACGTTAGAGAACCACATTCGTAGTTCAAACAATTAAAGAGAAGTAACGATGGGCCGATAAACTTTAGGGAAGTAGAGAAGAAGGATGAAACGGTAACCACCAATCTAACTATATCCACCACACCATCTAGCTAGATAGTTTATAACCAAAATAAGGTACTGCTATTTTCTTTAAGTCTTTTCTTTTGGTCTTATATGTGGCTGGATGCAAAAGATGAGAAATTTCACTATACTGCGAATAGTGGTAAATATCTTGTTTAGCACAACAAGTACAGACACAAATGAAATTCATAGATTTGTTTTGAAACAAAGAACCCACCAACGATAAAGTTTTGAATGGTTGTTGGTTTTTTTTTTCATAGTACTTATGAGTTTGCTATAAACGTTATCTAATATATCTAAAGTCAATCTATTAAACGATATCTTGGCAATCCCCTCTACAAAATAAAATCTTTGGAACACAATACCTTACTTACACATTAGTATGTATAAGCGTATATCACATTGACAGCCTTAGACTAGGAGAATAGACAAGGCGTCTTGCCGCTAAGAATGCATTGAAAGCGCCCATTTATATGTGTAAGTCATCATCATCATCATCAGCCCATTTTTACCCCACTGCAGGGGCTTAGGCCTCCCCCAGGGTGAGGAGGGGGCTTGGAGCTTAAGTCCACCACGCTGCTCCACTGCGGGTTGGGAACTGTAACGACCGCCATCTATTGACAGCGTCCGGGACCGACTGCTTAACGTGCCCTCCGAAGCACGGTGTCAGTGATATTGTGTATTTAAGTCAGGAAAACTCATTGGTACACGCCCGGATTCGAACCATGGCCCGATGGGGCCAAATTTGAGACAGTCACCATTGTGAGACACCACCAATGTGTAAGTCACCATTGATCATTTGTAAAATAAATACTTTTTGATTTTAGGGTTCCATACCTCAAAAGCAAAAAAGAACCTTTATAGGATCACTTCGTTATCCCTCTGTCTGTCAAGATCCTTTTTTTCAGCAACGTGTAGAGTAGAGATATCAAGTTGAAGTTAATAGCGATTGCTTAAGTTTACGGCCCTTTGGACCTGACAAAAAATGAAGCTTCTAAGTCAAAGCAATCAAAAATATGGTCATTTATGTCGCATATTTTAAACACTCGCAGACAAATCAAATTCTATAGGGCGCTCCCGTTAAAAGGGCAAAAACCGGAAAATGTTAAATTGTTACATCACAAAAAGAAATTGCGATTACGATATCGTGTATATATATACACGAAACCCACTCGACTCGCACTTGGCCGGTTATTGGACTCATCACGTACCCGAGTTTCTTTTAATTAAGATTAATATTTTAAATACAGGTGAACTTAAATACTTCGAATATATAAAATTATACATGATAGTGTAACGTACGTGATAATGTGTATACATATTTTGACACAGACATCACACGTGGCAACATAGAGCAATACGTTCCAAACCAGGCGTAATCAACAGACCTCTAGACAAAAATAAGGAAAAAAAATTTCGGAGGATGTGACCATAAGAAGCGGCGTTTTACAGATGGAAAGCTCTCTCTCTCTCTTGTTTAATATTAAATAGGGCAGCACGGCCGCGCTGGGAATATCTACTTCTCGTTCAAAGTATTTCATCGTGCTGCTCGTAAATTGAATGTTAATTTTATATTCATTTGATAACTAGCTTTAACCCACGGTTCCTCCTACGCGGATATAGTACATTGAGTCTCTGCTATGAAGTAACAGTCAAATAATGCGCGGCAGAAAAATAGTAGCGCCTTTACTACGCTATGCCGCGGAATAGAAAATAACGATAAATTAGTACGACAGAATGCTTTTGTAGTCACGTTTTTGTATCGCTAAGTTTCGGATTACGGAGGCCCGATGATACGGTTAATTACGGTTATACCATATTTGACTCGATTTTTCTTTTGCTCCCAAGCGACATGAGTCATTGCTATAGGAAGAAGGAAAATGCATATCGGAGTACGACTGATATCAGTGAGCTTTTATTGCCCGCCCGGTAGTAGGTATATAAGTAGTATAACTATGTTTATGTTACCGCAGCCGTACCAATTCTTCTACATTACTTCTTGAGTTCTATTTTTTACTCCTATATATTCTATCTCTATATATTCAATCTTGAATAGTTTGATCTCCCTTGAGAACCTTGGACCACGACAAACAATAGCCTTTTATACTCTCCCTGTGTTTAACTATATGTGTGCAATAGATACGAGAAATATTATCTCATTTATTTATAACCGGTGGCCGTCCGTGACTTTATTAGCGTGGTTTTCATGATTCCTCAAGTTACTACAATTTCGAACGATATTTAATTTAATAATAACACACACAATGTTTACTGTTTTATAACAATGTGTATATATATACACTGATTACTTTTATTAGATCAAAAAGTTATTTTACTCATGAATACACACATTGAACGACATTACGGTCATCGATGACGAGTTGTTATTTAACGCCGTCGGGCACGAATTTTGTGTAGAGAGTTTTCTGTTTCGATTGACTTATACGACCTTTCTGAGTGATTAGTACATGTTATCGAAATTTACAAAAAACATTTTGTTGACAGTAGCGTGTCAAATACACGCGAAACTGGTCGTACCAGTTCTAGGATCGATATTATAATGCCGGGATCATTATCTTGATGATGTTTAGCCGCCAAAACTGCGGACGGACGCCGCTGGCCGAGTATCGATCTATCACTGTAGGTAAATGTGTTCAATCGAAAGTAATGACTGCGCCACGTAATTATATTGCTTGGTAACATACGTATGTCACAATATTGAACTACGATCTAATCGTGAAATATTAAAGTGAAGGGCGTATATATAAATCGTGAAGTCACAATAACGTCTGACTAAAAACTAGTGGATTTGTATGACAAAAAAAAATTTATCTATACAACAAGTGTTCAATTTAATTAAAATAACAGAAGTTTAATTAACACCTGTCTTTGCACGATTCGCATCATCTGTAATCTAAATAAATGAAGGGGTGAGTGGACAAAGGTGTTATCTGAGAAAAGAAAATAAATCGACTTTTTGCATAGAATTGGATTTTAAATGATCATAAATCGATTGCACAAATTTTGATTCGTGTCAAAAATAAAGACCTATGGCAAAGGTATTAACTGACAGACATGCACACATTTCAGGCTTGCAAATATTAGTAGGAGCAACATAAAAACATTCATAACTTTTTTTGATCTTTTTGTTAGTTAACACCGTTGTCCACTTACCCCTTCAGATATTAAAGCGGATTTCTCACATCTTAAACTAATCTATTTAAATGTAAAAGTTCACGAAAATTGTTTAAACGGCTCTTGAGTTATATTAGTTTATATAGACATGACTGATCAGTCCAATTACAATTAATTACTTTAGAATATCTTTCATGTAGAGTCACTGCATTACTGTTTTCTAACAAAAGCTATCGATTTAAATATTTTCAAGTCTATATACGATTGGCTTATAGGACAAAGCAACGCATTATTCTGCGCGTAGGCATGTAAACAAAGCTATAGTTGTGGAAATTATTTAACTGTTGAATTTTTTGGCGCTACTTCTCAACACAATTCATTTTCCGAGACGTCGACGACGGTAGATTTCGACGAGTTAAAATTTTCTTATCAGTATTGTGGTATTATATCAAGCAAAGAATTCAATTTCATCGTAATACATGCGGGATAACATAAATGAAAAGAAAAAGGAAATTAAGTTTACGCAATATATGTTTAGCAAAGGTAATACTTTGGGAGGCCGTGCAAACGACACTCGGGTGAATGAGATTGTTTCGCCCCAAATAAAGAGAAATTTTCGGGAAGGGACGGAGGACATTCGCAGACGCTTCTATCCTGTTATTTACTTCCATGTTAGCAGAATTGTTTTATTTTATTCGTTTTTATCATATAATAGAAACGCCGTTAATACACTGATAAGTATTAATAAAAAATTTAAATTAGATTTACTCAAACTGGGGGCAATATAAATACGAGGTATGACAAATATGATTGAAATGAAAACATTTAATATTATTATGGAAAAGTTTTTGTGCTTGATTTTCACTTTGAGTTTATCGCATCGAAGGGAATACAAAAAGTGTCACACCCAATACCGGCACAAACTCTAAGCTAAAGAATATGCGATGTACCCTTTCTACTCAAATCACAAACAAGACAGTAATGTTTCCATTAACATAAATTCTCCGAATATTCAATGAATCCAATTATAGTTGGTGCATTGTCTATACTGACTCGTTCGTAGCCGAACAAAGGTAACGAATCCCTTTAAAAGTAACCTCAATGACATACGTTATGGAACTTAATCTGTGCCATTCGTAAACAATTAAGCAAGAGAACGTTTGAAAGAAAAAAACATCCCCCCCCCCCCCACACGTCACTGCGATATTGGATAGAAAAATCAAAATTTGAAGAAAGGTCTAGCTCTGGTTTCGATCCCATGGTCAACTAATGGCCAGTCAGTTGTTTGTTACCGACTTGAGCGGTGAAAGAAAATGATGAATTGTTCGATAAAATCACCCAAAAGTAGAATACAAACACGAAACTAAATATCTCAGATAAATTTTCACTGATAAGTTGTTATACATATATACATACATTGAAATCGATTTTTTTGTTCATATAGACAGCAGGGTTAAATTCAAGTAGGTCGCGTACTAGTTGAGTACCACTACCACAGTTAATACAACTTTGTTCTTTTTACATTTTGATACTTCTATGACGACTCGTTAAACAATACTATAGTATAGACCTTACGAATCGCAGAATTTATTCGACGCATACATTTACCAAAAAAATTTATAATTAAATAATTCTGAACTGAGTTAATTTATCATCGAACACAAAGCCGTTATAAATTGATATATCAACATTGGATGAAATTGCGGGACAACACACGACTCGTCAATCGTTAGGCGGAGCGGTTGTCGCGTCGGCGCCGACATGGACAATCCTAACACTCTGGCAGACAGATAACCAGGCCAGGGGATTGAGTGACGCTTGTGACTAGCACCTGAGACGGTTTGGCGTGTCTATGGACCGCGTCGCGACGCGCGGCCGCCGGGAGCGCGCGCCGCCGACTGGCCGATGCCGTCTCCTTTGCTTTTACCTCCACTCCACTCCTCCGCCTTCGATCCTCAGTCCTCATGTAAATGCGATTAGGGCCGGGAGGGCTCTGGCTTCCCTACTTGTACCGCTTCCTATGCCACCCGCCGCCGACTACGGTTGCCTATTTACTCCAAATAATTGAGATACGATACCAAATTATACAAATTACATAATTATCAGAATTAATGTTTATAGGTTGCGCAAAGTGTTTTACAAAGTACCTAGTGGCAACAAAGACCATTTTCCTGCGGACACATTGTCATACGGACAATTAAAACCGTTTTTTCCTCGTCCTTTGCTCGTTCGCCGAGACGGCCTGAAACGAGTTACGATCCCTGCCCTATGTTGGCATAAAGGAAAGTGGGTGGTGCGCCTATTCAGCTCAGGTCAATAGCCTCATGTTCGATCGGTGTCGCTACGATCGGAGAATGAACGAGTTGCTATAATTCAATAAAATAAAAATAATGTGTGATAGCAAAGTGTAATAAATGTATGATAGACTCTTTTCATTAGTGCAGTACGAAAACAACAATACACATTAGTAGTAATATTCATATCCCGGCCGGTAACATTCATTTTGGAGCTGTTTTCCTTTATACAAAAACTATATACATAAAAGTGGCATCGTTTAAAGACATTTCGATTAAAAAATTAATACAAAGTGGAGCAATAATTGAGTGTTCGTATAAGACCGCCTCTGAACAAAGGCATAAGGCCGACGCATCGTCAACGCCATGTCTGTAGTTTCTAATCTAAACTGTGGTCAGATTCCAGAGATGTTTTTTGGAGTAAGTAATTCCAACTTTAACTCACACATTACAGACGAAATTCACTTAATAGTGAAGAGATTGCAAGTGTGGACTATTCGCATTTTTATGTTTTGTGTTGCATTATCCAAAATTATAACAACTTTTGATTTTTTTACGTAAATTAAAGCGATCGATAAGGTATAATGTATGTTATATTAGATAAAGATGTTGCATCGGCGAGTTAAATTCAAAATTAATTCGTGCACTATACTTCCTGATGTCGTCCATTACAGCCATATATCAGACGCAACTATGCTTTACAACTAAGTGTTGCAGGCAGGGCGGTGCAGGGCGGCATCGATCTGTGGCGCGTCGCCAACTTCCCGTAGCGAGACTCCAGTTGCGAGCGCACACCCCATGTAACCGTCGAACACCTTTACTACATAACTTTGTTCCCTGTAGTCTATTTCGCTTAAAGTACTGTTTTATAAAATAAGGCCGTCTGCCTCCCCACTGGAAGCAGCGTAACTCAAAGTGGACATAAGCTCGTGTCAATTGAAATGATTGAATCGATCACAGTCAATTAATCATAATCATAATAATCGTGTTTAATAATTTGAAATAATCATCTAGCTTATGGCACGGGTAAAATCACGAGAAGGGCGCTGGCGAAATGTGCCGGACGAGCGCCAACTCGCGCCGCCTGCCTCCCCACCGATCTTTGTAAAGGGCAAACGACATTACTCAGACGTATAAAATCCCCTCTATAAAGCCGTGGCTACACTGACGTGTGTAGCCGTTAATTATCACATTCATTGGATCGTTACGTCCATAAAATACGACCACAGCCACACAATTAATGCTATGATTAACGGCAAAAGACGGTAGTGTCGTCTCGCCTTTAGACAAAGGACGTTTAATGAAAAAAACTTCTGTGGTACTCTTTCAACTGGGAGAGAAAATATAAATCATAAAAATAGTTGAAATCATAAAAGTACGAATTGACTAGAAGCCCTCTTCTGCATTTATCGTCTTGCCACTCATACTCTAGCTAGCTGGTGCAAGATGGCGAGTTTCAGTCCACGAGGTCCCCGGGGCCGGTCTTCACCACCGCGAAATCTCTGCACGCCGGTCTTATCCTCCGCGAAATTGCATTTGATATTTTCGATACTGTGAAGTGACATTTACGACTCTATTAAAACCAAAGTTTTGAACAAGAGTTTCAGTTTTCTGGTTAATTCCGTTACAGGTTGTATGAGATATTAGGAAAAGGCGATTTATTATTAATTAGCAGTTTGTAAGCACGCAACGAATCTGTTAAATCGAACGTTCGTTTCGAATTTTTTTATTTTTATTGGAGATGTACCGATAATAAAAAATGACAATGTCACGAATACGTATAAGTACCAATTTAAATATAGCAAAAAAAATTTTATGCGATATAACCACAAATTATTTTCGAATTTATGCCGTTACTAGTGCTGTGAGAATTTGCTTCTTGCCAAATTTCATGATTCTATAAGTCAAAGGGAAGTATCCTATAGGTTTGGATTGATTTTCGAGTGTCAAAATATGCGGCATAAATTGCTGTATTTTTTGACTGCGTTGATTTAAAAGTTAGATTTATTTATTAAAGCGCCAAGAGGCCGTAGACTTAAGTAATCGATATTAATTTCAATTTGATATCTCCACGCATTTTTTAGAACAAGGGACTTGACATACAGACAGACATATGAACAACAAAGTTGTAGTACGTGACATCACCCTTAGCATAAGCATAGGTATAAGTATACATGTATGCATGTTAGTATGTAAGAACAGTCTGAATACAACCTTCGAATAACTAACACGTCTTCTCATTTAAAACTACTTTTAAAAAGATATCAGAAAGTAATCCTACAAGAGTTCTTTTTTTTTGATGTAGGAACTTCTAAATATATTGTTTTTTTTTGTAATGTTCAACAAAGTAATCCTATGAGTTCTTTTTTTTGATGTAGGAACTTCTAAATATATTGTTTTTTTTTTTGTAATGTTCTAAACATATCTTTTAGGCGGAATAAAATTGAATCCGATGACAAAGTGTTGTCCAAAAAATATAAGAAAAAACATATAAATAAAAAAATGTTAATCGAAAAAAATCTACATGTTTTCTCTTCCATTTGGAAGTTTCCATTGGAATTTCTCTTCCATTACAATTTAGTCTCTGTACGGTGGGGAAATACTACATGTGTGTCAATATAATTCCACGTGAAACAGCGTATATATTACTATAATGAATACTTTTCAAATATTAAAAATATAACGATCTAGCTGCTAGGCCAAGGAGGCGAGGACACGTAACTCTAACAAGAGTGGCCAAATTATACTTTAATATTTCGTAAACGAATCCAGGTACCGATAAACTTTTCATGACGTACCCCTAATATTTTTAATGGGAAGCATTTAAATATTTTTTTTATTTTACAACTTTGTAGCAGTAAAATTATAGTCTATGAGTGTAACGGCTGTAACATGCAATACTATAACAACTCTGTACGGATTTATAGGTAAGATTACGGAAACCTGACAAACTAGCTTTGGGTGTAATAAGTAGGCGGTGATTTGTGTTGAAACCGACATACAAACGTGTAATTTATGCAGTAGAAGCCGTAGGTGAAGTCGAGGATGATCACTACCTGGGTTCAAGCCGAAAATATAGTAGCGCCTAGAAATCGATCAAATCTTTAAAGTCATTGGCAAGGGGTTTTGTATTAAGGACTTTGACCTTTAAACCCATTGCGTTGGTCCGGTACAGTTTGGGTGACGATTTCAGCAAAGCTTGTGATTTCTATTTAAATTCTTGTAAATTAAAAACTCATAGGTATTGCGGGAAACGAACCTAAACGATTGTATGAAAGGCAAGGAGTTTATAGCCACTCGGCACTTAGAGCTCATATTATTTTTACTTATTATTATTTATTGTGTTAATATGACTTATTTATAAATAAAAATAAAATTAAATAAAATTCCGAGTACAGCCGCCGCGACCCTCGACTTACGCATGAGAAAGGATTACAAAGACGTAGAGCAACGTAGACTACTCATAGCTATCATACTATAGTCGTAGCGCGGCTCCGAAGGGCGTAGCGGTGTTGCTACGACGTCATAGGGCGGTTCTACGGGATCATTACAGGAAGGGAGCCACGTAGCATGATGACAGAGTAGACACCGTCCAAACAATGTGCGATAATCAAGCGCTACGTCGTCGTCGCTACAGAACGTCAATTACATGACAGGCTTTTATGGAAATCGAAGGCAAATGTTTATCTATCTATACATTTAATGTTATCTTTTTTTTCTGTGTGTGGTATCTAATCGTATCTATCTTTCTTAATATTGAGTTTTCAATAAAAATTTTATTTGGTAGTTTATTTCTTTTTTGGATAACCGGTATGTTATCATTTACAAGCATTGGGCAAAAGTTCCTAAACGTGGAATTTAATATACTTAAGAATTCGCAGACAAATTAATAATATCAAAATTCTGAAAAAAAAAAAAATACAAAAATGTGTGACATTACTGTAATTAAGTTATGTGAGTTTGCAATTTAATATTACAATTTAGTCTATATTTAAGTTATAACATTATAAATTTGAAATTATGTTTTATCAGCTTTCTTCGCGTCTCGTAATGGAGCGACGGAACGACATGATCTTTTGCAAGGAGATAGTCGCGGCCACAGTTTATCTTTGTAGAAAGTTCCAAGGGAATAGAAAATTAATACAGATTCCAAATGAGTTACGAGTAAAACTCTGAATTGTGAAATGCAATGTAGTAAAAACTCAAAAAGTTACATAAAAGAAGTGATACGGCTGCGGTAACAGGATCAGAAAATATTTCGGGACTAATTTATTCTTAAACAGCGAATCACTTTATTTAACTCGCTCAACAGCGTTTTTAGGGATTACCTTGGATACGAAGCTAGAAAGAGGCACCCATATAGCATGTCTTGCTAGCAAGATAAGTTCATTTGCTTATGCTGTTAAGAAAATCAGACAACTCACGGACGTGGATACAGCTCGGTTAGTCTATTTTAGTCATTTCACAGCATTGTATCCTGCGGTATTCTTTTGTGAAGTAAAGGCACCGATATAGACACAATTTTTATAATACAAGAAAGAACCGTGCGAGCAATTTACAACTTGGAAGCCCAGGATTTCCTTCGGGAGCGATTTCGGAATTTCGGTACCTCAGTGTATTATTTATGGTAATATAATATTTGTACATCAAAATATAAACAAATTTAATGAACACAGTAACGTTCATAATGTTAATACACGAAATAGACATAAGCTAGTGGTACTATCACATCGCTTAAAAAAATACATTCTGAACCGATAGTGAATTTGAAAAGAAGCTGTAAACCTCGATTCAAAAGTACTAGCGCAAGTCTACTTGAATGAACATATTTTGACTTTGAGAGATTTATAGAGAAGTTTGTACGTCCTCACAGGCAGAACCGTAAAAACTAGTTATATAACGGTTTAAATATTATATCATCGTCAGGCTTTAAATCTATATGCTATATATTAGAGGCCTTCCTCAACACTACTGTCGATTTCTATTCTAAATTTATTTGCGCACAAGTTAAAAAGTATACAATATTACATTTATTTTATAAAATTGTCGTTAAATTTACATCAGTGTTCTTTCTAACAAAAAACTGCTGTAATTTTGGTTTCTAAAGTTCGAAATTTACGAATTATTCAATTGTACGCATATTATACGTGTACGATTTTTCTTTTTCTGATGACCAAAATTATAAATGTTTCGTGTTAGAAATAACATATTTTATAAATTTTACATAAATGTAAAATAAATATAAGCACGTGTAGTTTTTCGCTTCTGGGCAAATAAATTTTATATGGAAATCAGCTGTGTCGTATAACCTTAATGAGTATATACATTATATACACTATATGGTAATTGATAATGAATTTCGCATGACAATTACACCGTTTAAAGTTAACATTGTATCAAATCATGTCTAACAATAAAACGAGCGTCTATGCGTCTCAAACGTGTCTGATTTAATTGTCAATTTAATTAAACCGAGCGAGAAATTAAGCTCGACTCACTCACATCGAGGAACGCGACAGACCGACAAACCTCACTTTAGGAAATTTGTGTGTAATATTGTCGCCAAGTAACGGAGAATCGGTTACCGGAGGCTACGTAATACACCTATTGCTGTATCTCGGCTGCTTACCTGAAATAGAAACAAAACGCTCGTTAGATTATCACACCATACTATAAAAACTACTTCTAGAAATAGGTGTTTACATATAGATGTGTCACCTTTTTACTTCAATAATGAAAAAACATAATTATAAATTGTAAGCATTAATTACACTGTCGCATCACAGAAAACGGTTTTTTTTTTAATATTATCGCACTGAAGGGGCAGCTATCTGCGCACGTCGTTCATTCGATGATCTTAGCGACAATAACATTAACCGAAGGCGAATCAATTGAATCGAGCTATGTGACCCGTTTTCTGGACTATATATAAGGTATAGATTTCTTAGTTTAACATAATTTATTCTAACATTAGTGTTCGTTTAAAAATAATTAGTTTTTTGATCTACTAATTGTTCAAGCGCATTTGTCGCTTTTGACTATAAATACATGTCGAGATATAGCCACGCGAAAGAGTGACAACAAATACAAAGAGCCACCTTTAACATTGTGTGTGGAAATATAGTGTTCTACACGATACCCACACCATACTACGTATGAGCTAACTTCCTCTGTGTGTGCGAAGTATTACCGAATGGTTAGGTAATATTTAATTCTGCATTTTTAGACGCCTAATCTCTATCTATCTGTAAACAAAGTTCGTCGCGTATACGTTTATTTTTTATCGTCTCTAAGACGTCTTTTTTTAAGTTCACGTGGATTTTACAAATATGAATTTAATGAACTGTGAAGGATATAAATTTTTGCCACGGAATGACTGTAAACACATTCGATGTGATAGTAAATGTATATCACCTCTAAAAAACTGAAGTGAATATAGGAGATTTCTTTATATTAGGCATTCATCATGTTGCTTTATCATCATAAAACTTGAAAATTTAATGTACGAGTAGTTTCGACTACAATACAACAATATGGTACCATTGAATTGATCTGATGATGGAGCTGGAAGGTAGGCACTGGAACTCCATAACGAAATCGCGTTTGGGTTTTGTCACAATCGTCTTGAGATGCACTCTGGCCATGAATGCGTTTCAGAGTCTAATGGTTGAATTCTAGAATAAAGAATCCTAGTCGAGTCAAAAAGGTACCTACCTACTCGAAAGTAAGATATAAAAGTCGCATTTTATATGAAAACTTAAGGCATTTTTTTTTTTCAAAGTTTATTTTCATTTAATTACAATATATATGTGCGTGCCATTTTATTCGATGACTGTCTGCCATTTTGTAGGTAGTGACATCCCGTTGCTGTAGAAATTTTAGGACTTCTGGTCAAAAAAAATGGCGTCCATTTTAGCCGTGACAGGGCGACCACAGCGAGGACGTTGTGCTCCTCTTACTGACACCGCATTAGGGTCATAAACGTCACAAATATTTTTCGCACCTTGCGTTGTATTTTTTCCTTTTTTATAATAAAATTTTAAAATGTATCGAATTTCTTCAGTAGATTCACTCATTTAGACAGAAATAAAAACCGGCGGGAAACAATATATTACTAAATTGTTTCTTTTTTTTGAAATGTAACCTTTTTAACGGTATCAAGATCAGCCAGATACAACTAGTACAGCCAAAGAGATTTTCTTAATAGTATATACAAACGAAAACGAAAAGACTTTTTCCCCGACCCAATATAAACAATAATAAATACAATTATAACTATTAGTAAAATAAAATTAAGTAAAAGAAACTTATATGCATTGATTCTATTAGTTTCGAATATAGTACCTCAGAACAGAAACTTGGAAACATTGGTTTGGAATATATCATACCAAACAACATAAATAAAATTAGTAAACTTGCATAAGCAAACTAAGAAGTTTCAAGAATATGATATAACATTGATTTCATCCCCGAGATCATCTGGCAGGCAAACTTTAACTGTCTAATTAGCAGCAATAGGTAATAATTAAAAATGGTTTTGTATTGGTAGCTTATGACGTAAGATTTCATGCGGTGGGATCCCAAGATATAGAGATCGTTAACGAGCTGCAGCGTATGTAATTTAAGGCCTTAAAGCCATCACCCACGTCAGACTCACGTCTTACTCTCTCTTTCATTAATAAGTTGTCTCGCTAAATATTCTATAGACGTACGTGTTGTATAGAATAGTAGTCCGGTAGCCAGTGACTAAACATGGCCTAGATTTTCTAAAAGTTGATTTTTTTGTAAGTTTAGAATTCAGAAACCCCGCAGACTTACGATTTCAAGTTGACCAACTATCGAACAACTAAATTACGTACTGTCAGAACTTAATCGGCCAACTTTTTAATTGTGCCTAGTCGGAAGGGAATCTCGGTTCTAGTATGATCGATGTCCAATTAATCAGTTGGACGATTTAGTTGGATAAAATGTGCGGGCTATCATTAACTTACTTAATTATTAGTATACTATGCGATTTAATTGGTCAATTTGAAATAGTAAGATTGCGGGTGCCCTTATAGTATTCATTCATAGATTGCGATTAATGAGCTGTGTTGGTGTGGTAATACGGCAAGTATTAATGTCAAATAAAAAAACAATTTACTTAAACATATTTTTTTGTATACTGCTAGTTTTTAGAACTTGACACAAATTTCGTAAAAACCCTTTTTTCGAAAATAGCATAAAACAATATCTTGATCGCATCACAATATGTTCGAACGGAAGTGGTGTGTTTATTGTAATAAAAAATGCCTTTACTTGTATTTTATCATGATCCATTAATCAATAACGCTGATTCGTAAAACGAAATTTATATATCAACTAAACGCTTAGAATGTCACGACTGACTAATTCATTCGGTTTAGTGTCGAGTGTTCTACTATGAAATCTTATGCTTTCAAAAATACGAATTCGACTATTCGCAAATTTTCATAATCTTACCTCTAAAATTCGAACGTTACGCAATTTTTTTTACTGCTAGTTTTTTTTTATTTAAGCTAGAAGTGTTGTACAAGAATTCTAGAACATTTAAAAAAAATGCAATAGAAAAAAACATAAACTGTTAAGGATGCCGCACCTTAACGCACCCACATTCAGCTGACTGATCATAAGTTTTGACGACCGCTTAGCTTAGTGGGTAGCGACCCTGCCTACGAAGCTGGAGGTCCCGGGTTCGAATCCCAGGTCGGGTCGGTATTAATATAATGAATATTGATACTGGTACCGGGTCTTGGTTGTTATATGTGTGTGGTGTCTTCGAAAAAATATTTATATATGTATATATTATAAAGAATTTTTAAGTATGTATATCAGTTGTCTAGTAACCCATAACACAAGCATAATACTTGCTTACTTTGGGACTAGATGACGCTGTGTGGGAAGTCCCATGTATTATTATTATTATTATAAGTACCTACGTGAATAACCTCTCTAAGTACTATCACCTATCGAACATTCAAATTATTATAGAAGTCGTAGCCATTGTTGGCCACGGGCGCTCGGACTATAGTCTATGATCGAGGTGGCTAGACGACAGACATATCGATTGTGCGAGGAGGTGCACACAGACCACACACAACACACCAATACTCCGTGGTTCAGACAGGTCGACTGCTAATAGAGACTGCGAATTGTTTAACATGTTCATTTCGATACATGGATGTGACTCGGATTGGAGGCGGAATGTTTCATACACAGAATGAGCATGCGTACCATAAAATGTGATCAGATGTGCTTATGCCTAATATATAAATACTGCACTGAAACCGTCCGGCTTAAACGTGAACACGAGTCAATTGACTCGTATTGCGCGATTTGTTTTCTGACCTGTATATGCACTTAGTACCCACGTAGAGAAAAGAAATAGACACCAGCATGTGTTTACAATAAAGAGTGCAGTGACTGTTTTAACTATGCAAGCAGAGCAACTCTGCGGGTGTGAAGACGCACACGAGGATTGCTTCTCCGACTATGTAATACAGCTGTGAATTCTCATATAAAAATTAAATATCACAATACGGTCCTGGTTGGCATGCCGTCAACAGGGGCAGTCGTCTCGCCCGCGGCCAGCAACATATACATGCAAACAAAGTGCATGCGATCACGGAGTTCGTGATTCAACAAGTATTTTTCCTTATTATTGTTCAAACTCTCATACGTACTCTTGAAATCGGTAAATAAATATTCATTTGTGTGAAAAGCGATAAGAGCAGGAGAAGGAAATGGGTTCAATTCCCGATAGGGTTCCGTTTCCGTGGCGTCGCGTCGTCGTCTGCTAAGGAACAAGTGGGACCCTCCCGTTTCCGTTACTGTCGCTCGAGCCTTGGCCAACACAATCCTACATTTGGAGATGCAAAGTTTTCTAGATCATCGACCGATTGCAAAGATATTACTTAAACTCGGTGTCTTATTAAGGAAATCATTAATTAATCACATAATAATTATAATAATACATGGTGCATCCCACGCAGCGCCATCTAGTCCCAAAGTAAGCATTATAGCATTATATTATGACATGTTCATGCACACAAATGTTTGTCCCGGGCGGAAATCGAACCCGCTACCTTTAGTTCTGCAGTTAAGGTCTGTAACCACTCGGCCAATCGGTCAGTCAATATGACAGTATTCCTTGCTAAAGTACTGTGTGCGGCATGAGTTAAGAATGCTGGCTTTCACAATGTGATTTAATTTACAGGTTAGGCAGTAACAAGTGAGGTCAGCACTCCGCCCATCACATCTAACTTCCTACCGCAACATTCGAGCAGTTATATTTTCTTATAATTGTCCGTACACCACCTGAATTCGTTCATCCCCTGACATACTAAACGTAATATTCTATATTTAATTTTTATACCTATGTAATCTGAAAGACAAGATAATGGATTTGTCACTTAACAAAATGCAATATGTGAGGCCAGCTTCGTGAATTGGCAAAAAATAAAGAAGGGATGCGCACGACTGCACACTACATAATGCAGGGAGCGGTCGCGCGCCAGCCGCGCCCCTTTCCCAGCTAGCCTAGAGGTACCACCATATATGACGCTGAGCGGTACCTATCGACTTGCATGAAATATTATGCAGCGACAAAATGCCCTATGTATGTCGTGACGATATTAATATTTATTAATGTATATCAATCGTAAACGATGTTAATATCTTGTGGTCAGTAAAATATTATAATTGTAAACATAATAATATAATATAAATATACAATAAAACTATTTTATGAATTAAAAAAGTATTTTATTAAGATTAATAAAAATGTCTAAATCTATGTACTTAGATTGGTTATGTATCCTTGTTTCGCGCAAGTAGGACTTCGGGCATTATGGATGCCTAGACTAGACCAACTTCTTTCCGCAATCCGACCTTTCCAAAAATGCCCTATCCATAATATTTTTGTGCGTTTTGGCCGAATAAACGTGGTATTATTATTTTAATTTTCTATTCTTATCATTTTATTTTAGTTTTATTTCTGAAAAAACTAGCAGGTACCAACACAAATATATCGTATCCGATTCAATTCCAATATACGATACATTTTAATCGGTTAAACTAATTTCAAATAAACACATTACTACAATTGTATGAAGATTCAGACCGTTTCTTCTATACAATACGAGCTACCTATTAGAGCAGACAGTGACGACAGTGTATGTACTTTACGACGGAGACAGTCCTGCGCGTGCTGGGATTATAAATCTAAAACCAAGCGTCTCATTTTATTATACATAATCTTTAATAGGGATAGCAAATTTTACATGTATTTAATTTTTATGTTAGGTGCGTAATCTTACAGCAAAATGTCTTAAAAAATTATGGGGAATAACTGAAGCATACAAGACATGTCATCCTATCTAAAGAGTATTAATGCAAAAATATGTTTCTTTGTTTTATGCACTTTATTCACGTTGCGGTAACGGAGCTAGCAATCGAACTCATTGTACACGTGGAGGTAGTTCAAGGGAGTAATTTAGAGTAACAAAGATTACTGTTCCTGCCTGAAGGTTCCCACACTAGGACACATAATCTATGCATATAATAAAACTGTGACCAGACCGCATGTGCAAATTACATATTTTTTTCAAATAACAGCTATTTAAAACATTTGTTTTTTGTTTTTTTTTTTCTTATTTTATGTCTGTGCACGCATCACGCCAAACCAACTGGACGGATATGGATGAGTGTGAAGATAATATGTCGCGGATTTTGTCTTTACGTTTTTTACCTTTTCACGACTAAACCGGTGAACCAATCATGATAAAACTTGATATGAAAACACCCTGAAATCCAAAGACGAACGTAGACTACTTTCTACCGCGGAAATGTGTCTCTATGTTTGTTGCTTTTTCACAGCTAAGCCGCAGAACCGATTTAGGTGATACGAACCTTCTCAGAGTTCAAGCCATATATAAAGATAGCTTGAACCCTGAGGAAGATCATTAAGCTACTTTTACCGAGGAAAACGCGTCTCTGTGTTTGTCACCCTTTCACGACCAAACCGTAGTGTCCCTTTAGCGATCCTGGTCCTGAAGGAAAGCTTAGTAAATAAATAAAGTTCGATATAGAACTTCGAGTTGCGAGATAAATAGTAGTGACATCAGAACTAAAGAAAAGTTAATTAGGAAAAGTGGTACGGCTGCGGTAATAGAAATGAATGTTCGAATAAAGAAATGAAGGTCGAGTCATGAACAAAAGCTACCTTACGTCAAAAGATTTTAATGAGGGCTTTTTTACCACTAAGCGGCGCCTCGAGCATTTCAGTATACCCACGTGCTTTCGATAATATTTCTTGGGATTTATTTGTCACTAACGATCGTACCCGGCTTCGCCCGGACTAGGGAAACGTTCCTCTTCCCGTTTCACGCATTAGTACATTGCATCCGTGCGAAGTCGGGGTGGGTCGCTAGTCCAACTATATAATATCATTACACTAAGGTATTGTCGTCATCACCCAAACTAAGAAATTCTCTGGCGCGTCTAGCAGCAATTCTTTGAGGAACCGACAAAACAATTTAAACCTTATGTTATACAGATAGTGTTAAAAATATTTTTAGGTTGAGTTGTTAATAGTTCAAAGGCATTTGAACACTTAAATTTACATTATAAAATTTTAAAATGTGACGTTACAAAACTTAGGATCCCTCCCGCCTATTCTCACACAATGTCAAACTTCATCGACCCCCTCCCACCCCCTTAACATGTGACGTACTTTATGGATGGTCCCTTATTAAAATTAAACTTATTATTAACTTATTTATTTAAAAAGTATTATTAATTTTATACCTGCTTAAATACTTAAATCATGTGTCGTGATAGCCCAGAGTGTCGTGATAGCCCAGAGCGCAACGAACCTGTCTCAAATTTATATGGCCCCATAGGGCCATGGTTCGAATCCGGGCGTGTACCAATGAGTTTTTCTGACTTAAGTACACAATATCACTGACACCGTGCTTCGGAGGGCACGTTAAGCAGTCGGTCCCGGACGCTGTCAATAGATGGCGGTCGTTACAGTTCCCAACCCGCAGTGGAGCAGCGTGGTGGACTTAAGCTCCAAGCCCCCCTCCTCACCCTGGGGGAGGCCTAAGCCCCTGCAGTGGGGTAAAAATGGGCTGATGATGATGATGATGAAATACTTAAATAAGAAAAAAAAACAAACGTTAAAAGAATAAACAAATAAGAAAATTACTACTAAGTCAAATTATGTACTTAGATAACTACCTATGTGGAATGGTAAGTACTTATTTATTTATAGGAATTATTTATTTAGTTAAGAAATAATTGCAAAAATATATAGAAATTAACAAAACTTATTTATTTAAAAATTGTTAATGGAGAGTTATTTTAAAAATAAGACATAGTTCCTAAGTACTTGTTACTTAAGTACTTGTGATGAATAACGCATTTGATTATAAAAACACTTTCTCAATACAATACGATTTTGCAATACTCGTCTCACCGGTACGGGAACGGGCGGAACGTTTCTAAAGTCCGCTCGGGCAAAGCCGCTAGTTATATACACATACCTTCCTCGCTTATAGCTCTTTCTATTACTGAAAACCGTATTAAAGTAAATTGCATGGTTTAGAAGTAAGAAGACAACTAACAGAGGCAGACAGCGAATTTATTTTGTCGCACTATAGTTTCGATAGCTAGATAAAATTCAATTTCGATAACTGCTAAGATATTCATTTAAATTGTATGGTGTAAATGGCAATTATATATGCATGAAATGCTTAAGATAACTAACGTATTTAATTTGATAAGGATTAATATCATGTTAAAAAATATCTTCGCAAATAATGCACTATGTTAGAACAAATTTGATTGCCATAAAAAAAGGTTATAGTAAGTCAACCTTGGTTATAGTCATACCCAAAGATACACATATGATGTGGCGGACTTTTGGTTAGAACTTTTAAAGGGGAACAATTCCCTAATACATGATTATTGCTTAACATCAACCGTTTACGCAGCGCGCGCAACGGAAGCTCTCAAATGGAATAATTTTTCCCGTTTTTGCAACATTTTTCATTAATGCTCCGCTCCTTATGGTCGTAGCGTGATGTAATAATAGCCTATATATAGCCTTCCTCGATAAATGGATTATCCAATACAAAAAGCATTTTTCACATCGAACCAGTAGTTTCTGAGATTTGCGCGTTCAAACAAACAAACATACAAACTCTCCAGCTTTATAATATTAGTATAGATTTTCAGGTATATTTAAAGAAAAAAAAAATATGAAATATCATGAATAAATTCACTTGAATAATTTAAAGAACGAATTTCATTAGTACATTTTTTGTGTTTTCATCCTTTATAGACGAGCTTAAACGAATAAAACAATACAGAGGCAATGTCACTTCTCATTGCTTCTCATCTAAATGACAATTTAATTCGATATACAATTTAGAGTTGCTTGAAATGTAAATAAATAGCTTGGAATGCCTACGAGCATTAATATTATTTTGACAGATTTAGGATTCGGTCGTGGCGCCACCAACGGCACCTAATTTGTTAGTCCTCATTATATGTAATGCTTTCTTGAAAAGTAGATGTACTGTAAATTTATGAAATTTCTAACGTAGATAGGGTTGCCAACTTTTTTTTAAAGAAAACATAGTAAATTAGGTCGCAGAAAAAAATTCATAATATTTAAAAGAAACAAACAGTATTCATTTTTAAATTATTTTTATTCCATATGTTTTTGGATTTTTAGGCGTAACGTATAAATTTAGTATTATTTTTGAAAGGTACGTGAACCTTGGCACATTTTCCGTGACACGGAAAACACTTTTTCAGTAAACGAGGTAGCTGAGATAGACAGCAAATATGACACAATTTTATTAATGTTAATAAATTCATCTGCAGTATTTACAAAAAAATGTTTCCCCTTTTCACACGTATTCATTTCAAGAAAGTCTTAAGCTTCAATTTAAAAAAAAATTAACAAAAAAACAAAGGTCCGAAAAGCACGAAAAGTGGTTATTTATAAGAGCATACAGAACACCAGTCACAAGTTACGGCAGTAGTTTAAGCAATATTGATAATGCCAAATTGACGCTCAAAGATTCATTCTGCTGTCCGAGCACGTTCAGAAACTCCACGACTGCATTTCGTTGCAACTTTCTTTGTGGTTCGGATGATTTTGGCTTTGGACTCTAGTATTTTCAATTGTGTTGTGAAAACAGTATTTTACATACTTTATTTTAGTGAATAGTACACAGTAGTAAAGGCCAAAAACAAGTATAATACTGTTTTTAACAGTATAATTGGCAACTCTAAACGTAAACAAAGAGTAGTAACACTGCTTAGCTGTAGCTCTGTCTATACTTCAATCAGCAAAGTGGCTGCCCGCCTGTGCTGTCGGCCGAAAAACAAATGTTCAGATGTCCCTGGCAACCGCAAAACAAACGTCAATCGTCCCTATCACAATATTCGAAGCAAAAAAGACCTATCTCACTTCCCTTGAACTAACGTACTAAACATTACTATGATTATTCATTATTCCGTAGGATAATCGAATAATATATTTAAAATTTCCTTTACCTCAACTCAAGTGATACCTGCAACTGCCTGCAAAAGTAATAGCTTAGAAGCCTACGTCCATTTTAGCATTATACTGCAAAGCGTGTCGTAGAATAAATTATCTTGATTACTATATTCGTTTTCTATTTGTCCTATCAGGTGTATAGTTCAGGGTGTCGCAGTTTCGCATTCCCATAGCTAAGCAGAGAAAGCAACACAACTATCAGGATAGTAATTCAAAAAAGAATAATAAACAGTGATTTCAATATACATACAATACATTGTTAGTTGTTCGAGTCGTGATAGCCCAAAGCGCAACGAACCTGTGTCAAATTTATAAGGCCATAGGGCCATGGTTCGAATCCGGGCGTGTAGCAATGAGTTTTTCTGACTTAAGTACATAACTATCACTGAGTCCGTGCCTCGGAGAGCACCTTAAGCAGTCGGTCCCGGACACTGTAAATAGATGGCAGTCGTTACAATCTCCATCCTGTAGTGGAGCTGCGTGGTAGATTTAAGCTCCAAGCCCTCCTTACCCCGGGGGAGGCCTAAGCCCTTGCAGTGGGGTAAAAATGGGCTGATGAAGTGAGGAAGATAGACTTTGTTATAATTCGAGTAGTAGGTAAAGCAAATTAATACAAAAAAATTGAAAATTTAGTAAACGCTATCAACAAAATTCCGACATTGAAAACGAGCTCACAACAAACTCATCTTAACTTGATATATCACAAGATGTTCTCTGCGGTAAATCCGCTAATATCACCTAAATTGTGGCGTAGTCTGTAAAAATACGAGAGGCGCTGAAAAACAAACTATTAATTAGAGCAACTAAGCACCTGCATGGTAATAGCAGAACAGAAGGCTTGGCAGGAAAGTGCTAGCATGTCGAAAACATCTTTATTTCCACGACTGAGCAAACATATGCAAAACTTTATACCCCGCCGAAAGGAGGTCTTGTGTAGCCGAGCTAATATTTTAGCACGTGTACAACGAACAAAAAGACGTCATGTATATACTGAAGCGCGTCAGTGTACGCAATTTTATTTTACCCCTCTCCGATTTCAATTAATTTGTTTCGCCGAAACCAGCAAATTCGTGGAATTTCACAAGGTAAGGGGCACCGTGCCATCTATACTAATATTATAAAGCTGAAGAGTTTGTTTGTTTGTTTGTTTGAACGCGCAAATCTCAGGAACTACTGGTTCGAATTGAAAAATTCTATTTGTGTTGATTAGTTTATTTATTGAGGAAGGCTATAGGCTATATATATATAAAATAACACTATCTGTCTGTCTGTCTATTCGAGCAAATCTCCAAAACGGCTATACTGATTTTGATGAAACTTCACAGATATGGAAATAAAGTAGTCAAAAGTGACATGCACGACTTTTTGTATGTCTGTATGTACGTCCATCTGTCTATTCGAGCTAATCTCCAAAACAGCTTAACCGATTTTAATGAAATTTCACGGGTATGAAAAGGAGGTGTTTAAAAGTGACATACGCTACTTTTTGTTTGTCTGTCTGTCTGTACGTCTATGTGTCTATTCGAACTAATCTCCAAAACGGCTGAACAGATTTTAATGAAACTTTGCAGACGTGAAAGAAGGTTGTCAAGAGTGACATCAGCTACTTTTTGTGGCTGGCTGTCGTTTTTCCTCACTGATCTATTGGCGTAGATAAAGCCGAAACTACTAAGTCTAGGAAGCCAAAATTTGATACAGTGGTTTATTTTATAAAGTGAGTATTAATTTTTAAGAAAGGAATATTTGGAAATTTCAAATTTAAGGAGGGAGGGATGGAGGGGCTTTGTATGAGAGTCTTTGTTCTTTGAAGTTAAAAACATAAAAATTTTAACATAAATAAATAATGACGTGTTTCAGGGTTTTTGGATTTCCACATTTTAAGGGTGGGAAACGGGAGGTGAAAAGTATGGGAGTATCGGTTTTCTTAAAGGAGTGGAGAGAATGAAGACTGAAAGTTTGAATGGGTGTACCCAATATTAGTTTCAGCAAAAAGTACGTATAAACTATTTCGGATGTTAATACTACCTAAAACAGGAATGTGTAGTCTACGCAAGCGAAGCTGCGGGCGGTCGCTAGTCGTAGATAAACATATTATGTCGACCAAATTACTACCTAGCACCTTAAAAGGGGGTAAAATGTTAAGCCCGGTTCTCAATTTTGTCTCAGTTTAGGCCTCGACTTCAAATATTTCCAAACGTTTGCTTTTGATATACACTTAAGAAAACAATTTTAGTGTTTACTATAGATCATGAAGAAGCAACGAATGATGGCTAAAAATAAGAAAAAGTGATTTAAATATCGGAAAAATAAATATATGAAAATAAATTTTGTTATTTCAACTATAATGTTTTTACATAGGTAGTATTATTTTGTGTAAAAATAAACAGCACCATAAAATCCGCAACTAACTTATCTAACATTGAATATTTTTATTTATCGTTTTAACTCCAAATCAACCAAAAAACCCTACTTGATTTAAATTCATAAAAGCAAGCGACAAATATTTCACAATGTTAATGGTCTAATTCTTTCCTTTGGGTACTACCGTGTAGTGTCTGTCTCTCCTCTTAATTTTACGAGAACTGGGCCTTAAATACTCAAAACCGACAATTAAGCCTGCATGAAACGATTGATGAACATCCATGCAGCGAAAGAAATACGTTAGAATTGTACTAAGTTAAGATCTATTCTGACTACTCCTTTGGAGAAAGAGTGTGGCCCATGTTATGTACTGACTTTTGACAACTGTAATGAATGACTAGGAAGAACAGTTGAGGCCGGATTTATTCATACAGGCATCATAAACCGAATGACACATTTCATACGGAGAAAACCTAAAAAATATGTATA
This sequence comes from Luffia ferchaultella, assembly GCA_949709985.1. Lineage (NCBI taxonomy): Eukaryota > Metazoa > Arthropoda > Insecta > Lepidoptera > Psychidae > Luffia > Luffia ferchaultella. The sequence goes on from OX453252.1 coordinate 548,788, forward strand.
TCTTCAGAGCCCGTAATCTAGGCAATACCAAGGCCGCATCGTAAATATATTACGACCGGGACGCCCATCACAGCCTAAAGGGCATGCCTTCACAATCTTGAACGCGTTGACGATTGCCTTTACATTCAGCGTTCTTCGCGCCATGTTCGCGCCCATTAAAATTGTATCTAGGGCAAGTATGTTTGTTACACTCGGACATTAGATTCAACCGACAAATCGGTCAACGCACTGCTCCAGACACGACCATGTCAAATACATGAATAGAAAAAAAAACGATCAAGTGCGAGTCGAGCTCACGCCCTGAGGGTTCCGTGTCATAAACGTGTTTTACCGTCTTTATCGTTACATAAAATAAGTAAATAATTAAAATAAAATAAGTAAATCACCAGATCGCACGAAAATCGTCGCGGCGTGTCGTAATAGCCAAAAGCGCAACGAACCTGCTTCAAATTTATAAGGCCCCATAGGGCCATGGTTCGAATCCGGGCGTGTAGCAATGAGTTTTTCTGACTTAAGTACATAACCTATCACTGACTCCGTGCCTCGGAGAGCACGTTAAGCAGTCGGTCCCGGACGCTGTCAATAGATGGCGGTCGTTACAGGCCCCAACCCGCAGTGGAGCAGCGTGGTAGATTTAAGCTCCAAGCCCCTCTCCTCACCCTGCGGGAGGCCTAAGCCCCTGCAGTGGGCTAAAAATGGGTTGATGAACTGAAGTGAAGCACGAAAATCTCATGTCGATTTCAGCCATATTTAAAAAAAAATGTTTTATAACTACATGTTAATACTTTTCGGATTGTTTCTTTTATTTGTGTGGTAAGACCTTGCTTTTGCTTTTCATGACACTGGGTCAACGGGAAATACCCTATGAGATTTGCTTTATTTTTGAGTATAAAAATATTCTTCACAAATGGCCGTATCATTTTGATTGCGTTGTCTAAGAAGTTGGATTATATTTACAGCTCCAAGGGACTGTATACCTAAGTATTAGATGTTAAGTTTAACCTCATACCTTCGCGCGTTCCTGAGAAAAAAGGTCTTAACAGACAGACGGACAACGAAGGGATCTTATAAGGGTTCTTTTTCTCCTTTTGAGGTACGAAACCTTAAAAACAAGAAAAATATCTCTAACGGAGTCAAAACCGCAAACGTTTGTTCATATCCACATGCCCCTGATAAAATTTGTGTTAACGGGCTAAAATGAATCGCAAGTTTCAATAACAACGGGAGTCCTAGAATCGCAACCGGTGCGTAAACGTACAAACGTGAAGTAACACTTAGTGAATGCCTTGTTGACAGTAAACCAAACAATTCTCAGAAAAATGTAATAGACGATTCAAGAATTTCAAATACATTTTTGCATAAGGCGGTAGGATCAACGGAATATAGAAGAAGTTGGAAATGACACGTGAACGGGGCACGCTATATGCGTGAGTAAATCGGACATAAAGTCATAAACGCTCAGTTGCGGATAGAGCTTAAACATTGCGTATAAGATCGTATAAAAACGCGGACTAGACGCAATAAGAGCAACAGTTGGTTAAATAATCGTAAAATTATACTTTAAATAAAGTATTCATGAAATGGTAAATCTGATCATCATCAGAAACCTGGGGCCATAGGCTTATACCGCAGAAATCTGTGTGACTGATGACCAGCCAAAGAAAGCGGGGCATGGTATTTCTTTATTTTATCACTGGCAACCACTATCTATGCTACGCTGACGTCGCTATCTTAACAGCCCGTCTTGCTCGGCCGAGGCCTATAAGTCTTGTTATAGCTACTTCCGTCTACAGATCTATTATATTAAGCATCTGACAAGGTAGTTTCGTGTTGTAAAATGTCCGACGCGCCATCTCTTATTCTATACTTAAAACTAATCTTCCTCATTACACAAAACAAGAAAGCGCATTCCTCGCTTTCTTGTTCTAAGTTTTATTTATAGCCAGTTACTTAGATACAGAACCAAAACAAACTTGGTTGAAAATAGATGTTCCGTACTGGAATCATAACTTTTAAGGAAAAAAATTATGATCGTAAGTTCAAAAACTAAATGCATTCTCTAATTTAACTTGTTCAACTGTCACAAAAAGAAATAAAACTTGGCTGAAGTAGGATAGTTTGAGAATGTTTAATTCTTATGGCAATAAACAGGAGTAATTTGTGTAAAGTAAACTACTTTGATCGGAAATATTAGGTCTTAACCTATGAAGTTGCCGTTTTTTATGAAATAAGTTAAAGTATTTTTTTTTTTTTCAAACATTTATATCTGTTATTTAAAGTAATCACCCGTGCAATCGATGCATAATGCCAACGCAGTGGCAGTTTATTGACGCCTTTCTTGTAAAAATTAACTGGACAAACTCTTTAAAGGCATTTTGTACTGACTCTCGGGAATTGATTTTTTTTTTCGTTAAAAAGTTGTCTAAATTTTGAAAAAAAGTAATAGTCGGTAGGTGCAAGATCTGGTGAGTACGGCGGATGAGGGAGAACTTCCAATCCCAACTCTAGCCGCTTGGATACTGTTTGTTTGTTGTTTGTGCAGTATAGGGTCGTGCGTTGTCGTGAAGGAACAGCGGGGACGACCGATTGACCAAAGCTGGTCGCAGACGTTCGAGCTTCTCTATCATTCTCTTAAGTTCTTCACAGTACACATCTGCAGTAATGCTCATGCCATTTTATAAAAAACTGTGATGAATCACACCGACACTAGACCACCAAATAGTGACCATCACCTTTTTAGAGGTTATTTTTCGTTTAACACATTTCTTTAGTGCTGAACCAGGATCTAACCAACTTGCTGAGCGCTTTCGATTGTCGAACAGAATCCATTTTTCAACATAGGTAACAATCCGGTTCAAAAGTCCTTTATTTCTATGCCTGTTGAGCAACGCGAGGCAGGTCTCGACGCGTACGTTGCACTGGTGATCGCTAAGTTCGTGGGGTACCCACCTATTAAGCTTTTTTACTTAGCCAATTTGTCACAAAAGGTCCAATATTGTTTTGATGCTAACATCAAAAGCTGCTCCTAGTTCATCTGTAGTTTGAATATCATCAGTTTCCAAAATCGACTTCAATTCATCATTGTTGATTAAAGTGTCCGGACGACCACGAGGTTCTTTTTTCAAGTCATAATGTCCAGAACGGATGCAGGCAAACCAATAACGGGTTGTGCGTTCGTTTGTTAAGTTCTCTCCGTATACGTTGTTGATGTTACGTGCCGTTTGTGCCGCATTAAGCCACGACAGAACTCATATTCCATAATTATCCGAATTTTTTAAGTGTCCCTTATGACGAAAAATGTTCAAATGTAATGAAAACAACGTTAATCAATAAACAAAGACTGACATTGTAAAAAAAATGTCATGTTGTTAAATCAAAATTAACTTGAATTTAGAATTCATAGCCAATCAAAATTTTTGTTTGTTTGAAATGGCCAGTACTGAAGAACGGCAACTTCATAGGTTAAGACCTAATATAAAGTTTAAGATTTAAGAACTTGACTTTGACACATATTTGTTTCTTACATGAAAATTTCATTTTTATCTATGTAGTAGAGAACTTTCTATCATTTTAAAAAACGCAAGTAAGTTTACGCAAACGATGCATAACACTAAAGCCCTTTTTTAATAGGTATCTAATAACCAAGTTGTGAATGTTTCAAAATGTAGTGTAAGATAAAGAAGGAAATTCCGCAGGGCGGGCCATTTAAAATCATGTGACAATTCCGTTTTGCAAGAAAAAGACAGAACATACGTGTTTTTTTTTTTATTATTTTGTTACTGTCAGGTTTACTTTTATATTTTCTTAGTAAATATAATAAGTTTCAGTATCAATCAACGACCTTATTGTCCAAATTTGCTCGATGTCTATCGATCCACCAAAATCGATTTCGAAGAGCATTTAAATAGTCTTCGATAAGCACGAATTTTAATACTTTGTACCCATTGATCTACCATTTTTAACAGGATGAGTCGCCTATGTAAAGGCGAAACAAAACCGTCCGTATTGTGCCGTAATGTGGTGTATCGGAGTTTGTTACCTTATATATACCTTTTTTTACATGAATCAAGAAAATTGTGCTCTATTCCTAACACTTATGACATATATTCGCATTATGAAATTCTAATATAAGACCTTTTAAAATTTACTTCTTCGGACGGAATCATTTTTCTTTCATGAAGCATGGAAATTGAGCTCTATTCATAACGCTTATGACATATATTCGTTGAGAAGAATTCTAATATAAGAAAGACGTTTAAGAATAGACTTGTTCGGACCAGCAGCGCCGCGGCCACCGCGCGTGTGTCGCATCGGGTCGGGTCAGTCATTACGAATACTTTTTACGGGTCGGACGTGTCACACTGTTTACGAAAATGGGACGAGAATTAAATCGTGATAATGTTCACATTAAATTAAAAAACAATTGAATAACCGTCCGCAGGCATAAACTAATGTTAAATTTAAATGTTTACTAGTCGAAAATACGATATTCAGCTCTTTTTTCATTGTAACGAGTAGTTTTATAAATTTTCACGACACAAGTCGACATCGCACACGTTTATTCGGCGCTAAGCCAGTACATTGAATAAAAACTGGTTGGAGGACTTATTGCGTTTTGGATGACTTTTTGCGCGGACACTTTAGAACGCGGACAGTCCATCTCGTTATATAGGTACATCGATGTTTGTACCACAAATTTTTACTAATGTGAGTTTGATTTTCGGCAATACCAGACCGCATCAAGATCGCTTTCTAAACACTGCCAACTTGTTCTGTATTCCGAGGTAGAACCCCTCTCGTCTCTGCGCAAACGATGATTAATGATTTAATAAATTCACACCAAGGGCATAAATCGTGCTGAGCACATTAAAATTCGCTTACGGACAAAAGAAATAACTCATCTAGAATTAAAATAATACGTTTTTAAGAACATTCAACTTTTCTTTGTTCCTCTCCGCGGACAACTCAACATAATATACCTAAATAATACAATCTAGTGCTGAACCTTGAACTGCTTTATCGGTTATTATTTTAATGCGACGTTCGGAGTATCGTAATAGTTGAACACGACTATTATTATAAAGCGTTCAAACATTTTTGTTCGTTCAAACGTTTCCGCTAACGTATCAAGAAAATTCATATATCTTGAAACTGTCAAAACTGATGACTTTATTTGCTCGTATACTCGTACGTCGTGTATCACGGGATATCGAGTTACATTTGAGATTCTTCATGAATTGAGCTCAAGTCTAGCATTTAGGTAAACGTATGTTAATGGATGGTATTGTCAGAGAACGGACGAACCGACGACGCGGCGTATGGACAACCGTATAATATGGAACTGAACCTTCAAGTGTCATCTCTAAATCGAGTCCAATTCGCTTTTGTTCTTGGAAATTAGTTTTGCTGTTGTTTTGCACAAAGTATTATTACGGTTTTTTTTTTACTTCCATAACTCGTTTTACATGACCTTGCTAAAGAGAATATATAGAATCGACTACATTCACGACCTTAAGGCTAGGAGGTCGATTCACGTTTCGTTCGCATGCACTGTCGCAGCGAGAGCGAGTGAAGACGAGTGCGAGAAAGAATAAAATAAATACACGCTTCCTTCTCTCACTCGTGATCTCATGCGTTCATTGCGACGACGCGATGGTCGCTAGTACACAAACGAAACGTGAGCCAACCTCCTAGTCCGACGGCCGATTCGTGCTCGCTCACACCCGGGACGAACCCAAATAAGGATAAATGAGACACCGAATATCGGCTTGAATGAATGAATGAATGAAATAATAATTTATTTAAAAAAAAGTTCATTAACATGCACTTGACTTATCAAAAACCATTTTAGGTTTCTTCGATAGCCATATCATCGGCAAGCGTAAGTAAAACGTAATATAAAACAAATTCCCATTTACTAGATGCCCAGTTAGGTAGGTAATTATTAGGTATATCTAGGTTTTATAATATAACAATAATAGAACGATTCACAATAACGACCGACGACGACGACCGCTTAGCCTAGTGGGTAGCGACCCTGCCTACGAAGCTGGAGGTCCCGGGTTCGAATCCCAGGTCGGGTCAGTATTAATATGATGAATATTGATACTGGTACCGGGTCTTGGTTGTTATATGTGTGTGATGTCTTCGCAAAAATATTTATATATGTATATATTGTAAAGAATATTTAAGTATATATATCAGTTGTCTAGTAACCCATAACACAAGCATAATACTTGCTTACTTTGGGACTAGATGACGCTGTGTGGGAAGTCCCATGTATTATTATTATTATATTATTACAATATACCAGATAGAAATGAAGGTAGACAAACATAAACCAGTATCAATTCGCAACAAGTGTTAAACATGCACGTTTTTTTATGCTAATTAATATATTTTGCATCGTGTTACCTGTGCAGTTTACAGCGTGTTCCCGAAAGGAAAATGTTTATGTGTAATAATTAATTAAATATTGTCATTCAATACATATTATTATCCTTCTTTTTATTATTATTATTATTATATTTTTCAATTTATTTTAGTACTTAATTATATGTTTTCAATAAGAACTAATTTGATTATTTTTTATCTTCTAATTTTTTCAAGTATATTGTTTAAGTTTGTATTTTAAGTTGTTTGTGTTAAGTTCTTCTTTTTTTGCATTCGGTAATTGGTTCATTAGAGATGGTATTATATATTCGAGTTTATGCTTTCCGTATGAGTTGTTATGCTTAGGTATCACTAGTTCTGCTTTTGTAACACTGCGCGTGAATTTTTGGTGTGTTATTTTTGTTTGAATTTATTGAAAAATTGTTCTGTAAGTAGGGCAAGTTCGACCTTTTCATATATCGGTAAAATTTTGCAGAAAGAGAAAAGAGAGTGATAATCATTTTTATACTTTTCTTTTATTTTGTGGGGCACAATGACTGACGATTCTTAACTGTAGGTACTTGGTAGATATTACTTAGGTGGGTTTTGAAGGTACGTCCGTAACTACTCAGTCCGTATGATATTGCAGACTCCCCTAGCGCCTTGTATAATAATAGTCGTATGGCATATGGAATCTTATTTCTTATAATAAAAAACTTTGCGAGTAATGTACGCAGTTTATCACATACATAATTGATGTGTTCAGTCCATTTTAGGTGACTGTCAATAATTAGGCCCAGGTAAACTTGCTTGGTCTTAAAACGCAAAAGCGAAAATTCGTAGTTTTAACAAGTTTCGGTTTTATATGACGACCGAATAATTTCACTTATTCAGTGACCTAAGCAAAGATATATTTTTATCACATTATAAATAATACGGTTAGTAAAAAACTTAATTTATACGTTCACATGGAAGTAATTTTTTTTTGGCACAAGTAGTACAATAACAAAGAAGTAAATATCTCCTGACGAGACCTACTTTTTCTATGATCAAATTTAGGAATAAACTCTTGAATAAAATTGACTTTTTTTCGTTTCATTGAAGTACGAGTAACTAATGTTTCTTAAATGAAGTGTCCATTTTCATCAGTATGTGAAGGCCTGCGCACATAACTTGTGCCGCTTAGTGTATATTGTATGAAATCTACGATATGGAATACACATATTTTAAAATGTGTATGCGTTATTTATAAGACGACAAACGAGTGAGTGGTAACAGAGAACTGTCGACTCGTTCCGCGCCGCCGCGCCAGACCTTCGTATGGCGCTGACAATGCTCCACGGCAATTGAACACGATATTGTGTTGTAGACATGTTCATCTAATCAACACATTATTTACGGATTTTCGTATTAGACCGAACGCGGCAACCATACTATGTTCATGGAGACAAATCAACAAAGCGCTGTCTCTGTCACACATTCTATACAAATGATAAGGACAAAAACCAACTGTATGTAATTGGTGGACGTAAACAACTAGTATACAGTAATAAGACGCGTTCATATTGGGTATCAAAATATATTTGAAATTTTTAAATTTTTTACACTTATTGCATATCATTGTCTTATCAGTGGATGAAAACGCACGCGTACTGATTTCTCCATTGTCATACAATACAACAGCCATGTGAATGTTGCTTTTACGCCTTATCCAAACATGTGCGAGGGTCTTTTTAACCCCCGACGAAAAAAGAGGGGTGTTATAAGTTTGACCTGTGGGTGTATCTGTGTATCTGTCCGTGGCATCATAGCTCCCAAACGGATGAACCGATTTGGTTGCGGATTTTTTCATATGAAAGGTAAATTAGTCGGGAGTGTTCTTAGCCACGAGGGAGGAGCGTTGTATGCGCTGAAATGTGTAGCGCACAAGGGCGATTACTAGTTGTAATAATTTATACTATATTCTGTTCACGGAGTCAACCTAGTACTGAAAAAAAAACCCCAACACAAAAAAAACTAACCTTTAAAAATGTAAAATAATACAAGTTTGTTCATTGCCTAATGATTTTTCATCCTTAAAAGCGTCTGGGACCGCTAGTAAACTTAAAATTTAGCGGTCCCAGACGCTTTTAAGGATGAAAAATCATTAGGCAATGAACAAACTTGTATTATTTTACATTTTTTAAAGGTTAGTTTTTTTTTGTGTTGGGGGTTTTTTTTTCAGTACGAGGTTGACTCCGTGAACAGAATATAGTATAAATTATTACAACTAGTAATCGCCCTTGTGCGCTACATATTTCAGCGCATACAACGCTCCTCCCTCGTCCTTTCTAAACTAAAGCGGCAAACCCGCAAAGTTTTTAGTATTTAAAGTTTATACCATTTAAAATTTTAACGTTTGGCATTTGGCGATAGCTCGAGCCCATCTCAAAGGTCAACTAAAAGTTATTTTTCCGCCCTGTTATCTCTGAGATAATCCGTGATTAACACCTGTTGAGCGTCAACATACTATAAGATGCAATTGATAAATTTATTACGTAGGATCCAACCGATCGTGCTATGGAATAGGGCGTGACTTCAAACGTACACGTCTTATCAGCAAGACCCACGCGCCGAGAAAGTAATTTATTAAAAGAATAACATAGTAGCATGATGTACATAAAAGATGTCCAATAACTGTTGGTTCTGCTCAATATAAATAAGAAAATAATAATGTAACTTTGCACATACATCCATCACTTTCAACGACAGCCACACTTGTTCCAGGCGATAGTCCCTTTTCCGTGTTAGTGCCTTTAGTGAGCAGACTGCTGCGAGTTAGTATGAAGTGAAGGTAAATGGCAGTTGAATGTAAATTGACGACCGCTTAGCCTAGTGGGTAGCGACCCTGCCTACGAAGCTAGAGGTCCCGGGTTCGAATCCCAGGTCGGGTCAGTATTAATATGATGAATATTGATACTGGTACCGGGTCTTGGTTGTTATATATATAAAAAAAAAATATTTATATATGTATATATAATAAAGAATATTTAAGTATGTATATCAGTTGTCTAGTAACCCATAACACAAGCATAATACTTGCTTACTTTGGGACTATATGGCTCTGTGTGGGAAGTCCCATGTATTATTATTATTATTATTAATTAATCGAGGTTATGTAGTTTATTTTTTATTTGTTGAAGTTAAAAATAGAAATGTATCCCAAAGATTTAAAAAGGAGAAATCAATCTTTCCAAAGTGAGAAACTATGAGGGATTAACTTGTAATAATTTTAGTTCTATATTTTTGTTTCTTAGCGAACTAAACGGACAACTTTCCATTTTATATGAATAAACTCAATTAAAACGGAAACCTTGCTTCGTATTAATTTTAGAACTCTGCTCTCTAGCGGTTGCAGTTACTTACTTTAATTTATAACAGTTATAAAAGCCAAAGAAGAGGAAATAACGATTGGAATCACTATTACTTTCGCTGAAACTAGTAGGATGTTTTTCGGAGTGTTTTACCTATTGTTCAAGATCTTGCTGCAAGAGTGATGTTACTGTAAGATAGAAACAGATGCGCGCGGCCATATCTAACGCGGCCTTCAAGGCCGTATTGCTTATCAGGGTCTGCGCCTGATAAGGTAACAGATATCGATGCCCTAATTCAATTACCCTTTTAGAATAAATATAACGACGTTAATGAGTGTAAATTCTGTTGCGCAGATACTCTTTTAGGGCGTAATGCGTAGGCACTGGCACGGAAAAGGAACTATCGCCTGGAACAAGTGTGGCTGTCGTTGAAAGTGATGGATGTATGTGCAAAGTTACATTATTATTTATATATATATGTATATAAATACCTGGATGACAGTAAATCGCTCATTATCTGCCAGCTTGTAAATTTATATGGAAAATAAAATATCAAACGGTCTAATTTAGTGTGAACGTAAACAATATTTCCATATTAAAAATATATTAACTGATAAATATGAAGACTGGCAGAGAGTAAGCGACTCACTTTTAGGTAAGTCTGAATACCTCCTTAGCATCATTGACTTCACAGGAACTCAAGATTCGGGTCAGTGCGATACGTGGGAGCGGTCAGGCATTAAATCAGATTACTCCATGTTCATTATTTATGTTCTCTGCTGCGCTCCATTAACTAAGGATTCTCTGCTCATATGCCAAGACGTAGTGTTTTCCGTTCAGTACAGATGAAAGATATTTCATAAATATATCAGTAAATATGGTCACTTGTCGACATAGCGTAACTTCGATCTGAAATTTGGTTTCTTTTCTATTTACCATCTCTATAGTTCTATACAACGTGTTATTGGAAAAGCTGTCAAATTTGTAACGAAGGCATCCGCTGAAAAACTTACAAAATAAGCAATAGTAATGAGCAGGTAACAGCGCTTACAGAACCGATAACCTCTGAGAAAACAAGGTGGCCGAGTGACAATCAACAACCAGGTGTAGCATGGGACCCCCCCCCCCCCCCCAAATGTCGGCGTAGAATACAGGTGGTCCAAGGTCGCGAAAATGACTATACTCAACTGCTTAGCACCCACAAATGAATGACAAAAGAATGCCTCCCAGTACAGGCAGGCATATTTTTTGTTTAAAAAGAGCTCCAAACACTTATGTTTACGTTCTATATTTGACCCAATAATATTATTACTATTATACAAAATTCTATCTGTGTGGAAATATTCCGTTTAAAATGTTTCTTTCTAAACTAAATTTTACACTTTATAGGCTATTGCTGATTGGCTTAGCACCCGAATATGATTGACAATTTTGAACGATAAAGACCGAGCTCTGTAATACTATCACGTGTCAAATTTTAGAACCACAAGACTGTTTTTGATCACAGGTTCCTCGATTTTATGGAACTTCTTAACATTCAACTCGACAGGACATAAAACGAAAGAAAAATAAAAGAAACAGACCACGTTCCGAGGCGCGAGGATACTTACTACAATATTGTTATACAATTAAACAACTAGACAACACGTCACCTAACAACAATTCAAAAATAAGGGTCACATTCTACATTTATCGTGGTAAATGCTCACATATTACAATTTATTCATAAACACAAATAAATACAATTGTATATATATCTGTCGCTAGTGTTTAAATAATATCAACATAGTTATAATCATATAGTAATGAAATTGAACTTATTATTATTAATAGGCCGAACGGATGCTACGAGGTGCGCGTGATGAAAATCACGGCTAATCTCGCGCGATTCATCGTGATGTAATCACAGACGTAATAAAAACTCTAGACTCCCGTCACTGAACAGCCAAAGAAGCATTTGCAATGGCGGCGACGTAAGTATGTGTTCCACTAACTTCACAGCGTACTGCCAGCCTTACTATGGTATGAGTGTGTTCAAGTCGACACATGCGTACATAGCCAGCTAACTTACTAGGGTGCAGCAGCAGTTAGTTCGCGATGCTACGACCGGGTATTCCTATAGGTTCGAGGCTGTAGTCAAAAAAAAAGAATTGGAAATCGTAATAACATCCATCACAGCTTTCTCTACGTTAATTAAACTAATATAATGTAGCAAAAATAACATCTTAAAACAGCTGTATTTTTACCCTGCAGAAAAAAGTTTTTTAATAAATAAAAGTGTTTATAACAGAATTTCACCAAAGTAGGGCAAGCAAGGAAAAAGGTAAAAAGAGAAAATAAAATAAGAGATCACGGAAGGCATTAGTCGTGAAATGACATTTGTGAATTGTTTGTTTTATAGAAGTTGACATCCCGTGTTAGAGAAAGGAATCGTAGTCTAAAAGCTGACATCATATATATCAAGATGTTTACAAAGAACTAAAACGCCGCTTTTTCTGACACGAGAAACGATAAGTTAATCTTTATTACAGATATTCAATCATAACAAAAACCGTAGTAGTATAACTTCCAGAAGTTCCAGGCTATCCTCTACTCAACTAGGATAAGTACTCAATATAACCTCTTAGACTACTGATGGATTTGAAGTCCGAATAGTGTTAGTTTGGTGCGAACAAGTTGTTGACATTGATTCAGAATAGATTTAATAATAGAATAGGTAATTAGTGCTGCAATGTATATTTCATAGTTGGGAAAACATGTTTTCTAAAACCTTACACAATGTGTCATTTCATTTGATTTTCGACTTTTCCATTCTAATATGATGCGTCAACTTACAAAAGACAAGTAGTGTGACGTCACCTGACCGATGATCATAGATCGTAATGATGATACTTAATAGTGTTTACGGATAGGTACAGCTAGTTCTACGTGAATAGGGGACACTTTGTGTTTTGACAAACGGCATGGGCGCCTGCGGCCGCGCACAACTTCGAACTAACAAAAGTAACTTTTGACATTAATATTACTTAGGACTTCCTTCGAGGGGTTTCGGTTTACCCATTGTGGGCCGGCCAACGTTCACTAGGAACCTAAAGGTGCACACAGAGTTGCTCGTTTCTGTACATCGACAAAGTGTGAATAATATATAAAATACGCAGAATTTTCTGCATCAAATTCATGAAATTCTGTGCTTGCATAGATCTATTTTGTTCTTCTTTGTACCACGTTCTTTGTTCTACGCGCTGTCACCGCATTTCCTGGTTAAACAAATATCTCAAGATCATGTGAGAACGCCATGATGATTCAATTACAAGCAGAAACAAGGCAGGGTACCAGAGTTCGCCTGTGCTCAGTTCATGCTTTGATGACATTTAATTGTGTATCCCAATCGCAATCACCTTTTCTGTTTAGTTCTACAACAACCTATGATTCAATATCCGACCTGATATTTATTAGGTTTCATAAAAAGCTTTGAAGGTTTTTTTAACATTTCTAATTTCCCATCGTTGATCTTTTTTATCAATCTATCAGCCAGAACTGTCAATGCCGTTGCATCGCCTTCGCAAGGAAACAATTAACCACGTCACAGTGTCAGTTCGTGCAATAAAACGTTAGCATCACTCAAGGTTTAATGCGATGTCTACCTTTGTTTGTTGGAGTATTATTGAGTTGTTTGATGTAAGAGATTGCATCAAACGCAAAATATAAAACATAAAAATTGTAAAAAAATGTTAAATAGAATATGAAACTGAGTAGGGCTGCATATCAAGACAATAAAAGTTCTCAAACTATTTGATACGGTAACGAATGAATTACTATCTAGCATGGGCTCAAGCAAGATTATAATAAAACGTCCGCAGTCGATTGTCCGATATTCGCTACTATAATCAATGCATTCCATTCCATTTCATCAGCCCTTTTTATACCTCAATGTAGGGGCTTAGGCCTCCCCTCAACATGAGGGGGCTTGGAGCTTAAATCCACCACGCTGCTCCAATGCGGGTTGGCGGATCGTAACGACCGCCATCTATTGACAGCAACCGTGACCGACTGCTTAATATGTTTTCCGAGGCACGGAGTCAGTGATAGTTAACATACTTAAGTCAGAAAAAACTCATCGGTACACGCCCGGATTTGAATCATGGCCAGATGGCCTTATAGATTTCAAACAAGTTCGCTGCGTTCGGGCTATCACGACACTCAATGTATTTTGCACAATATCTATTGATTACGACATAAATGTAATCACTAACATTATATTCCTTTAGAAAAATAGAAGCATAGAAACGGCCTAGAGCGGCAAAAACTATGCATCAAAAGTGAGCTAATAGCCTAGTTTGGTCATTGAATCGGTCGATTATGTTCCTAGATATTGCTAATTCTTTTCGACTTGTATTTTAGTTTCTCGTGGTACCTGTTTTACATTTGAGGCGGCACAAATCACGAAGTTCTATATTGAACCCTAACAAACACTATTGTCTTTTGTCAGATTTGTAAAGCACCCGCCTAATTTGTTTTCCCATGTTACTGTTAAGACATCCTGTTTCTATCTTTACAATTGTTTCAGGTTGTAGTTATAAAAATATGTTTTGTAAGTTTAAGGTGTTATGACATGAGAAACTAGCGATAAGCGAAGATTAAACGCCATTACGAATTTCTACAAAGAATTCATCAACTCTTTGAGAGCACCGTTCGATTCCCACGACTCGTCTACTAAAAAGATTTCGGTCCCAAAATAAAGAGCTCGTACAGATGGCCGGACCAAGTAAAACGCTTTTACATAGATCGCTTTTATGTCTCAACGCTCTATCGCTCAACTCGCTCACTCAATACTCATTTCATAATTTTAACATATTTATTTAGCATTATAGAATTATTTTATTTTAATAAGTAACGTGAAAAGTGTACCTAGAATTAGTTTCTACAACTGTAACAAAACGTGGTAATAATAAAACAATATTCAGCTCAGTCTGTCTAGATTCATTTATGTGGGGAATCCAGATAGGCTTTACCTTCATCGAGATACCTACTCACGAGTCAACACTACCTAAACCCCACCCCACACACTAAATAGTAATTTACTTGTATTTGCTTAAAAAATTCCAGTATATTGACAATACTTTTGTGATCTCGCTGAACGACTGGGTTATAGGTATACGCATATTTAGATTACGCATCTAATTTATATTTATTGTAGAACAGAGGAACTAATACTGATTATTCGATTAAACCGGTTGTAATATCACCGCTTCTTTGCGTTCATGTCCAGTAAGGCACGATACTTGCTGTCACATTCACCAACTCGCTACGAATGGACAACGAGATCATTATTTCAATAACAACACAAGTTATCAAGTTCTCGGTAGCGCGAGTGTTTACAAAATGTAGAGTGCTTTATCGCGGCGCTAAGAAATTAACAAACATAATGGTATTGGTAACAGTAAATTTATTCGTGAATAATTGATATCGATTCTATAGTGACTCGCTCTGAAGTGCGGTGCATCGTACTTCTCAAGGATCATCGATCGGTTTTCTAACTCATTTGAGCATGGTGGAGTCATTCTGTTCAACCACACTTAATGTCAATCGACTCACTCGATCGATTACGACAGATTAATTATCTTTAGACGCGAAATTGATTTTGATTAAGCTAATATTCGGTTTTATGGTCAGTAATAATTGGTAGTGCCAACTTTATTCTCTACCATAATCTACTTAATATAAGACCATAACCGGTTTACTTATGGAATCACATCGCATATCCCTAAAACCGTTCGACGCATTTTTTATTTTCCAAGTTGCCACGTTATTACTAGAAAACAGTAAAACAACACATATTGCAAATAAAAAAAAATAAGAATAAGATTTAGGGGTGAATTTTATGCATTATTATACATTAATATATTACATAAAATGTTTCGTTATGCATATCAGTAGTCTATAATACTCATAGTACATGCTCTGCTTAGTTTGGGACTAGATGGCGCTGTATGGGATGTCCCAGGTATTATTATTACTAATATTATTATTTTCAAGAGCCAAACGAATCAAACGTCATAAAGTTTTGGGATCCAAATGAAGGGAGGTACAAATAGAAAGCATAGGTCGGTGTAGAAAGCTAATAATATAGAGAACTCAAATACACCAAAATTTATTTTTTAAATATATTTGTTTGATTAAAAATAATACTATGAAAAATACTTGTTCTACGACCCTACCTTGTAAAATACGAATTAAACGCAAAAAGTTTTAAGTCGGGCTTTTTCATGTATACCCTACCACCACGGTTGGTCCGTTGCGGGTCGGGGGCTATGAACTCCAACTTCACAGAAGTGACGGTGTCGGAGATGCTATCATATTATTCGTTTTTATAAATTAAAAAAGGCAATAATCAATACGCCTATGGCGGGGTTCGAATCCACGACGGGTGTTCAGCCATTCGGCCAACGCAGCTCGAATCGTAGATATCGTATCATACATTTTGAAAATCGAAAATCTTATGCAGTATAAAAACGCGCGAGATTCGGTACATTTTTTTTTTCTAGCGTTAATCGAATGAAAGACGATACTTTCATTCGGTCGAATCGAAATTTGATGACGTTATTGTATTGAGAATGTCTATAACATTTGGAGTCCCACAGACACGAGAGTCTCTAGGCGACACTCCACTCTTAACAGCTATGTCGCTGGCTGTAGTCTGCCGCCTGTCGCCAATGTTTGCAAACAATTAACTATTCCTCGTATTACGTTAACGTAATGTTATTTACATATCCTACAAATGTGTTTGCAATACAATTTAAAACAAAATACGACATCGATGGTGCTTTATCACTAGAACAAATTATCTTTTCCTATGAAAAGGATCCACAGGCACAATAAAATAAGACATCCTGCGTGTATTTATTGTAATCATGATTAATTTTACTTTGGTTTGCTAGCTTTTAATGTGAAGGATAAGATTTCCATGTATGTTACATATTGTGAACTGATGAACTTGAAATAGTTGAAGAAGAACTATCCCCATTAAACCAGTTTTCAATGAAAATAACCCAAAAATGGATCATTTGCTACGATGCCGTGGGTAGCCAAATAGACGAAGGCTTCGACCTTGGAATACCACTGTTTTTGTATTGGGAGTTAGAAAAGCTGTAAAGAGACTCCAGAGCGGTTAACGCCCGCGGTCCATCCCGCCCCGATTTCGACAACTGCGCCCCGCCCGCCCATGCTTTTCACAACCACACTTTTATTTTTATCCTCCGTTTAAAATAAAGCTTTCCTTAGTCGACTACAATTTGAAACGAAGGCTAATCTTTCCCAGATGTATGATGTACTCTAGAGCGTAGACTATGGATAACGGTTTTGTTTAGTTTATTTTTAGTTTAGGCCTCAAATACCTATCCAAATACGCTACGTAACCTATTAATACCGGTATTATAATACTATATTAATATATATCTCGTACGCCGAACAACCTGCTACTTAATAAAGAGACCCCGCCTGTTGGTGCATTTATTAATGGAATCTGATAATGTTTCTGGTTTGTTTCATCTTCAGAAGTGAAGAAATTGTTTACCTACTAAGATCCTCTTATGGTGGTAGGTAACAAAAGAAAGATGAAAGTTGCTGTGGTGAGGGTTTATTTATTCTTTGATTTTTTTGCATAACTTATAATTTAAAGGGCCTTAGCTTTATTATGTAATTTCACTATTCTTACATAATTTAACAAACTATGTTTTAGCAAATAATTAATCTACGAACGAATTCAGATGAGTGTCCGTAGACAGAATGTCAAAAATGTCCATTACTTTATTCTTGTTCAAGGGTGCTTAAAACTCGTTTTTTTCATATTCATAAAATAATTCCCCAAATAAAAAAAAATTTTAGTTATAAAATTTCTGTTAAACTGAGCTCAGAGCTTTTATAGCAAATGAACTAAAATAATACGATAATGAAATAAATAAGTTAATAAAACAATTTTAAGTCAGAGCCAATTTAATTTCGAAGACGTGGCTTTTATTTTAATAGCACACCTAGTTGGCGGTTAAGAGTTGGAGCAAGTGACAAGACATTCGGGCATTCAGTTATAATGAAAACAGTATCTAAAAACAGTGTAAGCCTTGAAAAACATTGTTACACAACAGCGCGGTAAATATCTACATATAAGTGCGCAAACGGACAGGGGAGGGACATTGCGTTGTCCCGGCTACACGGTCTATTGTGTTTCGTAATTTCTCGTCTACCGGCATCCATTGTTACACGTATGTCTATTACGCAGTTGAGAATTCCTTTCACGCCACTACAGAACCCATAGGATATTATACTGTAAAATAAAAACTTAAAAACCATAAAATCTGCGTCGCCCGCCTCCCTCCCTAATGGGCGTTTCTTCTTTAGATGGCACGACAACACGGCATGTTGGTGCGGCGGGCGTCCATGCGCATGCGGTGCGGCTAGCGGCTAGCGCCTTCCTGGTCAGTGTGCCACTATTAGTAAGTTTTTAATTTCTTAGTGGATTTCGAACACAAAGCAGCAACATTTAGTCGGGCAAAATCCTTTGGTATTACATGGGTAAAACTTAGTATTTTTTGGTAAACGTCAGTAGGTTTTATGTTCAGCAATTTTAAGGTTTTTTTTTTATTTTATGTGTGAAGGTAATAATATACACCGTGAACTAACATGACAAAATGTATGTATTACTCTGTTTTTATTTTCACATCGTTTTTTCTCGTAAATTTTTCGCAAGATTATACGTAAAATTTACACCAACAGATGTTTTTACCACGTTTTCAATCCAAAATGAATGGCACTGCCATTGCGCCATAATATGTAATCGACCCAAGTTTTTATTCCGTGACTATAAGTTGCCTCAAATTGAAGCATAATGAATGTTATTAAAAAGATCGCTTTATTGAAAATTGTTAATAAAATGTGATGATATTTTGAAGAAAGCGACATTTTTGGGATATCATATATTAATACTTAGGTATACATGTGGCGCCATCTTTAAAAGATAAATAGTTGCCTTTGAATGTTATTATTTCAAGCAATACATATTTTTCCGAAATAATACATGTTGCGTTACCTGCTTGAAAGCTTATACTTTATACAAAAAATTGAATAAGGTTTATTAAAAAACAGTTCTCTAGTGATAGAGCCATCTGTCGTAAAGAATCATAATTAATTAGATAGCGCCATCTATGGTGAGGTATTGCAACTAAACCGATTTGAGTTATTTCGCTGCGTCTATTGGATTTGGAGGTCTGATCTACTCCATTGCAATTTCACTACTTTTTTCAGAATTAATCATACCCCGTTAAAAAGAAAATCACAAAATCGAAATTATTTTCGCATAACTTTATTCAATAGTGTGGGTCAATACTGAACTTTGTTCTTTCCAAAGCCTGTGCAATTTATTAACATGAATGTTTTTTCTTCGCCAGAAATAAAATCTGGGTCACATATTAAAATACCACATAAGAAATCCGTAGCAGAATGAAATCAGTTTATTGAACCGTAACCTAGAAAAACGAATTGCTATTTCTTCACTGATGTTAACTTTATATGAAAATACAAACAAAAATGTTATGGTTTAATGACCTAAATGACACGTTTTAGCGCGATAAGTTTTTAAAAAAATATTTTTTTTAAATCCTGCCAAACTTTTACTATAAGTTTGATAAGATCAAAAAATTCGTCGTAGATTCCTAATAGAGTGCTGTTATACTTGTACCCGCTCATACACTTCAAGAGGTGTACATAAATTCGTCTATTTAACCTTTAGTAAAATTTTTGTTATGAATTTTCTTTTTTCTATTTATAGAGCTAAACGGAATATTAAAGAATAGTAACAGTTTTAAGTTGACTTCCTTATCGAACTCGAGAGTCGCCCAACATGCTATGGAAACATATGTTCAGAGCGTCTATGTGGGATAAACGGAAAATTCCACAGAAAAACGAGAGATTGTAAAACGAGTAAGTATGACGACCCACCCCCCTCGCCAGACTTTTAGTTCGACCCCAGCGCAATGAAACGCTTCCCGTGGTAGAATGTTTCTAGTGAAGAGGTAGCCGTTGAGCTTTGTTAATTCTATATTAAAACAACAATACGAAACGGTCTTTATAAACGCAATGTTGAGTCGCGTCCGTCAGCGCAGATCGCGAGTGGTTCGCCTTGAAGGACCGCTCGCTACCGTACGTCGTCGCCGGGATTGCGACCAACATATATAGAGCCATCGGCAATCCCACGGCCATGTAAAAAACGATACATAATATAGAGTTAAAATATTTTTTTTGTCATACATATATAACTAAAACTTAATTTATAGCACATTTTTTTTACATTTCTTACCATTTATGTCAATTGATGATTTTTAGAGTATCATAGCAAAATGGAAAAAAAACTGTACAACGGCAATGGCTAAAACTTATAATTCCACCCGGTGACGTCACGCTATAAGACTTTTCAGTACAATATACCTACTTACCTACGTGAATATCGATCCAAGAAAAAAAATTTTTAATTTGTTTCTTAAAATTGTCTATTCTTTCGAAAAAAAATATAACGGACTTTAGTTCAAAAATTTGGGAATGGTCAATTGTCTGTCAGCTGATCTGTCTGTCCGTCACAACCATTTTGCTTGTAGACTATCCCCGAAAGTAGAAAGGCGAAAGAGCGAAAAACCGCCGAGTAGCAAGCAATTTTCGTGTGGCTACCTATTTTCTGCACTTTAATGTATGAAACGTTATTGAGTGTTATGTATTACTAAAACCTAGACTAAATTTGTTAAAAAGATATGTATATTTCAAATCGTTTGGCCCAGAAACAAATACACCGCTGTTTGTTAAAAAAAAAAAAACTAAAATCGCAAAAAATATTATAAATAATTTTACTGTCGGAATTGTGTTATATTTGTAATTTTAGCTATGTTTTTACATTTAAAAACATAAAATAGAAAGATTTCATACAATTTTTTTACTAGAACATAACAAAAAAAAATATCGCAAAAATACGCGCAAAAATGTCGACGGTGCTCCTGAAAAAACTATTCAATTTTTTAAATTTATCACCCCATAATACTTATGCAGAACGACTATTACCTCTATGCTGTCAAAAAAGATATGGTAAATTGGTTTATGAAGCACGATATTTCTGTACATCTTAATTTAACTTAGCGACAAATATGTTACAAAATAAATTAAACTTATATAAAATACTACATATATAAAATTTTTGCAAAGTATGTAGGTACTGAAATTGTTTTAATAGGACCCAAACAATCCAATTGTAAATAGTATATGGACAAAAAGTTATGATGTAAAACAAATATTAGTAAACAGTAGCAGAATTAAAAGAATTATCGATGAATATTAAATATAATAAATTGGCCTCGATGAATGGTAAAAAGTTTGTAATCTGCGATAAAACATTAATACTGTTGCTGCTTATGTTTTGTCGTATACTTTCCCATTTTTTAAACGATCCATAAGCAAATACCAACACAAGCCAAGAATGATATAGACGGAATTTCTTCAATTCATAAACTAAAATAGCACCTTCTGGTCATTGAACCAGCCGACTACTAGTTTGTCGACCCGCCTGTATAGATTATCTACTAAAACAAACGTTCTTTACGCAAAACTAAAAAAATACTCGTCACCAATCGGTAAACCGACAGACCTATCATTATCACAGTAAGTGACATTAAGAATCAGTATTTTTAACAATACAGACAGCGCTATGGAGAAACATTGCTATTTATATCCAGACAACATTTGTATTGCGACTCGTTTTTCCTGTTAACGATGTAATTTCACGGCTGTAATACTTGACAGTAAACATATTTCTAAAGTATGGGTTATCATTGTGTAATTATCTGATTAACAGAATAAAAAAAGAATAAATCGCTTAGAGAACGAAAGTTGTCGATATGGCCCAAACAATAGCAAGTCGCAGTGGCAGTGGGCCGACCACATCTGACGACGACGACCGACGACGGCCTATACCTATGTCCAGCAGTAGACAAAAAGTCTGATTACGAGGATGTGCATGTAAAAACATACTAAGATCGAACTAGTTTTAAATTATATACTTAGCTTTTACCATGATACATACATAGCCACAGGACAAGTACATAGTTGTTTAATCGAAACGTTATTATTTCGTAAGCACGAGTATCATCAATATTTAACACAGTAGTGGCCAAACAACGCCATGTTTCTCAAACAGATCATGCGTAGGCGCAACGTGCGCCACCTGCAAGCCACAATACCGATTCGCGGCGATGACGTCAACGAAATGAGAATTAGAGAATAGTATTTTCAGTCGGCTTAATCTCAACCATCATGCGATTGGGTGAAGTGAGAGCATTTTCACTGCCTCTAAGTGCAATGTGATTGACGTCAAACCGTCATAGAACTCTTTGTATAAACATATTAGTACGACAGTGATGTCAGAGGCCTAATCTGTGTCATGTATCGCATTAAGTATTTCGCAATGGTCAGAATTTTCATTTCCATATTCACAATAAGTGTTGTTTTCTTAGTTCATACCATGTTAAAACATTTACATAATATTTTTTTCCTCGTACGGGACAATAACAACAAATTGCGTTCTATATAAAGCACTTACGTCACAGATTTTGATAACGTATAGCATTTTATCTATATCCATAGCAAGATAAACATTGGTGTCTCAGAGAACACATGCTAGACGCCAAATCAATGACCATCACCGAAATCGATTGTTAGAGGTCATCGCCCTTCCGGCTACCCAATGACGATTCGACCTCTTCCATCCGAGTCGTGTTCATCGACCGATAGCGACCTCTAAACACTTTTGATTTTTGAGCGCACACTTACCATCAAATCGGTATAAAACTTCCTTTGTGCAATCAGTTGGACGACCGCTTAGTCTAGTGGGTAGCGACCCTGCCTACGAAGCTGGAAGTCCCGGGTTCGAATCCCAGGTCGAGTCAGTATTTATATGTTGAATATTGATACTGGTACCTTGTTGTCTTGGGTCTTGGTTGTTATATGTATGTGGTGTCTTCGCTTGGTACCCAAAACACAAGCTAATGCTTAGTTTGGGACTCAGACGTTGTTGTCTTGTATACGTTATTATTATTATAGTTTTATTATTCCGAGACATTAAATCATAACATATCTAAACTATTCACACGTTACATTGTTTCTAGCGCTAATATCTCTAGTGGAAATCGTATAAATCTTTCCATTTATTACTTTCGGTTCAGTTCAACTGGGGAAACTACTGCCAAGCTATTTGTCATAAAATGGCAAGGGAATATATTCCCAGAATCGCGACAAAACAATGTAATTTCTGCCTACGAACTTAACGAGTCATCGCTCTGAAATGTTTTTTATTTGGGATGAGACAATCGCGAACTACGGAGAACTTATGAACATTAGTAATTTTAAAAAAAATCATTTTAAACGATAAAATGTTATGATTAATTATGAAAAATATTCATCAAAGTTGTAGCTAACACAAATTTTAAACATGAAACAAATTACAAAACTAGATTTTTTCCTAAGGTCAAAACACTCAACTTTTATGTGTTCTCCCAATAAAAATGACTTTATAAATTCTACGTCATAGAGGGGAGAGCGAAATTCTCGACCTCCGGGATCAAATAGTGTGAGTGATATACACAACAGTCGTATTTTTTTACTAGTGGGGTACCTAATTGGCCACATTATGTACGCGCAACGACCGCGGCCGCGCTGCCGTCCGTGTGAATCGGCCATCGTTCGAGACACATTCGCATATCAAAACACACATTTAAAGTTTATCGCTCCACATCGACGGTTTTAAGCGTTACATTGACTTTGATAAGCTAGTTAGGACATTGCTCTAATTCGCATCATCTACACTCGTCTATTATAATGTGAGCCCAATTCATAATACTTGGCACTGTTAATCGATTGACCTATCAAATTATAATTAAACGTCCTTTATGTGTTTGATGTCGAATACCGTTATCAATATGACGATGGCCACTAAAGGCACCTAATGAAGTGGGCCATGCCATCTGTTTTTGGTGACATACCGAGTTCCTTTCTGGTGTAGTGCCTGTGGTGGCCGTTGTGTGAGTTCGTGGTGCCGAAGGACTGGCCCATCTTGAATGTGATCACTTCACTTTGCGTACGGTGTCTCTCGGTCAGATACCTTGTACTCAGTACTATAACCTCGATCGTGTGCGTATACGCGATATAGTACAGAAGGCGTATCGTTAGCGAGCGCGTCCGTGCGTCGCAATGATCCAAAAAGTACTGACTAGATTGTGGCCAAACGGCGGCGGTAGCGGTTACAGAAGCGGCAGCGGTGACTGCAGCGGCGCGGCGGGTGACCGATAACCTGGCCGGTGCACTCGCTTGACCCACATAGGCGGGTCCCGATCTCGGCGCGACAGCTGACACTAAAAGCCTTTGTAACGCAATAACGTTAAAATTAATTTAGCTTTGCATCCCAGTTGTTACGAATATGATTAAGTACGGTTGCAGTGTCGTATTAAATGTACATTTCAAATCCAAATCCAACTCCATTAATAAAAATTCTAATCCAAAAGAAAAATTCAAAAATTCACTAAAAACCATTCAAAGGCGCCATCTCAACGTGAGGTCTCTCCAAAATCCACGTTTCTGAGGTTTTCAAACACATTGATTGATTACAAAAAATTTAGTAAACAAATTTTTTGACATTGAAAATAGACGTTTTTAAGGATAAAGTGCCTTTTTCCGTGAAAGTATGACAACAATTATTAATGTGAAAGACTAATGACGCGCTGAATCGGGAATAAAAACAAGACTTCTTCAGGTGACGCTCGTCTCTGTGATGTAAATGCGCCCCTCTCCCCCCACGTCAGCCATCCTCCTACTCTACGAAGCAAAAATATTGCACACGTATATAGATCCGAAAACTATAGCATGATCTGACGATCAGGTTTTGTTGATAAAAAAACGCAATCGTAATTACGTATATTTTTTTGCAGCAAGGATCGTCTTCTCACAAGAGACCTACTCCTCAATGTTCAATCGAATCCAATAGAAAGAAATCTTACAGATATGTGTGGTTTGAACGACCTTCGATAATTATAGTACTATCATCGAGCTGATCAGATGATACAATTGAAGGTGAATAACAGACCCTTCAATAACTACTAGTAAACCTACCGAGTTTGGGTTCATTAGATTTGTCTTCACTTACATTTTACATAGCACATGATGATGAGAGTCTGGTGATGAAACTGACAAGTAGTGATACCAAAAGCCATCAATGGCTACTAGTAAACTCACCGAGTTTACGCTCATTAGAGTTGTCTTCACGAGCACTTTTCATAGTACATGGTGACGGAGTGTGGTGAGGCAGCTGAAAGACGGATAACGGAACCATCAACGGCTACTAGTAAAGTCACCGAGTTTGCCCACATTAGACTTGTCTTCACAAGCAATTTTCACAGCACACGGTGACGAGATCTGGTGATGCAGCTGAAAGGCGGATAACAGAACCCATCAATGGCTACTAGTAAACCAACCGAGTTTGGGTTCATTGTTTTTCTTTTCACCAACATTTTTCATATGGTGACGAGGGTTGGATGATGGAATTGGAAGATGATAACACAATCCATTAATGGCTACTAGTAAACCCAGCGAACTTAGGTTGATTACGTTTCCCTTCACGAGCTTTTTTCATAGGGCACTGTGACAAGGATCTGATGATGAATCTGGATAACAAAACCCAGCAATAACTGACGATATACAAAATTTCAAATATTTAACACAAACAGAAGTATTTTTTCTTTAATTTCCAATACTCAGTAGCCTACACTATTCCAATGCCATGTGATTTTGATTGTTCATATCTGCCAGACGCGGCATCCCCTGACAGATTGTTATTTCGTTTATAAATTTTAGAGGGATGTACAAAATATCAAAATGTATGGAAACGATATTGAAAAAAAAGGCTAAATAAAAAGTGGAAATTTTGTGCCTAATCGGTTAGTTTGTTATACTTTTACGAACAAGTGATCGATGTTGGTAATTTTTAATTGTTAATCTTTTACAGGGCTATTGTATTCTACACAACAGTTCTTGGAAATAGGTCGCTCAATTCATATATACGGGTTACAGTAGCCCAAGTTGGGTTTGCGAATCGAGGTGTAAACGTCGCCATTTCAAAATTTCTTAGGCGTATGGGATTATACTAATCTGTGGTACTGGAACTTATGAAATGTCATTATACGAGGGGTGATCAAAAACTATCCAAAATTAGTATGAACGAAGTAACATTTGAAAAATTATATATTATATCTTTCAACATAATCTGCTTCCATACGAGGGACGGCTGATAAAAAATGTACTTTGTTCAACAAAATACTAAAAATGCTACTGACCACTATTGCGCTGTATTCATTGTTTTTTTTTTAAATTCAGCGACGTTCATTTGTTTATCGGTTTTAGTTTACTAAAGGCGCGACTTTGTTTGAAACATGTCAGAGGAAAATTTAAAAATGTTGAAAATTGAGATTCATGCTGTGATTAAGTTACTCACAAAGCGCATGTTAAATGTGTTTGGTGATTCTTGCCCTTCTGAATTCGTTATAAAATTTTGGTCAAAACAATTCAGACAAGGTCGTGAGAGCTTAGAAGACGACCCCCGCAGTGGAAGGCTTGCTTCAGCAGTCACGGTTGATAATGTGGACAAAGTGAAGCAACTGACCTTCGCAGGCCGCCGAATTAAACAATGGGAGATTGCTAGGGATGTTGGCATCAGGAGCGAGTACACAAAATTATTGACGAACATTTAGGCATGACTAAAGTGAGCGCTCGTTGGGTGCCGAGAATGTTGACGCCATTTTACCGGCAGCGTCGAGTCGAATGTTGCCAAGAATTTTTAGACATGAGCAGTGGTAAGGAAGAAATTAACTCACGAATAGTTACCTGTGATGAGACTTAGATTCGGCAATGGAACCCAGAAAGCAAACAAAAATCCATGCAGTGGAAATTTAAGGGAGAAAAGCCACCAAGAAAGTTTAAGGTCTGCCCATCCGCAGGGAAATTGATGGCTACAGTACAGTGGTATGTCAAGGGGATTCTTATGATCGATTACATCCCTAAAAAACTACAATAAATGCCGACATTATGCCAATTTACTTTGCCAGTTACGTGAAAAAATAAAAGACAACCGGCCTAGTGCGAATCGGACTCGCATACGAAGGGTTCCGTACCACCATACGATATGAAAAAACGAGCTCGAAGTTAATCGAACTTAAGCATTAATCATTATTATTATTTTATTTAAGAATTATTGTATAAATATATTTTATTTTTATTTTGTTAGTTACTTAGAAGGCGTTCTATCCTCTCTGGCAAATCCGAAAAGTAATAACATAAGTGCACTGATAGCTAGAGACAATTTTTATTACTTATTTTATTACAGTGAACCTTTGACTTTTAGTATCGATAGTGAAGAAAATAAGCTGAGCAAAGGAAAACGTAAATTTATAGTACCTAGTAATACAATGTAGTATTCATCATAAAATGTTTTTTTTTTTTAATTATCTTTTACAATAACATCACAAAGATAAAATGGATCTACTTTCCGCTTATTGGTTAAACGCTATCTGTCATTTTCTATGGAATTTTTACAAAATATTTACATATAAAAGTACATTTTATAAGTTACTCTATTACTCGTTAAATAATACAGTCTAGTTAGCTGTGATAGTTTTCCTTTTAACTACGTTATACATATATACTCCTGTCATAGATTTTTTACACATATCCATAAATAACGGTTTAGCTGGTAGAGGGGTTGGGGGGGAGGGGGAGACTCACATGACTCTAATAAAAATTAGGACTTTAGGAGTGCACATTTCAACAACTGTTGACTTAAATAAAAAAAAATGTTTGAAACCTTGACATCATTTTTCAAGACCTATCGTTTGGTACATCTCGCGTTAATATACGGTGATTTTTTTTGAACTTCAGTTACATGTATGGTTATATTATATATAAAATTTTGTTTTCTTAATTTCACTACGTCATTAGTAGCGGTTTATGGATTACACCTGCCTTCCAAATTTCATCTATATATTGCCAATAGTTTCCGAGAAAAACCCCAAATAGACAGACAGACAGACAGACAGACGGACGGACGGAGGTGGCGAAACTATAAATGTTCCTTTTTTGCCATTTAGCTACGGAACCCTAAAAACGAAGAGGTAAACTTCGGAAAGGAATTCTGCTTTTGCACAACAATGCTTCAGTTCACACAGCTCATCTTACGAAGGCCACCATAAATGAGTTCGGTTTTAGAGAAATTAACCACCCCCCCTATAGTCCAAATTTGGCCGTCTGTGACTACTTTTTATTCAAAGATCTCAAAAAAAAACTAAGAGGACACACATTTTCTACGGATGAAGAAATGATGGCTGCCGTAAATGACCATTTTGATACCCAAAAAGAAAATTATTTTTATACCGGCCTAATGTCTCTTATTGATAGATGTAATAAGTGCATTACAGTCGCAGGGGATTATATACAAAAATAAAAAATAAAATACATTTATGACTTATTTCTTTCATTGTTAGGTAAATTTGTTTCCAGCCGCCTCTCATATCAGCATGTGTATTAGTATAAGCACTTTTTTTTTCATTTTATGCAGTTCTCTAAAATTCTATTTCATTTCCGCACTTGTTCACATACGTATGCCAATGTGATCTTACATTGAAACATATATGTGATTTCTGTTTCATTTTGCAACTAGTCATTCTGCGACTTAAAATTTCAGAAGTCGCCATGGATGTAAATAATTAAAAAGAAAACAACAATATTTTGCGAGATGACTCCGGGAAAAATCGGCGATTAAACCGAGGAAGTTATTTCGTCACGACGCAACGTTACAAACAACGCGTCATTTGCCGATAAGAAGCATATGACTGATAAAGTTGTTGAATTAAATTACCACCACTGCATAATCATATACATATATTTACTTGCAATAATTGTGCATAAATATCTTAAATTCATAAATATTGAACTTCTTTTTTTTTTTAAGAGTAGAGACACCCATCCATAAGAGCTCTTTTACGAATGTAATAAGCAAAATTTTCATAATTTCCTGAGTATGATAATAGGAATAATAAATGACATGTTAATTTTGAGATGAGTGCTCATTAGGGATGTTCATCAAAGATAACTGTTTCAATAACAATATGAGTGATGACTTATTGTTGTAAAATATAAAGATAACGTATCTATTGTGGTTGTTGACTTTGCGGAGATAACACGAAACCAAATATTTAATTAATTCGTATAGTGAAAAGTTCCAGTGTTCGTAATATTAATATTTCTTTTGTAATTTTTTTAATTTTAAACGGTCAATTCTGTTGTTGAGATTTTGATGTGGAATACAAAATCTTAAAGAAACAAAAACGCACTTTTGCATCCTATCGATATTACCAAAGAATATAATACTTATGACATCGGCGTTTTACACACTTACTGGTTTTCAGAAGCTTCATCGATCACATACCTGCAACAAAAAATATCTAATGTATAACCTCAGCGTATAACAAATAACAAACAAATTGAGAGTATTAAGTGGCACAGAGCACCGACCACATCCCGCTGAGAGAAATTCAGCATTCCTGTAAGACCAAATTCCATGTCTACTGCAATTCAATATTATGTTTGTGATTTTCCTTAAGGAAAACACTTTAAAGTATCGAACGAATAGTCGCGTAGCCAGAGAAAAATTACTTACGATAATTCCAATGATCTTCGTTTTTGGTGAGTGGATAGATAAAGTGCATTCTGAGCTATTGTCAAAAAGTTAGAAGTTTTAGGGCTGTGCTAAGGGTGTGGCTAGGTATTTCTTAATATTTCGTGTAGCACGCTGTATATAGATTTAAAATTTGAAATTTTGATTGGGTCATAATGAGAACTAACTTAACCTCGCGTTGTAAAATTTTTAGAAAGATAACATAAGGGATATTACGAAAATTAAATAAAAATAACAGTCTGGTCGTGGGACATTAAATTTCATAAAAAAATTTTTATAATTCTAAAGCTGTTCCTTTTTCGATAAGTGGATAGACAAAGTGGATTGTGAGCTATTATCAAAAAGTTAGAAGTTTTAGGGCTGTGCTAAGGGTGTAACTAGGTATTTCTTAATATTTCGTGTAACACACTGTATAAAGAATTTAAATTTGAAATTTTGAATGGTTTTTAATTAGAACTATCTTAACCTCATATTGTAAAATTTTTAGAAAGATAACATAAGGGATACTACGAAAATTTAAAAAAATAAGTTGGTCGTGGGACATTAAATTTCATAAAACAGTTTTGATAATTCTAAAGCTGTTCGTTTTTTAATGAGTGGATAGATAAAGTGCATTGTGGGTTAATATTAGTAGGATTAAAATTTCAAATTTTAATTCTATATACAGTGTGTTACACGAAATATTAAGGAAAACCTAAGCCATTCCCTTAGCACAGCCCTAAAACTTCTAACTTTTTGACAGTAGCTCACCATGCACTTTATCTATCCACTCACCAAAAACGAACAACTTTAGAATTATCAAAACCTTTTAGTAAAATTTAGTGTCCCACGACCGGACTAGAAACAGAAGCTAGGTGCACGATGGGGCCGTTGTCTGCTATCTATACCTATACGGCATATGACAAAAACACTAGAAGATCGATTCAAATTGCGCTCACTAACATTTCTAACTCGTATATGAACGAAAATCGTCAAAGTAACGAATTAAAACGCAGAATCCCTATTTTCATGATCACCTTTTGTATTGTTAGCCATCGTAAGCCGCTCGCAAATGTACGAACGAAAAATACACGGCAGGCGCTAAGCGAGTAAATATTCTATTGAGATGTCATTTAATGTCGAAAGGCACTAAATAGGTAACATCGCGCATTCTATATAAATTTCTATTTGAATTGAGGAACGCGGTCCTTCTGGGTCTTACCGCGACACGGACATTTACGAAAAAACCTTTTGGCAGTAAATGTTTTAAGGTGAAGTGTACCTTGTTCGATCCACGCAAAACTGAACAAATAAAGGGAGGGTGTGAGGGATGACGAGCGCCAAATGTCCTTTTATTTTTGTTTCTATATGACAGTCGAAATATTTAACTTATTCCATAACCAATTCGCACACATATGCATAACAATTATTACGATTGATATCAAATTGACTTTCAATCGGCAACCAGCTATGCGATTGAAAAATAATAACTACTAAGTTCCATATCATTCTATTTTAATTTCATTTTAATTTCATTTCAGATTTAAAAGGGACTAGATGACCTTGTGTAAACAAAAAAATTATTGTGATTAAGTGAAATAAAAGTTTTAAATGACCGAAACGTTCAGTTCACGAACTGGTGGCACATATTTTTTTTACAATTTTATCTTTAATTGGACTGTTGAAAAGTGGATTGCAAAACGTGCAAAAGCGGTTTTAAGATGTGCATTTTGCTGGCTTTGCAGGGTTCTCGCCGGAAGAGCCGGAAATATGTATTTGAAATGGCTGTTCTTGCACAAAGATATTCTTAAAACATTAGTTCAATAAATGTATGCGTTTGGGGAATCTAGTTTAGAGTTTCCTTTGCCCGTTGACTATTTCTGAAACGCAGTATAGGTCGTAAAGTCGCATGTTACTCGTTAAAAAGCAAATGAATGAGTAAAAATATTAAATAAGTTGAATAGAGTTAACGCAGAATCGACTTTTGAGCAATCGCGACTTTCAACCCTGACAAGTTTAGAAAGTCAGACGTAGTTGTCACGAGGCGTTCATTAGAAGACTATGTCATGCTTCTCCTCTGTGACCTCGCAAATATTTACACATACTGATTGGCTGCACGTTACACGTCTGTTTTTTACTAATTTTATCCCTACGTTATAATTACAACCACTCCTACTGCCTCTGCCACCTCTTTTTCCGTTTCCATGTTGCCTAGTTTCCTGTCTCGATTCCCGTTCGCGTAATATTCTATCAGATGAAACACCGGGTTTCGAAAAATCCTATGTGAAATCTGAATCCTGAATAATCCTATATGAAAATTTCAAGAGGAGTTATGTGTATAATGCTCATTCTTCTTTATTGCCATCTTATTCGAATTTTCGTGACGTAAAATTCACGACCACTCTGTGATATTATAATACGGCAAGATTTATTTACCTTATGTATTGTGCTAGATACTTCTTTTTTATATTCCAGTAAGGAATGGTCGTTGACTTTTCCGTATATTGTAATATTTGTTGTAGTAATGTTGGAAGATAACTTTATATATAGTTTAACTAGTAAAATATTTGTTTGTGTTATAGTAATTTAATAGAAGTAATATTAAGTCAAATAATAGATTTCATGGTTTTAACCATAGATGTATCACATTGGTACATCAAAGGTACATCAAACGTGGTTTGATTGGTATATCAAACTTTCGTTACCTTGAACATTAAATTGTATAATTTTCAATTTAAGAGTATCGGGTAGTTTCAAACAAACATGCATTTAACTTCAAAAATGACGGATTTTCATAAATTATCATTTACCCATTCAGGGGTAGAATTATGAAAAATCGTTTCTTAGTGGATACTTAGGTCACAAAAAAACCAAACGTCCGTCCGAATTTTGTATGATTCGCTTCGGCAGCCCTTAAACGTGAAGGAATTCATGAATAAACTTTAATCACTAATTTTACCGCTCTATGGATTAAATTTTGATAAACCAATGTTTCCATAAATTTTGGGAGATTCGTTTCTGTGGTTTCATCTCGTTATTATTGATGATCGAACGAGTGAGAGATATTTCGATTTTCATCGCGATATGACTCAGATCTGACTCATCTGACACATGTTAAAGTAACATTTTCCTGTCCAACATTATGATGATGTGATGACCCCACCCCGGCTGTGATTTTTATTTTCATAACATACGTTTTATAATAAAGATTACGCGTGTTTCCCAGAGCTGTCGGCGGTGATTACAGATCGCCACTTGGTACGGTCCTTACATACTTACCTCTTTCGTTTTATCCACGATCATCGATCGATTCATGCAAGCTACTCGGTTGCGGGTCCATAAAGTATAGCGTTTCTAAAGAAGGCGCCATAAAAAATACGTCGCCACTGTGGTCAACCTATACCGATACATCGTTCATCTCACATTTCCGTTCCATACATTTCTTTTGTTACTACTTTCATTCATGCTCTCGATGCTTATAGCCAAATCACCTCGAACGTAACATTTTCCAATCTAGTAATCATGTATTCTCTCAAACGATACCGTTCTCCCACACCACTTGCTTCCATGTATCTTTCAAAAATATTCTACATACCACGCTGAGTTCGCAATGAGTTGGATTCGCGCACTCAGATGTCAAACTTTATGTAGTCTGCGGGTACGCCTACTCGTATAAGGACATGCCACACTAAGGCTACTCAAACTAAGTAAAATCTATTTCTTGTACTTATTCATTAAATTTCCAAACCGTTGTAATTTTCCTGTAAATTTACAAAGTAATGTTTTTGGATTTTTTTTAATGACAATATAAAAACAAAAAGGATAATATTTTCATATACTAATTATACTTTTCCTTAATAACCGTAATCTATGTGAGACCTCTAATTTTATTCTAAAATCTTTGGTGCAACCTACGGTAAAAACGTACATACCTACAATACTACTGAACGTTCGTAACTCCTACACATAAATTACATTATCTGACAAGTTAGATAGAGTAAAAGTTTTACATGGGTAACAAACGATTTGGCTTTTTTCTAAACTACTCATCTTACCGAGTAGCATATGAAAATAATTGTGAAAGTAAAAAGCAATATTCTTCGTTCGTTATTGGACTTAAAATTTAGATACAAACTTTTCAGTGGAAAAATCAAATACATGCGTCGCTTTGACAACATACATACGTTTTACCGTTCCCTGCGAGTACCCCAGGTAGGTACTCAATAATTAAAACCTTTTTCATTCCCAGTTGCAGAGCTAAGCTTGGTCTGTAGTCTGGTTTCTAGAATCTTTTACGTTGATATTTTCAGCAATTCCTTTCAATGCTGTATTTTGTAATTAATATGTATATGCTTCACTATTGCTGTACCTTGTCCGTGTCTGTCAATAGTACAATAATTACTTAATCTCTATGAAAAAGGTCTACGCAGATAAGATAAATGTATTCGTAGCTAACAGCGAATATTAAATCACAAATAATAATAATCTGATCATTTGGCATGGTACACCCCTACTAGCTACACAAAAAATAACGATTTATCTTTATTTACTCTTAATTAGAGATTACCTTCTGCCTGACTTCATCGGGACCGGTACCGGAACGGGAACTACGTGCGACCCCGAGGTCTTTCTCACAAAAGCCCAGGTAAAATAAGGAACAGAAAAATTTGCAAGGACAATCTTACATGTGATAAAATTTTAGATCTTTCTCTTCTCCACAGTTTTGACGAAAAACCTATAAAAAAAATCAAACACTAAGTTTATCTGCGGCTCCGCCCGCTCACGTGTAACCATTTCTTGACCATACCGTACTGCGGTTCCGTTTCACAACCAGAATATTAATTCGTCTTCTTTAATTTCTGATCTAGATTAGTTTTGCATTCCAAAGGAACTTCAAACCAAAATATACCTAAGTAACTAAAGTTTATAATATAGGTACTGTATAAGTATATGCTAAGGTTTAGTAACAAAGTTGTATTCTAGTAAATTTTATTGAAATATGCGACTTTTTCCGTGCGAGTTGACTACTAACCCGATACAAGATTTCGGTCGTTCCCTTCAACCTAAACAACAGTTTGTAGCCGAAACAGCTGACGACAACGGTTCGCCTACACCGGCGCAACTGCCTTCACAAAATATACACCCGCCATTTACGTGTATCTGCACGTTCAACACATAATTCACTTCATACTGAGAATCAAGCTGTAGTCAGGTTGATCCGATATGCGATTGTCGTGACTCGGTGTAGTGTCCAACTACAGGAATCTCAATAACTACTATACTTCGCCTATCTATAACACTTATTTATAAGTCAGATATTACAATTTACGACACTCGTGAATGCGTCTTAGTCCTCTCGTCCTAGAAGAGGGAGTTAAACTTCAAAGTGCAATCGATATGCGACTGCTCTGTGCGCGAAATAGTTAACGACTCCCCTTACTTAAAAAGTCTTTAAATTATTAAAAGAAACATTTAATTTTTGTTCTAATGAGGACAGGGTTATCCTGTTTTGTTTTTTTTTTTTTTTTAATTAAAGAACAGATACATTTATGTTGCACAAAGGTAAACCTACTTCAAAAACACGCAAAAAGTTATAAAACAATATACGGCATTAAATCTATACATTTCTATATACAATTGAAAACTTAAATAAAAGTTACAGTCTAGTGTTCAACGTACCAAAAATGAAAACTTATTACTCTTTCTAATTCTAAATTATTTCACGTTATTTACACAAAGTGAAAATCATTTAATTGGACAACAGTAATAAAATAAGATACTTCGGATTATCTAATGATCTACCTAATTGCTATGCGTTTCACCAGTTAAGAAACATATAACTTACACTTAGTCAATAGTTTCCATTAGTTACGAATTTGGTCTATTGTTCTCCAGGATACAAGTTTCTCCAGTAAAATTATGTCAATGAGTAAAATACTTCAATGAAAATATTACACATTAATAGAAACACCCAAAAGCGCCACCTACTGAATAATTCATGTAATTTTTATTTTTCATTTACGGGCTCTAGATGGCGCCACAAGGTATAAGATGTTTTTTTAAAGGCGATAGTTTTTATTGTGCACGTCATGTACATAAACTGTATTTATTACCTTTTTCTTTATTTACAGGAAATAACTAATGTGGGAAACTACTAGAAGTAATTTAGTTTAACATTTGACTATTAAACAATAAATATTTTATTAATAAAATCACAATAAAACTAGCTGTGATATTACTAATAACAAAATTAAAGATCAAAGAGTCTAATCACTCCGCCCAGATAACCCGCTCCTCAGTTCAGATGTTTGATAAAATGTATTCAAATACAATAAATACTTTATGGTTACAACGTAAGGAGTAACAGAACGGGTTCCCGTGGCGATTTCGACGTTAGGATGTCTTGTGTAGGACCCTGTAAAGATGACACCTTACACGTGATATGTATTGACATATGTCGCCCTGTCTTGTACAGACGAGAACGGTTGGACGATAGAAAAGCCACTACACAAAAAACAGTCCAGTGGAAAAACAACCTATTTATTTAACAAAAGATGGAGCTACCATACAAAGAAATTATTTAATTTTTTTTTGTGGTCACATTTGTACGTTTTATGGTTTTAGTTCTGAGGTTTCAGAGGGCCAAGTGTGAGTTTTTTACTATTAACTGTGTCGTATGCGTTTTTAATAATTTGTATGGAAACTCGTACAGCACATCTAGCGGTCGTTTTAGGTAACTACGAATTTCCATACAAATTACGGAAGACGCATACGACGTAGTTAATAGTAAAAAAACTCGCACTTGGCCCTCAGTTGATAAAACTTAATACGTGACTCAAAACTCAAAACCTTTACTGAAAGTAGGTAAACATCAGTTTTACACTTTTTCACGTCAAATATTCAAAACACATTAATAATAATGAGCAATGAATAGCCAAATCAACACAAGTCACAATGTCACACATGTCAAATTGAATTATAAACATTATAATCAAAATAATAAAGCACTCGAAAACAACAGTATGTAAAATACAAACTGTACATCTAATTTAAAAACAATAATAATCAAATTCCATGTCAAAGCACTCAATAATCACATATGAACAGTCAGGAAATCCGTATCCCATACACTTTTGTCATGTAAATAATCCTCAACTCTATAATAGCCTTTTTAGATAAGATTTCCTTAACATATTTCTTAAATTTATTTTCATGCAGTCTTAGTATACCATCAGGAATTTTATTATAACAGCGTATACACAGGCCCATGATCGACTTGTTTGTTGATTTGGGACAATCTATAATATGACTGTGCTATCTTATTACTAATCCTTGTGTTAAAGCTATGCCTGTCACAATTTCTAATAAAGTCAGATTTATTTTTCCAGTCACGGCTTCTAATATTATAAATGGCTCTTATGGGTCTTTTTTGTATGATAACGACGGACTCCATGTCCGGTGCCTGGCCCCAAAGTAACAAGCCGTATGACATCACACTATGAAAATAGCTGAAATAGACCAGCCGTGCCGTAGCTATGTCAGTGAGCTGCCTAATTTTCCTCACCACATATGCAGCCGAGCTAAGTCTACCCACTAACTTTTTTCAAATTCAAACGATTTATTTGCCAGAGACATGATACATAAACAATGGTATTTTAAAATTCCAACATTCCAGCATGCTCTTACTTGAATAAAAGTCTGCAAATATAAAATAAAACATAGAGTTAATTGAAGACTAACATGTCAATTTATAATATAACGTACATAAATTATAGTCACAAAGAATTTAATTACATTCACAATCCATTAAAATCATAAAATAATAAGAATTAATCAATTACATATTATCATTTAAAAATTCACTAATATCATAATAACATTTGCTTAAAAAAAATTCTTTACATCGTTTTTGAATTATCAATTCTTTCTATCCTTGAAAATATCAGGTAAACGGTTATAAATTTAATAAATAATAATGCCATGTCTCAACCTGGAAGACACCAGACCATGGTATGCTGTCTGCGCTGCTGCTTGGGAAACTGTGAGTCTCAGCTTATTCAAAATTTATACATACTTATCAAGCTTATTACACAGACAATCATATGTGACTTCCAGTTACAATATTTATCAATTGTCAAGCCCAAAAATGTTGCCTCATTTACAACTTCAATTATATTATTATGATTGATGTTCAAGTTATAAGATTAGCTATTATATGTTTGAAATTCAATAAGTTTAGTTTTAGATAAATTAATGTTCAAATTATTACCATGCAACCAGTCTATTATATTAGATATTCCTGTATTTGTTTCAGTTTCTAAGTCAGATTTAGTATTAGATTCTATTACTAAGGTTATATCGTCTGCAAATAAAATACAGTTTTCATTTGTAGTATCAGGTAAGTTGTTTACATATACCAGGAATAGCAGTGGGCTCAATATGCTCCCTTGGGGTTTTATATGAGGACTCCACTGTAATCTCGATTCTAATGTTATTCCCAGGAACACAGTGTCGTCATCAAAATATAATGTCTCATTATTAAGAGTGACATTCATTGGAACACTAATGTTCCAATGAAAAATTTATTCAATTTGACTTCTTAGGGTTAAGCACTAAATTGTTTGCTGTGAACCAATCGTTGATCAATTTAATTACATGGTTCACTTCATTAAAATTATTAGATTTGCTTTTCACCTCAAAAATGAGGGAAGTGTCATCAGCAAACAATACAATATTAGCAAAATCCTTAACTATTGTGGGTAAATCATTTAAATAAACTAAAAATAAGAAAGGACCCAGTATGGATCTTTGAGGTACACCCATTTTATCCTCAGACCCTAAGGATTTAGTTCCATTAATTTCTACTTTTTGTATCCGATTTCCCAGGTAAGATTTCAGCATACCAAGTGCCGAATTTCTAATACCATAGTGACTTAGTTTAGATGACAAGGTGTCGTGACATTCGCAATGAAACGCTTTTGACAAGGCGCAGAATATGCCTATAGCATCATGTGAATTCTCCCACGCACATTAAATAATATGTGGCGAATAAGAGCAACACTAGCATCGGTCGTACTGCGACTTCTTGTAAATCCAAATTGTTGAGATGATAACAATTTATTTAGATGAAAATAAGATAACATCTGACTTAACATCAGTTTTTCAAATATCTTGCTAAACACTAGGAATATGGAAACCGGCCTGAAATTCCTGGAATCTGATTTATCACCAGACTTAAATAATAGGACAATTTTGCTCTGCTCCATAAGATCTGGGAAGCCGCCTTGATCAATACATAAATTAAACAGTGTGGTTAAATAAGGTATTTATAAAAGAATTGCATAATTTTACAGACATGCCGCATAAATCCTCTGAACTCTTTTTATTCAAGGTTGCAAATGTTTCAATGATATCTTTAGTAGCAACATGACGAAACTTAAATACATCACTGCAAGGTGGGATATTTTTTTCAAGTAAGATAATAGAGTGTAAGGCAAAGAATTTAATGACTGCGTGGTTTTTAAAGGAATATGAATGAAAAAAATTTCAAAAGTTTGAGCCAATTTTTTGTTCGAGCAGACTATTCTACCTTCATTTATGAGACAAAATCAGTTACATAATGTTTGATTTTTCCTGATTCACTATTTATAATATTCCATGCAGTTTTAACTTGGTTATTTGCTAATTTTATTCTATCTGAAAGGTGATTAGCTTTAGCAATTTGACATACTTTTTTAAGAGTCCTGGAGTATGATTTTACATATTCCTTAAAACTATCATTATCCATATACGATTTTTTGTCATATAAAACAAATAAGCGATTTCTACTAACACGAATCCCAGAAGTCGCCCAGTCACTAAACTTCAGTTTGACATTTTTACTAATATATTTGCATTTAAATATCTTATCAAATTCTAATTTAAAATTTTTGAATAAGTTATTAAAAATATAATTGGGATTATTCACATTTATGTCAATTATATTCTCTTCGCTCAACTTAAAATCTAAAACATTGTTAATTTTAACTAAGTATAAGCTCTTTAGTAACTGACCTAGATTCAATAATTTCACTCTGCATAGGCTGATCAAATGTAACAGAAATACTCTGACCACTATGATCAGATTGCAGTTGATATAAAAGTTATTTATCATAATAGCGACAGTTACAAAAAATATTGTCTATGCAAGTTGCAGTCGTCAACGTGATTCTTGTTGGTTTAAGAAAAAAATTTATAATAATAATAATAACACACACAATCACAACAACGTCTAGGTCCCAAACTAAGCATTAGCTGGTATTTTGGGTACCAAGCGAAGACAACACATACATATAACAACCAAGACCCGGTGCCAGTATTAATATTCATCATATAAATACTGACCCGACCTGGGATTCGAACCCGGGACCTCCAGCTTCGCAGGCAGGGTCGCTGCCCACTAGGCTAAGCGGTCGTCAAACATTGTCGACATTGATCAATCTAAAAGATTTAAAGAGACTTAGAATACTTCTGCTTTTTGACATTGCTCTAATAAATTTATGTTGAAGTCTCCACCAAAAATAATATTCTTACTTTTCTATTTTTCTTTGAGGGTATTCTTAACACATCCTCCATTACTGATGAAAATTTATGAAAACCATGAAAACCAGGGGGCCTGTATACACATACAATGACACAATTTTCCAGCTCTACACAAGAAAGTTCTATAATCCGTTCAACTGACAAGCCAACAATATCTTTACCCTCTTTTGCCTTGATATTATTATTAAGTTAAGAGATCTGCCACATATAGCGGATTTCCGGCAGAACTAACTAACCATAAGGTGATTTTTGTAGTTTAATATGATCTGATATTCTCTGAGCCAGTGTTCAGTAACAAACATGGCCTCATAATCGTATTTTTCCAAAAATAATTCTATTTGAAGTTCTTTATTTGAAAACCCTTGAATGTTTTGATCTTATCGAACGCATATGTTTGACCTTATTCACATTATTTATATATATACATAAGGTGCCAGAGATATATAACTATAACAGAGATTATAAAAAATAATCCTCTTCAATGTTCTTAACTGACTTTATTGTGTCAACAGTTTCGAAGCATTTGTAAAAAATAAAATGAAATCATTGATGTATTCGGAGAAAAATCGAATATTATTTCTAATTGTGATACGTTTCACCCAAAGCGAAATCACTTTAAACGAAAGATCAAAAGTAAACGGTCGTGTGTGGCAGAAACGTAAAACAAAAGTAAACAGTTCAAATTGTTGCTTTAAAGATGTCTTTTGCTTAACTCCAAGTAAATCGTCACAAAATAAGTAGAGTAAATCGTTTTCTTTTCGTTTACACGTACCCTTCTCGTTCATCCGCAATGAATGATGAACGTTAACAGAATGAAAATATTAGGCCGGCGAGTCTGTCGTAGATGCACGAGCCGTGTCAACTCCGAATGAACGATTCACTTTCACGTTTAGACGATTGGTTTTGGGAGCTTCATCAAACATGAAAGGCAAAAGTAAATCGCGCCTAAGCTCAGCTTAAGAACGAATAGACAAGTAAATTACTTAAATTTTTTTGTAATTAGTTCTTTCCCCACATTAAATTTTCATGAATTTAACATAATATATTATCGATACCGATATAAATTGAAAAAAAGATTTCGATAATATACTATATAAGGGATATGTGTATGTATGTCTAATTTCAGACCTAACCTAACGTAATGCAATTAACATAAAAATACTGCTTTATGGGACGTAACAATGACATGTATAAATTATGTTTTATATACAGTTCATTCCATATAATACCTACTAGGGAATCTAATTCAGATTTAAAATAAATAGAAAATATTTATTAGTGATACGCGTTATCACGCTAACGACTATTAAATTAACTATAGCCAATGACCTTCGTCCTGTGACCGAAAAAAAAATTTACGAATACGACATGACAATGTATATTTTGCTAAAAATAGCTACATCATACGTCCAACAATCTTCCTAAAATCCTACTTGGCGAAAACAGTTCATTGATTCTTCATAATTTAGTAAACAGACCATTTCTCCCATCCTTTGTACTTGACGTTTATCTTATCTTTGTACTGGTAAAAATAAATCAGGTAGGTAATGTTATCTGGTGCATGACACAACACCACACTTATAATAAACTTTAACCAATACTTTTTAACTTCCTAAAATAGCATTGCACTTTATTAGTACGCTTGTGTATGATAGGTACAATAAACACGTTTAACCGACGGCGCGGCGGCGTACGAATGGAACACCAGATTACGTTAAGACGTCGAAAAAAGGCTATCGATGAACGTGAACTTTGAAACAGCAAAACATGCTTCCTAAATATTTCAAGGGACATAAAATATTTGGGTGCAAAAAGTCTAAAAAACTGAAATATTACTTACTAACTTTTGTTACCTTGCCCTTTACCGCAGGCGCATCACTTCTATTTTT
Source organism: Luffia ferchaultella (assembly GCA_949709985.1). NCBI lineage: Eukaryota > Metazoa > Arthropoda > Insecta > Lepidoptera > Psychidae > Luffia > Luffia ferchaultella. The sequence continues at coordinate 590,763 of OX453252.1, forward strand.
TGCACTTTAGTCGCGTAGCCAGAGAAAAATTACTTACGATAATTCCAAGTATCTTCGTTTTTGGTGAGTAGATAGATAAAGTGCATTGTAAGCTATTGTCAAAAAGTTAGAAGTTTTAGGGCTGTGCTACGGGTGTGGCTAGGTATTTCTTAAAATTTTGTGTAACACGCTGTATATGAAATTAAAATTTGAAATTTTGATTGGTTTATAATTACAACTAACTTAAGCTCACGTTGTAAAATTTTTAGAAAGATTACATAAGGGATATTGAGAAAATTAAAAAAAAATAACAGTCTGGTCGTCGGACATTAAATTTCATAAAAAAGTTTTGATGATTCTAAAGCTGTTCCTTTTTTAATGAGTGGACAGACAAAGTGTATTGTGAGCTATTGTCAAAAAGTTAGAAGTTTTAGGGCTGTGCTAAGGGTGTAACTAGGTATTTCTTAATACTTCGTATAACACCCTGTATATAGAATTAAAATTTGAAATTTTGATTGGTTCATAATTAGAACTAACTTAACTTCACATTGTAAAATTTTTAGAAAGATAACATAAGGCATACTACGAAAATTTTAAAAAATAAGTCTAGTCGTGGGACATTAAATTTCTTAAAAAAAGTTTTAATAATTCTGAGGCGGTTCGTTTTTGACGAGTGAATAGATTAAGTGCATTGTAAGCTATTGTCAAAAAGGTAGAAGTTTTAGGGCTGTGCTAAGGGTGTGGCTAAGTATTTCTTAATACTTCGTATAACACGCTGTATATAGAATTAAAATTTTAAATTTTGGTTGGTTCATAATTAGAACTAACTTAACTTCACATTGTAAAATTTTTAGAAAGATAACATAAGGGATACTACGAAAATTTAACAAAAATAACAGTCTGGTCGTGGGACATTAAAATTCAAAAAAAAGTTTTGATAATTCTAAAGCTGTTTGTTTTTTGATGAGTAGATAGATAAACTGCATTGTGAGCTAACGTCAAAAAGTTAGAAATTTTAGGGCTGTGTTGAGGGTGTGGCTAGGTATTTCTTAATATTTCGCGTAACACGCCGTATATAGAATTAAAATTTGAAATTTTGATTGGTTCATAATAAGAACTAACTTAACTTCACATTGTAAAATTATTAGAAAGATAACATAAGGGATACTACGAAAATTTAAAAATAAATGAAACAAATTTAAAAAAAAAATTTAATCTAATACAATTATATTTTTAGTCTTTCGATGGTTATTCAAATCTGTTAAATAAAGTTTAGAAACTCAAGTGGTGTGCTTCTACTGTAATTTACTTTTTGTTTCGTAACAAACACAATAATGAATTAAAATTGATAAGTTCGCTATTAGCTCTTATGTGTCCTTATCAAAGCATTTGATTATCTTACGAAAAATTAGAAGCATACATACTGTGGATTTTGTATAAATTTCGCGAACATGCGAATGATGTTACGTCCAGTACAGTCACGCGCAGAAGTGCCTTGAAATTATAACGTAAAAGACTATGTACCTACCTACTTATGCCGATTAAGTATTTTATTATCACAGTAGATAAGTGCACAGTAGATTTGCAAAACTGCCATCATAGTATCGGGTAATTATTACGTATTGATAATATTTCTCATACACTTTTTTTTGTAAAACTGATATTAACGTTTCATTACGTTTATTCATGTTTCTATATAAGTTGTAGAAAATTATTTATTTCCGTTATATGTCGGCTGATGGCTGCGTCTACATAGGTATGACATAATTCATTCTGATTGTTGTTTGATACACATGGTGGATGACTATAATTTTGTATTTTATTTCGACATAAAACAAGAAACTATCGCTTTTAATGTAAAATTGAAAATAATTTTTAAAGACATTTAAACATATTTTAAAATTTAAAACAATAATTTAATTCGTTCTTAGTTTTTGTCATCATTGTCATCAAGCCTATGTAAGTGAATGTAAGATGTTCATAAATGCTAATGAAATTAATTTATGAAATTCCACATATTTTTGAGTACCAACATACACCATGCTTCCATTTGAGGCTAAATATTTTTTATTGAGTCTGAATAAAATTCAATTCAATAACCTTAATAAACTTATTGGGCAATCATCTTTTGCATTTTTCAAAAAGCCAGCAGAAGGAAAATAAATATCAGATTTATAAACTCAGAAACGTATTTCCTCTATATTATTTGTGCTACCATTATCGACTATACCACCATTTTCTTTCTAAGGCTCATACAAACTATTGTTAATAATTTGAACACAATTTGACAAAAAACACAACAGAAAGAATTCCAGATGTTACAATTACCTTGTTTGTCGAGCTTACTACGAGTATTTTTTAAATATATCTGGGCATCTTTAAGCGCATGCAGCGTGCTTTTCTTTAAGTAATGGGGCCAGTGGCCCATTAATGTCATGGCCATTGTTGCTACAAATTTTGTCATTCTTATCGTATGGCTGAACTGAAGCGCAGGCGACATCTACCTTTGGGAAATACCAACGCTATGGTCTTGATTTACGACTTCTTGGAATCAAATAGGTACTGGGGATTTCCGATTTTTTTTGTCTGATATAAGAAATGCTTTACCGGATGTCAAACAACCAAGCGCAGACAAATATTTCAGATTTTACATGTGTCAGTACACATGTAAAATCTGAATTGTATTTTTGTACTGCGATGGTATTCCTATTGTTGAAGAGACAAATAAACAAATAAATAAAATCACCTTATCACTGTAACGTAATTTCTATATTTATTATATAGTTATATTTTATAACTTGGTCGCTTGGTTGTTTGACATCCGGTAAAGCATTTCTTATATCAGACAAAAAGAATTGGAAATCCCCAGTACCTATTTGATTCCAAGAAGTCGTAAATCAAGACCATAGCGTTGGTATTTCCCAAAGGTAAATGTCGCCTGCGCTTCAGTTCAGCCATACGATAAGAATGACAAAATTTGTAGCAACAATGGCCATGATATTTTGCATAAATTTTTAGACGATTGACGTCTTAAATTAGTCGCGTAGCCAAAAAAAAACGTACTGTAATATTAAAAATGTTCGATTTTGCTGAATAGATAGATAAAATGCACCGTGAGCTATTGTCAGAAAGTTAGAAGTTTAACGGCAGTGCTTTGTCAATGGATTAGGTATTTCTTCTTCTTCTTCTTAATTATTGGCGTTCTCTGCATATAAAGCAATTTCGCCAGAGTCGAGTATTCTGTTCGTATTTTTAAATAAAAAATAATAAGAATAGGCAGCGTCATACAGTTAACATGAAGCTTTTTCAAAATATCGTTAGAAACCACGACGTTCCACGTTTTGAAATTTTGAAAAAACTTTCAGATATTTCTTAATATTTCGTGTTACGTAATGTGTATACACAGAATTCAAGTTAGAAATTTTAATTGGATCATAATTAGAAATTTAGCTTTAGAAAGCTGACATATGTGACACAACGAAAATTTAGTTACTTAAAATTTAAAAATTACTCCTATGTTTTTCAACACAATATTAAAGTTTCTGAAATTGTTTTTTAAGATTTTCGGTGGTTACTCAAATCTATTAGATAAAGTTTAGAAAGTCAAGTGGTGTGCTTCTATTATGATTTCACCTTTCTTTTCTAACATTCACAATGATGAATTGAAATTGATAAATTCGCTCGTATGTGACTTTATCAAAGCACTTGATTATCACACGAAAAATTAGAAACATACAAATTGTAAATTTTGTTCAAATTACGGATAAATTTTATTAGTGTAGCTGTGGGCGAGTCATAAAATACCTTCGTAGGGACTTATTGTATGATTTTGCCTACATCGTGGTGCACACGTTGCCTTGTAATTGTTATTTTTAATAGTTTCGTACGATTCATAGTCTGAGAAGAAATCTATTTGAAGGGCTTGTATAGAGGAAATGGTATTTCTAAATAAAACAACACATACCCACCTTAATCAATATTAGTCTATATATTTTTATGACATACTTAATTCTAAATTTATTCAGCTTTTTCATGCACCACAGTACGTACAAGTAATTGACACAAACAAACTATAGCACCTATCATTGATAACCAACAGTAGATATATACAACAATTATTTTTTATGTTAAAGAACTATGAGGTATTCTATGGTTATAGTTATGGTTAAACAATATACCTAAAAGAAAGTCAGATAAATTACACTAGTGAGCAAATCATGATTTTTCACTACTTCTACGTTGCCAACCAACGCAACGTGTCGAGACAATTATCCGCTGGAACACTGCACTGTATAAGCTGATTGGTTAAAATAGCAGCTGCTACCTATTTTAGTTGTGTTTGACGACTTCAAAATTGCAACAATTACTTTTTCATATTTTCCAAAAACTGTTACCTGAACAAGCCTATAATAAGCGCCGGCGCAGCAGCGTGGCACTCTGAGAAGCGCGCGTTGTCCGCATACCAACCCGCGCCCCGCATGAATCGTGTGTTCGTTTAGCCTTTAGAAAATACCAACGCTATGGACTTGATTTATGGCTTTTTAGAAACATGTATTGGGGATTTCTAATTATTTTTGTCTGATATAAGAAATGCTTTACCGGATGTCGAACAACATAGCGACCAAGTTATAAAATATAACCAAAAATGACGTTACAGTGAAAAGGTAACTATAACTTCTGGAATTCTATCTGTTGTGTTTTTTCTATTGTGTATAAGGCTCAGAACAAAAATTATGGTATATTCGATAATGACAGCAAAAATAATGAAGTTCCTGAGTTTATAAATTTGATATTTATTTTCTTCTACTGGATTTTTGAAAAATAGGAAAGATGATTGCCCAATAAGTTTTTTGAGGTTATTGAATTGAATTTCGTTCAGACTAAATAAAAAAAAACTTCAGCCCGAAATGGACATACGGTATGTGTTGGTATGCAAAAACATGTGGAATTTTATAAATAATAATAATATAATAATAATAATACATGGGACTTCCCACACAGCGCCATCTAGTCCCAAAGTAAGCAAGTATTATGCTTGTGTTATGGGTTACTAGACAACTGATATACATACTTAAATATTCTTTATAATATATACATATATAAATATTTTTTTTTATATATAACAACCAAGACCCGGTACCAGTATCAATACTGGTATATATATTAATACTGACCCGACCTGGGATTCGAACCCGGGACCTCTAGCTTCATAGGCAGGGTGGCTACCCACTAGGCTAAGCGGTCGTCGTAAAATGAATTTCATTAGCGTTTATATATACCTTACAGTCACTAAAATAGACTTCATGACACTTTTGACAGTAACAAAGAACCAATGAAATTATTGTTCTGAATTTTAAAATAAATTTAAATGTGTGTAAAAATTATTTTCAATTTTACATTAAAAGTGCTATAGTGTCATGATTTTTGTTAAAATAAAAAACAAAATTATAGTCATCCACCATGTGTATTAAACAACTATCATTGCGAATTATGTCATATATATGTAAACGCAGCCATCAGTCGACGTATAACGCAAATAAATAATTTTCTATAACTTATATAGATACATGAATAAATGTAATGAAATGTTAATATCAATTGTACAAAACTAAAGTGTATGAGAAATATTATCAATACGTAATAATTACCCGATACTATGATGCAGTTTTGCAAGTAACTATACCTATCTACTGTGATAATAAAGTACTTAATCGGCGTATATAGGTAGGTACTTAGACTTTTATGTTATAATTTCAGGACACTTCTGCGCGTGACTGTACTGTACATTAGACAAATAATATATCAACTGACTCGTTGGCTAAAGTTATTGTTATGAGTTTCAGCAGTCTTTAATATATGGTTTCTTGAGTGTCTAGTTTTCTGACTTGATATTCACTAATTCTTCTATCAACAGGGTATTTTTGCACACCAGCCTGCGCCTCGCGCATCATTCGTATGTTCGCGCAATTGGTATAAAATCCACAGTATGTTTCCAATTTTTTGTGTAGTAAGCAAATGCTTTGATACAGCTGCATAATTATCAATTTTAATTCATTAATGTGTATCTTATGAAAGAAAAATGAAGTTATTGTAGAAGCACACCACTTGACTTTCTAAGCTTCATCCAACAGATTTGAGTAACCACCGAAAGTCTTAAAATATAATTTCAGAAGTTTTAAAATATTTTTGAAAATTATTGTCTTATTAAATTTTGTATATTCGTAGTATGACATATGTTATCTTCATAAAAATTTTACAACGTGAGGTTAAGATAGTTCTAATTATGAACCAACTAGCGGTCATAGTCGGCTCCGCCCGGCCGGAATACAGAAACGTTCCTTTTCCCATTCCCTTTACCACTCCTCCTTGTTTTAACCCATGTTACTCTCTGATAATGTAGCTTTCTATAGGTGAAAGATTTTTTAAAATCAGTATACAACTGTATAGTCTACGCGAGTGAAGCCGCGAGCAGAAAGCTAGTATCTTTATAAATTATAGCCTACTTGTTATTCTGGTACATAAGCTATATTATTGTAAAGTTTCATTAAAATTTATTCAGTAGTTTTTGCGTGAAAGAGCAACAAACATCCACATATATATCCACATATACATCCATACAAACATACTTTCGCGTTTATAATGTTAGTAGGATTAAATTTCAAATTTTAATTCTATATACACTGTGTTACACGAAATATTAAGAAAAACCTAAGCCATTCCCTTAGCACAGCACTAAAACTTCTAACTTTTTGACAGTAGCTCACCATGCACTTTATCTATCCACTCACCAAAAACGAACAATTTTAGAATTATGAAAACCTTTTAGTAAAATTTAATGTCCCACGACCGGACTACTTTTGGAGTTCTACTTTCACCATTATTCCCGTAAATTCAATCGTTTACATTAATTTCCAATATTTAACTTTTAGGAGTCCATAGAAAAATTCGAGCAGAATAACAGTACTCTAATTCTCTATTTCAAATACTACACTATATTTCATTAAGAATCCATAGCGCTTGATGCGCTAACAAACAAAGACCAAAGATCCTCTACGTGAACCAAACATGTAGATTTTCATCCCTGGGTTGAATTTTGTGCACATCTGCAGCGCGAACCCTTTCAGCTGTACCTTAAATTTATTTTTTCTTTTCGGCATCTCTAACTAAAATTATTTTAGGTCAAAAGCATCCCTTGAACTTTAATATGTAAAATTCTCACAAATGAAATTCCAAGATTGCCAAGATTGACTCCTTCTGTGGAGCGAGCCTGTTTCATATTCGCACATTAAATTCATTCGCAATAACTCGCAAAGGGTTGGACGACCTTAAACCCGTCACGTTCGTAGTGCAAAACAAGCAAGAGTATCACACCGTGCACAAAGAGGGCGCCGTCTCGGTCGACTCAAAATAACTACACAAGCCACGTGTGCGATGCGGATGACAACAAGGAGGCTAAGACTTGGTAATTTAACTGCAGCTAATACGTCATATGGATCATACATACAATGACTTCTAGGGTCGTCATTAGGCCTACGCCAACGAATGACTAGACTTTCCATTTGTTCACGAGCGCAATGAAGTAGTTGTGTCCAAAGATCACCACCGAGTATGTTTCTTATGTCTAAAGTGGGTTCAGCCATAGATGGAACGGCGTTTATTTTAGGAAGTCCTCTTCTCTTGGTTTCTGTGAAATGAAGTTCATTCGTTTCTCTCAGCCGCCAGATGTCCATTGCAGGAAATAGGCCTCCCCTGCATCTCCATGAGCAAACAATCTACAGCTACATGTAACCTACGGCGGCCTGCGACTTTTGCCGGGTCTTTAATTCACCTAGTAGCGTGCGTCCCGAATTACGACGTCCAGTTTGCTACTCGAGAATCTTTCTTTTCGGCGGGTACCTATCAGTCAAGTGAGTTATGTGGATTCCACTTCAACTTCTAATTCTGTAAGCTATATAGGTCGCTCTAGTTTTGTACGAATTTCTTCGTCAAGAGTTCCAGCTCGGAAAGAGACGAAAAGCATAGCTCTTTCCAGAGCATGTTATGTAACTCTAAGTTTGTTAACGAGTCCAACGTAACTAAGGGGCCATGTTTCACTTCCGTATGGTATGACTAGTAATACTACGTACATTGTGGGAAACATTATTCCCGTTATCTAACTGCTCAGTTTTCCTGAGTGGATCAGGGGAAAAATAATTCCCGGAATGTCGTCACATTGTACATCCCGCTATCGCTAGCGAAAATTGTGGACTATCTGATTTCACATACCGTTAAAAGACTTTTCAGGCATTGAGTAGTGTTAGACTCAAAGAGGCTGTGCAGCATTCCGAAAGCTGTTGAGCCAAGATAAGTACTTCATTTGACTTCTCTGTTGAAGTCAAGTCTTACCAAATCGAACAGTTTATCCCAAGCAAATATATTCATCAACAACTTCGATTATAGACGTCCCAACATCTACTGGACCTAGGCCAATGTCTAAACATTGACATTATTTCGTCTTGTGCGTGTTAATTTTTGGAGTTTATTCTTTTTATATCTACGCGTTGGAATACTTTATTGAGGTCTCTGAGCATAGCAATGTAATCTTTTATTAAATCTGCCATTACGTAAATGTTGTCGACAAGCCGAAAGTAAGTAATGTTTTCGCTATTGCCGTCATCCAACATGCTTTGTAATTCAAAAGCTTGAAGACATCTTCCGATGTTGTAGTGAAGAGTTTTTGAGAAAAAATGTCTGTTTTACATTTCTGTGCAGTTGAATGTGTTTCGTGTTTTTGTTTTGTACTCGGACTGGCATCGCAGTTATGTAGTGAAGACTAACACCGAAAAAATACATACACGATGAAAACATTGAAAAATGCAGCACTTTTGTTTTTAAATTGAATTGTTCACATATAAGTCACCGTCATATTTTCGCTAAGCGACTGAAAAGGATAGTCGCTTAAGTATCTAGTGATCAGTAGCCCTTACTCGTTGTGACGCAGGTGAGGAAGCCGTATAATTTGCACGTCTTATTGCGACAAATTATAACCAAATCTAATTATTGGTACTTAGGTACTAATACGAAAACTTTGATGACGAAACAATGTTTGATATTATTAAATCACGTCAATTATAATATATTTGTGCCCGAAATAAATCTTGACAAAAGTGTCAATAAAACTTGACAATTTATTTACCAACATACCTACCTGGATATTCGTTCAAGTTATGCCGGCACTCCTTTACGACATTGTTATATGTAATAAATGTATATACAGTACTCTACCAGCCCATTATGTCCCACTGCAGGCGCTTAGGCTTCCCACCAGGGTGAGGGGGGTTGGAGCTTAATCCACCACGCTGCTCCAGTGCGGGTTGGTTGATATTACATTAGTACTGTACTTTATCTCAAAATGCCTGTCTTAATCTTCAAAAGTCTAAGTCGTATAAATGTCTTTTCGTGCTTAAAATCCAACCTATGTCCATCTGAACACGAGGCGAACATGAGTTGCGGCCTTATAGCATACCCACTCACAAGCGTTGTGACGTAAAATTTGCTACTATGACGACACTCGACTCCATTTTCGAATCGGTTATTAAGTTTGACTCGATCATGGCTTATGCTAACTAAACCTTATGAAACATATTAAATTCATCGCAGATTTCAAAAAAGATCGCGACAGCATTTGTCTATTTTAGGTCTGAACGTATGAAGTTGCCGTTTTGTATGAAATAAATGAAAGTATTTTTTTTTCAAACATCTTTATTTCTGTTATTCAAAGAATCACCCGTGCAATCGATGCATCTTTGCCAACGCATTGGCAGTTTAATGATGCCCTTCTTCTAAAAATCAACTGGACGGGAGGCAACAAACTATTCGAAGGCATTTTGTACTGTCTCTCGGGAATTGATTTTTTTTCCCGTTAAAAAGTTGTTTAAATTTAAAAAAAAAAGTAGTAGTCGGTAGGTGCAAGTGAGTATGGCGTATAAAGGAGAACTTCCAATCCCAACTCTAGCAGCTTGGAGACTGTTGTGCAGTATGGGGTCGCGCGTTGTCGTGAAGGAGCAGCGGGGACAACCGATTGACCAAACCTGGTCGCAGACGTTCGAGCTTCTCTATCATTCTCTTAAGTTCTTCACAGTACACATCTGCAGTAATGCTCATGCCATTTTATAAAAAACTGTGATGAATCACACCGACACTAGACCACCAAACAGTGACCATCACCTTTTTAGAGATTATTTTTCGTTTAACACATTTCTTTGGTGCTGAACCAGGATCTAACCAACTTGCTGAGCGCTTTCGTTTGTCGAACAGAATCCATTTTTCAACATAGGTAACAATCCGGTTCCAAAGTCCTTTATTTCTATGCCTATTGAGCAACGCGAGGCAGGTCTCGACGCGTACGTTGCGCTGGTGATCGCTAAGTTCGTGGGGTATCCATCTATCAAGCTTTTTTACTTTGCCAATTTGTCGCAAATGGTCCAATATTGTTTTGATGCTAACATCAAAAGCTGCTGCTAGTTCACCTGCAGTTTGAGTATCATCAGTTTTCACAGTCGCCTGCAATTCATTATTGTTGACCAAAGTGTCCGAACAACCACGAGGTTCATTATTCAAGTCATAATTTCCAAAACGGAAGCGGCCAAACCAATAACGGATTGTGCGTTCGTTTGTCAAGTTCTCTCCGTAAACTTTGTTGATGTTACGTGCCGTTTGTGCCGCATGAGTGCCACGACGGAACTCATATTCCATAATTAAACGAATTTTTAATGTGTCCATTATGACGAAAAATGTTCAAATGTAATGAAAACACAGCGTTAATTAATAAACAAAAGACTGACTTTGTAAAAAGAATGTCATGTTTATAAAACAAAATTAATTTGAATTTTGAATTCAGTCAATAAAAAAAAATTTTTTTGTTTGTTTGAAATGGTTGAGTCAATTTAAGCTGATTTCACTTTATAGGTTAAGACCTAATATTTGAAGGATGGTCCGCAGTAACCATATTTGTCTTGAATTTGATCGAAAAACCGGCCAAGTGCGTGGTGGACCATGCACAATGTAGTTCCGCAGTTAGGATGAATGTTCATGGTTAAAAATCAAAAAATAAGTTTAAAAACAAATATCTCAAAAACTATCAACATTCCAATTCAAACCAGTTCTCATTGAAAGTGTTTTTTAAGTTGTACTAATAATTTTTTTATCAGGGCAGAAGAAATGAGAATAAACTGGTGAGGGATTCTAAGCTATTTTTATTCGTTCAATCGATATGAAATTTTAATGTACTATATACCGTTTTCAGGACTTAGGAGCGCAAATCTCAACAACTATTGACTTAAATAAAAAAGTTATTTAATCTATTTATATATCTGTCTCTTATTTATCTCTTCTATTTAATTTTTTTCGTATAAAATTAATTATAAAATACTCCAAGTAGGATGAACTTGCGTTACATTTAAATATGATTAAATCCAATCCACATGTTGCACGCAACAAGCTGATAAGACACTACGACAGAAAAAACACTACCCCTTATATGCTCTATTACCCATGCGAAGTCGGGACGAATCGCTGGTAATCTATATAATGCCAATATTCTCTGAGTGAAATATTTATTACAGACGGACGGATGGATATTACGAAATTATAAGGGTTTCGTTTTTTGCCGTTTGGCTACAGAACCCTGAATAAGAGTTCATTGACAAAGACTTTTTCAACAACACAGTATGAATCCTTATCAAACCAAACATATTGGATGTTGGTTACCTTAGTTTGTGAACTAGAACTTAAACAACACCATATTAGATTTGTAAATCACACTCGAGCGAGACCGGGACACGTTGCAGTATATATATGTATACACGTTACTATAATTATAAAATGCGCGAGTGCAAGAATAAAATTAAAATACATTATCGAAAAACAAGAAAATAGAATGTGGAGCGTACAGCAAGGCCAACTTTATATCGGATTTAAAAAAAATATATCGTAAATATATAAGAGAGGAAGAATAATATAGAGGCGATAAAACTGGGAAGGTTGATTCGCGTTTTTGCCATCGCTCGGGAATTTTTGGTTCGACTTTACAAAAATAAGAACACATCTTTGATTCTGAAAGAACGGATGAAAAGATGAGACACTAGTAGGTGCATAATCCCCGTGTTATTTATTTAAATCAATTCAGAGAGCAACGCGCTCGTTAAATTTGCTACAATGCGAGACAGAATTAGCGATACGGCGATACTCCTCAGAAAATACACGTAGACTGCTTATCGATGATGTTTAATTTTTACGAATACGACACGTAACGTAGAAAAACTGACCCCCGAATACGTCCTAATTCAGACGTGGTTTACTTAGCGAGTTTCAACGCTAGCCAATGAGGTAGCAGCGATACTCGCCATAACTAGATATGGTTGCGTCAAATAACTAGCCAGACAGGTTGTCGCTTATAAGCTTGAACATTTTACAAGTAGCATGTGAAAAATCACATCAAATGCGCAATCGTACGTCACACCTGCTACTTTCTTTCACATGGTCTGCTACCTGCTACTTTTGCTACAAAGTAATACTCAACGAAATCGCCGACCATGCGCATTTCATCGTTTGGGATGAAATTTCACTTTTTCACAGTTTCATTGTGATTTCACTCTTTCACAGTTTCAATACTTTCAATGTGATTTCACTTGTAGCTCGGGAGTCGTGATTGGCGATAGTGTCGCAAAGTTGCAATCATGTCGCAATTACGTAATTTACGAATTGTATGTGTGCTGCAATTTATGTAAAATTATCGTTGGATGTTTAGTCTTAGTGTAAATACTGTAAATAAATATAGATTAGTTAAGTGCTTGTTAGTGTATTTTAATATAGGTTTCCTATTTTTTTTATGTTCGGTATTTTGAACTTTCTAGTGACTGGACCAATTGCTTTCAAAATCGATATCTATGGGTGTGCATAGACTCCTATCATGAATCTGTTGTCAATATTGAAAAAAAATTGGCCATTATTTGGTCGTAATCATATAACTCATATTTCAAATTTAATTTTTAATTGCAAATGGTATATTTGGTGATATTGATTGAGTGATTGATAGTATGATTATGAAAAAAAATGAATAAAAAAAACTTATTGAATTTGAATTTGTATATTACGAACGTTAAAAGCTCATGGAGTTTAAACATCACTGTCTGTGAAATTTCATAGGTGAAATCACTGTGAAAAAAAATAGTCATTTCATCAAATGAAAATAAATTAAAAGTAGCAATCATTTCTATGCTTAGTCGCTTATGGGTATTTAGTAGGTACGAGTGTAACGTGTTTATAAAACATCATTGGTGCTTATAATGTTGACGCGTCATATTCGAAAGCCATGCCAATCAATTCGACACTTCAAATATTAAAAGAAACATAATATAAGTTTATTTGCGAACACAAAGAAACAAAGCGGCCGTGTGTGGCATCGCTGTCAGCCCGCCGTTGAATTCGTTGACCTTGCGTAAATCAGTAAAGTTATTTTTGCGGCGACCGACTTAGCTACACAAGTTGTTGCAGTGGCTCTCTCCCGATCGCACTACATTGTACTGTTATTTTAATTACTGAATAAAGCATAGGCTAAAATTTTATATTTATAAACCGGACGGTGCATTTACAAAAACGTTATTTTCGGATAATCACGGTTAAAGATAGTTTTGTTGGTTACAGTTCGTGTTACTAGACACGACGAAACAGCAAATAAAATATAAAAATATCATCAGATATCTATGGTAAATAAAAACAAAAAGGATATAACGTTTATTTAGAAGTATCTTTCTTTCCTTTTCAACATCAAAAACGGAGTCGATGTTTCCTAAAACTTTTAAAGTATGTAGTTGTTTGAAATGTCGAAACTTGCTAGCGACAGTGTATAACATTTGTATGTGAATTCTTAGTCTTCGCGGTATTTATAAAAGTAAACTAAACAAATCTTTTGCACCGTGCTTTGGTTGTCGCTACCAAGTAACTACTTAAACGTACGAAGAGTCTCCGACTCTGGTTTTCTATGAAAAATTAATTATATTTTTAAACAAATATTATATCCTGAATTTCGTTTCTACCTATTTAGTGTTTTTATAACTATTTAGTGGTTTACTTTAGATATAATGAGTTTTTTACGTTCTCGGGTTTTTATTTATTAATTATAATTTTCAACCATTATATTTATGTATATTACATACTTTTAGCAATGGAAATATCGTTAGCAGAGTAGGTACATTATGTGGCGTCTAGTGTCCGTGATATTTATTTTCAAATTTGTACTGGACGAGCGAACACAATATCCACTCACTGAAGTGAATTGGGTGAACTAAGCATTTTCTACTATTTTTAAGTATATATTTTTTATTCACTATTCGTTTATTGTATGTAATTTTTTTCATACCCCTTTTGATTTCATCATCCACAGTTTACAATAATTACTTCGTTGTCCTTGTTTTCAAGCCTGTTATGATTCAGCATTACTTCACAGACAGTATACACGCGCATGAGAATAAAGCGAACCCATCTCAAGCTTTTCGCATAGATAATGTCAAAAGCATCCTGTCACAAACCCAGTGACATGTGCATAAATCTCTAAAAGGGATGGGTATGACAGCGACACCTCGCACCTTCAAAACTTCACAGTATTTTATGAGTTCGAGACATTTTGGTATGCGACAAAATTATAAGATATATTTAATTAAGATGTTGCCAAAGGCGATATTACATCACTTAAATAGCATCAATTAAATAATAGTTCTTCACTAATATGTAGGTCAATAGTAAAAAGTACAGTCGACAACATGCTTCTAATAATATATTAAAAATAGCATGGCTTTACTTATTATAGTTTACAGAATAACCTACACGAAAATCTTAAGTCTTTAAATTCTTCAGAAAAACGGTAATCATTTTGTGAAGAAAAAATGCGTATGGTGTGTGTTGTCTAATTCCACCGATGATAATAATTTCAGTTCAGATCTATTGTTTACTATCCTAGTATATTTATTTATAAGGAGTCGGATTTAATTATAGCCAAAATTTGGGTTTCGTTTAATTATATTTTTCTTCTTCTTGTGATTAAACCAAGATTATTGTTCGAAAACTATTTTTATAAATTGGGTATTAGTGCTCTTAAACAGTGTTAAGAAAAAAAATATATAATAGGAGAAAATCGTTTAATTTGTTGTATTATTTTATTATAAAAATTAATAAGAATGGTGACTTATCTACTTCCTAAAAAATGGCCAAATGTGTGTTGGACCACGTACAGTAAAGGACTCATTAATCGGGAAGTCGGGATGCACATTCAAATAATAAGTTTAAAAGCAAACATCTCAAAAATTACTCAATGTATTTTATACAAACCAATTTCCTTTTAAAGTGTTTGATGAGTTGTACTTTTGTAATTTTCCACTCCATAGTTGCAAAGTAAGGAGAGGGGGATAAGGAGTATTTAACAAAGTAAGGAGGGTTTCTTTTAATTACAGGAAATTCTCAATTACTCCATTTTCTCTAATTAGCTTCAAAGTGGTACTTGCAAAACTAGAGGTCAAAGAGAACCTCTGTGCCAAGTTTAGAAAAACTCGTTGAGAAATAACGATATTAGAGCGCAAAAGGATCGACGGACTGACGGACAAACTACCATACCACAATAATAACACACCAGCGGTACTTAATAACCAATCAGAAACGGACAAACTTATATATGCGCATTTTGAATTAATATATAGTTACATGCTTTGCCTTTGTTAACGAACCCTAAAAATGAGTGAGGTTCATCCGTATATCGCTTACCGATAAGATAAAGACTGATTGCCTGATGAACATTTGTGCAAGTCACGAAATACTTAATGTACCTACTATGACGCCCAACATATTAGTCGGTATGAAAAACACGTGTTGGTACGTCTTGAGTATTCCGGTTTACGCGGTTCGGTTGGCGGTTAACTACCGCTTAGCCTAGTGGGTAGCGACCCTGCCTACGAAGCTGGAGGTCCCAGGTCGGGTCAGTATTTATATGATAAATATCGATACTGATACCGGGTCTTGGTTGTTATATGTATGTGGTGTCTTCGCTTGGTACCCAAAACACAAGCCCATGCTTAGTTTGGGGCCTAGACGTTATTGTGATGTATACATATCTTATGTTATTTATAGCTGAAATCATATTAACAACATAAATATTGTTCTTATCAATTTATTGTAATCAGTAATGGTGTGCTGTGACATCACAATCGGTGATGAACTTGACATCTGCGGCAGTTAATACAGACAGTCTCTTCTTGACAACTTATCACGTGTTCCAACACACTGCGATATGTTAACGCTGATATAAGTTCTGATCTAAGTTTGGGTTTAAATAGAAAAAAAAACTCATGTTTTATAGTAATTCTCGCTCGGATCGCTACAACCACTGCAGGTACAAGGAAGGAAAATTATGCTAATCATAAATTTTAGAATGTATTTTAGTAGTGAAGTCGATATTCGTAGCTGCAAATGTATCCAAAACAAAAGGTTAATTTTATTTTCTGCATTTGGGCCCGTGATGGAAATGCAGCGGCAAGGGGGTGGTTCAGTTAATGCATGTAGTGAAATGAAACGTTATTTATGGGTTAACGAGGGTGCAAGAAAGGTCGAAATTAACATAGTTATTCGACGAACGATTGCTATCAACACGCGATGCTTATATAAGGTTCAGCCCGAAGGCACGTCACTCGCGTCTAACTCGAAAAACCAATTCGCAAAGCTACCTTTTGCGTCTTGCACAACGAAATCCATATCGAACGTGAAATAATTATAATATACAATATCGTCATCTGTCTGCCCTGTTCCCAATTATTTGGATGTGCAGTTTGCACGCTTCTACCATTCATCCCTTCTATGCGTCATTTCGGAATCCACTCCTTTTCTATTCGTCATTTTTCCATATATCCATCCTTTGTGGTCATAATTCTTTTAATAACATAGATTGCTTTCCTCTTCATTATAATAATAATACATGGGACATCCCACACAGCGCCATCTAGTCCCAAAGTATTGTGTTATGGGTTACTATAACTGGTATACATAATTTTTTTTTTTATGATATATAAACATTTATACATATTTACAAATACTTCTGTAGATATTTTACACCCAGAAACGGAACAAATAGACATGTTCATGCACACAAATATCTGTCCCGGGCGAAAATCGAACCGGTGAGCCTTGGTTCCGCAGTTAGGGACTCTAACCACTCAACCAATCGGTTAGTCAGTATATGTACATACAATTAATAAGTATAATATAGGTGCAATAAAATATAAATTACACCTGTACCCAAATAAAAACAATGAACAAAACCATTCGATAACTTGTTATAGTACAAATCCAAGCTTTATGGCGGATTCGAACATAGGAACAAGTCGCGTCGCAGTAACCAATTTTAGGTATAGCGGGACGCAGAGGAGCTAGGGGTATATGACTGCACCTGCGCAAGAACACTTAAAGCGTTGTATTCCGATCCGCCATAAAGTTTGACGCGAACTATACTTGATTTCTAGAAATACTTAGGTGAAGGTTGAGATACTTTAGTTTGCCTCTCATCGAGGGTAAATTAGTATATGAATTTTTATTTTTATAATGTTTATTCCGACGAAAAATATAACAAAACAAAAAGAGACTATGTCTATTCATTACCCCTGAAATATTCGAATTTTCGTAAATATATCAAATGGTTTCACTTGTAGAGTGCAATGCTCTCTAAAGGACTCTAAACACCAACACCTAAGCGGCGTCTTAATTTTATATAAATTTGTCAAAATGTGTCAAAACCAGGACTAAAACCATTATAGTATGGTAACGAATCACTAAGGTTCACACACACACACACACACGTTTCGATATACCACCTGTTAGTTATACCTGTGCAGGAGCACCTGAACAATCATGTAATGGGCTACTGCGGGTTAGTTGTTCGCTTTTAAAAGAAATGATGATGAATTAAATGTAGTAAAGAGTGGTTAAATGGACCTAAAAACTATTCACATTAAATCGGGGAGTAAATAATTTCGTATTTTGTATACAAATCCAAGACGAAACATGTATTAAAGTGCCGTTTTGATTGCTAACTCATTGCCGTCTAGTATGTAATATCATGAACCAGTTGCTGTAGAACATCTAGGATTTTTGCTCAAAAAATTGCGACAAGTAGTTTTCACAGTTTTGATGTCAACCTTATGTTTCGAGCGTGGTTTAGTAACTACGAGGGGTGTAAAAAGTAAGAACGGGAAAAGTTACTCCTCAGTAAGAAAACAAATACTGGGTATAGCCTAAGTATTTGTTATAATAATAATTTTAAATTAATGAAATTTCTTTAGTTTTTTAAAAATCGTAATCATTTGTTTCCTGCGTGTTGGAGCGTTTTCTCGGAAATGAAGAAACTTTAAATTCGCGTGGTATTTAAAAAATATTCATGTTTAAAAAAATTTACTACAGAACAGACCAATCAAGACTTGCGAGGAACATTAGGGATTTAGGCTTCTCATATTCAACAGTTGCTCGTTGGTGTGTTGAGTTGAGAGAAGCGAGGAAGAACTTCCGCCAACGACGACCCACGTTCGAGGCGCCCTACGGCGACGGCAGTCACGGAACAAATTATTAAAAAAGTCGAAAAAATTGTCTTTGCGGATCGTCTTGCCACTACGTTTTATAGCTGAAGGAGTGAAGATTTCGGTAGAGAAAATCTATAATATTATGCACGACCATGTGGACATGAAAATGTGTCAGCGCGCTGGGTGCCCAAAATGCTTATGGCGGCACAAAACGAGACTGAAATTATGTATTTCAAAATGTCCGGTATTTTCGAAACAACGATTTTCCTTACAAACCGTTGTTGATGATCTTAAATATCTTTGTAGTTACTTTTGGTATTCTTAATTTGGTCGGATTACAATTCGGCTGCTACAGTTACGGTCAAATTTTATGGCGGATCCGAATGTAGACATAAGTCGCATCGCAGTAACCAGTTTTAGATGCAGCGGGACGTAGTGGAGCGAGGGGTATATGACTGTATAGCTGCGCAAGCACGCTTTATAGCGTTGCGTTGTATTCCGATCCGCCATAAAGTTTGAGGCGAACTATAACTTGAGCTAATAATATACAAGGTATACAAAATAACAATCTACTTCGTTCTTGATATAATTTTCGTCTTCGAATTCCTGTCCAATTAAAAAATTTAGTTTTGGGAATAGATGAAAGTCTGATGGCGCCAAATCAGGTGAATAAGACGGATGCAGAAACAAATCCTAGTGCATTTTTTTTTTCATTTTTGCCATATCTGTGACTCATTTGTAAACTCAAGCGGTGTCGTGCTAAAAGATGATTCTTTTTCTGGCCAACCCTGCTCTGTTTACTCGCATACACTTTTGTAATTTTGAGCAAACATCATATTCACCAGTTTAAGTACTATCTTTCGGAATGTAATCAACCATCCAATTCTTATATACTATATATTACCTATAGTAAAATCGTAGATGACATCGTGCGTCATTTAATAAATTGCAATTTGGCCAACGACCAGCGGAAACATTCTGCACGAAAAGATAGTTTTACTACTGATATAACGTTACCCATTGGTGACATTGTATCATTATTTACAGCAGTTTAAAAATTACTCCAAAGCGTTGTTTTTAAACAAATTTAACATTGAGACTTTTGTGTTACATAAATGCTCCACTTTAAATAAACAAGTGTTTTTGAAACTCTGTGAAAATAGATTTCTCGCGTAATCCATCAGATTCTGACAGATGACTATTCGTAGCCGATTTAGTTGTAGAACTTGTAGATTAATTGCCCATTCAACCGCCCCGTTTTGTGGAATGATCCTACAAGTACAAACGAGAATCGCCTCGCCAACTTTGTCAGGGATAATTGTACACCCACTCAACGGCGGTGGATCGTATAGCCCGCAATTAAAGCTTGGGCTTCCGTCACCTACCATCCACTTTTCGATAAAACTTACCACTGCCTCGTAAATTAACTACCGCAATAAAAAGGGTATGTTTTAATTTCGTACAATAATCGAATTTATCTCATGACTACTATTCTCCGTTCTCGTATTCCAAGCGTAGAATAAATAAAATGAACAGCAGTATATGGTACAATAGAGAGTGCCGTCTCAGTTTTAGCTACCAGACCGCCTTAACTATGTGTGGATGGCAGCGCGGTGATTACGTTTCGCGATACTAATAACTAAGCTACGGGGTATTGTGCTGTGGTGACATGATTCTGGCTGCCATGCGTTCATGAATGCTGACAGATGCCGTCTTCTTGTCCACGTTCGACGAAATTATTATAAATTCAAAAATTGTGTATGATTGGAGAGCACTAGCGAATGATATGATGTCTAGGTCAATAAGCGTGCGATCACAGTTTTACGAACTCTGTGCTCTCAATCTAATATAAACTATAAAGCATAATTTCAAATGTTCATTACGTCATGCAGACAATTAGGTAAACTATTTTTAGATAAGTAATTTGCCTGTTATGTTTGTAACCACTCGTCAAAATGCTTTTACTTGTTCCATTGAATATGACAAAAAGTTTACGAAGCGTTTCCAAGAAGGCCAAGAAAACAAGCGTGATTCAGTAGAAGCACGGACATCGCTGTTTATCAATTTCAATTTGGATTATTTTTATTCTAAAAAGCCAGAAGCGGAAAAATTACTTTATTATTAGGTCGGAGACAAAGTCCTTTCGCATATAGTTTACATATATTTTTAAGAAAATTTCTTTGGCTGTACTAGTTGTATCTGGCTGATTTTGATACCATTAAAAAGGTTACATTTAAAAAAAAAAAAAAACAATTTTGTAAAATATTGTTTTCCGCCGGTATCCTTTTTTTTCTGTCAAAATGAGTGAATATAATGAAGAAATTCGATACATTTTAAATTTTATTACAAAAAAGGAAAAATGCAACGCAAGCTACGAAAAAAAAATGTATGGCCCTAATGCGGTGTCAATAAGAGTAGCACGAAGTTGGTTTAAACGTTTTCAAACCGGGAATTTTGACGTCAAAGGATGAGATTGATAACTGGTGATGAAATGTGGAACTAGTACGATAAGAACGTGCGAAAAAGGTCGTGGTCAAAGGTCGGTCAGACTTCACAGACTGTGGCAAAACCCGGCCAAACTCGCAATAAGGTGATGCTGTGTGTATGGTAGGATTGGAAGGGTATTGTTCATTATGAGCTTTTACCGCCGGGCAGAACCATCGATTATGATTTCTACTGCGATGAGATTAAAGCAAGTAATTGAGAGAAAGCGGCCGGAATTAATCAATAGAAAGGGTGTGGTCTTTCATCACGATAACGCTAGACCTCACACATCTTTAGTCACTCAGAAAAAAATAAGAGAGTTTGGCTGGGAGGTGTTAATGCATCAGCCATATAGCCCTGACCTTGCACCTTCAGATTTCCACCTGTTTCTGTCTCTTCAGATTTCTTTAGACACTATCAGATTAACATCCAGAGAGGACTGCCAAAACTACTTGTCTCATTTTTTTTATCAGAAGTCCCAAAATTTCTACAGCAACGGGATCATGTCACTACCTACAAAATGACAGTCATCGAACAAAATGGCACATATAAATGGCACATATATATTGTAATTAAATGTAAATAAACTTTAAAAAAAAATGTCTTGAGTTTTCATATAAAATGCGAAGAAACTTTTTCTCCGACCCAATAGATCTGACTGTTGTTTCCGGTAGAAGTTTTAACTTTGAGTGCTTATAATACATCGTATAATAACATCGTATAATACAAAGTTTACGTGTAATTTCTACTTTGAGTCGCCCGTAATTAACTAATGGCTACAACTTATTTTATTTTTATATTAATCTAGTGTCGGCTTTCCATTGTTGCCTGATGAAAATTGTGTTCATAAAAATGATCAATTTTAAATCTGGCTAAGATAAGTTGATGGTCGATCATTTCAAAAAAATAGATTAGGTTATGGTTTGCTTGTGATAATGCGAGAAGCGAAGCGGAGCGGAGCGACGAGCCACTAATAAGCCTTAGATTTTTTTTCATTTCCTTAAAAAAATATTTACTGCATGAGGTTCCTATACTCCTCCCCCATAATCCTGAGTAAATAATTTGTAACTTTTCAGCAGGCTACATTGGAAAGCGCTACCCTAATCTATACTAATATTATAAATGTGAAAATGTCTCTGTCTGTCTATTACGTTTTCACGACTAAACCACTGAACTGATTTTGACGAAAACTGGTAAAGAAATAGCTTAAACCCCGAGTAATTATATAAGCCACTTTTTACTGCGGAAATACATATCTGTCCGTTTGTTACTTTTTCACTGCTAAACTAATAAACCGATCTTAATTATATTAGGCAGACAGACAGCTTGCATACTGAACATACGCTAATATAATATGCAGTAAAGCTGAAATAATACAAACGAGTAGTCCATTTTCGTATCACCACATACACCTGCGATATGGAAAAACGGCAAGTCCCGTCTTTTGAACTCCCCTACACGAAAAATCATATCGTTTACTTGTTCTGTTACGACACATTCGCATTCATATTACTGATTAGCGACTGCCCGTAACTTCGTTCACGTTCGTTCGTTTTCATAATTTCTAAAGCTTTCTAATTTACGCAGGAACCCTAAATATTTCCGGAATAAAAATATAATATTCTCGAAAAATTCCTCTACCTTCCAGTGGAAAGTCACGTCAAAATTGGTTTAGGCCTTTCGGAGATAAGCTTGGACAAACAAACAGACATATAACATTTTTAAAAACGCGTGATTGGGTTTTGGTTACTCGCTAATAAATGTATTAAAAAAAAAATATTTCGAAAACATTCAACACGCTTATTTGATCTAAAAAAAAATCCAAGAAATCTTAATGTAACCATTCATAACTTTTCTCAATTTAGTACTAAAATAAAAAATTATAGAGCTGAAAATGTTTGCACTAAACACCCTCGCCTGACGCATGTATTTCTGTCATTAAGTAATATCACATTACAGATTCAATAACGTACATGACACAAAAAATATTCCATTCAATTTTCTCTCGGAATCCTATAGCTACCTGTATTAATTTACGCTGTGCTCTTTATTTCTTAATCAAGGCTTCAATATAGTCCCTCATAAAGTAACAGCATGTATAACACGATTCATCGTTACCTATAGATGAATAAATAACTTATGACCGTTGGAGAAGCTACGTAGCGTCTTTAAGTCTAATATATATCAGTACCTAAAAGCGAAAACCAGTCTTTAAACAGTGCGTGTTGTCAGTAAGAAAAATGTTTGAAATCTCCCTGTGAAAAGAAATTCGTAGCAAAGAAATTAGCAGAACTGGAGTGACGTCATCGACTTAACTCAGTAAATCAGCAAGTTCGAATGGGAATTTGGGCAGGGCCAATCACTCGCAGAACCAATAACCGCAGATGAAGAAAGGTTATGGAGTGGCGACTACGAACGGCATGCCATTACGTGAGAAGGTGGACTGTTGGCCTGGTAAAGGTGGCGACTCGCCGTTGGCTACAGGTGACTCAAGGCTGTGCGTCGTAGTATTCCAGGGAGGAGCTTTAAATCCAGCAATAGAGGTCTGGCAGCTTGAAAAAGACGAATATTATGATCATAAAACAGTCTATGACTTCTGGTCAGGGGTAGATGAGGCGTACAACGTTCTTATTATTTGCTACTAGCGACCCGCCCCGGCTTCGCACGGGTAGCAGAGCATATAAGCCGTAATGTTTTTTTGTCGTAGTGTCGTATCAGCTTCTTGCGTCGAATATGTGAACTACTCGATTTAAATGTAACGTAAGTTCACCCTACTTGGAGGGTTTTTTTAAGTATTTCATTTCCAATTCTATAAATAATTGAAAAAGTAAAGAATAAATACATATTACAATACTATAAAACAAACTACAATATTACAATATTTGTATACAACATTGATAACTACTGCCTAATTTTACACAACGCATGTCGCGTCGTCCGGTAACCAGTATGGCCGACCGGCGCGGCGCGCTGCGGTCCGCTCTTGTGGCCTGGTGCTTGTCGCGCGGTATTTTTATTTCGCGATAGCTTCTAAGATTTTAATTTAAATTGAATAGTGTAAAGGGCAATCATAATCTGCATGAAATGCTGCAGGTAAATAACGTATTCAATTTGATAAGGATTAATACTGTATCCTTAAAAATTGCTTTCTAATTACCTCATCATATGACACCATTTTTTAAACATAAAAATAGGTATAGTAAGCTATCCATAAAAGATAGACATATGCCATCGTGGACTTTTCCTTAGTCCAATAAAAGAGACACAATTCCTCCATACATTATTTTGTTATATCTCAAAGGGATTAGACAGCATTTTCGATGCAAGCTCCCAGCCGCTTTGATTTTTTTCCGACTTCTTCAACAATAATCGTCATATTTTAACTAATTTCCACAAAACAATAATAAATTATATACGTGAATCTTCCATTTGAATCACTCCGTCCATTGGTGTCAATAATATGCCATTTCGTTCGGTAGTAATTGAGTTTATCGCCTTCAGACAGACAGACAGACGCGGCGGGGGACTTTCTTTTATAATATGTAGTGATTACCGAAGATCTCAGTTCATCCATCGAAATCTACATGAAGTATAGAATGTATTTAGAATTTTAAGATATATAAACAAGCATTAAAAACGATGATTTGTCATTTCCCGGTCGCGATCGACATCTGCCAAACGCGGGTGCCATCGTAACGCACAGGAGCACATTTTCATAGGCACTATTTCTATCTCGGAACTAGGCCGAGTCAGTGGGACGATACTACAGCTTTAACGGCGGTCTAGTGAGCGGGCAGCCGCAGCCGCCAGCCGTTAAAGCTCGTTCAATATCGAGCAATGATGTATGGCCCGTGACACGGTTTACGCAAATGTACCGAGTTATAAATAATGGCTGCGAGCAATATCGATTCCTGCAGATTGAACACTATTTCTACTAAATAGGCTATGTCAACAATCCACGCCAATCTATACATAGTATCTACCTACCTTTAGTTCTTAATCGTCATCTTTGCCGAATGGCATTGAAAGAATATTGAGATGAGACGGTGCCTTGTCGGTTGTCAGCCACTTCGCATCGGAGCAAGGTCTTCCAAAAAAAATATCGTACATAGCTCGCGCAGTGACCGAAAATCTCAGCTGTTACATGGCTGTCACGCGTGGTGGACTAATTGGAAAGGCCAATATCACAACAAAATCACGCTACTACTCCGTGCAATAATTCAATAGATGCACGTGCTAGACCTGTTATAAGAACCAATGAAAACCGGATTCCCGGTGTTACAGTGAATAAATACTGGAAAGCACTGAGCATAAATATACGTCTATTTTCAATAGATACGATTAACATCAAATTTTACAGTGGTCGCAAAATATACACATCCCATATACCTGAATCAGAAATTGCAGGAAGCTACATCCGAATGAGCAATTTAATTACTCATAAAACTATGTACATGATATGCACAAGCGAAATAAACAGAGAACATAAAATTAATGGAGCTGGTGAGTTGGAAGATGTCGCTAGCCAATCGAGGAAAATGCTGGTACTGGACTACACATTCGGCAATAGGGCTATTCACCATTGTCCTACTGTTTGTTCTAATGGTAGCGTAGATGAGAAAAAATTACTATCTGTTATCACACCCGGGGTGTACTCTATAAGTAGAACAGGTAGAAATAAATTAATATTTCTTTCTTTGGCTGTTATAGGTACTTTAATTCCCCATAATAGAACAGTTGATAAAAAAATTATTCCCGAATAGGAAAACGACAAAAAAATGCTTGTTCCTTATTTATTTAAAAAGTAATAACATAAAATTAAATGACTTTTCATTACTCATACTCGGAAAGTGCTTGAAGTTACCTGATCAGAGGGATGAAAGTAACACTTTTCGTCCCTGGGAAACGATTTTCCCTGCTGCCAATTTTTTTTTTACTTATGCAAGCCATGTCCCAACTTTTTATACAACAACTCTGTTGAATCGCGGCGTAAAATTGCAATAAAAGAATATTATCAATATTTTTGTAATATGACTTTATATGCTTCTAATTAACTTTTAAATAAGTTATTATTTAATTTGCATAGATTTGAGCTGAATATTAACCATGATCAATGATAAAAAATACTGGCTGGTAGAATGCTACAGTAAAAGAAACATAAAAAAGGCGAGAAAGTGGCACTACGATCTTCAGTTGTTTTGTCGAGTGTTGATTATTTACATATTATTATGCAGATATTTGTATAAAATGAGTTCATCAGATTCAGATATGAATTAAACGCTTTTTTTTACTTTCCTCAAATTCGTAATGAAAAGCAGTATGTTTACCTCGGGTGAAAAACCTGTTTAGGCATTCGAACTATTAGCGCCCTCGCTGCGCTCGTGCGGCAAACCATCTCGTACTTAAATAGGTCCCTTTCACCCCTTGTGTAACAATCTACTATTCCCTCTAAATAATAACAAACCAAAAGCGTGTCGAACTCAGGTTCAACTTAAGGTTAGGTAGCATGTACTACAATAATAATAATAATTCATAACTTTGCTAAAAATGATTTATTTTTTAGAATTCTTTAGTTAGAAATCTCTTTCATAAAAAATAACAAAATAAAAATGGTCAACTAGCCTATTGTATGTATATCTCAAAAACTGGTCAACGTATCTTGTTCACAACAGTTTTCTTGAAAGTCTTTTGAAGTAGAAACGTTTATTTATTTTCAGATTTTTTAACCCTATGATTGAGTTGACCCAAGTCAAAAGGAAAGCTAACTACTTTAGAAACGCATGTCTCGCGAAATATTCACCTAATGAAATAGTCTCTAAAAAAACCTTCACAGCATTTTCAAAGATCTGTCTAATAATAATCCACATAGTAGGGTGCACGAAAACTACATAGTAACACATATAGTAAATTATACAGAAAACAAATTATTTTCCCACCTGTTTGTTTTGCTAGCAGAGCCTACTGGTGTGTAATGGATCAGATAATATTTTTTCCCTCATCTGGTCTATTAATAGAACAGACAGTAGACTGTAGAACAACGGTGAATAGATCGTCAGGCTAGCGTGTAGCACGTAAAAACCAATAAAGCTCAAAAAACAGTTTTTTTTTAAGAGAAGAGATAAGGCTGTACCGACAATATTCAGTAAGTGCAAATTCTTCCCCGTAAATTGAGGTATTGGAATAGGTGAATTAAAAAAAGCTTTTTATTATTTTACTCCTAGAGCAGGTTATATTTGAAAAAGGGGAAACCTACTTCGCTTCTTATCAAGCGAAGAAAGAGTTCTGCAGACCAGTAAAATTTGAAAATGTGACCTAATTATGATTTAGAGACATTTCAACATAGAGACGACGACGTTATGTTGTAGGTAATGTATTTCAATTTTAATAATCTATAAAAAATTAATATTACGGATATATTCGGAGATCTTGTATTGCAAAGAGTACGCAAAATCAATATTGTGCCGACATTCTCACAGGATATTAAGTTTTAGAAAAAGTTGCTGTATTGGTCTAGTTCAGTGGTAGTATTGATAACAATGAAACTTGAACTTTCTGCAACTGAAGCAAAACGGACCTTGCGGTGTTGCGGCGTTTTCATACTTGGACTTCAATTTGGCGGCGGTCGCACGGGCGTCCGACCGGACCGTGTCTAGTGCGCTGGATACGGAACGCGGAGGACCAGTGCTGACGGCGGTGGTCGTTGTAGTCCTGAAGGATAGTGTACCGGTGAAGCTGGAAGTGAGACCCAGACCCAATGTAGTGCGGTAACGGCGACGGTACATGGTTACGTGTGACGCGACGGCGCGACCGACGGCGACTGAACGCAGCGCTGCCTGCCCGCAACCCGGAAAAGCTCCGCAACCGATTTATAGACGCGAGCGCAGCCCGCCCGCCCACTCCGACCCCAAACTTTCTAATATAAATGTAACGCCACGATATGTACGTTTTTTCAGTCAAAACAACGACTTCGTCAACTATTTTTTAGTTTACATTACTATTTTTTTATAACGTCGTCTAGGAACCCAACCGTCGGTTTTGCCATTCATTTGAAAATAAAAAGCGGTTAAGTGCGATTCGAACCGATGCACTTCGGTTTCGTGCCTGTAGTAGTATTCAGACAAACAACAAAGTAATGATTGACTGTCAAAAGAAGTTGTATAAAACATTTTCTATGACCATTTTCTAAAAAGGGACGTTTCGCCACCTTATGCAAGGCGATGCCTACCACACTAAAGCAGTCGTCACTTTCAATACTTTTCAGTTTTCATTTGTTCTCTTTCAATAAAATACTACAATAATTAATATTAATAGTAGATTGTTACACAAGGGGTGAAAAAGACCTATTTAAACACGAGATGGTTTGGCGCACGAGCGCAGCGAGGGCACTAATAGTCCGAGTGCCTGAATAGGTCTTTCACCCGGGGTAGGTAAACATACTGCTTTTCATTACGAACATGAGGAAACTAAAAAAAAACGCGTTAAATCCGTATCTGAATCTCACGAACTCATTTTATACAAATATCTGTATGCGTAAATAATTAGCACTCGTCAAAATAACTGAAGATCGAATTGCCGCTTTCTCGTCTTATTTATGTTTCTTTTACTGTGGCATTCTACCAGCCAATACTTTTTATCATTGATGACGGTTAATGTTTATCTCAAATTTATGTGAATTAAAAAATAATTTATTTAAAAGTAAATCATAAGTATAAAGTCATATTACAAAATTTTTGATAACATTTTTTTATTACAATTTTACGCCGCGATTTAACAAAGTTCCTGTATAAAAAGTTGAGACATGGATTGCATAGTTTTTTTTAAATTTATTACACAGCAGAGAAAATCGTTTCCCAGGAACGAAAAGTACTACTTTCATCCCTCTAATCAGGTAACTCTTACAACTTCGTTAATGTACATATTTACAAATATCACTCAGTTATAATTCAACAGTAGTATTAAGTTCTCCTTACGGCTCCGCAAGTTCCGCCCGGAGCAGTCGCCTACTTCAGTTCTATTCCAAATACTATCCCTTACAACTCGAATATCTATTTGTCATTCACTTCGAAACCTAATAAGTTTTGTACCCCATGCGAACCGTCCACCACGGTAAAAGTGGTTTCATGTTCTTCACCATCCCTTCAACCGACTCCGTGAAAAAATCACTACCTTTCATTGCTCCTTTATAACATGAGTAAAAAAAAAAAAATTTGTGTCTTATAAGAACCGTCAACCAGCATGCACCCAGGACTCCGTGTTGCTTTCTGTCCCTTCAGGTATTTCTATGCAAAATCACCGCCTTTCGATGCTTCGTGGCGACGTAAAAAAAAAGACGAAGAAATCAACACATTTTCGTACTTATATTATTAGTATAGATAACGATAGCTTTTTGAATCCAACTTTATTCACAGATCACATGAACGACATTACGTTCCTCCACTTCAAAACAGCAAAATACTGTGGTTAGTTATGTAGAATATGCTAGTCCGAGAACTAATCCGAGTGCCCGCCGGCAAAATCAGAACTTTTGAGAGGATATATACAGGATGAGTAAATGAACAGGGGCATTTACTCATCCTGTATATATGCCTGTATATACACTTATTGTTTGTAAAGTATGCTTCTAAAAGTTCAAAACGTTCGTTGTTAGTTAATACCATATTATAATATTTTTTTTTACTAAAATACGCGGGAAAGTAACAATGACAATCAATAAACAAAAATTATGACATAAAAGAAAGCGGGACACTTAATGAATTTCGCCCTTGAAAGTAAAGGGTACTTAGTAAGAAAGTATTAGTAGCCAGTACTTTTCTTGGCAGGCTGTCGTTCAGTCTGTTAGATTTTGAAAATAGAACAGCAACTGCTAAATGTTCCATTTTCAAATGGGACATTCTCAAGCATCATTCTCAGGTCACTCGGAGAAAAATAAGTCAATAATCTAAGGAACATAAATCTTATATAGTCCAGTTTCGTCTGTTTCCATTAACATTAAAAAAATGTGTTATACAACTTTTTGTTCGCTATACACAGGTGGATTCATTTGAGAAAATAGTGAATATCTTTGAAAAAATGAGTTTTATCAAAAAATCCTTGAATGCTATTTTAATACAGTCCAAAAACTTAAGATGGATTTCTAAGAACAAAACTTTCCATCTCCAACAGTTAGGGTAGCTGTCATAGAGGCCCCTGTTCATTTACTCAGCCTGTATATCCTCTCAAAAGTTCTTGTATGGCTTAAGGGCACCTAGTAACATAATACTATCTGGGAAATCCCACACAGCGCCATCTAGTCCCAAACTAAGCAAAGCTTGTCTTATGAGTACCAGACAATTGATATACATACCTACTTAAATATTCTTTATAATATATACATATATAGATACTTTACACCTAGACACGGAACAAGCAGACATGTTCATGCCCACAAATACTTGTCCCGGGCGGAAATCCAACATAAGACCCTTGGTTCCCCAATTAGGGTCTCTAACCACTCGGCGAATCGGCCCAACAAATTCTACAATTCATTGTTTAATATCACAAAAAATATATACCTATATGACAACGTGTTTAAATCAAAAACCATACAGATAAATAATACGTTACAATTTAGTGATTGGGCAACGGCGGAAATGCATGAAGTTAGGTTTAAGTTGTATGAACTTTATGAACCACTAGCGAGCCACTATAGAACCGCAGCTTCGCTTGCGTAGACTACAAATTCCTGTTATAGGTACTATTAACGTTCGACATGGTTTATACGTACTTTCTGCTGGAACCACTTTTGGTTACACCCATTTAAACTTTCAATCTTCATTCCCCTTCCACCCTTTAAAAAAACCGATACAATTTTTCATCTCCCGTTTCCCACCCTTAAAAGGTGGAAATCTAAAAACCCTGAAACACGTCATTATTTAAGTCCCTCCATTCCCATCCTTAAGTTTGAAATTTCTAAAAAAGTCTTTATTTATGTTCATGTTATAAAATAAACCTATGTTCCAATTTTAAGCTTCCTAGACTTAGTAATTTTGGCTGTACGTTGATAGATCAGTGTGGACAAACGACAAACAGATAGACAGACAAACAAACACAAAAAGTAGCTTATGACACTCTTGACAACCTTCTTTCACGTCTGCAAAGTTTCATTAAAATATGTTCAGCCGTATTGGAAATTAGCTCGAATAGATAAAAGTGAATTGAATAAACACATAGACGTACAAACAAACGGACAAAAAGTAGCTAATGTCAAATCTCTTGACAACCTTCTTTCCCGTCTGCAAAGTTTCTTTAAAATCTGTTTAGCCGTTTTGGAGATTAGCTCAAATAGACAGATACACGTACAGACACACAGACGGACAAAAAGTAACATTTGTTAGTTAGCAAAAGTTTTCAGTGGTTAGTAAAAAGATAGCAAACAAAAAAAAAGTTAAATGGAACTCTCCAGGAACACATTACTTTTTAAATTGTGAGATAGTCATTTTTTTCTTGATTGTGGCGTGTCGGTCTGAAAATTGTGTGTCGGCATTACAATAAACTTAATTAAAGAAAATTTTCGCGCTATGATTTTTTATGATTTTCGCTGCGGCTTAAGTCAATTATAGAGTTGCCAGAGACTTCAATCGCCATTTGGTAATAAAGCTCCATCTCATACCTCTGTGTATACGTGGTTCAGTTATGTTAGACGTCGACGTAAATATCTCCATGACGATGCACGTGTAGGTCGACCAGCGACTGCGGTTACCGAATTTAATATTGATACTGTTTATCAATTAGTTGAGACTGATAAAAAAATTACATGTCAGCAAATTCATACGGTATCAGGCATTGGAATGAGTCAAGTGTAAAAGATTTTACATGTGCATCTGAAGGTACGGAAGCTTTACACTCAATAGATACCGCATGATTCGATGGTAGACCAGAAACAACTGTGTGTAGAGTGGTGTCACAAAATTATAGCAAAGTTAAGTGTACTGCTTTGAACCAGAAAGAAAAAGTCAATCGGCAGAATGGGTCTTTCCTTTTGAATATTTGCCAACGAAAGTTAAGTAAAGTCGAACTGTTGGCAAGAAAATGGTTGCTTCCTTTTTTGGCAAATCAGGACATTACACAACAATGTCACTTGAAAACCAAAGAACATTAACTGCAGATTAATATGTCAACACTTGCTTGTCCAGAGTCTTAGAAAAAGTTCAGAAAAAGCGTCCTCGAAGCAAAGTCGTTCTTCACCACGATAATCCTCACATACCGCTAAGGTAACAGAAGCGTATTTGAAGGGTTCAAATGTAAAACTGAAGATCCATTCGCCATACAGTCCAGACCTTACACCATGCTACTTCTTTTTGTTCCCGAAAATTAAAGACAAACTTAGAAGCATACGTTTTACGAGCTCTGAATCGGCGGCGAGTGCATTCCATGAAGCTGTTGAAGAGGTCCCTAAAAAAATTAATCCAACTGCTTTTTACAATGGTTTTTTTATTTTTATTTTTTATTTGCTACGCTACGTACGTAGCTAGCCCTGCCTACGAAGCTGGAGGTCCCGGGTTCGAATCCCAGGTCTGGTCAGTATTTATATGATAAATATCGATACTGATACCGGGTCTTGGTTGCTATATGTATGTGGTGTCTTCCCTTGGTACCCAAAACACAAGCTAATGCTTAGTTTGGGCCCTAGACGTTGTTGTCATGTATACGTTATTATTATTATTTATTTATTGCATTGTTCCACCGAATGCAAAATGAGTCAATTATGGCAGCATATACCTTGAAAAACAATGAATGAATCATAAGTAAAATATCAGGTCTTGTTTATAGGAATCCAGAAAGTTTCAGTATGGCCTACATATGTGTTAAAAACCTTTAATTGTAAATGTAATTTGACAAGATGGTCAAGATGGGACATGTTACCAAAAAGTTTTGTTCAAGATTAACTTGTGAGATGTTTCCATGTTTAAGTTAAAATATATTTGCAGTAAAATTAACCAATTTTGGCTGGACCATACTATACTACCCAAAATTGAATTCTCTATCTGCAAAGGATTATTTTTGTAAAAAGAGTTAGGAGTTGTTCGCAAATACCTGTCAATATGTAATTAAACAGAATGTTTTTTTCAAGACAATGATAATGACATATGGTCTGTCCAATCACCGAGCCTGGCATTTTGCTCATGTTTTAGATCATATCAAAGTATGAGATGCTCCATCTTGATTATTATGCTATCTAAAGGTTTGACATATACACTGAAATTAATATGATTACAACCATGAACTTAGGAATACTCGGATGTAGCATTGCGAACTCATTTAGTGATGCAGCCCTAATGTCGGCTTGCTATGTACACACATATCAGTTTCATTGATTGTCCAGTGACAAGGAGTCTTGAGTTTTTAATTTATGTCTATGAATGGAAAATGAAAGTACTAAAAGTGAGATTGTAAATTAATTTGAGAAACAGAAGACTAAAGCAAATAATTTCCCATAAGAAAAAAAAAGACAATATGAAAACAAAAAAATCACAGAATTAACATAATTTCAGTTAACTTATGTGCTTTTAATAATTTTTAATGCAAAATTACATATTTCATGTTTTTACCATATTCTTGTAATTACACAAATTATGTGTTAACTAGACAAATGCCAAAAATGTGGACTGTATAAATGCCACCCCATACTAACATATAATGATTTTATTAATATTTATTATTATTATTATTATAGTTCACAATCAAACTTTGTGGCGGATTTGAAAACAGGCACAAGTCGCGTCACAATAATCAGTTTAGGTATCAGCGGGAGGCAATGAGGTACATGACTGTACCTGCGCAATCCCAGATTTAGCATTGTATTCAGATCCGCCATAAAATTTGACACAATCTGTACAAGTGCTTAATTTTGGGAAGACCTAATAAAAAACATATTTAAACATCACAGAAGCCGAGAAATACATATCTAAACCATAAACGAAAAGTACTCACCATTTATAGACCAAATGTTAGATGGTAGCGAATGTGCAGCGTAAACACGTCCCAAAGCCAGTGAGGTACCAGCCGTCGGCACCGCTTCTTCTGCAGAACTGGAGTCAGTCTCGGGACTGGCGCCTGCGGACACGTCGTAGCTCTGCGAGTTGGCTGGAATAGCGATAGTTTCGTGCGATGCGTGTAAGTCCGGTACTGAGGACAGGGAGCGCGCACGCTGCCGATCAGTCGACACTTGGATGCCGGGGATGGCGCGCAATAAACTGAAACCGGTCGTGCCCGACACCACTTCCGAGCTGGAGCTCGTCGAGAATGTCCTAGCCCGCGGGCTCTGATCCCCGTTGGCCGTGCTTGGCTTGGCGCCCATCACCACTCGCCTGCGCAACTACGTAACGCGAACGCAAGCACTGGTCGCTCCAGAGGCGCCAGCGCGTCAGGAGCGCGCGTACTCCACATCACTCGTGGTGCAGGGACACATAGTTCTCGAAGCTGCTAAAAACGATCACCACTTTATATTGTTACCTCTGATAATAACAAACAGATTTCTGAAAGTAAACAGCAATGCATGTTTCTCCAGCAAAATCTTTGACAGCTTTTGTGACAGCTTTGTCTTGAATGAAGCTAACCGCAATTTACCCGCAGTACACAGCGCAGTAGTAAGGAACATACCAATTATTACCGAAAAAAGTTTATTTGTGCTGGCAACTCGCTGAACAAGGACGTATATATGTATCGGTAGGCTCTCTTAAGTTGGCGGTCAAGAAACGTTTTTATTTAATTTTTTTTTTTACTTATTCGTTTGTTCGTCGTTTGTTCGTGATTGTTCGATTAAATTCATTGTTTGTTCGTTCTTCAATTTTTTATAAACAATATTTAAAAATTCTTACGTAAATTGGCACCCGAAAGAATTTTTTTAAATATTTTTTTCTAATTCGTTTGTCCGTCGTTTGTTTTTGATTGTTCAATCAAATTCATTGTTTGTTCGTTTTTCAATTTTTCATAAACAATATTTAAAAATTCTCTCTTAGGTCATTGGCGTTCCATTTAAATTTTTTTCTAAATCGTTTGTATTTAATTGTTTGATCAAGTTCATTGTTTGCTCGTTTTTAAATTTTTATACAATACCATATAAGTCGGTGTACCTACAATAGATAACACTCATATCACTAACTTGGCGAGAAGGCTCGGTTCTGCAGCTTACGCTGTAAAAAGGATTCGTTTCCTTTCGGACATAGAAACCGCGAGGTTGGGCATATCAGTGGTTTCCATAGTTTAATGACTTATGGTATTCTGCTGTGGGGACACGCTGCCAATGTTAATACAATCTTCGTGTTGCAGAAGCGAGCTGTTCGAGCAATTTATAAACTGGGACCAAAAGTATCACTTAAAGAAAAATTTAAGGAAATTAATATAATGACATTGCCATCTCAATATATATTTGAAAACATTATGTACGTAAAAAAAAAAATTACATTATTTAAAAAAAATAGTGATCGGCATAATGTTAATACAAGAAACAAAGATAAAATTGCTAATCATGTCAGCCGCCTCAATAGAATCACGAAATCTTTTAAAGGGCAATGTATACACTTTTACAATAAGATCCCAGCTGATATTCAAGATCTACCCCTTAATAAATTTAAAACTACACTAAAACGAAAGCTTTATGCAAAAGCTTATTATAAACTATCAGACTGCTTAGATGATAAAAATCCATTGGTGTAAGCCGCTCACCTATCAGTTTGTTTCAATAATATTATTCTTTAAGCAGTTATTGTTAAATTTTTTTTTATTATGTTGTTAAAAAAAGAGCGTCCCTCAGTTTACTGCGCATTCTTCTGAGAGGAACCAGCATCTTGAAAGCGCCTTTGTGGTGACGTTCTTCCGCAAAGTAATAAAATTCATTCTTGTGACGTATTTCAAGATTATGTTACATAACTACGAAATAAAGATATTTTGATTTGATTTGATATGAATATATACAACTTTTTAAACCATATAATGTAAAGTGTCAAAAAAAATCATAGTTAGTTTAAAATTTTACTAGTTTCGTAACAGCCAATACAACAAATTATTTTATAAATCATGTGTTGAACTAACTAACTAACTGCATTTTCGAAATATTTAATGCGCCTTCCGATAACAAACACACAACGCGAAAGACTATTTTCACAAGTAAATTTAGTAAAAACCAAATAAAGAAACAGCTTTATACTGCACATGACACATGTTCATTACATTACATGTTATGCGAGGTTTCACGCAGAGCAATTCTTGTAGGTAAAAATTTTGTACTGATGCAAAATATGCTAACATTGACATATGCGAAACAAAATTTCTTTCAATAATGAGTATGGAGTGGATGAGGATTCGGAATAAACGATATACTCTATTTTTGGTATTAATGTCATATGTGTTTTAACATTTTTTAGTACCGGCAACCCTAAGTTGAAGTACATGTTTTCAGTGGTCTTGAGTAAAAAACGGTCACACTACTGGTGAGTGATGAGAAGAGATGACATGACAACATGACACTTCGTGATCTTTCCATGGACGTAATATATAGTCGTTTGATATAAAAATTTATGCAATTGATATTGCGCACGTCCATGGTAGTACTACCCTCATCACAGACAGACACTTCGCTTCCAGCCGTTGAGCTGGACAGATAATTTCCCCTCTCGCCATTGAACTGATAAGACACGTGTAGGACGTGTTGCGCGCGGTATCTAATCTCTGACTTAAAAGTCTCCATTTTTGTTTCGGCTTATATTATTACAAGATTATTGTGTGCCTTAATTGATTTGATTCGGTGCCAATATTGACTACGCCAAAAGTAAAGTTTTGTGTGTTGGGCGTGTAAAGGGAAAAGACATTTCTCACGTACCGTTGTTGGTGAGATTTTGGTGATCTGGGTGAACGGGAACCGGTATGCCAGGATCCTGGCTGAGCCGTGAGCTGGCCTGCAGGTACGCGAGAAGTCTGCGTGAAATTCATAATCAAGGTAAGCTTGACGGATGCCCGTGTGATTCGACAACAATTGACTCGAAATTAAAAATTAAGCTTCCACTGTGCTATCTCCACTCTGTCGTCGATATTTTATGGTAGCAGAGTATTGGTTCTTTCGATGACGATATCCGTAACGTGGCTTAGAATCACATTTGTATTGTACGTTAACATTTTCTGGTATCCGGAGCGTGGTTACGGTCAACTGACCTCTGGGGTATGGGCCTCATAGTTTTGATCCACGTTCTGTTGTTAACAATAGTTCCAATCAAACTATATGGCAGATCGGAATACCACGCTAAAAGCGTGCTTTCGCAGGTTCAGTTGTATGCCCCTCGCTCCACTGCGTCCCGCTACACCTAAAACTGGTTACTGCGACGAGACTTGTGCCTATGTTCACATCCACCATAAAGCTTGATTGGAACTGTACCTACTACGTAGGTTCAGGATTGTGCACTCCCGAAACTGTATAATACAAAAACGAAACCTTTGCATTACGCACAGGTTTACTTTAAATTGTAAGCTGCAAGGAGGCAAAATGAGTGAGTGTATGTTTGTCCCTTTCTAACACTTGCCATTAAAAAAAAAAATATTTCATCTAGTAGGTTCATTACCAATTTTTACATATATGAATACTCCTCTAATATCCATTTTCTGTGACTTCTTCTGGTTTTTGATATGCCTTGGTATTCGGATAATAATAATATTTTTGAAAGTTCTTACGTTCCATTTTACAAATTTATAAAAATATTCAGTTATATTAAAAAAAGGATGTCTTAATTTATGGTTTAATACAGGCAACTAAAACGAAAATTTGGAAAATTTTCACGTGTGTATTGTCAAAGTTGAAGTTTTTGACGTCAAATTACTAAGTTGACTATAATAATTTCTTAAGTTAGTAGGAATTCTTTATAAAAAATAGACAATGGGTTCAAAATATCCAATTTTTCAGTGTAAATTTAAAATACTATGTTAAAAACAAAAATATTCTGATATAGTAAAAAACATGTTTAAATTTATAGAATAGCATAGTACTTACGCACAAAAAATACCAATTGAGCATCAGACGGAAAATCTAAAATGTTTAACTATATGAGTGTGAAAAGGAGTCAGCAGCAGGAATCAGTCAAGCGTAAGCAAATGTTTTAGCGTAGGATGATATAGAAACACATAGATAATAAAAAATACAAACCAACATTCATTATTATAGATAGATGACCTACCGTAAACAGGATGATGATCATTCGACCGATCGCGGCATGTAGTTAGATTTATTTCTCATCACGAAATTGATTACGGTTGTTACATATATAGTATGCGATTCGTCTTATTATATTGATTTCGTATGATGGTTGGTGACCCATGGTTACGATGCGAAAGGCGGAGGACCGTGTGTGGTGGCGAGCCTTGGGAGAGGCCTATATCCTGCAGTGGAGAGACACGGGCTGATGATGATGATGATGATGATAACGATGGATCAAAACGTTCATCGTCCCAAATGTGACATAAAACGTTATCACATTAGTATTAGCATTAAAATGTGTTACTTTTGGTTTTATTACTTAGTAAGGTAAAATCAACTTGTCAATTGAAATTATTGGATCTCCGAAAATTTCTGCTGCATTGGTTTTTTAGTTTAACTTTTCAATATATTCTTCATATCTCCATTAAAAAATAGTTAAAAAGTGTTGTATAAGATGCTGTGGAAGAGAATCAGTGGGCGGTTGTGGCAAATTCACAGGTAACTTCAAATATAGTATAAAAAAACTGGCCATTTATAAATCTTACAATGTGAAATTTAAAGCAGTCCCGAGGAGAGAACCAAGAACAAGGTTTTGACAGGTTTCTAATAATAAATTGCGATCTGCTTGAAAGTTATAAAATAAAAGTTTTAACATCATTACAAAAACTGTATTTTCCCTCACTTAAATGCAAGACAAGTAGTAAATAATAATAATATTTATTTATTTATTAGAAAAAAGCAATATACTTACAAAAATTTTTGATCTCTGATTCCTAAACTAGGCAGGGCCTGTATTTTAGAAACCAGTGTCCTCCCAAGTATACAATTTCAGCAATCTTGCAATTTATCAATAAAA
The DNA here is from genome assembly GCA_949709985.1 of Luffia ferchaultella. Lineage (NCBI taxonomy): Eukaryota > Metazoa > Arthropoda > Insecta > Lepidoptera > Psychidae > Luffia > Luffia ferchaultella. The sequence continues at coordinate 629,890 of OX453252.1, forward strand.
ACATAAAAACACGATATTCATTTCTTTTGATACAATACATATTGAGAAAAAAAATCCATCCAAAAATCCATCTTCCATCTAAATAAAATTTTAGTGTCTGTCTGTTCCAGCTAATCTCCGAAACGTTTGATCCGATTTGAATGAAATTTTGCAGACATGAATAGGGCATTATCATAAGTGACATAAGTCACTTTTTATCACGAAACTACTTTTCCCACCTAACCAATATTTCTTATCTCTGAGTCCCGCACTAGTACTCAAGTGCTAGACATTTTGGCCCTAGAAATACTGTTTCGGAAGCTTGAGAATTTTAAATTAGTTTTTATCCGCCGGAACAATGGGGATTTTTGGGATTGTTGAGTTTTTTTGGAAAGAGAAGGAGCTGGTCACCCGTACAAAGTTATATTTTTAGGTTCCTACGTTCGCATAAGGCAGTAAAGCGTGAAAAAATTTATGAGGAATATATTATAAACATTGGTATTTAGAAAATTTCTAATCTTCTGTGCAGTATGTTTAGGCACAATCCTTTTAACGAGATATTTCCTAAGCGATGGCTCCTGGGAACCCAGGCGTGAAAAAATACGTAACTTGTCGTGCTTGGCTTCTTACTCATGTGGGACTTAACTACTTTGTAAATAGAGGCGGTCAGCCATCTAATTATTAATCACAGGTTCCTTTATTTCTGTGATCGAATCGAAGATTTGTATTCAAATCGGTATTATATAGAAGGGGAGCCTATCACTAATTTATTAAGATGATTGAGGTATCAAAAACTTTGATTTTTAAGAGTTCTAACTGTTTCACAATTTATTGTGGAGGTGATAACCCCCACTAACAGATCATACTTCATTGCTGGTTGTCTGCTATTAGTGACTAGCTTTATTGAACTTATGTTTTGAAAAATATAAAAAAGTTCCCTAATATAAATAAAAGTATGGTAGACAGATGACCTGAAGCACCATACCGGGGGTAGTTGGACGCGAAAGGCGGAGGACCGTGTGTGGTGGCGAGCCTTGGGAGAGGCCTATATCCTGCAGTGGAGAGACACGGGCTGATGATGATGATGATGATAAATAAAAGACAGCGTAGATACTGCATAAAAAAACTTATTACAAAAAAAAATCATATGTTTGATCATAGTTATTGATTCCTGATTCTTTTCTGGATTACGCACTTGACTTGATGACTTTTTGATAACTTTGTGATTAATTTTTGTTCTTGGCATGCCTGCGAAACCACGTGATTCAACACGCAATTGTTGTTATTTTCCAGTTTTTAAGGTGTCGTCAATTATATTTTAATTCAAATTTTTCCCTTACTTTTTTAACTATTATAGAGCACTCGCAACAAAAGTCAAGATGAGAGAAGAAAAAAATTAAAATAAATTATTGTCACTTTAGAAGAAAAGAGACAAAGGGACTTGGACCTCACTGTTTCATCTCCTCGTTTCGCAAAGCCGAGTGCACTGTCCTGAACCTAGCATTACGTCCATGGATCTTCATGAGCGTTGAGCTTTTCGACCACGTTTCGACGTTTGTTTTTAACATAGTGTTTTTTTTTGCATTGCAAAAAGAATTGGAAATTTTAAACCTATTATCTATTAATTTTTTTAATTGTAATAAAGAATTCCTACTAACTTATGAAAATATTATGGTCATCTGAGTAATATGACGTTAAAAACTTCAACTTCAACTCAAAGTTTTTATAAGTTTGTAAAATATGACGTAATAACTTTCAAAAATAATGTTATCATCCGAATACCGAGATATATCGAAAACCAGAAGTCACAGAAAATAGTTATTAGACTAGTATTCGTATATATGAAAATCGAAAATGAACCTACTATATTATAGATGAGATATTTTTTTCTAATGACAAATGCTAGAAAGGGACAAACGGACTCACCGTTAGCTATCTCCTACAAACTCATTTTGACTCTTTAAGGTTTACAAATTTAAAATAAACCTTATGTATAACGGAAAACTTTCATTTTGTATTATATTGTTTCGAGAGTGTACAGTCCTGAACCTACGTAGTAGTAGGTACTATTACGTCCATGTTTTCGACAGGTTTTGATTTTCGTTAGTGACGTGTGCTTTGTTTTGCGTTTTGCTCACAAATCACCGTCACAAATGTTTTGAGCCACCACAAAGAACTGAAAAAATTCTGTACCACAAAGTACTCTGTGCAAACATCCAAAGGTTTTGGGCTGTGGTTTTGGGATAGTTTGTGGTTTTGAGTATTTATATAGTTTGTGGTTTTGAGCTTAGAGTGATTTTGGTGGAGAAGGAACAAGTTTTGAGTTATTTTTGTCTGTCGTCAACTATAGTAATCTGTGCTCTCGTCCCTCTCATCTTTGCAAACCTCCAAGGCCTTTGCTTCATTTTCCCTGAAGCCACAAAATCTGAATCCCTGAAGACTTTAATGAAGGGTTAGCTTGAAATTCAGGATCAGGACAGAAAGTGGAGAAACCGACCACTAAGCCACAGATATACATGAAAGGATTTGTTAATATTACAAAAAAAAATCTTTCAGGCTAAAATAAAATTACCAAGTGTATAAAAATTATGGCTTCGGCTACAGTAAGTTTATAACTTCATTAATTCTTTAGGGCTCTTTTGTAGTTAGTTCAAATTAATTTGTTCCATAATTCATATTCTTTAACGTAATATCTTGATTGTAGTTCAATGTTTTGCATGGTTCATTTTGCTGCCCCATAATTTGTATCATCTGCTCAATTATTGTTTCTGAATAGCTTAAAAAGCTGAATTATAATAAATAATTCTCCGCTATGGCTTTGCATGGCTTGCGCTGATGTAGTGGTTCACCTGTTACTTACAGCCGGTCGTGCCGCAGGTCCCTCTACTGGATGATGACACCATAGCCTTTGGGGATGAAGACAATGCAAGCAAGCGTTTTGTGTATGTATTTACTATTGAAATATATACAAAGATCTTGTGCTTAACATTAGAATGCTCGCTCCTTAAAATACTTAAATATTTCTTAAGTGCTCTGACGAAATACAAGTTCCGCCCCTATTAGATGAATTTGTATTTGTAAAAAACTGGAAACATATGACATGGGGTGTTCAATGAAAAGTAAGAGTGACTAAGATGCAGTTATCCTTTAATAAAACTTATTTCATTTGGAACGTGATCACATTTTAAGTTAAAACACTTGATGTATCTTTTTTTTGTAGTTTTAAACTTTGTAGATGCTCATTTCTATTGGTGTGCTACTGATAGGGATAAAATTATTTAACAATTTTACACCCCTGGTGACATATAACCAATGCAATCGCTCTAGTATTAATAAGATTTGGAATAAATATAACTATTTGAAATATTTTTCTGTTTTCTTGCAGACATCCTTATATTGTATTTTTTCATTTAATCTTCCGATGTTCAGCGATTGTAGTATACATATTATGTGGCTGGTTCTCCGAGTCCTTCATAGCAAGTTTTGTTCTAGTTGTTCTACTCCTCTCTGCAGATTTTTGGACGGTCAAAAATATTACAGGTTAGTTTATTCAGAATTCACATTTCAGTATATCTAGAGAAAATTTTTTATATTCCATACATAATCAGCACCAAGTTTATGTACATACAAATAATAACTTTGAACGTCTATCCCAGAAAATATGGAAAATAGTTTACAGAATATTTTGTTAAATATTTTATTACAACAATTAGAATGATATTCATGTCATTCTTTTGAAGTGATTAAAAAGTGGGTTTAATCGGATAAATGTAATCAGTGACTTATATGCTTTAAGGGCGCCTACTAGTGGGACTACGTTGGTGGAACTATGTAGATGATGATGGAAAATCACACTGGGTGTTTGAAGCTAAACAGGTGATTGCAATTATCCATCCTATATTTTAGTTAAGTCTAACTTGCATGTGCATTACACAAGTTTTTTGTGCGTTTGTCCATATAATAACATTAATTTATAAAAGTGAATCATATTTCTATACTTTCTTTCAGAACCGTGTTAATCGTAATGAGAGCCGATTGTTCTGGTTGGGCTTGATACTGTGTCCACTCATCTGGACAGGCTTCCTCTTCATCAGCTTCTTTAGCTTCAATTTTAAATGGATGGTGAACTAACTTTGTATTTATTTTAATTAATACACAGTGTTAAAAGTTGTGGTGTCCAGAGCATATTGACAGAAGGAGCATATCAAAATCAATCCATTAATATACTATAGTTAGTAGCTAAGACGGCCAGGATACACAGAGCACGCTAAAAGCCGAATATTGGTGAAGCTGCCAAAGATGTTTTATACATTGTTATGTAACGGAGGTATTTTTTGGAGGGGTAGGCGAAGTCTATCTTACTAAGAAGGTGTCTGGTTCAATGTTTAACCTGTATTTGATTCCGATTTAAAATAAAACATAGTAGATAATATAATGATCTATAGTTCGGAACCCCTCCATGCGAGTCCAACTCACACTTAACCAGTTTTTTTCATTGGGGTTTGGAATTTTTTTTTTCCATTGTTGAAAACTCTATAAAATATTTAAATCCCAAAAATTTAAGTTTTTTATCAAGCAATTGCAATAATATAATATTTAGGCAAAGTAAATAACTGGTGAAAACTAAAATAAATGATCTTACTAAATTTATTATTATTATTATTGATGATAGGCGTGTCGTGATAGCCCAGAGCACAACGAACCTGTCTTAAATTTATAAGGCCCCACAGGGCCATGGTTCGAATCCGGGCGTGTACCAATGAGTTTTTCTGACTTAAGTACACAATATCACTGACACCGTGCTTCGGAGGGCACGTTAAGCAGTCGGTCCCGGACGCTGTCAATAGATGGCGGTCGTTACAGTTCCCAACCCGCAGTGGAGCAGCGTGGTGGACTTAAGCTCCAAGCCCCCCTCCTCACCCTGGGGGAGGCCTAAGCCCCCTGCAGTGGGGTAAAAATGGGCTGATGATGATGATGATGATGACATGTTTTCATTATGGATTATTGACACTTCTGAAAATCAGCAAAAAACTGGTGCCACATTTAATACTATAATTTTGTCCTAAAAACAAAGAACTCATTAGAATACCATATGTAATTCCATAACAATAACATGCCACAACAATAAACGTCTACTACATACCTACAAGTAACTTACCATTTTCTACGCGATATTCTTTCGCTAAACATACCAGTTTTTTTGACCACTCGCTCGTTGTCACCTAAGTACAGTTGCGTAGGAGCGTAATACTATGCAAGACTTATCGGGTATTCGCTCTAGAGAATAATTAATTTTTTTTCCAATTTGAATACAAAAATGTGATAACTTTACTTTAGTCTAAATTTAATGAAAATTATAATAAGCTAAGTAGTGTTTATGTTAATATTCACAAAAATAAGAAACTATTAATGCAACTTTCTATTACTTGCATCAGTGATAATATCTACTAAAACTACATTTAGTTACTTTCGCTTCAGATATTACATATTAGAGGGTTATTCCTCAAATATATATTGATTGATCATAATAATTACTTTGCAATGTTGACTTTATCCATTTTGGAAGAACTTGTCGGTTTTGTAAAATTAGATTTTTGTGATTAAACATAACATATCCAATTATCGGATTAGACCAAAAGAAAGATCAGAAAAAACTGAGTAAACTCTCATTGATAACTCAAATTGTCATTTTGACCAACTTATCGGGTTTTCGCTCTCAGTCCACGATATACTGAACCTAACAGTACCCCTAACGGGTTATACCTACGCATAATGTGACGCATCTTGGTCTCTTACGCATAATGACATATTGTGATCACGCAGAATGACATACGCATAATGACATATTTTGGACTCTGACGCATAATGACATATTGCGACTACGCAGAATGACATACGCATGTTGGCAGCGGCAAGCATTTTTGCTGTCGGCAGGTACCTTTAGTATTGACTTTAATCTGCAACGTGTGATTAGCTTTTAATCAGTCGCAATGTAATTTTGATGGCACGAGCAGACCGAGCTATACGAAACCGCGACAATGACTGTCCAGGACCAGCGAACGCAACCTATCCAATTGCGAAGAGGAGTACGACAGGGAGATGTTATATCCCCGAAACTGTTCACGAACGCATTGGAAGATGTTTTCAAGACGATGAACTGGAAATATTGTGACATTAATGTCAGCGGTGAATACATCTCTCACCTCCGGTTTGCTGACGACATAGTCATCATTGCAGAGTCACTGGAGGAGCTCAGCGGAATGGTTAACGGCCTCAATGTCGCCTCTCGCCGGGTGGGACTCGGGATGAACTTGGACAAGACGAAAGTCATGTTCAACGAACATATTCTCCCGAGACCGGTAACCGTAGAGGGTGCGACTCTAGAAGTTGTGCAAGACTATGTCTATTTAGGACAGACTGCCCAGTTAAGCAAACACAACTTCAACAAAGAGGTCGACCGAAGAATTTAGCTGGGCTGGGCTGCTTTCGGGAAGCTTCGTCATCTGTTTTTGTTGCCACTACCACAATGTCTGAAGACCAAGGTGTTCAACCAATGCGTCTTACCTACAATGACGTACGGTGCCGAAGCATGGACTCTCACGGCAGCATTGATCTACAAATTTAAAGTCGCTCAGCGTGCAATGGAGCGGGCTACGCTCGGTGTTTCTTTGATGGATAAAATCAGAAACACTGAAATCCGTCAAAGAACTAAAATTGTCGACGTAGCCGAAGCGATCAGCAAGCTGAAGTGGCAATGGGCCGGTTACATTTGCCGTAGAACTGATAATCGATGGGGTAGACGAGTTTCGAATGGAGGCCACGTACCGGAAAGCGAAGCGTTGGACGCCCCCCGGCCAGGTGGACAAATGACTTGAAGCACCATACCGGGGGTATAGTTGGATGCGAAAGGCGGAGGACCGCGTGTGGTGGTGAGCCTTGGCAGAGGCCTATATCCTGCAGTGGAGAGCCGCGGGCTGATGATGAACTTCCAGTCTTTTACTGATCGTCTTGCGTGTAGTTTCGTATTACGTTGATTCATCATCTTTCACAGCCATTAGCATGATTTCTAATTTGCAGTTGACTCAATACTATCTTGTGTGTAGAGCATTTGGGAAGACTCCCTACAGCTCCTGGGCGTGTGTTGGCAGTTCTAAATAGCCATCACGCCATTTTCCTTGCAGCCTTCAGCTAAGATCTAATCATGGGAGAGCTGGAGTTCTCTCCTTGCACAGATAAACATTTCTAGATCTGTGTGTACCCTACTTCCCACATACTTAAAGTTTGTATAGGTACTTCTTAGAGCTGACCAATCTATTTAATAATATTTTCTTGTTTCTATTTTGAAACCGTGACAATTTGACGCATAAATTAATAATTAGTACAAATCTACGCGCCATAGACTTGTCATTATGTTATACACAATTTTATAGTTATCTTTTTTCAGGCGTGTCATTTTGCGTATGCGTCATTTCGCATATATGTCATTTCGCGGATGTGTCATTTTGCGTAGCCAAAATGTGTCATTATGCGTATAATCCCCCCTAACCTATTAGGGGGGCTCGAATTAATTCGTTTAGTAACACCAATATTGTCACTTTTTTTTCTGCACTTCTTTTATTTGCATTTCAATTTCCAGCATGTCCATTTCTTGCGTTTCAATTACTCGCACATATACTTCTTCTGCGACAGCATCATCAAAACCAAATTATTTACGTCTATTTCTTGTGTTTCACTTTCTCGAACTTCTATTTCTAGATCTAGATCTTAGATCTTTTAAAATCTTTATTTTATGACTTAAACTGCTTGCCTCCCTAGTTAGTTCGGGTCATCTACTTCCCTTAGGAGGGAGCAGGTGCGGGTATAGGGTTCCCCTGTTCCCTGTCATCTTATCGTCGAGAATACGGCCCCGACGGTAGGTGGTGGCGTTAGGTGGATGATGCTGTCTAGTCTCGTCGGGCAGGCAGCGCGTCGCCCTGCGATGTGCTGGGTGACGTCAGTAGTTCGCGTGGGAGCGGGCGCCGGTCGGCAACCGCACGCGATACGGAGCTATGCTGTAGAGGTAGGTGAAGGAGCTGTTGTCGTCGCGGTCGAACATGCGACGCACCAATCTGTCCACCTCTACCAATGGGATCCGCAGGTCGGGAGCGATTACGTCATTTCTGACGTACCGCCCGGCTCCCACGATCACACGCAGGGCGACGTTCTGTTGCTGCTGCAATCTTCGACGAGACGTTGCTGAACACAGCACTACCATGCCGGTGCTGCGTAGGTCAGTTACACGCAGATGTGCGTCTTTATCATCATCATCCTCACCATCAGCCCGTGTCTCTCCACTGCAGGATATAGGCCAAGGCTCAAGGCTCGCCACCACACAGGGTCCTCCGCCTTCCGCATCCAATTACCTCCGGTATGGTGCTTCAGGTCATCAGTCCACCTGGCCGGGGGGCGTCCAACACTTCGCTTCCCAATACGTGGTCTCCACTCGAGATGTGCGTCTTATAGAGGCAGAGTTTAGCGCGCAGCGAGAGACGTGAAGCCACTACAGGGCGCAAGAGAGCGCGCGCAGCGCACGCTATGCGCCCACTCAATGTCCTGTCCGCTTAACGACAATTTCGGTGGCATGATGCGCTGTCGGCCGGTCAGCAGGGCGGTCATCTTCAGGGTCTTCCCGACATTGACGTCCATCCTCCACTTATCCAGCCAATTTGGTAAGGAGGACCCGTTGCATTTTCGCAGCAGCATGGTTAGCTTGACGAGACGACGCAAAGAAAGCACTATCGTCTGCAAATAACGCGAGCGTGACGTCATCTTCAACATCCCTATGCCTCCCGCTCAGGGTGGGGATGTCATCTGTGTACATCACGTACAGAAGCGGCGAAATACAACTGCCTTGGGGTACGCCGGTGTTGATAACGCGAGACTTGGATACCGCACCATCGACAGCCACGTAGTAACTCCGGCCGCTCAGGAACGATGGTACCACCTGCTCGAGTGCTGGCGAAGTGAGGCAAACTTTCATTCTATTTATGGTTCTACAGTCTCTTTTCCACAATTACACATAATTTTCCTGATCATATTGTCTAATAAACTTAGTGAGTTCATCTAAACAACTAAACTCTGGATAAATATCACTCGTTTTAAATACATCTACTAAAAACACTTAAATCACGACCAGGAAAAACATAAACAAATGATAAGTACTAAAAACTATCGCCACTGTCGGTATAATAATAATAATAATAAATGTTTATTTCTTCTTTCTTCATAACCGTATAACAGCTACATTCACTACTATGCCAGTAGCGGCAAAATAGTGAAAATAGCATTATTTTACCGACAACGGTATGTTAGCCCGCTTTACTAAAATAACACTAGCGGCTTATTACACTTCGTGTTTTATATTATATGCACCTGCCCGTATTTATATCCACTAAACACCCAAAAATTTCAAAATTGTTGATGGTGAGTTTACACATAGAAAAACATAGAAAAATGTGTTATTGAAGTTGTATGAGAAGATGAGAAGCCATTTGGAATTGTGAAGGAACAGCAAATCAGAACAGAATTAAAACGAAAGTTAAAACAAATTGCGAACTGGCCAGATTTATTAGTGTTTACAGTAGATAAAGAATGAATCCAATATTTTGGTTTTTTTTTTGTGCCCTTCTAGATAGTACAAATAAATAACACCAGCCTCGACAGCATTCATTTTGTTTTTAACGCGGTTCAATAACAGCACGTCACCATAGCGGTGAAGTGATCCGCTTGTTCCAACCGCGTCAGATGTCAAGCCGCCCACGCAGCTGACCGCTATAGACCAGGGTCGATACTTTTTGAAACAAAAAAAAAATAGTAGGATGAAACCCATTGGAAAAGAAAGAGAATAAAACAAAAATGAAAGGAAGAATAATTACGGGCGATCTGAGGTCGAGAAGTGGAAAGGGGTGAGGTTTTAAGGGTAAAAAACGGTTTATGGAAAAAAGTTAAATGGCAAAGTTGTAGGTAATAAAAATATTTACAACTTTTGTACAATTTTTTTTGTGTTTACACTTTTTTCACAAATAGGTAACCATGTTTTTGGTTTTATACTTTTAATTTTACGAAAAAAAAAATTTTACGACAAGTAAAAGCGTACCTTTTTATGTCCCAAATACACTGTACTTTTTTTTTATTTAAAATATTGTTTTTTTTACCTTATAAAAATAAGGTAAAAAAAACATAAAATATAAATATATATATAAAAAACAAAAAATACAAATGAACAAAAAAAAAAACAAAAACAAAAAAAAATTAAGTAAAAACTTAATATCGAAAAAGCACCTAATTTTCAACCCAAAATTTGGTGGGCTTTTTGTTCATTAAAATCTCTACTCTCTGATGGTGTAAAAAAATTTACATTACTATGGATTATGTTCTCAGAATATGCAAAGAAATGAAAAATACTGGAACCCGAATTTTTTTTTAATCATTATACACAATTTTAAGCTATTTATTAAAATTTACACTTTAATTACTCGAAAAATGTAAGATTCCATGTTACATTGATAAACGAAAAAATTGCAAATCGAAATATACTACTATAATTAACAACCAAATATGTTAATAAAGTTAATATTTAATAAGACATCTACAATATTTTGAGAAAGTTGTAGAATCTTCTTTAAATTCTATGCGTAGATGCCTATATGTCATATATTTTATAAAATTACATTACATCTGTCAATTTGCTCAATCTATTTAACATTCCACTATAGATAGAACAAGGGTGATTTAGGGAAGTGAAGCTGGAATAGAAAGCCAAAGTGACTAGCATTAACCTTTCAGAATAGAAACATTTTAATGATGAAGAATAGTTAAATAATATCATTTTCAATTTCATTACAGTTGCTTGTGCTGATAGCCTTGACTTTGAATGGAGCAAATCTCTATGGTTACATCAAATGTAAGTTTGGAGCTAAGGAGAACCTCAAAAATGCCACTACAGATTTTGTCAAGAGGCAGATTTTACAGAATGCCACCTCTCTATTCAATCAACCTGCACCTCCTACTACAGCACGGACAGGAGTTGTTTAATTTTTTTTGTGTATGTCAAAATTTTCACAGCATGAATATGTATTTCCAAGCGCTCTAGATATTACATTCTAAAGATATTAACAGGATGACTGCACAATTTTTTTAAATCAATTTACTTTTTGGGAATGAATCTATGATTCATTTTGTTTGTTGTATTATAGATAAGAGTTCAGTAACTTGTTTAATACAACTGTGTACCTTGACGTAATATGTATATTGATACGCTCGGTCCTTTTAGACTTCACCAGAGTTAAAGCCTTTGCTATTTGTCAGGAATTAATGACCATGACTTATATAACAAACGGATTTATCTATTCCAAGCTGTAGTTAAAAACTGAGCTTAATGCATTTTCTCCCTAAAGATCAGTTAATTATTCACCACAAATTTTTTGTAACTTTTTTGTTACTATTGTATTTTAATTACCTATTTAATTTGACTGACCGAATGGCCGCGTGGTTAGAGACCCTAACTGCGAAGCCGAAGGTCGCGGATTCTTCCGCCTGAGACAAATATTTGTGTACATGAACATGTTTATTTTGTGTTGTGTCTGGATGTAAAATATTTATTAAAGAATATTTCAGTATGTATATCAGTTGTCTAGTAACCCATAACACAAGCATAATACTTGCTTACTTTGGGACTACATGGTGCTGTGTGGGAAGTCCCATGTATTATCATTATTTAATTATCCTGTTGTGTCAGCATAGTAAAAGTATCTATATATGTGTTGTTCTGTTTAGAAGAATAAATATGCATTTACTGGTAGGTATTGCTGTTACAACATAAACCATTAATTATCCTATTATGTTTTTTAAATTGTTTATTATTTTAATTTGGTACTTATTATTTTTAACCAAATCAAATCAAAATTTTTTTATTCAATGTAAGATGTTTATACACACTTATTGAAATTCAAAATGAATTAAGTAACTGTAATAATAGTGTTGTACACTTTTTTAAAACTATGAAAGCATTATATTTTCATTTATTTAAAAGGATATACAGTAGTAAAAACGTTTAGATATTACTGCTGAAGTGATTGACATAGTTTATTCACAAAATGCTCACTTTGAACATTATAGTAATATAATATTGTTATGTCATCAACATTTTACACAATAATTAAATATAAATTAACAATAACAGTACCTATTTGTTTTTATAGAAATAGTAATACTGTTTAAAGAAAAATTTGTATTGAAGTTTGATTTGCACTTCATTAAGTGAAGTGGCAAGTTAACTTGCAAAAGCTTCCGAGCTACCTAAGTTCAAAACATTGAATTGCAAATTATGTGTTAAATAGTAAAATTTTTCTCCGAACTATCAAGCTTGGCATGTAAACTTGCTTAATTAAATAAAGTGAAAACAGTATTTTAAATCCTGTGCAATGATTCCAAGTTAGAGGAAATTTAAAAACACCTTGATGCTAAAACTGACATTTAAAAAGTTTGAAATTATACAGGTTTATTAATTTTCAAATTATTTTTGATCTTTAATGGCGTTGGGGTCCACTAAGCAACCTTACTAAATTTGTTCCTACCTTTTATTATGGTTTTGTGATGTAGTTTTTTTTTTCAACACTAAGAATACACTTCCTTCATTCAAGATTAACTTTAAAAAAAGATATTTATTGTAAGTGTTGTAATATTTTATGGATCAACAATGGAATAATTAGTAACCTTAATGCATTAGTTCCTACCTACCTTTTATTATGATTTTTTGTTGTAAATTTTTTTTAAATATTAATCAGTAAGAATACACTTCATTCAAGATTCAAAAAAATAAAATAAAGATTTATTTTAAGTATTGTAATATTTTATGGACCAACCATGGAATATTTAGTAACCTTACAACATTAGTTACTACCTTTTATGGTTTTTTGATGTAAAGAGATTTTTTTTTTAATTTCATCAATAAGAATACACTTCCTTCTGTTAAGATTCAACTTTGAAAAAAAGATCTCAATTTTAACTATTGTAATAGGTATTTCATGGACCAACCATGGAATAATTTAAATAGTCCGAATCTAGTGCATCTTACAGTCAAATAGTGCTACAAATTAATGAACGGAATATCCCTGGAGGGCCAGCACAGACAATATCAATATATACTGATTTTGATTAGTAACAACTGTAACGAAATCAGTTTATCGACGACAAAGTGACTAGGTGATACTGTGGCGATACTATTGATCAATTTTTATATTGAATCGAAAAACTATATGGAAAATATCTGTGCTAGGCCTCCTAGAACTTGGATAAAAACCCATGCATTCATTATATGTGGGCGCAAATTTTTTTTTTAATTTTGGAAATCACTGAAAAACTTATTATTATTTTTTTATTCTTGTTAGTGATTATATTTTAAAATTTGAAATAAATGTTACTATGTACTGAACTCACTGGTTTTTCTCAAAACATAGTTTACTTTGAAATTAAATTAGCTTCTAAAATGGCAGTCGAGTCACTTTGATTTTCTGTAATAATAATAAGACTATTATTGAAACTAATATAAAAAAATGCTTTAGTTGTTGCTGGAATATCAATTACGCGCACAAAAAATATGCTCCAGGTGAGGCTCGAACTCACAACCCCGGCATGACTCACACGTACACTGTCTTATAAGTACCGTGCGCTAACCAATTGCGCCACTGGAGCTCTATTCATTCTAGCTGAAATATCCGGGTATACTCGTTCTCAATTTCTACCAAAATTTTCTACTATTTTTAATAAAGTTGCCAGTGACAAGATATTAACTAGTAAATGGTAATCCACATTTTAATTATTTATGTTTCGAGATCACAATTTTGTAATATTTGTTGTTCATAAATAATTCCAAGGTGAATAATAATTCTTACATTTAAAAAATAAGTCACAATGGTTTGCTCTACTTAACTTTTATAAAAAAATTGCAACATTTTAAGGAAAAACGTCAATAGCCGAATTGATTGTTGACTGTTCTTGACCACTCCACTCCACTGACGGAAGATCTCCACTGACTCAACATCTGTGTCCACATCATAACAATATTAACAATATTCTGTGGCGGTGGTCATATCGATAAATAAATTGTGATATTTGTACGATACTTTTTCATATGATGCACCGTAAATTTTCACCCCTTTCCCTGGAAAATTTAACGGTGCTTTGTTGTAATAAGAATTGAGAAATAAAGCGATAATATGAGTTGGTTCGACACGTCTGGCCTCACGAGTTTCGCCAAAACTGCTCTTAAAGAGGCTCAGAGGACGATCGACAAAGCCTTGGATATTCAAGACGAGAGCAGTGAGGAACAGGAGACTGAATCGCCTTCTCAGTCTAATACGTACTTTCCCAGTAAAGAAAGTACTCAAACAGAGCCTCCCGACTTTTTCTCCTCCTGGGGGCTCACAGTCAGCGTGGAAAGTGCCAAACATGCTCTTATGGAAGACCGGTCAGTTGTTACTGAAAGTCCATCCAAATCTGCATCGGAAACTCTATGGGGTTCGTTTGCTGGCTCTTTTTTTGAACAACCAAATTCACCCAAAAATGACACTGCAATCATTCGACCACCCAAAGCCAAATCAATGAATACAATTGCTGATATGAAGTACAATAGTCAAGAAGAATTGTTTACCAAAAGTCAACTAGTCATGGCTGAATGTGGGGACTCTTCTGATTTAAGAAAAGATAATATACCTGTCTGGGGTGAAAGATGCAGCTCCTCACGAACCAATCGTTTATCATTAGTCTCAAGCAGAAACAGTTCTGATTCAGTGGAGATATTGGGTTCTCAAAGTTTAAAAACTACCCCTGATTCTGAAGCAGCATCTATACATTCAGTATCTCATAGTAGTAGTGCTGGGCAAAAAGTAAATTCTGACTCAGTGGAGATTTTACCAGATAGTTTAGTGAGCCCTAGTTCAATTGAATGTCTGGGATTTGATAGTTATTCTAGTGATAAAAATAGTACACCCTCTTCAAATTTATCACCATCAGATATCAGTGATAGTAAATCTACCCCTGTCCGAGACAGTTCAGAATGGCCTGGTTCAGCCGACAGTGTCAGCCTTGTTGCTGATGATGACGATGACACGATATCATACAATTCCGTATCAGAATGTACAGCACCTACTGTTTTGGATACTGATGAGAAACCTACTGTGAATTCATTAATTAGAGGAACAGGCATGAGAAATATTTTGGAGATTCCCAAAAAAAATGTAGAAAAAGATTTTATACAATTGGATCAACCAACTTTTTCACATAAAATGCAGGTCAGTGAAAATTCGTCAAATGATGGTTCTTGGTCTGATAAGACATTGAATGCTGACAGTGATACTAATGCTGAAGATCTGTCTAAACCTAAAGAATTGTCTGAGATTGACCAGGAAGATATGTTAGTCGATAAGTTGAGTGATTCGTCATCATTTTACAATGTTAATGTCACAGCTAATTTGGTCCCCTCTGAAAATTTAGTGTTTGTCAATTTGGAAAAGCAGTGCGGTGCCACAGACAGTAATGATTCCTCCCAAAAAGAGAGCAGTGTTAAAGAACGTAACTCTCCCATTAGCTCAGATAGCAAAAGTGATCTAGTCAAAATAGGCTCAGACCGTACTTCAGGCCATACATCAGGGGATGAATTGGAAACAGCAACATCATCAGATATAGAGATCATACCAAGTCCAAATGGAGACAATGGCCATAGTTTTTGTCGAAACAGTCCAGGCAAGTATGGCCAACTCAAGCAATGTAAACTAGATGATGGTACTTCTGCAAATTTAGTGGATCTAGTGTTAGGAAAGTCATTGGTTAGCAAAATTCGGGGCCACAACAGAGAGCTATCGGAAACATCAGTACAAAGCAACACAAGTGATGAAAGCCAAGGTTCAGAAAATGATAGACTGATGAGAAGATTGTTTGAAATGGCCGAGATACTAGAGACACGGGAAAGTAAGCTTCTTGAAATGAGTCGCAACAATGCTGAGTTATCAGAGAATAATGCCGATCTTAAGAACCAAGTAGAGTCCTTGCTAGCTCGACACGAATTAGGTGACGTCCACACTATAACTGAAGACTATACTCAGAGAATGTCAGCATTGGAAAAGAAATTTCAACAGGCCATTAGAGAAAAGGTAAAATTATAAATGTTTTTATCAAAATGTCAAATGCCAAATGTAATCACTTATCTATAAGTTTGTAAACATCGTATAAAATTCTTATGTTATCTTTTTGCAGGACCACCTAAGGAAACAATTGGATAGCTTAAAAACTGAGACCTCTCGTAAAACTTCATCTGAATTCGAGAATATACTCCATGAAAAAGAAGAAGTAATATCTCAACTGCAAGAAGAAGGCGAGAAACTAGCTCGACAACAGCTGCAGCATTCCAATATTATTAAGAAGCTACGGGCCAAGGAGAAAGATAACGAACAAGTCATCAAAAGCTTAAGGTAGCCAATAGTTTTAACATATCTGCCAACCATCTAAGGTTGTCATGTCCTGCTCTTTGAGACAAGTTTAGACTTAATTATGTTGTAATTAAATGAAAAAAAATTTGGAACACATTACAAAATAATACGACCGCTTAGCCTAGTGGGCAGCGCCCCTGCCTGCGAAGCTGGAGGTCCTGGGTTTGAATCCCAGGTTGGGTCAGTATTTATGTGATGAATATTAATACTGGCACTGGGTCTTGGTTGTTATATGTATGTGGTGTCTTCGCTTGGTACCCAAAATACAAGCTAATGTTTAGTTTGGGACCTAGACATTGTTGTGATTGTGGTTATTATTATTATTATAATTGTAATCTCACTGCTGTGACAACCATGCGCGCTGCGGGATTCGAGTTAATTCAATCAAAAGACGTGACGTGGCGTGCGCATATTAGGCCCACCCCGCGCGCCGCGGTCAATGTCTTAAGGTTTAATGATTTTTAAATGTATGTATCATGGTGATTTTTTGGGAGCTATTAAGGTTTCTAAAATATTCTATGGTAAAAATTGGTCAAAAACACATTATGAATATTTGTAATTTGACACATGATCGCATTCATACTATGCATTTAATAAAATTGTAACGAGATCAGTCCCATCTATAATATATTTTTTCCAAAACATATATTGTTCATTATTTATATGTTTGTTTGTAAGAACACAATAAACTCAAAAACAAGTGAACCTATTTAAGAACGCAATTACAAAATAATGGCATGTTTAGGTACATCTTCAGGTAGTTTGGAAAGGTTATCGTTAGGCATATCGTTATTTTATTATTTTATTTTATTTTATTTTATTTGTATGGAAAACCAACAGCACAAATTAACTTATTGATACACATAATAGTTATTAAAGGCCAATAACAGGTTCTCACTTATAGATATAAAGTAGAAACACAAAACATACGTTGTTAATTGACAGCACAGGAAAAAGAAAGTGAACAATAGCAAAAATTGTATAAAAGGGTTACAAGTACACATAGTTACACACTAAGAAATAAAGAAATCGCTACATAATGCTCGCCTTGCCTTATAAACCTAAACCTATTTTCGAGCTGTCACTTTTTGTAATTACGCCCTTAAGACTTTTTATAATTTATTAGTAGTATGACTAGGTGGAAACTGAGTATGAAATACCGCAAATGTAGTGTGTAGTTCACACATTTGATGCAGCGGATAGCAACTATAGTATCTAAATAATCTTTAATGAATTTATGGCTATGAAAGGACTATTCTGATCAGAACCAGCAATGCCAAATTATTTACTGATTCAAAGGCTGTCACTTAGCATATTTATGCCCATTGTTACTACCTAGAAAGACATTTATATCTATAGTTGCTATTGTTAAAAAGTTTTTCAAACTACATATGAAATCTATAGTACCCTAATTTTTTATTAAGATGTTAAATCTGAGTTACATTACATCTTGAAAGTTACAAATTGAAGGGGGTCCCCATACAAGAAATATATTCGTTTATATTGTATGGTGGTATGGAACCATTCACGTGCGAGACCGACTCGTTTTCCTGTACCTTAATTTCATAGGAAAGTGACAATTATTTTTGTCCAACATTTTGGCATGGCTTGGCAATGGCTTGGTAATCAATGGGTTATAGAAATATTGAAACTAATAATGTAAAGTTACAGTATGACAATTATATACAACAATATTTTTTATCTGTGTCAAGTAATTGAACATAAACTTTTGCATTTCTAGTCTTTTCTTTTAACATTTCATAAAATTAACAAGTCAACAAGAATTTTTACTCTGTTTTATTTACGAAGGGTCTTGTCATCCGCTAAACGGATGAATAAAATTAATTAATTGTCCAATTATCGGATGAATAGATAACCTTTTACGGATGGTGCTAGTCATCCGCTAAAAAAATATTTCCAAGTCATTTTTAAGTTAATATTATCTGCTACAATATATAATATGTGCTACAATCATACCGTCATGTCTCATGAAATATTAAATGTTAGTGTGAAAAATTGACAAACGACTAAAGAATAATTATATGTTATCAATTCAATTATTTTTTTTCAATTCATTTAATCAGACTGTAGGCACATTACATACACTTAGCTTTGTCATTCAATAAGTATTAATATATAAAAGTGGAAAGTGGTACACTAAAATACGTATTTTAAAAATTCAATCTATAGGACTACAGATTATAAAACTAATACACAATGTCGAAACTTACAATGTTAAAAAGCATCGAGTTAAAATTGAATTTCAGCTGCTGTAAAGGGGCATTGTCAATAGCCCTATTGATTAATTTGGATGTGACCCAAACTCGCGGCCATTATTAGAATGTGCAAAAAAAATCGCCATTTTGAAATACTCGAGCGCGTCAGATTAAGATATATATGGTTCATTTATATACCCTAAACGTGCTGTCTCATAATCTGACGATTATCTGGAGGGATTCGCCTAATCTGACAATGGAAAGATTTTTTTTTTGTATTTTATCAAATCTGTTAACTTAACAAATTAAAGAGCTGAAAAAATAGCATGCAAATAAAACAGTATATATTCTTTGAAGTACAAAACTTTTATTTATGAGAAAATAAGTATAAAAATATAATTTTTTTTTGAGAATACCTACCGGCATCACGTAGCTGCACGCATTAAACTTTATCGATTATTTTTCCTTACTTCGGCTTACGGAAATCGTCAGATTATATATTATTCGTGAACGTTGAATTCACCTTCAAAATAAAAAAATAATTTAGCCACGCTCGAGAAAGTCAAGATGACGTTTTTTTTTACAAGTTTGTAACCCACCTACTTCTTATCGTCAATCGAAAATTGTCAGATTAGTGGAATATACACTTTTTAGCATATAACTGACTTACCCTACCTTAATCTGACGCGCTCGAGAATTTCAGATGATCAATTTTTTTTACTAATCTGATCCTTTATCCTTGACGCGTGGCCACTTATACGGGGCTAATACTTGGTGGAGGTATTTAATGGGGTACTAGGTTCCTCCCTGTATGTTAATCTGCCGCGCTTTAGTAAATCCCAAAATACCCTCTTGGGCTCCCCTACTATTTGAAAAAGTAAAGAATAAATACATAAAAACAAACTACAATATTTCTTTGTATACAACATTGATAACTTCAGCCGAACCAAGCGTGTCCCGTCGTCCGGTATGGCTCCTAAGATTTAAATTTAAATTGTATAGTATAAAGGGCAATCATAACGTGGATGAAATGCTGAAGGTAAATATCGTATTTAATTTGATAAGGATTAATACCGTATCCGTATAAATTGCTTTCCAATTACCTCCTCATATTACACCTTAAAAATATAGTAAGCTATCCATAAAAGATAGATATATGCCATCGCGGACTTTTCTTTAGTCCTATAAAAGAGACACAATTCCTCCATACACTATTTTGTTATATCTCAAAAGGATTAGGCAGCGTTTTCGATGAAAGCTCCCAGCCGGCTTGATTTTTTTCCGACTTCTTCAACAATAATCGTCATATTTCAACTAATTTGCACAAAACATTAATAAATTATACACGTAAATCTTCCTGTTGAATCACTCCGTCCATTGGTGTCACCCATAAGCCAATCCGTTCGGTAGTTTTTGAGTTTACCGCGTTCAGACAGACACGCGGCGGGGGACTTTATTTTATAATATGTAGTGAAGTTTATTAGCTAAAAGCTATATCTCTCCAAACGTCATCCACACTCCATCATCATCCAAGTAGTCGTCAATCCTATAGTAAGCCTTATCACACAAAGTTTTTTTGATAGTATTTTTAAACTTCTTTCCGGAAAGACCAATAATACTTTCAGGTAATTTATTGTAAAACTTTAAACCAAGTCCCTCAAATGACTTAGTAGTTTTACTTAACCTAAATTTAGGTATTACTGACTTGTTTATATTTCTAGTATTGTGGGATTGTATGTCGTGATTTTTTTTTTATATATGTTCATTTTTGTGAACATACATAAGGTTTTCAAAAATGTACTGACCGGGGCCATTACCTATCTTTTTAAAAAGTTCACGAAGAGAATCTTGACATCTAAGATTGTAAATACTTCTCACAGCCTGCTTTTGAAGAACAAATATGTTGTTTACGTCAGCCACGTTTCCCCACAACAAAATCCCATATGACAACAAGCTATGGAAATAACCAAAGTAGACAATTCTGGCGGTGTTAACATCACTGATTTGTCTAATTTTTCTCACTGCGTAAGCAGCTGAACTAAGTCTTGCTGCTAATTTGTCTATTTGTGTATTCCCCGCTGCAAATTATTATCTATAGTGATGCCTAAGAACACTGTACTACGGACAACATTTAAAACCTCGTCATTGAGAACAAAAACATTGTTAGTCCTGACTATGTGTGACAATGCAAATAATACACATTTAGTCTTTCCTGCATTAAGGACTAAGTTGTTCTCACTGAACCATTTGTGAACTAGCGATAATGCGTTATTAACATCCTTGTAATCATGTTTGTTTCTGTCTACTTTAAAATCAAGGATGTGTTATCAGCTAATAATACAACATTACAAAGATTCTGTAACATATATGGCAGATCATTCATGTACACCAGAAATAAGAACCGGCCCAGTATAGACCCTTGAGGGACTCCCATTTTGACTAGAGCACCACTTGATTTCACACCATTTATCTGCACCCTTTGAATCCTGTTTTCCAGATATGACCCCATCAGATTTAGTGCCATCACATCGAGACCATAGTGTTTAAGTTTCATCAGTAGAGTTGCGTGATCAACACAGTCAAAGGCTTTGGATAAATCGCAAAACACACCCATAGCATTCTGCGATTTCTCCCAGGCCTCAAGAATATATCGCATTAAGGAGATCCCAACATCTGTCGTCGAACGAGCCCTTGTGAAACCGTATTGTTGTTCATGCAACAAATCGTTCATGCTAAAGTGCAGTAACAGTTGGCCAAGAATTATTTTTTCAAAAATCTTACTAAGAACCGGAAGTATGCAAACCGGTCTAAAGTTGTTTGGACCAGTCTTATCACCCGACTTAAAGAGGAGCACCACCCTACTCTGTTTCATCAAGTCAGGAAACTTGCCTGAATCTATACATGAATTAAAAAGAAATGCCAAATATGGGGTCAAAGATTCTATTACTGTGGTCATAAGTTTTGTATCGGATAATTAATATATTTTATTCATCCATTTAGCAGATGACTAGCACTGTTCTTTTATTTACTTATTCACTATTTTCCTAAAATTAGAATTTCACACTTATTATCAAATTTACATAAAATATTTATGAATTAATTTTAGTTTTATTTTTAGTCCACCGTAAAAACAACAAGAAATTACCATCACCGCTCTATGTTGCCTCACTACAAAAATATCTTCCAGAGCTGCCACTGCTTGATACTGTTTTTTGTACCTGTATACATATAAAAAAGTATAGTGATGAAAACACAAAATTTTTCAGAGATAAAATAGTGGAACAGACCAGTGAGATAGACAGGCTCAAACGCTCAGTATCAGCCAAAGAGGAACTGGAGGTTAATCAGATTGAAGTCGTCTATCGCCTAACAAATGTCAACAAAAGATTAGAAACAGAGCTCAATGAGGTATATTTTGTTATAGTAGTATAAATTACAATTTTATAATTTATTAAACAACAATAAGTAGCTTGTTAACATTCTAATTCCAAATATTAGTGGAAGTATCCCAACACTATGTTCTTTGACATAGTATCTATCTATCGGGTGTGGTTTCTGCACTTAGTCCTTAATGTGGACCATTGCACGTGCTTTGACATAGTATATTTTATTTTAAATATTAATAAGCTTGTATCCAACACTCGAACATTTATAGGCTAATGATAGTGAAAAAACTGTTTTGAAGAAACATGTCTACTGCAGTGCCCCCTGACCAGGTGAACTTAATAATGTAAGAACCTGTTGTGAATGGATACCTAAGTTTTGTGAAAAACTTAGGTAAAAATTAAGACAATGTGCCTATACCTAATTGTGATTACAAAATTTATGTAATGCAAGCTTCTGTTTAAACAACTACATGTCTTTAATTATTATTTTCCTTTAAAAATAATCAATATTTTATTATTTATTTAAACATTATTACATTAAACATGAACTATTTATAATATTAGACGAAGAGTTCTTTGGACGATACAAAACTAAAACTGGATGCATCACGCACGGCGCTGGAGGCAGCACGTCGCGAACTGGCTGAGCTGCAGCGGAGTAGTGGTGAACTTAGAAAGAGGCAGAATCGGCATGACGAGCTACAGACGGCTGCCGCTACTGCCGAGGCGGAGCGTGATCGCCTGAGGGCAGAACTTGACGGTCTACGTGTGCACATGCTTGAAGGTCAGTACCGTGAAACATACTATGGCAATCAAATGCCTTGTCACAAAACAGCCTCACCTGGCGATGTAGATAATACCAATCGCGTAGGCCATGCGTAGGCCATGTGTAGGCCATGCGTACGTCCCGCCCCTCGCCCATCTTCATCCGATCTTTTAAATGTGATAACTAAACAGCCAGCATTACTTTTCTAACTAATTTAAAGTTTGGTATCACGTTTTGCTTCAATGATTTGATTGTAATGTTTGTAAAACTCTGACTCGATGAACCACATTAAAAGCACACCATGGACTTAGACCATAGTACTTGCGAATAGCAATGACTACAAAGTGGTGGTTCCCGCTAACGTTGCACTGTGTTTACCATAAAAAATTGTGTTTTCGAAACGTTGCCCTACATGAAATGAATCGAGGAGGGCAGTCCACGCGCACGGTGTCATCACCGACGCCTTTGGTTACGATGTGGTTACAAGTGGTTGTGATCGTTTTCACATTGCGACAGCTGTCAATATGATTCATGCAAATAAATAATACCTAGGGAATACGTAAAGTTTCTGGAATTGGCCACTTACAATAAAAAAAATAGAAAGCCATTTATGAAATTCGAAAGTGGAACTCTTTGGGACACGTTACTTTTTAAATTGCGAGATAGTCATATGTTTATTGATTGTGGCGTCGCACAGTGGGCTCCGGCATATGACAAAATTCAAAAATGGAACTCTCTAATTTGTCACTTTAACGACTTACTAGAGGAAGTACTATTACCTTACTTTATGAAAATATAAATAATAATCATTTGGAATCCTATCATCAGTGTTGTTTTGCTACTCAAAGTGCACGCATCGGCATTATTACTGATTGTTAAGTAAAAGTAATTTAACGCGCGCATACTTTTATTTGAACTTACTTACGAACCTGTACCGAGTTGGAACAAGAATTGTGATGGATATCTCAGTGCAAGGTATGTGTTTTTATTTTCTTGCAGAATTTATATTATATTTTAATACTATTACTTGATAATTAGGGTCTACGTAATACCTGTATTCACTGTTAAATTTTTTTCGTAATACCTGATTGCACAAGGCTTTTAACATGTTTCTTAATCTTCTTTAATAATAACTTTTACAGTAAAAAGTAGCTCATAGTTTATTCTATAAAGTAAAAAAGGTTATAGAGCTTACAATTATCTACTCGATGAGATAAGCGAGGTCTACGCAAGTGTCAAAAGGGCGTAGCAGATGCTACGACAAATTTGGATTACGGCTTGATTAAATAATTATTCATTTTTTTTTATTGCAGGTACATCATACACTTGCAGCCTATTGAGAATGTACGTGTATGAGCTTTGGCAGACAAAACTAGGCACATCGACTCAAAGAAATGTGGAAGTTTTTCAAACTTTACGAATTTACCCGAGTCGATTGACAAAGAAAATATAAACTTTGCACATTTGCCGTCACGTGTAAATTATATATGTACACGTATATCTGTAATGCTAAGGTAGTGCAAAGGTAACAAGTCTTACTTCATCAATAAGTGCTTTGGTACCTATTGGTGAGTTGTCTGAGGAGGCAGCTGAGTCTAGAAATAAAGACTTAAGGTCTTATAGACTAAGCCACACCCGGAAATACTTAAGACCGGTTACCAATCTTGATTTAATTCACAGGCTTCTTTTAACATCCGATCCATTTATTACAGAACTTAGAAAGATACCAAGGAAAAAGAAAACTGCTTTATGTGCTGAAGTTCTAAATTTGCTATTATAAATTTTATTATTAATTATTTTTATTTTTCAATATTAATAGTCAGTGATATGACTTGTTTTTGGTAGGTATATTTTTGTATTAAATTGTTTGGATTTCGGTTTATCGATTGATTTACGTGATTTGTGTAATTGATTTTAGTTTTTTGTCTCTTAGATTACTCTTTTTATAATCTGATTTGTATAGGTGTAAATCTGTTCTTAGCTGGGTGTGGGGGTTTTTTTCTTATAAAATTTACTGTCCTATTTTCGTAAGCTGATAATTTACCAAATTAAAATGAATTAACAAATTATAATTCTAAAGCCTAGAATAACTTATTTCTACTAAAGAATATGTAATTTCACTGTTTTTAGTTGATCATAATTTTTTTTTAATATATATTAAATTCTACCAATTTTATCTGTTATGTTTATTTTTTTGATCGCTAATTCATTTACAAAAAAAAATTATTGTTACGTTTAAATTGTAAAATAAATACTATTTAATCTAATACAATTTATTTTCTTTAACTTTCCCAAGAAACTTATTGACAAATGATTTATGACGCACGCTCCATACAAGCGCAACCACAGTGCGTCGGTTTGAAAATTGTGTGTCGGAATTAAAATGAACTTAACTAATGATTTTTTATGATTTTGGCTGCGGCTTAAGGCAGTCAAATCAAATCAAATCAAAATATCTTTATTTCGTAGTTATGTAACATAATCTTGAAATACGTCATAAGAGTGAATTTTATTACTTTGTGGAAGGACGTCACCACAAAGGCGCATTCAAAAATGATGGTTCCTCTCAGAAGAATACGCAAGAAACTGAGGGACGCTCTTTTTAACAAAATTATAAAAAATAAAAATTTAACAATAGGTGCTTAAAGAATAATATTATTGAAACAAACTGATAGGCGAGCGGCTTACACCCATGGATTTTTCTCATCTAAGTAGTCTGATACTTTATAATAAGCTTTCGTTATAAAAAGCTTTCGTTTTATTGTAGTTTTAAACTTGTTAAGGGGTAGATCTTGAATGTCAACTGGGATCTTATTGTAAAAGCGTACACATTGCCCTTTAACAGATTTTGTGATTTTATTGAGGCGGCTGATATGATTAGCAAGTTTATCCTTATTTCTTGTATTGACATTATGCCGATCACAATTTTTTTAAAATAATACAATATTTTTTTTTACGTACATTATGTTTTCAAATATATATTGAGACGGCAACGTCATTATATTAATTTCCTTAAATTTGTCTCTAAATGATACTCTAGGTTTTAGTTTATAAATTGCTCGAACAGCTCGCTTCTGCAACACGAAAATTGTATTCACATTGGCAGCGTGTCCCCACAGCAGAATGCCATAAGTCATCAAACTATGGAACCCACTGAAGTACACCATTCTCGCGGTTTCTATGTCTGAAAGGAAGCGGATCCTTTTTACAGCGTAAGCTGCAGAACTAAGCCTTTTTGCCAAGTTAGTAATATGAGGATCCCATTGCAATTTTGCATCCAATGTGATTCCCAAGAATACAGTAGAATCCACAAGGTCCAACTCTTTACTTTTAATGACAATATTGGTTGGTGTCAGTTTGACGTTCGGTAGCGAGAATCTTATACATTTGGTTTTTTTTTCATTTAGAAAAAAATATTAGTTAGCAGTTAGAGGGTTGCCAGAGACTTCAATCAGCATTTAGTAATAAAGTTCCATTAAGTAGCTCTATGTATACGTGGTTCAGTGATTTTAGACGTGAATGTAATTGTCTCCATGACGACGCACGTGAAGGCCGACCAGCGACAGCGGTTACCGAGTTTAATATCGATACCGCACATCAATTAGTTGAGACTGATAAGAAAATTATGTCAGCAAATTCGTACTGTATTAGGCATTGGAATGAGTTAAGTGCAAAAGATTTTACATGTGCATCTGAAGGTACAGAAGCTTTACACTCGATAGATACCGCATGATTTGATGGAAGACCAGAAACGACTGCGTGTAGAGTGGTGTCGCAAAATGATTGGAAAGTTTAATGGAGGGCAATCATTGGCTGTCTGTAATATCGTTACAGGTGACGGAACCTGGGTGTACTGCTTTGAACCGGAAAGAAAAAGTCAATCAGCAGAATGGGTCTTTCCTTTTGAAGATTTGCCAACGAAAGTTAAGAAAAGTCGAACCGTTTGCAAACATTTGGTTGCTCCTTTTTTTGGCAAATCAGGGCATTACAGAACAGTGTCACTTAATAGATAATAAAAGTGTATTTGAAGAGTTCAAATGTAAAACTGATGACGCCATACAGTCCAGACCTCGCACCATGCGACTTCTTTTTGTTCCCGAAAATTAAAGATTAACTTAGAGGCATACGTTTTACGAGCCCTGAATCGGCGGAAAGTGCATTCCATGGAGGTATTGAAGAGGTTTCTAAAGAAAATGGTCCAACTGCTTTTTATAATGGTTCCACGGAAAGCAAAAATGGGTCAATTATGGCGGCATATATTTTGAAAAACAATAAATGTATCATAATCATATAAATAAATGCAAATATCAGATCTTATTTATAGAAATCCAGAAAGTTTCAGTATGGCACACGTACCAACCGTTTTCATTTAGGTCGCACCAGCCTACTTTTTTGTAGTTGTTGTATGTGTAATGTATGTGTTATTTAAATAATGTGTGTAAATTAATCTATTTGTTTGTTGTCTACTGTAGAGGAAAAGAGATGGGCGTCTCGCGCGGAAGCACTACGCCGCGAGCTAAGTGCTGCGCGAGAACTGGCGTCGTCGTTGGAAGGTGGACGCAATGGTTCAGGTGAGAGTGGGCCTTGCGGGTGCGCAGAAGCGGGCGCGGGCGCCTTGCTGGCCCAGCTGGCCGCCTTACAACGTGCCGCACTGGATCGCGACCAGGCACATCGCGCACCATACCCGCGCACTGCAGGTCGCACAAGGTACTCATTAATGATCATTCTATTCTGTTCATCATATTTTTGAAATAAGAATATACCAACCGTTATTCATTTCTTAATTTGAGAAGGAATAGTAAAGGAACCTTCTTAGAAAAAAAAAGGTGGTAATTGTTCTTTTTCTTACTGCCTGTATTATTTTTGGAAATCAATTGAAAATATATATAATATATCCAAAAGTTCTTTCTTTCTTTCTTCTTTCTTTCTTTCTTTCTTTCTTTCTTTCTTTCTTTCTTTCTTTCTTTCTTTCTTTCTTTCTTTCTTTCTTTCTTTCTTTCTTTCTTTCTTTTCTTTCTTTCTTTCTTTCTTCTTTCTTTCTTTCTTCTTCTTTCTTTCTTTCTTTCTTTCTTTCTTTCTTTCTTTCTTCTTTCTTTCTTTCTTTCTTTCTTTCTTTCTTTATCTTTCTTTCTTTCTTTCTTTCTTCTTTCTTTCTTTCTTT